>OU892278.1:9129337-10329337 GCA_917834065.1 Ceutorhynchus assimilis | reverse complement strand
TTTGGGGCCAAGTAACCAATAGATTTATGGCCTATTTCCTTCTTACTCGACGGGACCATC
This sequence comes from Ceutorhynchus assimilis, assembly GCA_917834065.1. Taxonomy (NCBI): domain Eukaryota; kingdom Metazoa; phylum Arthropoda; class Insecta; order Coleoptera; family Curculionidae; genus Ceutorhynchus; species Ceutorhynchus assimilis. The sequence continues at coordinate 10,329,277 of OU892278.1, read as the reverse complement.
ATACAATCTTTTTTATATCTTGTATTCTTTTCATGTGTTACTGATTGAAGTGAAATTTTGTGTTTGTTTATTAGCATTGACACTTTCAAAAAAAATAATTGCCTTGTATATAGTACTTTTGCTTCTTTAAATGTTAAGTCACTAGAGAATCCTTTACTTTTGTTTAGTATCGTCTTGAGTATCCACTTTTGTATCACATCTAAATTTTTATGGTAACATTGTCGTACAGCTCCCCAACCAACTATTCCATAGTTTAGCTGTGATTGAACTAGAGCGTAATAAATGACCTTAAGTTGTTCTAATGTTAAATATGACTTTAGATATGAGAATCGTGTGACTAGATATCTCACTTTCGAGATTAGATGACCTACTTGTTTGTCCCAGTGCAAGTGTTGGTCCACAATGATTCCAAGGTATTTTATGCTGTCTGATTTGGAAATGTACACGTTTTCGCCGGTGCTCAGGAAACGAAAGGTAGGTAAAGAAGTTTGATATGAGGCAAAGGGTACAAATTTGGTTTTTGACTGATTTAGTGTAAGCTTGTTTTTCCGGAACCATTTAAATATGGAACTCAGATCTGATTCCGATTTATTTTTGACGTCAAGCCACGAGTTTCCTGAATAAAAAATGGCTGTATTATCAGCGAAACTTGTAACTGTGCCCTTCCAGTTACCCTCAAGGAGATTATTTATGTAAATCGTGAACAGTAGCGGTCCCAGAACAGTCCCTTGAGGTACTCCGCATGTCACGACTCTAACATCACTCTTTATCCCGTCTAAATTAACGTATTGACGTCTGTTTTCAAGGTAATTTTTGAACAGATTAAGCGCACTGCCTTTAATTCCAATTTGTTCCAATTTTTTCATTAGGATTTTATGACAGACTGTATCAAACGCCTTTGTTAAATCGACGAATACACATAAAGAAGGTTTTTTTTTGGTCCAGAGCATCACATATTTCATTGGTTAGAGAAATTATTGCATCCTCGGTGGATTTTCCTGCTCTGAAGCCAAATTGTTTTTCTGAAAGTAATTTTTGTTTTTCTAGGAACGCTACAATTCTTTGTTTAATTAATTTTTCAAAAATTTTTGATATGTTTGATAGTAGGGATATCGGTCTATAGTTTCCAAGTTCGTCTGTGGATCCACCTTTGAATAAGGGCTTAATTTCTCCAGTTTTTAAAATATCCGGAAAGGCACCGATACGAAAACTGAGATTAATAAGGTAACACAATACTGGCGATACCTCGTTTGAGACTTCTTTGAGTGTTTCGGAACGTATCCCGTCTGGTCCAGGAGATTTTTTGGTTTTTAGTTGGTCTATTTCTCGTTTTATTTCTTGTTCGGTAGCTTCTCTAAGAAAGTATAGGCTTTTACGAGCCTATTTATTATCTTCGGTGTAGTTTTGAGGGATGATTATATCATTTGCTAATTTTCCGCCTATTTCACAAAAATATCTGTTAAAGCTATTTGCAATTTGCACTTTTCCTGTGATTATTTCTGAATTTGGCATTTTAATTTTCTCAATTTGTGTTTTTTGAAATGACTTGTTACATATTTTATTAACACATTTCCATAAGGCTTGTGATCTATCTGTATTTCTCAGTATTTGGTTTTGTGCATAGTTTTTTTTACTTTTATTTATTATTTTTGTTAGTTGAATTTTGAACTTTTTATACCGACCTTTCAATTCAGCATTTTCGGGATTTTCTAAGCATTGTTTGTACATAGAATTTTTTTCCTTGATTTTAATTATTAAGCTTTTGGTAATCCATTCACTTTTTCCTTTTTTTGTATTTGTTAGTTTTTTGGTTTGTGTATTTTGTTCAATTTTATCTTGTAGTATTTGTGAAAAATAAGAAACAGCAATATTGAGATTTTGAGCTTGGTAGACCAATGTCCAGGTTTTTTTTTTTTAGATCCGCTCTTAGTTTTTTATAGTTTATGTATGTTTTGGTTCGCGAATTTTCTGTTTGTTTGTTGCATTTTAAGGTATTAGTATCAAACATAAATGAAATTGGACAGTGGTCCGTTATTTTGTATAGTCAAAAATACACGACTTCGCGTTTTTGAAACAATTTTCGCTCTCATCTTTAATATAAAAGTGGTCAATGCAAGTTTTTGTCAACGGTCTTGTGAAATGTTTGTTTATATATGACGTAAATCCGTATGCCGCTAGTATGCTTTTGTAGTCTTCTATGTACAATTTGTTTGTTTTGAGTAAGTCTAGATTTATATCCCCCGTAATTATGTGTTTTTTCCTATATTTATTCTGTTCAAGATATTCAGACAGTGTTTCAACAAACCTATTCTCATTTATTGCTGGTGACCTGTAAATGCATGTTAAGAGAAATGTATCTTGATTTTGTCCGATCAATAGTTCCGTACATTTAACTTCTCCAATGTATCTGAAGGAAAAATTCATATTTAGTGTGTCCTTTAGAGTCCGCGTCAAGACTAAAGAGTACGGTGTCGTCATATGCGCACAAACCCAATTTTGAAGACTAACCGAACTATCGTATCGATCGGTGCTGCTGCCGAACGCCAAGCACGTGGTTCATTGTCGTACGGCCAGCAGGCATATTTATTTAGTTTATTTTGTATCCAAGTTTTGTCTAAAAAGATACCCCGCTGCTGGTTTCAGCTCATGGCCGAGGTCACGGCAGACAGCGAGAGATAGACGAGGGAGAGAGATCCGACCCGCTTCGCGCAGCTTTTTATTTCGTCACCGTAGTCTTTACTGCTGACGCGGACTCTACAAAAATTATAGTCCCATCGCACTTATTATATTTTCCCTCATAGTATTGTAATTGGTTAACTGAAATAGCTGAATGACGTTTATTGTATGCGTTTCTGTCAATACTATTACTTCAAAATTTTCTTTAATTTGTTCTAAAAAAATTTTGAACTCAGTAAAATTAGAATTAATTCCACAAATATTCAAGTGGAGAATTTTAAATCTGTCCTTGCCAAGAGATTGATTAAAGAAGTTCAAGTTTTTAATCAGTTGTCGTATAATAGTTTTTTCTTCCAAATCTCTAATAAATGGATCCATTGCAATTTTTAATTATTGATTTTTTGTTTCCTCAAAGTATAGCTAGTAACTATACAAAATGTTTCTTATCCTTTTCTATTAATTCACAATTTCTTTTTTTTTTATGATTATATCAAATCAAAAAATATATTTAACAATAATAACCTAAACTAACTTATAAATATTTTTTAGAAAACCAATTTATTTTTAGCGGTTTTTGGACTTTTTTGATCTAGTTTTGATTCCACTTTCTCGAGTTGGGGTGTGTTTCGATTTCCGCTTGATAGATTTTTTGGTTCCAATTTTTTCATGTGTTTCTTGTTCTTCTTCAGAAGTGTCTGTGGATTCTGCCTCAGTGGAGCTGTCGCTGTTGTTATTTATGTTTTCTAGTTCTTCAGCAGAAAACAAATTTTTCTCGATTTCAAGTTTGAATCCTCTGATTTTTGCTGTTTTGTTCTCTTCGCGAGCTTTACGTAGGTGCTTTCTCAGAATTTACAGATCTTCTCGATCTTCTTTGCAATAGTCATGCGATATTGCAAATCCTGTGTTTTGTAGAGCCCTTAACTTATCGGTGTCCTCAAAAAGTTCCGCCTTTCTTAAATAAGACAAAAATTCTATCAAAATCGGTGGATTTTCTCCTCCTCCTATCCAATAAATGTTGTTAATGTCCCTAAGTGTAAGGTTAAGCGAGAAAAGTTCATTGATTTTTTCAAGCGTTTTTCTATTTAGATCTTTTCTGTTTTCTACGTTCAAGGGACCAAACAGCAAGACGTTGTTTCTTCGCAATTTTCTTTCAATTAAACGAGAGTTTTCTTGCAGCTCTTTAATTTTTTTGTTTGCTGTTTTGATTTGTGCAGTAACTTGATTTTCGCTGTTTTTTATTTGAGCACAGAGGGTGTTTGTTGCTTGTTTTGTGCCGACAACAATCTATACATTTCTGCAATGGATTTAGGTTCCTCTCCCATATTCGCGATCTATTTGTATATCACTTGACAACGTGAAGTACAAATACTGTGGCAGGATCGAAACGACTAAAATTTTCATTCGGTCAATATCGCGGTACCACTTTCTGGTACGATGCATTTCCGTAGTGTGGAGTGGGAATGTACGGTGATGCTTGATATCTTTATTTATGTTGGATTAATTGTTTACTATTCTAGATTTTAAGGTAATTAGGACGATTTGGTGCAGAATTCTCCTACCTTTCTTTTAATCCGTTGTCTTCACATTCCAAACTTTCGTACTTAACTAAATTCCACTTTTTTAAACAACTTTAAACTACTTAAATGATTAAATTCTATAACAACACATATCTCGTGTCGACCACTATTTTCATATATACTGACTAGACTCAAGTGAAATAAACTAGATGCTCCAGACTTGAAGCAAATACTTTTTTTATTAATATCTACTAGAGCAAATGCTCACAAACTAAAGTCAATCGAGTTTAAGCAAAAGTTTGACTTCCATCCATTATAAAGCCGCGTACAGACAGAATTTCCAAAGTAGACCAACGCTAACGGCACATGTGCTGTCGTTGGCGTTGGAACTGGAAAACATTGGAAAGGATTAGAGTCTCGATTCGGGGCCGCCGTACACACCAAAGTTAACGCGTTGCAACATACCTAGTTCACATGTGCTATTGGCTAGCGTTGAAAATTCGGTTTCTACGCGGCTTAATATGTACCTACCTACCTAATAGTTATTAACGTTACAAGGCCGATAAATAGGAAATATAACGGCCCCGAGGCAGAAGTTAGAAATCCTCGGCAATAGCCGAGTATTAGAATCAGCCGAGGTTGTTATTTGCAATTATTGGCCGTATTTCGTTCTAGAGTTTTGTTCATTCTGCAAATTTTGCAAAATAATAGTCGGAACAAATTTAGTTACTCTTATGAGAATTTTTATTATAATCTTTCAATCTGAAAATAAATAGGACGTTCTTATGGGAATTGTTTTAGTTTCTAGGTACCTACTTTGCGTGAGGTATGTTGGCGGCCGGTTAGGTATCTATAAGTTTTTAATTCCAATTCTGATCATGTTATAATACATTAAGAGTACAGAGCTCAGTACAGTATGACGAACATTTCCTTCATGTACCTACTAAAAATTCCATATGTACCGGAACATTTTCAGCGATTGTGAAAATTTCCCATGATCTATAGTGACGATTGTAAATACTTACAATTCATAAAATTTTTAGTGCCCATAAGTTATGTATTTTTTAGTTTGTTATTTTTAGTGATGTTATTTTAATCATTTCTTCTACTCGGAAAATATTCTACCGAACTACAGCCAAGCATCAGAATGAACCTGATAATTTTTTATTGAAGCATAATGTCGTCAGTAAAAAACACCATTCGGTTATTTTCATAATAATATTCTGGGTTCCGAAATATGAAAATAAACGCATATCCATTTTATAGACAACATGCTTAATTAGAGCATATACAAAAACAATCAGCAGGCTAACTCGAATTTTGAATCCTAAAATGGCATCGTGCGCAGAAGAGATGCGCGTGAGAATTGAACTGCAGTTTTTTGTTGTATTTGCTGTGGTGAAATGTTGTATGATGGTCTCCAAAAAAACACCAATTCAAAGAGTGCTTTGATTTTGATCACGAAAACGTACAGTTGTGGCCATTGGATTTGGCACAAACTTTTTGAACCTGTATAAAGCCAAAACTGTAACCAACAAAAGTAGTCAGTGGCATGTGTAATATGATGATTATGAAATATAATAATAAAACTCAATAAAACCCCTGTAGTTCACCACTGACTTATCACTTTGACACAATTCTGGCATTAACGGCTTGTTGAAAAAATCAGATTTTGATGCAATACGACTTATACGAGGTGCGTTCAAAAAGTTTGTGCCAATTCCAATTTTTTACACAAAATTCAATGACAAAATTAAAGAAAAATATTGCTAAGACATACGTTCAAAAAATCATAGCCATCTTTGACATGTTTCTTTTTTTGAAGACCCGTTAATGATATTCGGCCCCTAAAGTCTTTTTGTGCTCCCCTCAATTCAAACGTTCAGATCAGTAGAAAAAACATATTATTTTTGGCCCAATGACGTAAATAACTATTACTTCTCATTACCGAATTTCAAATTTAGGTTTTGTTCGAATATACCGATAAAACTTAAGTTTCCAAATAACTCTCTAGAGTTTATACGTTATCCCAACAAAATCAAATATTTATCTTTCGCATTAAACTTGGGAAATTGCTATCATCAGGTGAATGTAACAACGACTGAAATTTGAACACTTAATCCAGAAATTCGAATGATGGCTGGCATGGCGGCGGTTTGCATCTTATTTAATTAGGTGCCACTCAGAATTAGGATAATTATTTTCCGAGTAAATGGACCGGACCGACTCGACTCGGATGGAAATGCTCTTAGCGTCTTGGAAGACGGGCAAATCAAATTATCCGCTTAATCGATGAATAATTGGTTTGTTATTGTTAAATTGAGATTAAACTTAAATTTCTGAAGCTAACTCTTACATTAAAACACATTGAATGCATTGTAAAAAAAATACCTAGGTATAGTTATATCCAAGTTCTGATGGTTTTCACTCAATTCAGGAGGTCGAAGCATTAGTTTTTAAGTGGATAGGTTCAGTTTCGAAACAGGGTCAATTTCAAGTACTCCTGAACAATATACATTCCGGGAAAAGTACTTACTCGATGTACAATTAATTAACTGCTTAATGAGCGAAGCGCGGTTTGTCTGATGCATGTTCAGTGTTTTTAATGATGTTTAAACATGGGTTTTTAGAAAATTTACACAATTTAAGTTCATTTTTTATTTTCAGTTTTAATTTTCTTCTGACGACGCACTAAATTTTGTACAACTGGCATTAGCGATTACCGCAATCAAACCTATCGTCAGGGGCAACCGCATAATAACTGTTTGCGCCTTGTCGCTGCAACGAGCTTTTACATTAAATTGGAATCATTTTTATTAAGGTCCTCGTCTGGCGCGTTGTAACTATTTTATTTTTTCCAGTTTCAAGTGCCTGTAGGAAATTTATTTAACCTCATAGACCTTTTAGTGCCTCGTTTAAGATTTTATGCTCAAATTACGTAGGTATTTAAATTTGAGTGCAAGAGCCCATTTAATAAATTAAACAAGAAATTCATCGTCCAAAAGAATTAACAAATATTACCACTTTAATCAGTGCAAGCCTAGCTTTACATTTAATACCTTTACACTCTTCACTGGGTTATAAAGTACTGCAACACTTAAATATCTTCAAAACCGCTTAAGCCATGTTCACACAATTCGGAATCTGACAGTTTTTGGGCTCTCGGCAATGTTGCCAGATTTCCCAGTTTTGCTCTAAATTTAGTCTTATTGTTATCTTAAATAGAATGCATCATTTATTCTTATTGCAGTGAATTGGGAGTGGCAAATTTGATAAGATTCCCAAGTTTCAGAATTCTATCTCTACTAGTCGCTGAAATATGCCAACACCGCATTTGAAAAAAGTGAAAATTGACATATTTTTTTACTTTGCGTTGCTCATTTGTTGAATCTAATCAAAAATTCCGGCGGTTCAGATAAAATGCTAAAACTTTTGTATTTACACCTTTCACCTATCACCTGTAACTACGGCTGCAGGTGGGTATCAAAATATAGTGACTCACCCTGTACATTTCATCTAAATTAATCCTTGACCAAAATTTATTTACAATATATCTTTTTATTTTCAATATATTTTTTTTTAAATAAATTGAAAATATAATAACTTGTTGATATATTATGGTCAATTTATTGCGTGGTGTGAAACTAGCTTTAGACACATACAATATTCAATCTATTGAGGAAACCCTCTAAAGCCCCTTTTGGCATTCTAATCTAGACTCAGTTGCGCGAAACCTACCCCAATTAGACAAGGGCGTAGTCCCATATGCAAGGTTTTGATATATTGCCTATTCAGATTTGCGGATATTAAATTTTAGTTTTCGCGGATAAAATGGTTTCGTCGTTATGGAGTCTGCGACTATGCCGACCTTTTATAAATTAATAGAGGTTTATGGTTGTTGGAAAGACGTAGATAAAGGTCGCGGTGGTTAATTGATAGTGATTTACGTCACAAGTCCGAGAGGTAGGTAACTTACTTATTGAATTGGGATTTAGGAGTTCAGATGTTTATTAGAATTTCTAAGCGAGTAATTTGATAATGACTTCACGGATAAATATATCGTATAATATTTTATTTCTTTTTGTTACCTATCCATTATACCTACCCTTTCCATAGTACTGACAGTTGGCTTCACAATAATAGGAATCCCAATATTATTTATTTTGCCGACTATTTCACTAGAACACTGGCAAAATGTCATAGGAACGGCCGGTTTCCTACTGACAAAACTTCTACCTGTTCCTACCTGGGCAAAACCAACATGATGGTTTTTCAGCGACAAAATTTTGTGTGGTTAGAGGACAAAACTATTGAGTTTGACAAGTGTCACCTACAGAAAATAAATTTTCCAAATGAAAATTTGGCTTGTTTTTCTCGTGAAATAGTCCAGCCGAATACCACTCAAGAAAAAAATATGTAGGCAAAATTATTCTCTTGGTTTTATTCAAGTTTGTTGCTTTTTGGTAATTTCGCTCATGAAATTTTTGACAAAACCACTCGCCTGACGGCTCGTGGTTTTGTCAAAAAGCAACAAATTTTCATACCAGTCGAAAATTTTGCCAACAAATTTTTTTCTCTTGTGGTATTATACTATATGAAAATATTCAATTTTTTGCGCGCTGCATATTGCGCGATGTCGTGCCGTAGAGTTTTGAAACTTGCACGGTTCGCGCCACCACTTTTGTTGTTTTAAGGATACAGTCCACAAATTTATCTATTCACTTGTGTTATTGTTAAATTATAAATCTAACTTCCTCCAGAGTGTACTTGTTTTCTCGCCCGCCGGCATAAAAAGCGAGTGAGCTTTTATATTTGTAAACCAAAGTTGATTTTAAGAATTTAATCAGTGTCCGGTTGTGCAAGGTGTATTTTGTAACTGAATAAAATAATCGTTTGTGCAAATTTAAACTGTGAACATTTACATAACCTTCCCATTCCCAGAAATCCCAAATAAAACAGCTAATACAACCAAAATTCAAAGATCCAAAACTGGACAAAACATGGTCCTTCGAGCCGGATTTTTGGAGCTGTTTTTGTTGGTTTCTCAAGGACTTAGGACGTTTAAAAAAAATCCTAGTTAACAGGATTTTACAAGTTGCTTGGAGTGGTATAAAGATAAAATTGACATTTTCGTACCATATTACAGGGGGGAGTTAATAAGGAAAAAAGGCTATAAAGGTTTTCATTGACTACAAAGGATTTTCATTGACTACAAAACATTTTCATTGATTACAAAGAATTTTCATTGACTACTAAGGATTTTAACGACAAGAGGAGGTTTTCTTCAACAAAAAACAGGGAGAAGCAAGAAGGGTACAATTTCTACAAACAAGAAAGTGTTTTATTACTGAAGGAAAAATAAGGTCGTATAAAAATTTTCTATTTTATTCCAGTGTTTAAAGGTGATTTCACATTCTCATTGTGTGTCAAGGTGCATTTATGTATAGCATTGCAAAACGTAGGCAACAGCAGTTCAATAATTGTATTGTTTAGAATATTGAATTAAAAAGGCTTTTAGGTAATTTTACTACAATCTAATATTTTCTGTACTTGTTCCTGTTTATAAAAATTCTTAAATTGCATATATTTTGTTAAAAAAAAAGCACTACAATGGCCGAAGCAGCTGAATTCGCTGTGTTCAATCAGAAAAGGAGTAGAATCAAGTCAAAAATAACAAAAATTGAGAATTATGCAAAGACTAATGAAACTGATATGCTTATTGACATTAATGAATTTGTAATAAGGGAGTCTATGTTAGTGAAATCTTTCGATAAATATGATATGGTTCAGGATAGAATGGAGGAAATAGATAGTACTCAGGAGGAAGATAGAGTTAAAATTGAACTACAGTACACTCCACTACACAGTAAACTTAAAACAATTATTAAAAATAAATTAGATTTTGACATAAATGCACAGAGCGTAGGTTTGAGCGGCCCTGGGTTTAGTACTGGCATGGGTTCTAGTGTGCAGGCAACCATCCCCACCCCTAGAGTAAAGTTACCAAATATTAACATTCCTACTTTTTCAGGAAAATATGAAGATTATCGGTCGTTCATGGAACTCTTTTCTTCTCTCATAGAGTCGGAGGCTCAATTGAACAAGGTTTAAAAGCTTTTTTCTACAACTGTCAAAAAATTATGGTTCGCACACTCATGACAGTTTGCGAAGCGACACTTTTTTCCCAGGTATTGATTTTTTAACGTTCCCATGACACCAGTGTGCGAACTAGCTATTTCGCACCCTAGTGTGCGAAATAGCTAGTTCGCACACTGGTGTCATGGTGACACATACCTGTCAGGATGCCAAAAAATAATTAAAATTCACCTGCCTTTGATTGGAAATGCAATTTTGGCTTCGAATGATCGATATTTGAATAGAGTTGTAGGAAAAATATTGTTTGCAACTCGGGCGCGAAATGTTTTTGGTGATCTCGAACGATTTTTTGACTCCGCTACGCGTCGTCAAAAAAATTTCGTTCTCGATCACCAAAATGACATTTCGCGCACTTGATACAAAAATAACTATTATATTTGAAATCAGTCTTAAAAGATGAACCCCTATTGCTAATAAACGATTCGCAAATTACTGAAGTAGGTAAATTACGACATTGCGATTGATTTGTTGCGTATACGGTACGATAACAAATTGGTAAGAATTAATACGCACATTAGGGTTTTATTAGAAGCGCAAGTTGTTAAGGGTAGTTCGGTCGTTATAAGGGATTTTATAATTAAAGTAATGCAAAATATTGGGGATTCCCGTAGATCAATGGGACCTTATCTTAGTTTACATTTGAGCGTCTAAATTGGATTATTATTCACACAGAGCATACGAGTTAGAAAGGGATTCAGGGGTACCTACTGCCTACTTTTGAAGCTTTTCTTGATTTTATAGATAAAATATCTTTGGCTCTTGAGGCAATAGCTGCACCTGATAACAAAGAAAAGGTTACAAAAACTAGCTTTCATTCAACGAATTCTTCGGCTTCTGATTCTCGTGCATGTTGTGAAATCCCATGTACAAAAGTTTTCTAAATTAAATTTAAAAGATTTAAAGGACTTTGCAATGAAAAAGGGACTTTGTTTTAACTGTTTGGGTTCTATTTATCGGGTAAATAATTGCAAATCTTTGAGTTGTAAGGTGTGTTCACCGTCAAACAACAGTAGTTTGCTACAAAACAAGGAACAAGGACAAGATAGGGCAAACACATCGCAACAGGGTGTAAGTAATGTTCAAACTAACTTGCAGAGTGTCAATTTTTCAGTTGTTACTTCGTCTGCTGTGTCAACTTCTTCGGTAGCAGGTTGGCCAAGACAGGTACCATGTTTGTTATCCAACAACACTAAACAGGTCATTCTGGCTACAGCGGCAGTAAACTTGTTTCCTGCTAACGGGTCCAAGGTCGAAGTAAGAGCGCCTCTGGATTCTGGTTCGCAGAGTTCATTCATTACGTCTAAATTTGCAAATGAACTAGGAACACAGGGAATTTCAGAAACTATCGAGGTTCTAGGTATAGGTCAAACGTGACATAATTTCAAATTACAAAACAGTGTCTTGGGATGGATTGTTGGTGGATGGATGTCTACGGTTCGGCAAGGATTCAATTATCGATTCTCTAATTCCACAATTTTGGAGGTTATAAGAGATTCCCAGTAAACGGCACATGTCTCCTGAAGACATGGAATGTGAGAAAATGTATACTGCCACGACTAAACAATTGGAATCTGGTGTTTTTGAAGTTAGATTGCCAATTAAACCCGATTATCATGTTTCAATGCAAGGTGATTCACTTGCTGCATCAGCTACAAAACGGTTGGCTTCTCTAGAAAAAAGGTTTCAGAGGGACGCAAATTTAAAGGCAGACTATAAGGCGTTTATCGACGAATACTTGAGGCTAGGGCACGCAAGAGATATCACAGACAAGTTTAATCTTTTGACAAAAAATAGGTACTACCGGAGTTGTTTGATATTATTGTAAGGTTCCAGACATTTCAATTTGTCTTGACGAGTGACAATCAGAAAATATATAGGTGTGTCAAGATTAATGCTGAAGATACTTTTCTTCAAAATATCATCCGGAGAGATGACTCATCTGGTCCTCTGCGTCATCTGGAGCTACTGACGCGACGGTGACATACGGAACTAACTGTGCACCATTCCTTGCAACTCGGACATTGGTGGAATTGGCCACTCAATCTAAATTTTCTATTCTGTTAGCTTCAAATACTTTATTCAAACAAACGTACGTGAATGACATTTTGGAAGGTGCAAATTCAGCTGAAGAACTATTTCGACTTCAGGATGAATTAACAAGGCTGCTTGAGAGCTCATGTTATAAACTTCATAAATAGAATTCCAACGAACGTTCCTTGATTTCGTGGCAAGCAGAAAATTCCAAGGTTGTGGGTATTTCATGGAACCATGTAGCGGATTCATTTCAAGTATCAGTACCTGATATTGTGTTACGGAAGTCAATCACAAAACGAGAAGTTTTAGGGATCATTGCTCAAATATTCGATCCTATAGGTTTCATTGGGCCGGTTATTATTCGAGCAAAGATTTTTATGTTACAATTATGGTCGGTAGAGGTTGAATGAGACGAGGTTGTGCCTTCTAATTCACTGGATGAGTGGTTGAAGTTTTATGAGCAGTTGTCAGTTGAGAGATCTTGCTATTCCCAGATGGATATTCATTGATGAGAAGGTGATTTTAATACAGATGGCGGGTTCTTCGGACGCAAGTTATATGTTAGGGCTTTATATGAAAATAAAAATGTCACGACTCATCTAGTAGTCTCAAAGTCAGGTGTCTCTGCCAAGGATGGAACTTAATGATTTTTTATTATTAATGAGCATGTGCGATAGGTTCAGAACATGTATTGGTTTGAAATTTCATCGGATTGTAATGTTTACAGACTCAAAAATCGTACTGGCTTGGTTGCAATCGCCACCATCAAGGTGGGCAACTTTCGTTCCTAACAGGGTCTCTGAGATCCAAGATCTGTCCGCAAATGTTGAATGGCAACACGTTTCTTCCGAGATAAATAGCGCAGACCATATTTCTCGTGGCTCGTGTCGTTATTATACTGCAAAATTTGGTTTGAAGAACCTCAGTTCCTTACAGATCCAAATTGGAATTTAACAGCGAAAGTCAATGTTGATCTAATCTAGATGATTTACCTGAGCACCGACAGACATCGCATATTCTGACGAAGACTGAAATAGATGGCACAATGTTTGTAAGGTTTTTAACGTTTTCACAATTGCAAAAGAGGCTTTTGTACTTAGGTTTATTGACAATTCAAAGAAGAACCGTCAAAAAAATGTTGGCCCTCTGTGGATTGAGGAAATTGATCAATTCTCTTTTTACATTTTTAAGGTTGTACAGGCTGAATATTTTCACAAGAAATTTCAGATTTAAAAGAGGGGCGCGGCGGTCGTTGTTCAAAAATAGTTCAGTATTAGGCTTCAATCCATCTTTGGATCGCAAGGGCTTATTTGGAGTTGGAGGACGTTTGGTGAATGCACCAATGTCGTTCGATGCAAAGCATCCATTTATTCTTCCAAAATGTCACGTAACGGACCTGATGAATCTGATGATTGAACATGAACATCGATTATTGGGACATGCAGGTCCTCGGGCGGTGCTTAGCAGTTTGCGTCAGCGAGTTTGGATAGAATTCTTTGCGGCGCATTAAGATCATTTTAATCAAGTGTGTAAAATGTCATAGGCTATTGTTTCTAAACAAATAATGGGAGGTTTACCTGCAGAACGCATCACGATAAGTCATACATTTTATAATGTTGGGATGTTTGTCCGGCATCGCCGTAGTGCCATCACGTGACGCTGGTGATGCGTTGTGGTTGGCTCTCTCTTTGTTCTCTGCTCTGACGTCAGCGACGCGTCACTGAATTGCCGGTGCGATGGCAATTGACCTTTTGTTTGGACGCCATATTGCGGTGCGCGAACATAGGTGCCAAAAGAAGAAACAAAAATTACTAGCGGGCTGTCAATATTAAAAACAAAAGTAAGTAAATGATTGATCCTCGCTATCCTTTTTGTTTGTTTACTTTCTCTCTCTGATTGTTGAAAGTAAATAGGTAGATATTTTATTATTTCTATTCTGCCCAATACAAGATAAATTGATGGCTTTTCTTTTCAAAAACATTCGTAATAGGCGGCAAATTTAAATTTTAAATGTATTTTTTTCAGTAACTTCTGTTTTTAATGTTGACAGTACGCTAGAAATATTTTTTTTCTACTTTTGGCAACAGTTAAACAAATTGTTTATAATAGTTTTCTCTCCAAAACGTAGCGAAGGTATAAAATTTTAAGCACTCAAAAACATGGAGAAAATAAATTTCTCTAATTTTATAATATTATTATATAAAAATCTTCCTTTCGCATATTCGAGGAATATGCATACATGATATTCACGGCATATACTATAACCAGTGTTGCCAACTTTCAAAAATCAAATTTCCCACAAGCCGGTCCAAAAATTCTCTTTTTTTAAAAAAAATTCCCACAAATGCACAAAATACTAACAAAACGTAAAAAAAATGCAAGTCTTTAGTAGATACAGTCTATCTTTTCTCAAGATAGATTTTGACATTGTCAACTTTGAAACATAAACAATGCTGCTAATGCCGCTTGGTCGCAAAATGCCATTTGCACGCCATGCATTGTAAATCTGATGTCAACCTGCAGGGACACCTCATTTTGCGACCAATCAGGGCCAAGCCTTATTGTTTATGTTTCAAAGTTTTCAATGTCAAAATCTATCTTTGGAAAAAATAGACTGTAGGAGTTTTCATTTTGTACTGCCTGCTGCCTGCTAGATCTGATTCTAGGCAAAAAAAAAAGAAAAATGGCGGTAAACCTCTCCGCTTCTCAGTTTTGGATTCGGGTTCGAACTTATTTGAACCCAGGTTCAACCACTGGGTTCATCATTGTTCGAGGCGACGTATTGTTTCGCAATTCGAACCTAGGTTCAGCCAGTTCCATCGCGAGAAAACGCCTCCAGTCTTGAAATGGGATGCGATTATGCGATGCATAATGGATCACAACAAAACAAAATAATAATTAAAATCTGTTTTTTTTTTTTAAAGATAAAAGTCATAATAACATTATGTTGGCAATACAATGTAAAATTGTCAATGCTTTCAAATTTTTTATGTAGAAAAGGTTTGTGTTGCCAACATAGTTACTAAATTTTTGACTTGGGGAATTATCTTTAAAAAAAAAAAACAGACTTTACATTAATTTTTCGGTGAATCCCCTAACTTGGAATGTCAATTGTCAAACTCGGTGCGTTCGCGAACATCTACGTGGAAACGCATACAGAAAAATAATTTTTGAGCGCGTTCGAAACTTCACAGTTCGCAATGCTATCAAACCGCGTATGTGTAGCGTTCTTATTCCTACCTAAGCCTGCCAACATAATACTTTCTATGTTGCCAAAAAAAATATTATTGCTTGAATATAATTGGTGAGAAATATCCCACGGTGAAAATTTCCCTTTTCCCTTTAGTCTTAAGGCCGAAACTCACTAGCAACACGCGACGTCATGCTTCGCCACACCACGCCATGTGACGAAAATGTATGCGTATATTCTTCCATTTATTTATATGTGCTGCGTACACACTTGCCATACGCGATACCACGCCATGGCACGCCACGCCATCCGTCCATTGGCACACAAACTGTCCCACGTGAACCTGTGTCTTGGCGTGGGGTGGCGTGGCGTGTTGCTAGTGGGTTTCGGCCTTTACTAATTTCCCACGAATCGGGAAATTTCCCACGAGTTGGCATCACTGCCTATAACTACATGCCTCAAATATCCTAAATTAATACAGAATATTACAAATATGCTGGGGATATTTCTGGAATATTGCAATATGCCTGGGAAAATTGGCAAATTGTAGGCATATACCAGCAATATTGGGTGCCGTCTGGGTAGGTGGAAAAGTGACACATTCTAGGCCGATGGTGTTAGTTGACAAACACCGAAGACCGAGAATGTGCTTCTCCATCGAAATACACATTTTGCACATACTGTAGTCTTTTAACATCCCTCGTATTAAGTCAAAATTTTATTGGTTAGAAATTTGACTGATCTATTTAGTACAGTGGTGTACATATACAGGGTGTCCCACGGTGGATGGCGTATTAGACGTTTATGGAGAACTCAAAAGCGGATAATTTTGAAAATTTGGCAACCGGGATAAACAACCATGATCTACACTTTAAAAATATTTTTGTTTATGCGGTGTTGCCGCTTCTACTCTAAACCATTGGCAACAGCGCGATTTTAAATAGAACACCCTGTATGTGATTACATATTTTGATTCTACGTAAAATTCTGAGCAGATTTCATGTGATATACCCTATACCTAAGTTCAACTGTTTTGGAATTATTGATAGTTGAAAATTAACTTTTTGCAACTTTGACAGGCTGTAGAACCTGAACGGTTAATTTTAGAGAAAACCCGATTTTACACTCCTATCTTAGATTTTCATGAACTATCAATTGACACCAACTTTGAATTTAATCGGAGATTAAATTTAATTTTTAATCATGGATTAAATTTGAAGTTGGTATCAAATGATAGTTTATGGGAATCAAAGGTAGGAATGTAAAATCGGTTTTTCTCTAAAATTAACCGTTCAGGTTTCACAGCCTGTCAAAATTGCAAAAAGTCAATTTTCAACTGTCAATATCAAACAAGGATATTTGCGGCGGCATTTTGATTGATTTAAGTCCGCAACAACGATGAGAATGCTGTGCTCTGATTGGTTGATTTTTCGAAACTTGTTTTAAGTTATTTTAAAAAAAAAAAACGGCACATCAGAATTGGCTCAAATTTGGCATTAACATTCTTTGATCAATTATCTACAATTCGCTTATTTTGGTTTTTCGATATTTTGCCTTTTTTTTTTATTCAAAAATCATGTTTGCAACCACCAAAACAACTAAATGTGTTGGTGATTGCATATTTGTATGTTTATCAAGCTCGGATTCGTGAAAAGCATATTTTATTGATAACCACGAAAAAATACATAATTGAATTGTAGATAATCTATCAAATGATGTTTATGCCAAAGGATTTTGAAAATTATTGCGGATTTTTTGAGATTATCCTGAAACGAATTTTGAAGGTGAAAATTGGTGAAAATTTCACAGTTGCAGTTCAAGCAATTTCAAGTAGATGGCGCCACGGCAAGAAATCTACATTGGGAGCATCCTAATTGTATATTTGTCTTTCTCTTTCACTAAGTGTTCCACCGACACCGCCGGCAAACAGATTTTGATTTGGACAAAAATAAAATATTAAACCGTATGTGTAGACTGGCACATTCGCCATTTCCAAAAACTAAATTTAAACATGACGACCATTAACACTTTTTGACTCCTTTTATCATTTTTCAGGTCATAAAAAAGGTCGATTCATCCAATACGATACGTAGGAAAATGCATGTATCAGTTTTATGATTGGCCAAGTTTACTGTAGCTAAAATTCATAATTATATACTTAGATAAACTAACACATTTTGCAGGTAAATATCTCGAAAACGGGAAAAGATAACGGGATGCGATTTGTTCTGGAGAATAAGGATTTTTTAAAGTTTGTTTTTTAATGGTATTGACGAATCCTGAAATTTGGTTTTACAGACATTCGATTTTTCAAATAATTACATACTGCCTTATTCTTGATGAAACATTATAATTTTTTTCAATTATCATGAAATTGAATTGTGAAAATTGCACTTTGTTGATGAGTGTAGCATCGACTGGCCAGAAAAAGATAATGATTAATTTGTGTTTTATATGCACTTGCATCACTAATCAATTTGTGTTCAATACTTGAATTATTAGTTAACTATGCGCTAATTAGTTAATAAAAATTTTAAACACAAATTAATTCTCAATTTTTTTTTGGTTAGTTGATACTCGATGCTCTTCTCTTCGACAAAGTGCAATTTTCACGATGCAAGTTCAAGATAATTAAAATAAATTATACATTTTTATGAAGTAGAAAAATCAGGCATTCTGACGATGACAAAATATACAGAGTGTTTCATTAAAGATAAGGCAGTTATTCTATTTCGAAAAATTGCATGTCTGTAAAACCAAATTTCAGCAAATTTTAGGATTCGGCGATAATGTGAAAAAAAAAAACTTCAAAAAATCCTTATTCTCCCTGAACAAACCGCATCTCGTTATCTCTTACCGTTTTCAAGATATTTATTTGCAAAATGTGTCAGTTTATCTAAGGACGCCCTGTATATTGTTTCGCGTTATCTTATGGTTGTTTTATTGAATTGAAAGGGTGCAGTTTATAATAGTAGGTATATGCCGGACAGTATGAAATTAAAAGCTACCCAGTATCATCAAATGCAAAGAAAACTACTTTAAATTGATTTAGCCAACTAATCCTCCAACAGGGACATCCCCAGCAGCTGAGTTGCTATGGATACGTGTTGCGTCATTCCCCTCATGTAGCTGAAGTGGCCGTTTTTCTTAAAGAATGCCATCTACGTGATAAATGAGACTATTATTATCATGGACATTTTCTAAAGACTTGACAAAACTGCTAAGAATGATAATGAGACATTTTCTTGGGTAAATTTTATTAAATGTCGTTGGTACTCGAGTCTGACCGTTTTTGTCGATATATTATTTTCTTTACAAGAAAAAAAAAAATTCAACAAAAACTTTTTTTTCTTGCAAAGCGACTTTGAAAAATATAACATCTTTGAAAACTAAATCCGGTTTCCAGGATTTCTTGGCTTACAATTTGTAAATATTTCGTAGTAATTACTGCCTCGGCAAAAAGAATGGGTTTTATTTAAAAATTAAAAATGCTCAATGCACTGCCTCTCTCCGTCATTACCTTTTGTTTCTTTAAAACTTCGCAATCAGCGCAAGCTTCCGCTCCCCGCATCTATGCCTGTTCGTAAGTAAATAACCGCAATCCATTATCCCTTGGATAAGACAATTCAGCAGCATCCAAAGAATAGAAGCTTTTAAAAAACGAAACAAAAAAAAGACAAAATATAGGTGCCTAAAGGAAAAAAGGGAGACTCTCAATTACACATTCTTCCATACATTTTTTGGAGTGTTTTGTTCTAGAATCCGCGTATTTATTTCATTGCCTTAGGAAATGTATTATATGTATTTTCAAAATATTGAATTTTCCATCGTTACTTTTAACTAATGATCTTTATGCTACACAGGGTAAGAACACGAGTTTTTATGCCTCGAGTCACATACAACTTTATTGCTTAACAATATCGTTAAGAATAGGGCCGGAGTTACCCAATTCCTTAATTCTTAATATTTGTCCTTAATTCTTAATTACTAAAAAGTTCAATTTATTTAACATTGGGGTTTTTAAAGATTAAGAATTAAGAACAAAAATTAAGAATTAAGGAATTGGATAACTCCGGCCTAAGGAAAACGAACCTTCGCTATTGCGAGGCGTAGAGAGGTAATCGACATAACCTTGGCTACGACCGCGATATACGACAAGGATAACAAATGGCGAGTTTCAAACGAAACCTCTGCATCTGACCAAAGGTACATAGAGTTCGAAATATGCATTATCGATGAAGCAGTGGCGACTTATCGTAATCCGAACAACACAAACTGTGTAAGGATCAGCTCGAATAGGGCCTGATCGCTTTCAACGCCAACCCGAGAGAAATCACAGATATCGACTTATGTGTGCACCAACTTCAGAATGTTATCTTGATCGCTTATCATCTCAAGACCGAAGGAACCAAGAAGATTGAAGAGTCACTTAGCTAATCTGAAGACTAATAATAGGAAACCATTCAAAAGGGCAAAATTCACTGGCAACTGAAACAGCTACGTCTGATGACTAACCGAATATAACAAAGCCCTAAAGAAGCTTCTGCGGTAGAATGTATTTCGGGAACCGCACGTATTTACCGGATTCTCGAGAAAGACAATAACAATACAGTAAGGTTAATCAGAAAACCGACAAGGGAGTTCACGACAACTGGTAAAGAGACGCTGGAGGTTCTCGTTCAAGTGCACTTTTCGGTATCAAGAATACAGCATCCGGAAGATCACCTACCAGGCAGAACTAAACCTGACGAAAATGGCGAGAAGGAAATGACTGGAGACTCTGGAGAGTACAGCTGTGATCACCAGTCACGTCAAAATTAAATGGCGCTAGCACATTTGAACCCTACAAGTCACCAGGGCCTGATGGAATCTACCCGCCGGCTCTTGGCAACAGGGACCAGACATACTGGGCCCCACATCTTTCTATAGTATCTTTCGAGCATGCATTGCCACGGGCTATGTACCAGGAGCATAGAGGATAGCGAAAGCAGTCTTCCTTCCAAAACCTGGACAGGAAGCATGCACGGAAGCGAAATCATATCGATCCATCAGCCTTTCAACGCTGGAGAAACTTTGTAGCATGTGAAATGCTACAGTTAGGATTTGTTCCTTTTTTCTCTCAATTATAATATATAAAGTCAATTACCTTTAATTTTGACAGTCTCGCGACTGGCATTAAAAAAAAAAGAAGATTTCTGTCGAAAATAATAAAAGCAAATTATCAACACTAGAGGACACGATTTTCGTTTAAATTTGACGTACCAATTTGGTACCAGCTTCTTCAGTTTGTCCGTTAGGTAGTAACTTTTTCTAATCTTGCCGTTGTCCTGAAAGGTCGACTGTAGCCAAGTGGCCTAAAGTTCATAGGTTGTCTGGTAATGGGTAACTTGATGACGCATCTGGGGTGCCTTATGGAAATTTCCATTATGTTTAGGCACCCCAGATGACGTCATAAAGTTATCAGGCAACCTACCTCTCTCAAACAACCTTGGACTGTGGCCTAGGGGGGCAGCCATCTTCCTAAGTGAAATTCAATATCGATTCCGTTCTCGTGGAAAAAGTACCTTATCGGCCGTCAGGCATTATTTTAACGAAATAAAGTTGCGTAAGGCAATAATCCATTGATTGCCGAAAAAATTTAAATAAAAAGCCTCGTGATTACCGTTTTATTTGAGTTTGAATTTTGAACTTCCTCGTGGTAAGTCCTTTTTAATTTTTTCAAGTAATGGTTCTTCATGGAAAGCCTCTATTACTTCAGGTTTTACCGGGGAGCTGTTTTCATCGCGGAGCTGTGTTTCTCAAGGGATCCATTTTCAACAAGCTCCATTCCTGGGCATAGAGCTCTTGAGTCCCTCACGTGTCGATACATGCACCTCCACATTTGACGAAGAAAACTGAACTTCTCTATCTCTATCTACCTCGATTCCAGGCTAGAATCTGCAACTTCAATATGCAACTTCCCTCGTCCACTGACCAGAAAATAGATGGCTACCGACTACCTTTTTGTTGGAATAGAGGCTTGTATAGAGTTTTAATTATAACTTTTATTACCTTTTTTATGAATTCTTTTTTATAATCAATTAACAAAATTATTTGATTTTGTTTCTTCCTGATAGAACATTTAAATATTTGAAATTTCAATTTCATTCGTAAAAATTCTTGACACCGAGGTGATGGTGGAATAATTAGTTTTTGATTTACCGTATTTATCATAGATTTTTCTTAACTTCACTTTCGGTACAATTTAAAAAAAAAATGTATCTTTTATTGATGATAATCATTAATCTGAACTGAGGTCAAGGTTGGACAATATGTTCTGAATTTGAGATTCTTGGCTAAGTACATATATCAATTTTTCATCTGGGTTTTAATACTTATAAACTTGAGGATTTCAGTTATATCTCCTTTATCCCTTCAACGTTTAACCTTTGATTTCACACGGTTTAAATTTGATTTTACTAATTTCATTATCTGGTAGTAGCTGACCCTATTTATCTATATAATATTATAATTTTCAATCATTCATTTTTTTTTTTAAATTAGTTTTCTGGAAACTCAAATCTTTTATATTTTTATTTCATGATAATGATTTATGGCCAGCGACTGTTAATGAATTTATATGGCAAATATATTGAGGTACATTGTTATATAATTTTTTTTTTTTAGAGCTTGATGAATCTGATTGAAAGTTAACCTCTTTTTATTGATTTGATTGATTGATTGATTGATTTTATTTAAAGTGTTTTACCAGAAATTGATTGATACTGACTATTTTGAAATAGGGAACTTGCACATTAAATTAAATATGGAATAAATAATAAAACACAATAACAATCATCCTAATAAATGATGCAATAAGGAAAAAAATATAATATCTTATCTTTGGTGTCCAAAATCTTTTTACCAAATAATTCCAAATTCATGACGCGATCAAAAACGTATTTCTATGGGTCGTGACGTCACAAGGCAGAAATAATCGGGTCGCGCCGCTGCTACGCCTTGTGCTGCTGGTGTCGCCAATGTCAAATCTATCGTAAACGGCATACATAACAACATAACCATAATCTGAATCTACCTGCTCGAAGTTCGAAGTACTCGTCACTGTCAACGGAATTTTGCTGCCGAGTGACGTCACAATAATCGGTCGTTTCAAATGGCGATGTTTCGAGTGTAACTTCAAATATTTATAAAAAATTACCGGCAGATTTTTAATGCTTGATATTTGGCATGACTATGTCTTTAGTGTAGTAGAATACTTTTTTGAAATAAAAAAAAAAATTGCAAGTTTCCTATTATTCAACACTTGATGTTTCACCTCACTGTGAAATATACGCTTATTTAATTTGAAACTTACTTAATTGTTTTATTGGTTTTACCTACGTCAGGATTTGGTTGAGTTATGTGCCTCATTTATTTCCTTTTCAGAGTTATCAATTACCGTCTGCTGATTATTTTTTTTAGGGTGTTTCTGAATTTTCGCCTTTCCATATTTTATGTAATTATTATTATTTTTTTTAAATTCAGTGGCGCCCTTGCCATTCTGTACTTATTAAACTATCAACCCACCCTTAATTATTATTCGCTGAGCAAACCGATCATATTATGGGCTTCTTGTTAATTCATTAACAAAAGGGGTTAAAACTTATGGATAGGCACTAAACAGACAGGGCGCTTCTGCGATTCCCCCTATGCACAAATAACAACATGCTTACCAACCAGAGAAATCATGTGAAACAACTCAAGCAATAGCCCTGGAAGCTATATAAGATATACAAGGTGCCTTTGATAATGAATCATTTGATGCAATGGTTACCGTCGCAGCAGGATATGGAGTAGACAAGACCACCTGCAGGGTGAATACAACCTGAGCATCTTCGGGGAAAGGATTGAAATAGTTGACGAAGTGGAATAACTAGGTCTAATCCTGGACGACAAGTTAATATGGAACTCACATCCAGAGAGAAAGCTCAACAAAGCAAAAATGTGTCTAGTAAGATGCAGAAGTCTTTTGGGAAAAACATGGGGTCTGAGACCAAGGATGATGCTATGGCTGTACGCCACGGTTATCAGGCCCATAGTTGTATATGAAGCTGCAACATGGTGGTCAAAAGCACAACAACAGCCTTCAGAGACGGGCATATCTGTGCATCACCGGGACTATGAGAAGCACACCCACTGCAGCGCTGAAAGCAATTCTCAATGTTCACAATAAAATGGCAGCCATAGTTAGCGTCCACAGGATGAGGGCTGCCGGGGTATGGAAAGAAACACCAGGCAACTACGGCCACACAAAGGTTATCGACCTGATGGACGATAACATATAAAGGATTGCAAACGGATCAAATGGTGGTAACCCATAAGTTTGAAAAAACATTCAAAGTCATATGCAACCCAAGTATAGGGCAGGCCTTACATAATAAGAAGAGGCTGTTCTGGTATACAGATGGCTCAAAAACAGCGGAAAGAGCTGGCGCTGGCGTATATGGATAAAGACCAAGATCAGAACAAAGCATCCCTCTGGGGCTTCACGTCACAGTTCACCAGGCAGAAATTCGTGAAATCCAAGCATACACACAGGAGATTCTAAGGCTAGTTTATAACAACCAGAGCATATATATTCTCTCAGATAGTCAGTCTAAAGTCTAAAAACTCTGAACTCACATCGATATACTTCGAAAAGACCGATGGAATGCCTACACGATCTGGAAGCTCTATCGTTAAGGAATAACAGGTTAAAGCTCCTGTGGATTCCTGGGCACCTCGACTTTTGGCTGTCTACACCTGGAGCAAGACACTCGAATGGGATAAATGGAAACCCCTTAAAGAAGCTCACAGCTGAAGCACTGTCAATAATGTGTAGGTACTCAGATAAGACAAGGGTGATAGGACTGCTAACAGGACACTGCCTACTTAAAGTGCAGATGCAGAAAATGAGAGTCTACAATGGCCCAATGACATGTAGACTGTGTGATGAAGAGGAATAAAACGCCTTACACATAATATACGACTGTGAAGCACTGGCTCGCAAAAGACATACAATTTATTTGGAGGAATTCTACGCGGCGAGACTCCCGCATAAGAAACTGGCCAGCAATCGACTGGATATCATCAAAGGGGGGAAACTTGCTTAAGCAAGACAGGAGATAGAACAATAAGGCTGCAGTACAAATCGGGACACGAGCACGCCTTACCCCGCCTTATTCTTACCCACCACTAACCAGCCAACCTAGATTTTCCTCAATACCAGTGAGTATGGAAGTCACATTTCAAAGTTCTTAAGCCTCTTAAAGGTGCTTTTTGTAGAAATATAAGACTTCACTTCAAAATATACACTACTAGCTAATGACTCGCTGCGTTGCCAGCGTGAAAATACATTTTGAAATAATTCACTTTTTTTCAAATTTTGTTGTTGATTTTCAATTTATTTATTTATTTTTTTCTATCCGATACCAGAGTCGCTTGCCTGTGAGTTCAGTGACGCATTTTAAGCATTCCAGAGCTATTCTAGAGCGCCCCGGGCTGTTTATAGGCGTTCCAGTGTATCAGAGTTTCGCGCAACCGAACTTTTTTTTTTCGGGATAAAAAATAGCCTATAGCACTCCCCTCTTTAGCCGAATTTGATTGACTGGATTAGATCGATCTGGTTCAATTTAAGTGAACGATTGAGGCTGGATCAGTGCACCCTCATCAACAAAAAAATGATCTAGATCAGAAGTTCACTTAAATTGAACCCAAATCGATCTAATCTGGGTCAATCGAATTCAGCTTATATAGAGATACGTGGTATTAAATTCAAGATCGGTCCAGCCGTTCTCGAATTCAAAAAATAATAAAGTTACGTCGGTTGAATGGCAAGCCTAAATAAATGACATATAGCAATGTTGTTTCATGCTGTCATAAAAAAAGTTGGGTTATGTTGTTATGTAATGTGAATGAGCTTGTTTACAATTAAATTAATAATTAATTCAAAATTAATTTCTTTTTCCAAGATGCGTAACCTATCCACAAACCTTCTTTGGGATGGCCATAACAATCTACCAAAGTTTCATCGTAATCGGATAAGTCGTGTAGGAGCGCATAGCCGGATACCCAGCAAACATTGATTTTTATATATATATATATATATATATATATATATATATATATATATATATATATATATATATATATATATATATATATATATATATATATATATATATATATATATATATATATATATATATATATAGACGTATATACGTATATAGACTAATAATATTGCATATCAATAAAAGTGAAAATAATTTAATTTCTATTTCTATTCTTCATTGAAGCACGGAATTGATTCAATTAAATTGAAGAGTGCTTGGCCGTGAGAACCCATCCTCAGTTGCATTGAAAAGTGGTTTCGTATTGTTTGAGGATAATTTATATTATATTTTAGTATAAATCTGAACACACCTATTCGTGTTACGATGTGAAAATGTCCAAACAGTTTGCAGAATATCATCTTCTTTGAATCATGTGATCCGATTTGAATTTTATATTCAGTTGCATATATACCTATATAAGCCTTTAACTTAAAGCGGAAAGAGAAACAGAAAAGACATTAATCTAAAACTCGTTGGGCGGCGTACCAATAATTCCTACTAGAGCAGTCAAATACTCGGGGATAAGAATTTTTGACAGATAGGTTTGCCATAAATAGGAAAAAGATACTAGAAAAGAACGCTATCAAACATAATGTCCCGGTTCTCAAGGACTATTATGTAATTACTAATTCCTACCTTAAGTAAACGCCAAACAATTTCTGATGCACGACATCAAACGCCTGGTAAATGACATTCAAGCCATACACGTTACGAATGAAAAATTGGTGAAAAATGTTTAAAAATCGACCTGCTGATAAATTTATTAATTTTTCTCATATTGTTTAAATTAAAGCTGTAAAATAAAATTTAATTCGAATTTTATTTTCGCCATGTTGGTAACATTAGGTCAGAGGGGTTGCCAACGGCTGCGCCATTTTTGAGTGTTTTATTGTGGTTATATTTTGAATAACTCAAGTTGAGATTTAGTTGTTTGTATCGTTTATTTCACGGTGCGGTTCTCAAGTTCTCTTTATTATAATTCAAGTAACTAGTAAACCAAACAAATTGCAATTAGTTTCACTTCCTTCCATCACAATCTGTCAACGCTGCTTCCGTTCTACGTCACGAGGCTACGACGAGCATCAGAAAGTGTATGGCGTTTACTTTACTTTGATTTCATCAATTTAGCAATGCAACCACGTAGAGAGTGAACTGCGAAATGTGAACATATTCACGTCCATCATTTACATGCAGCATCCTACACCAGAGCCAGTTTTTGTTTAATTTTTATTTCTGTATTGTTTGAAAGATTTACTAAAGTATTTGTGATAGGTTCTACTCTACTAAATCAAACTAGAAATGAAATTGGCCATTAGGCTCCTTGCATCAAATTTTTTTATTGCTAATTTCGATAGTCCATGAAAAATAAGTCAACACATGTTTTTTCTTTTTCTTCTTAGTCAAAAATTGACGGAGATACAACGCTATGGAATATGCCTATGACGTCACTTATCATATAAATTAGTGACGTCGCACATGCTCAGTATATCTATATATACAAAACTTAATATTTGTATAACTTCCGGAATAATCATATTTGGTAGAAATAAAAAAAAAGTAACGATTTTTTTTCGATTTCCTACAGTTTGCAATACCTACACAATAATCAATTTAATTTTCCATGCAAGTACCCTATTAAACAAAAACAGAGAGATCTTGAAGTAAAAAAGCTTTGCTGAAAATTATGGTAAGTATAGTGAGAAAAAACTAGAAGAAATTGATAAAGATATACCTACAGCTTAAACATGGAACATGAATATAAGTTGGCCTATTTTAAAAAGGGTACAAGTGGTTTCCTGATTAGCTCATTATGTGTTAAACTATAAGTGAATCAGCTATTTAAATTGGTAGGCGAAGAATATTTCCTTCAATTCCAGAAAATTTGACGCTGTTCATGGAACAAATAGGTACCTATGTGAAGAAAATTGAACTATGAAACTATATGAGAAAAAGGTAAGATAACAGAGGTGCCTATAAGGTCAAGACTTGGAAATGGTGCAAGAAATAGAACTGCAACAGAAAAATGACGATTAAATGATCCCTCGAAATGAGATTTGGGAAATTTGCAAGACCTGATTAAGTAATAGAGACCTGACAAATAGGCTTCAAGAATATACCTGAAAAATAGTTGAATAAACTATATATATGAAAGTTTTTGAAACTTCCCATTGTAATCAATTTTTCTCATTCGGAATTGATGATAGTAATCATTATAAAAATTAATATCACAAAAAGTAGTTAAAAAGTCTGGGTTTTATCCTTATAATAGAAATCAGTAAATAACTATTAATTATTTTCATGCTTTCGTGAATGGCCATGATTGATTTACCTATTTGTAAATTAACCAATTCGGCTCTTTAGGCAAAACGACATTATAAACTAATACCACAAAGGAAAATAATGCGCATATTCGCCTATTAACAAAAAAGACAAACTTCATAATGTTTCTAGTTGTTCTCGTAAAACTCATTTTCTAAGGTAGGTTTATTATGATGCTGTGCTAGTAAAATAAGGACTATAACAGCGTTCAATAAAGCACGAATTAATGAATCCTTTAAGGCAATTAATAGACATAAAAAGCAATTTCGGCCTAGTTTATGTACCGTTTTACAGCCCGGTCACTTTCTAATTAAAATCGTGTCCCATTATTGAATTGATTAAAAGTTATGGGCGACTAATCTCCACAGGGACGGAAAGCATCGGGGTAATTTCTATTCAGCACGACATCCGACATCCATGGAGCATGATTACGAATAGGGTAATCGACGTGTGTTTTTACAAGGTTGCGGCGATACAGGTTTGATTATACTATGTTTACTTTGTGTATTCCATCAATTCTAAAAATAGATACTTTTTCTTCGTAAAGAAAAAATCATATAGTTGCATAGTTGGCCCAAATTAGTAGGCAAATGGCATTCTTGAAGCGAGCAGAAACAAATACTACTCATACAGTTAAAAGATTCGCTTGACTTTTATAGCATGTACCCAAAGAAATTTGCTTTTCAAAATGTATAAATAACACCAAGCGGTCTCAACCCTATACTACAAGTAATCCTTAGAACTGAAATAATAGAGTCTGCTTCTGTAACACGGCTAAATGTTGGATCGTTATCGATATGTGTTTATACTGTTGATGGCATATTATAGCATAAAGACAAACATATCCTTGTAATGCATTCGGAACCTGTCGTGGACGTGTGGCAGTTTATTATGTATTTTAACCAGAAATCATCCAAAAGTTCTGATGTGATCTTTGAGAAATTCTTCATAGTTCTAAGCAAATTTATCAGCTCTGGATAGTTTTTTATTTATTGTTCTGTTTGTTGCATGTTATCCAAAATCAAATAAATCTGACTTATTTGATTTCAGCATAGTTTGACTTGTTTGACACGGACGTGGATTATGACGATGATGATGATGATGATGTTTATTTATGCCAGATATTGCTTACTCCAGTCTAGCCAAAAAATGGGAACGTCGTCATCGTTTGCAACATATACTGGCACTTAAGTGGTTTGGTAAAAGCCGATACTGTTATTTGGAAAACTCCCAGTGTTATAATTTCCATATCCGTGTAGGCAAACAGATTTTCTGTAGGTAGTAGTTTCAGTTTCCCCAATTTCTTCATTATAAGTATGAGATTCCTCTCGTTCCTTTTTTTTCCCAAATTAAAGATGCCGTAAGTAGTCTCTGTTCGTGTTGCGTGTTTGATTCTGTAGGCATTGTAATGACCCGGGAAAAATAGATCCGTAATTAAAATGTCTTAACAGTAAAAATTAAATGTAATCAAATAATCAAAAATTGAATCTCCAATATTTCAAATCAGTACCAATAAACTGAAAATGAAACAAATTAGCATTGACCCAAATTAATTAAAATATCTAAAATATGTTCAAAATTTTATTATTCAGTCACTAAGCGTGTGTCATCACATAAATCAAATCCATAAAAATATTAAAATCAAGGTAGAAGTAATTAAATTGGTGATTTACGGCCGACATATGTTTTTCGGCATCCTTTGAGTTATTCGCCGTCACATTCTTACAACAAATCTGTTAACCCTGATAATCCAGGAATATGCGACGTTATTATTCGGTCTTAAACAAATAAATATATTTCTTAGAAAAAAAGAACGGTCATGAATTGACATGATCCGGAATATTTTTGGAGGAACGAAAAATATAAAAACACCGGTTTCGGAATTTTGGAATCAGTTTAAGTTTAAGGTTAAGTCCAGTTGAGTCTTCAGTTCAGTCTTGAGTTTAAGTCTAGAGTTCCTAATGAGAGAGTTTCTTTTATTTTGTTGCCGCGGAAAAACGTGTTCAACATTATGTGCGAGCTCTTAATAATCAAAAGAAATTAGAATAATTAAGTGAATTTAAGGGCGATAATTTAAATGTAAGTACTCTAGTGACAAGTTTCATTTTGACTTTATCAATGTTGAAATGACTATGAAGTGAATTGACTATGGAACTTTATTGCATAAATATTATTAACTTGAGTGAAATGACTTTGAATATTTTTGTGCTTAGTATAGATAGAGAAATTTAATTGAAATGAATTTTACCGAAGAGTTTGGATAAAAAGTTTGGAATTAACTGTTTTGTTCCGTCTAGAAAATGATTAGTTAGATATTTTGGTTTCTAATTAAATGAATTTAGATAAAATGTTCATTGTTTTGATAGTATTGACTCTGGCTAAGTACACAGTTTTGAGTATAAGTATGGTATAGTAATTTACCATCTCACCTAAATAATAGAGTACTTGGCGCGGATGCTACAGCATACCTATAATTGTATTTTTCGCTGATCTTCAGATTTTGTTCAGAAAGTTTCTTGCTTCCCTCAATTCTTGTTTTCCTCCGCCAATTGTAGCCAATTCTAGTATAAAGAAATGGCGAGAATTCCGGAAAATAGAATAATACTAAGGTGAACATGCTCTTATTTTTTTGACAGCAATCTTAGTAGCGAAGCTTGAACTTCAGTAACATGTACCAGTAAAAATTCTAAGTACCTATCCTTTGGATCAATAATTACAAACTAACCCACAATGGCAACTGCGAAATATTTCCTCACATTTATATTAATCAGAAATAAATTGCTTTCTACTTATGAAAATATATAACCTCTAATCAGCTATTGTTGGCTAGATTTGTTCTGCAAAAAGTGGACTGATTGTTTTTCGAAATCTGAGTATGATGCAGTATCTACACAAATTGCGGCGGATAATTGCAAATCACAACCGTGTGATTAAAATCACGGGATGGGCTACCGCCTCGGATTACAAACTTCAGCCTCAGTCGTTATTTGCTATTTATCGGCCTTTTAACTTTAATAAATATTTAAACTCTGTTTTTTTTTTATAAAATACTTGCTTCACCAACGCCAATATAATATTTGGTTTCCGTAAAATACATCTCTCATGGAAAATAACGGGTCTTTAAAAAAAAAAATCATATCAAAGAGTACTTTGATTACGAAAACGTACGTCGCATATTGGTCAGGATTATTGACATGATATCTTGACACAAAATTCAATGACGAAGTTAAAGAAAAATATAGCTAAGACCGATAATGGCTAAGATATACGTTTAAAAAATCGAAGCCATCTTTGATATGTTTTTCTTTTTGAAGGCCTGTTAGCAAATTCTAGGCTGCCATCATTTAACTGAAAAGCAGGGCGGCAAGCAACTGATGGTCGATTAGGCTGTCAGGAGGGCTTTGCGTTCCTACTAAATAATAATTTGGTTTGCCACCATCTAAAATTATATTAGGCGTAAGGGATGTTATACATACTGACGGAAGTCGGGTGCGGATTAATGGAATTTGTAATTTTATGGCAAAACAGAATGGAACTTGTGATTGTTATAGTATTTATTTTTTAGGATCTGAAGTACATTTTCGGAATGTATAAAATAAGATCCCCTCTAAGCAAAAGAATGCTATGTCCTATTACCACTGAAACCAAAGAATTCCCGGAAGAGTAATGAATGTAGACTTAAAGTGTTTAAAGGCAATCTCATTTCTTAATTACATTCGCTGTTTCGGGATTAGGGCCCGGAGAAAATCCACTTAAAAAGCTTTGCTCCCCCCGACCTGAAATGCTTTTATTTTTTGTTATTTTTTTCTAATTCTTTTGGTTTGTTATCCAATTATTTATTG
This sequence comes from Ceutorhynchus assimilis, assembly GCA_917834065.1. Lineage (NCBI taxonomy): Eukaryota > Metazoa > Arthropoda > Insecta > Coleoptera > Curculionidae > Ceutorhynchus > Ceutorhynchus assimilis. The sequence goes on along the minus strand of OU892278.1, from coordinate 10,297,410 downwards.
TACCTTTTTAATTTATTGCTACAGTTCGACTCTGAGTGAAAAAAAAAGCTTTCTAAAAATGTTAGTCAAGTCTAGATATTATCTAAGAAGGTTATTACGAAACACACTAATTTTCTTTTTTTACTACTAACCTAAGAAGTAGTCATTATTCAATCTACTTTTCTCGGAAAAAATTGAATTTCTCTCCCTAGGTTAATAATGAAAATAATGAAAAAAAACCTAGGTCAATAATGAAAATGACGTCATGACGCAAGGATATTGTCATAACGTTACAGGTTTCTATTGGTTTAATTTCAATTTCAAACTGTCAATTTAATCAAAAAAACAGGTTCCTGGTATGTATCATAGGAAATTACCATAGATGTTGATAGAGGGCAGCACTTCCAACTAGAAAAAATAATTTGAGCACAGATTTCAAACTTATTTTTTATTTTCTACTATAGCAGTAGTAAAAAAAATTCTATATATTCCACGGTAGAGACTTCTCTACCTAGGTATATAATGTACTATTTCACTCTACTCTAGACATAATAGATCCCTTGGGAATTTATATGTAAATAATTATCATTAAGTTTGGGGTCCTTACAAAATAACATAGCTAAATTATGTTGCAGCTAGCTCAAATAATTGGTAAGTAGGTAGGTATTTAACACAAGGTGTCCAAAATAACTTGAAGTACCATCGTCATCAAAAAAATCTGGGACAAAAATAGTTCATATTAATCTCCAGTACAAGAGCTAATATGATGCTGTCCGAGTTACTTTTGGAGAAGATGGTACATTGGGATTTTGGAAATCATTGAAAATACAGGGTGGACCAAATGGGGAAAAAGTTGCGCAATCATCAAGTGTCTACAAATAATCTATCATCAACGTCTTGATTGTTCTTTTATAATAAATAAGATATAAAGGATTTTATATAAAACGCACTTTTTCCTTTTTTGCCCTGTATATGTGTTCCTATTCCGAGTTCAAAGAAGTTGATGACAGATGATTTATAGACCCTTGATGCGCAACTTTTTCCTCATTTGGTCCACCCTGTATCTTCAATGGTTTCCAAGATCCCCATGTACCTATTCCAAGTTATTCCTTACACAATCATATATTTAGTAAAAATGAGAATGTGAGAAAAAATCTGGAAACATCTTGTAACGCTCTTTTGTCAGAACAAAAGAATGCTCATAATTATTGTGCTCGACTATGATCAGTGGTTCTTTAGCTTGGGGTAGTCCTTGGTGTTGGTACAGTAAAGAGAGGTCGCCACTAGTTTGTATAAAGTTATTTTGATTATCAAAGAATAGCCAAACCAGACACTATTCAAATAATTAGCTATTATTTAAAAAGATAAATGCAAAAATCTGAAAAGGTAAAACAAATCCAATACCTATCTGACATTTAACCCCTTCAATAAAAATACAAGTTTTGGAATTCTAGAAGCAATAATTTATTGACCGGATGGCGAACATGTTGTTCATTAACATTGAAACAAATAAATTATTTAAAGGTGATTATTGTTCAGTATCCAATTTTATTAAAACAATTTAAGCAGCTTACGGGAAGAAAAACTTAATTTAAATAGGTATATAAAAAGATTGAAATTTAAAAACAATTAAATAGATACCTACGATGAGGCTTACCTAAGTGTAAGTGTTGAAGTCAAAAATAAAAATAACATTTAATTTTTGACTGAAAGTCAATCAAATCAATAAATAAAATGCGGAAAGGTGATAAATAATCCATAGGCAGTTTTAAATATCAAAAACCTGCTAGGTGAAATTAAGGGGTCAGGGTTTCCGGAAGAGCTCAACCTTCTTACATTTGAAGTTCAAAATAGGTAAACATAAAACTTAAATTTGACTACCTAAAGATTTTACATTAGTTTACCTTGTAAAACTACCACATTATTGATTTGAAATTAAAAGTTAAATAAACCCTTTTAAAGGTTAATGAATTCCCAATATATTATATCGATCAGTACTCGATATTACGGAAATAAATTTATAAAAATTATAGTGAAGCATACTTATTGGATAATAAATAATGAAAAAGAAAACGATAATAAAAGCTTATATCTGACCCTGATAATAATTAATTAATTAAATTAATAATTATATTTAAACAGTAGTTAGCTATTCTAGGTAAACACTACTATACGGTAGACAATTTAAAATTTAAGTTGGTAATTCAATTTACATAGATATTAATTAGCTGATAAAGCTAAACGATAGGGGGCGATAAAGAAAAGGTAAAAATAAGTTACGGTAGCTAAGATGTCACGTTTAAGACACTCATAGGTAAGTAATTATACAAGCCTGGACGGAATCCTTGTAGACCCTCGGAAGCTTTCACCAATTTGGGCTCTGGAGGTACCAAACTGGCTGGAGACAACCAAATAATGGTTGGGGATCAACTTCTTACAGGACACAAACTTTCCTCGAACAGGGGGCCCAGCTTTACTCTAGTTTCAGGACAGCGTGGTCTCAAATTTGTCAATTTTCACTTGGAAAAGTGCAGTCACGGATTTTTCGTCCTGCCGAAGGTGCCTGAATGAATTGAGGGGATATAAAGACTCATTCATCAAAGAGAAAAAGGAATTGACATACCTGAACGGCCGATAGTAACCCCACTTTCAAAAACCTTCACAAAAATCAACAATCGGTTGATTTTCCAGGAAACTTTCTAGTAGACACGAGCGAGCACTCTTCTGGCTAGTTATTCGGTAAGAATATTGACTCGATCTCGAAAAATAAAGGTAAAGTTTCAGGATTTTTAATCACTTCTTTAAATCTGGATGACCTGTTTGGTCCAAAAACAAAAGAGAAAAGGCCAGTCAAAAGTAACCAAATTGGTTCTGTCTTTTCTTTCTTTGTCTGTCAAGCTTAACAAAATCATAAAAATGACAGCGCTACAGGTGGCTCGGAAATAACAGAATTCTCGATATTAGGTTAGGAAAACTAGTCAGAAGAATCATAGATGTCGCTAGGTGTACAAAATAGTACTTTTACATGAGTCCAAAATATATAAAAATAATTAAGGACAACATATATATTTTTGTTATATTTCGAAAGTTGCAATCTCTCCACGATAAATTTAGGTATGCCAGGAAAAATGAAAAGTTTCTGAAGAGGCTAGAAAATCTCCGAAGATCAACACCTATACTAGGAATCACTCAAAGCTCCATCACTGAAGCAGCGAAACCGCAAACATCCACTCCTAAACGATCGAAAATATTTATTCATCAGAACATAAGAATCTAAAGTCCGTACTCAGAAAATACGCCACTACAGGGACCAATGGAACAAAGCCATAGTACCTACCTACTATTCAGTGCAAATGGAAGAACAGTATTTTTTTCTCTTCAAAAACACATTGTCACAGGATGACGCAAAAAACACACAAAGTTGAAAAGACAGTACTAACCCAAAACATAAAACCAAACACAAAAAATATTCTCTAAAAACAAAATGATCCAGTTTAAGCAAGAATAAATTTAGGGGTGTGCATGGAGTGGGGTTTATGGAGCGACAAGCGCAGAGTCAGCATACACAGCTTTTGGTGGTATACTCAGTTAATACTTAAACTTATTATTTCCTATAAGAAAAATAAAACAAAAGGGTCTGAAAAAAACACAGGTGGATAACAGGGGGAATAAAAACGTCAACAAAAAGTAAAAGAAAACTTTATGAACAATATCTAAAGGGAAAAAAATCAAAGCAATTTTACAATAAATACTCAAACTAAATAATAAAAACTTCACAGAAAGAGCGGAAAATAAAACTAAAGCAACATGGAAAGTAGTTAAAAAAATAATGAAAAAACATGGAGACGACATAGGTACACTTTTTGAAAACACTGAAGAGTCGGAAAAGGTGTAGTTCTTGATCACAGTGAACAACTTTCTTTTAATATCTGCCCTTATATAAATCAAGAAAGCAAAAAAAGCACAGTAGAAAAGGTGACACCTGTCAAAAATCAGTATCTTTTGAGTCAGTGACTGAAACAGAAATAAAAACAATTATTAAAAATCTTAAGAATAAAAATTCTGTAGGAAAGGATGAAGTTCCAGTTAAAATTCTGAAAGACGCAGTAGACTATCTAGCCCCACCATTAGTACATGTCATTACTTGTGTCTAAAGGAAGGTCATTTTCCCTCAGAAATAAAATATGCTAATGTCAAACTAATATTTAAGAAGAAAGATAAAAAAAAAATTCAATACTGAAATAAATAAGATTTTCAATACTTTCAATACACAACCCATATCTTTGCTGTCAAACGTTAGTAAGATATTTGAAAAACTGATTCATTCAAGGCTTACTAGTTTCTTAGAGCAACAGAGGGTCCTGTCAGGAAAACAAAATGGATTTGAAAGGGGAAAGAATACAATGAAAGCAGTATAACAGGCTCTTAATGAAATTATTGAATCTTTAAACAACAAACAAACCAGTGTGGCTGTTTGTCTGGATCTCTCGAAAGCGTTTGAACGCGTAGATCATAATAGGTTGACAAAAAAACTGAGACTAATTTACTTTCTGTGTCGTACTTGACAGACAGGCAACAATAACCGAATCTTCGCGACATCTACTTCTATGATTTCATGAACACAAACGCTTTCGCGAGAACTCATGACGTCATATTGAACGTAGTTCGACGGAAGCATGGATGCAGCTTCTAGCCAGCGTTCAAACTCATGACGTCATAGACGAACTATGGTTCGTCCTTGGATAAAGTACATTCGTCGCGAAAATTTGAATAATGTGTCAACGAACTCGATGACACTGGAATGAAAATCAGATCAAATTACTCCAAAATATCAAAGGGAGTTTCGCAGGGTTTGGTTCTGGGACCTTTACCCTATATCCTATACACAAATGAAATTAAAAACATAATAACAAGTGAGGTTGTTATGTTTGCTGACGATACAATCATTATTTGTAGCACCAACGAGTAAAAAAAGATGTTGTAAAAAGTATCTCAACACTTGAAGATTGGTTTAAAGATAATAATTTGCGCCTGAATATCAAAAAGACACAACTAACATTTCAAACCAAAAGCAAAAAAAATTGTGTGTAGGATATGGAAGGGAGGACCTAGTATCACAGGATTGTGTGGAATATCTGGGTATGGTGCTAGATGGGAAGGGAATCTAAACTGGACAGAGCATATTGTAAAACTGGCTAGATCATTGAGCAGATATGTCTATGCTCTTAGATCCTGGAGAGATAATGTTGGTTCGGCTGTGTCGCTCTCATCCTCTCATGTTACCATGCTTTTGTGCAGTCCAGAATACAGTTGTTTTCTGGGGGAACTCAAGTGATGCTGCTTAAGAGCCGTATTTAAACTAAAAAAAGGGACAGTTGCAGGGAACACTTTATAAATAATAATATACATACTATAATCTATACATCTTGGAAGGTGCCTATAACATTTCTTCTGAAAAATCCAGATCTATTTGAGAACTCAACAATAAATCAGAACTACTCAACAAGGAATAAGTATACAAAACCTTACATCAAATATTGCACGATTTACATTCATCCAGAGGAGTGTCAAATACAGTATCCTGAAGATCTGGAATAAACTACCTGTTGCTTTTAGAAACCTATTCCAAAACCTGATAGAAGCAAAACTTAAAAAAATCTTAAACACAAGGGCTTATTACACAGTTAATGTGTATTTTGAAGATCCAGAGGAGGTTAAGTCACTTGGATAAGTATTCATGCGCTTTCTGTCAACAGATCTCGAGTTCTAGTCAAATTTTAAATCCTCGGTATTGACGTTATTGTTTTTTTTTTTTTTTTTTTTTTTTTTTTTCATGTCTAATTTAGTGGTGTATGACAATGGGTGGTATGAATGAAAACTACGTATCTGCTACTACTAGAAGTATTAGTAGATTCTCCCTAGTATTTACTTTAAGACGAAGTATATACCTACTACATTTCGAAACTACCGGAAATTAGTAAATACTTCTTTTTAAAGTAAATACTACCTAGATTATATTAATACTTGTTGTAGTAGTAGGTACCTCGTTTTTATTCATTCCACCCGTCTTTATTTGTGAAAGTTTTTATTCTGAAATGTTTCTATGTATGATTAATTGTTTGAATGAATAATTATTTTCTGTAAGGAATTATTGTTAACATTTGTTTACTTAGAGGTGGAAAAAAATTAATAACATTTTTCAAAAACAAGAAATATAATGTAATCTCATCTCAGTAAATAGGTAAAGTTACATTTCCAGAAAACCGTTACCATCAAACTCACCGTCTCATGGTTGGATACTCGAAGTGATAATTAGTAAGGACTTAAAGCGTTTAAGAGGCAATCTCATTTCTAAATTAGATTTGGCCTGTTCAAAATAATGACGGAGGAAAGAAATATCCTCAATCTTGGTGTAATCCACTTAGGAATTATATTGTATTAAATTGTTTTGAATTTTGCATCTCTAATAATTATTATTCAAAACCTAAGCTTACACTTGTGCCATTTTTTTCATAGACACGTTTTTTCTTCTATGACTATTTAAAAATCGTTATCCTCGATTTAGCGTTGAATATGGAACAGAAATAAAGAAGCATCATCATGTGTATCCTCTCCACTTTTTTCTCTCTAAAAAATGCGATGCGCTTCCAAAGTAAGAGGCCGGGTAAGTGCTGCTGGGAACAAAGGCTCAGCCTAGAGGCGGAAGCCTCCAAGCCGCAGCTTTGATATTTAAAACAATACCGGGTAAAACTTCAAATGATGCGCAGTATATTTTTCCTTTTTTTTTTTTTTAATTTTGAATTGCACTGCTGGGACGAAAAACAAAAAATAGGTAAATGTTTATCAGTATCGCCAATAATAAGAGGCTTGTAGTGCAAGCAAAGATGTGACCCAAATTACAAATACTTAAGTTTGAAAATAGGAAAAAAATTTCAAAACATGAATGAAGCGTATAATATAATTTTGTTGTGCCACTATACATCATTCGGCCAGTCTAACGTAGATTTTGATTAGGGAATAGCAGGTGTGCGAGTCATGACTATTTTCTACGACTATTAGAAAATTCATCCATTCCGATGCAGTTTTTGATTAATCCATAGCTTCATTAAATCACTAGTGAAAGAAGTAATAATTTAACCACTTGTTATGGAAAGACTACCCATGGAGCCATCTAAAAGTCGCAGAGTTTAAGCACACAGAAGAAAAGAATGGGTATGGGCAAAGTCTGAGAAGAGAGCAAGTAATAGGTAAGTATGAATCAGCGTCCTTGTCGACTAGTGATGTAACTTATATTTTAAAACTTATTCTATAGTTTTTAGACGTCAATATATCTAATGGGCAAAGTAAGAACATTTCGTTTGAACAGCACCTCTAGTTTTATTATATAATCTTTACCTCTTGGTAACTTTAGGCGTTCAATATTCACTTATACGTAAATTAACTAGGCTTAAAATCTACAATCTCATTAATTATACAGTAAACAATTAATAATAAAGAAATACAAATATGATGAAAACACTACATCGTCATCAGTAAAATGTTTTCTAATTTCTAGTAACATTAACTTTGAAAAACTATACAACTGGACACCACTCGGCTTTATGATGGTTTCAAAAGAATTAAACTAGTTTCTTTCCTTCCCAAGAGAAAATATGATTCGTATTCCTATTTGGTAAAAATTGCCAAATTAACTCCTTTATTTATATTATGTTTTCCGCTTTCTCCCTCGCATATACCGATTTATGTTCAGAGTAAACGGGTTGGGTAAAGGGGTGCGGTGACTCGTAGGCTCGTAGTGACGTAGCAAGGGCGCGAGCATTAAGGAATTTTTAGGGTCAATCGTTGTGTCAAAATCAATACTGACTAATATGGCTGGTCAGTTCTTATCATATCTGAGATTATAAAATATTTAAACACTTACCTGCGATAATTGGTTTGTTATCGCCGAAAAAACTGCAAAACAAAAAAAATAATTAAAATTTGTATTTTTCTTGCATAGAGCCGAATAAAAGCGTTTACAATTATTAGAAATTCTTTGTGAAGAAAAGCTGTGTAACGGAAAAACGACTTTTATTTTAAAGCGGCCGAATGAAATTTTATTTTTAGAGTTATTTCACCTCCGAGGCAGCCACGACGATAAAGTTTATGAAAGCCTCTCTTGGAGGTTGATAATAATACGAGCTGCTGTAATGGGAAAAGCGTTTTCAATTAAATTTTTTTAGTTGCTTGTAATCAAAATTAGAAACTCGAATAATAGAAACTAATTAAACGATTTCAGTTGCTTGGATTTTTTCCAAGTTAAATTTTTTAGTACTCAAGTATCATTTTTAGTTATAAAGAATATAGATTTTACTACTGAAAGGAGGTGAAAAGTTCGTGTTCTTAAATTGCTAAATTTACCTGCTCGTAAAAAAAACGAGAAAACATTTTTCGTCGTGTTTCGTGTGTGTGTTTGTATGAGATGCATCTCATTTTTAACAGGTCATGCAGGAAGCGGAGCTTGGAAGATTTATGGCGTTTCCGTGTGGATATAATACAGTAGGAGGACCGGGGTCCCAGGTCGGATCAAAAGCGATGATGTTTTATAAATCAGGCACTAACGTGTTGAATACAATGCTAAACGGAAGCCAAACTATCTGAAAATGTAACAGGAAAAATGAGGGGTTTGTCGAATTTTGTGTTCTATTTATTGGCAAACATGATCGAAAAGCACTATTTATAACATCTGTCAGCTATTAAATTTATGAATTATTGAAATACTCGTACTAGAAAATCAGTAAATTTATACGTTGATACAAAAAATCGAAAAGTTATGCTTCCAATATCCTCTTGAAACTTTGAGGAATTATTCCTTACAACCTCTATTACATTGCAACTACAATTATTAGTGCCTTTATCGCAGCATAGCGCAAAAAAAAAACTGTATTTATTTTCGAAATTGTAACTTTTTTGAATTTAATATCTATATGCAGTAAAAACTGTTTCGTAATGAAATCCAAATTTATGTGTTTTCGATAGGTTTATTCAATTCTTCAATGGGAAATAAATTCTATTAAAAATTGATTAACCGTAGAAATTTTGATATTAGGTATTAGGAGTGCTTATGTCTTGTTTTTTCTTTACATCATCTGTATTTTATCCCCGAATCATTTCACGCAAAAAAAGGAATTTATTCAATACGAGCCAAAGGGATTTATGGTAATTTTATTATTGAAATTAAAGGAAAATAAAATAGTTATTTACATTAATTACAAGTGCGTTTATGAACATGATTACAATAACGAGTGTGGAAGATTAGTTTTTATTAGTAGTTGTCTACGTTCATTTTACCTTTACAGTTTTAACCTTGACATTTGTCAAATCACCAAAAATAGTTGTGTTATAGATTCATAACTTAGTGCTTTTTCTGTATATGGTAATGTATTATTCCAGAACAAACAATTTAGTTTAATAAGGAGAATTTTAGAAAATATCTAGTTCATTTCAACATACTACCCACCCTAGAGAACAACAAGGAGGGTTTTAGCAATAATTCTAGATTCAGCTGAGGCATTTGACACCGTCGGTCAAACACCATGCCTACAAGTTTTCTATAAAGAACTGGTTTACTTCAATTTAATTTTCTAATAATTTTGAGATCGCTAATTATGAAGCCTCCACATCATGCAATAAAAAAGACCCTATCTTCATTTCTATATTCATAAAGGTTATTGCCGTGGCATAGTAGACAAAATCAAGTAATCTAAATGAAATGCTTCTAATGACCAAATGTTCAGAGGACGATCTCGAGGTCCCAAGTACTTCGTCTGGTCCAATGAATAGGCTGAAAACAATGTGGCGCTATCCAAAATCATAGCACTGACTTCTCATCAACTACGTCATTGTGCTCACCAACTAAAGACCAACGTGATGTGGAAGTTACCAGTAGAGCTATATTACATGCTGATAGCTGCTGGACTGACCACTGAGTGTTCCGATGTGTAATGTTTCTACAAGCACTACCAAATTAATAGAAAAAAGGAAACAAATACAAAGAAGGTTAAGTATGGAACGCCTTGAGATAAGGACACGAAAAAATTCCAGCTCTAAGTGAATGAGAAATTCTGAATATTACGATGATATTGAACAGTACCTACTGGACAATGCTTAAAACAACTATTGTATGGTATCAGTTTGCCAAGTATTAACAGACTTTATCACGAAGGAAAATCGGGATTTGTTTAACGAGAACAATCAGGAAATCCTGAACATATACCAGAAGAGTCACTCCTCCAACATCTGGCCAAACAACCCAAATTCGGATGACAAAATAAAAATCTTCTTCAAGCAAGAGGATGCAGCAGAATGGATGAAAATACTGGTCGAATGGTGGACGTCAAAGTCAATCGAATGAAAAAATTAGGCAGCCTGTTACACCAGAGCCTTCTTCAGCGGTCAGCAGGTCTAAATTTCCTAGATCTTGGGATGAAACTCGCAAAGGTTTAAGTTTTGTAATCTTCCGATGAAAGGCCCAGAGACGTAGATCTGCGTGATAGTCTGATCAAATGGTGTTCAACAGTACCTGTTTCGTAACATCAAAGCGGTAGAAGGTTTCTCAACGGAATTCTATGTTTTTTTTTGGGTGCTGAATACGAATCTGAACTTTGCTGCCTCGTAGCAGTGCCGGCTCAGGTCGAAAAACGCCAAAAACCTCGAAATTTTAGGACTTTTTCCGGTTTTATGGTCATATCTTGCAAACATCGCATCGTCAGAAAAATGTCATGGTATTCAAAATTGAAGCACATCAAATTCTGCGTTGAAGCACGTCCCTAATCTTGTTGCTGTTAAATTTAAAATCTCGCCGTCGTCAGTCGAAAAAAACCAATTTTATTAAACTTTTGTGAAAACTGCAATAAACTTACTTTTAGACGACAGTGATTTCAAAACAACTACTGATCATTAAAAACTTTTAGCAGTACCGGTCGACGCCGTTGTTAGTCACTGAAACCCCGTAGTATGGAGACGTTCCGCGTATTGGCGCTTTAGGCGGTTTCTTTTTGAACCAAGAGACGTATCTTGAAATCTTGAAGTTTGTCATATAATTCACACATCGTCACATTAGAGGAGGGCTTATCGATATTCTTAGCAAAGATACGATATTTTTTCAAAACCTCTACTAGTTTTTCATATCGATATTAACTTGACAAAATATCGATACTTTCGATACGATATTTCTGACTTCTTTTTTATGATTTAGTAATAGCATTTTAGATTTTAGTGCCATCTGGTTATCTCCAAAGAGCCAGAATCAAATTCACTACTTACCAAATAAATGATAAAAAAATCAAGATAGTCATTTGGTGTATTTTGTTTCTAGGAATTTGGAAACGTTTTTCGAAATTCAATTGGATTTTTCCTTAAAGCGCTGTGACGAAGAAAGTATTTTTTTAAATGAAATAACCTATATTTAAATCTATTTTTTAAACGCCCCTATTTCTCTCATATCGGTGATGTATTTTCCCCGCCCACCGGTGGGGGAAAATAATTTTCAAAAATTCGCTGCGGGTGAGCTAATGGTCTTATCGAGCTGACATTTGGTTTGAATCTAGTGGAGTACGAGCTTTATCGAAAAAAAAAAAAAAAAAATACGGGGGGCCCCTATCTGGAAAGGAAAGCCCCATGGATGCCCCTAAATATATATATTTTTTTTTGGTCGATTCGGACGAAATTCGGAATATAGGTGAAAGGGGTCTACAAACGTTTTTATTCCAAGTTTCAGCACTCTGCGACCTACCGGAAAGGTTTTAGCCCCTATCCCACCAATTTTGGAGAAGGGCGTGTAATTGGTGTATACAGGCCCTGCATTTACTTTAGCGAATTTCGGAAAATAAAAAACACCATCGGATAGAAGAGCAAAAAATATGTCGAAAATGTCACTAGGCGTTTTTTGCTCTGACGCTTTGTAAACCCGGAAAAAAATAAAAAAAGATTTTGTACTTGGAAAATTTTTGGGACTTGACACGGTGCCACTTTTTCGCCTATACCTTTGATAATTTTGAACCTATTATCTCGAATCAAGTTTATTTTGGAAGAGCATCAAATTTTTTTATTGATATCCCAGTTTGATTCTGTCTCCGAGATATAAGTCGTCAAAGTTGAAATTTCTCTGAAAATGTATTGAAAAGTTTGAAGTCGATTTTCTCAAAACCGGTGCCCCGTGGAGGGGTAACTTTAAGAAACTTTTTTGTAGTTCTCAGTGAGATATTCAAGTATTGTGTTTAACGTTTTTCTCCCAGGTCCTTTGTTTTCCAGCTAGGATGCTTTGAAATTTAAATAAAATAAAAATAAAGGCTGTTTTGATTTTTTTTGTCATGACGGTCTAAAGAGGATCCCAAATATCTCCTAAACTGGTTCAGTTTATTTATTTTTTATTTTTTTTTTTTTGTTTTTTTTTTTAATATGTTTTTGCCTTTAACAGGGATAGGAAAAATGTGTAAAATGCAAAATAATATGTACAAATAAATAGATATTTATGGTACTAGTGTGTTATGTTGAAAATAAGTCACGCGAGAAAAATTTATGCCACGAGGCCGTCAGACCGAGTGGTATAATTTCTCGAGTGACTTAGAAAACATACCACGCGAGTAGTATACAATGTTTTATCTAACAACTGAGACATCATAGCACACGAGCAGCATACAAGAGCTGAAAAAACTAACAGTTATTTTTTGGGAATCAGTCTTCTTTAAAGCAGGATAAATTTTTATTTCCTGACATTTTGCGTTGACGTTATAAGAGAGTGAGATAAACCATAAGCCAATAACACACTAGTGTGTTATTTGATAGTTTACCTGTCTAAATTGGCACAAATAATGACTCTTATAACTAGCAGGTGTTGGATAAAATAATAAACATGGAAAATTTTCAGGACAATATTGACACTATTGACAGAAATGAAATGACAAATGAAATTCTGACAGACAAAAAAATGCCCTGATCCCAGTTACCACCCTGAAACCCCCGGCTCCCGACAAACTAATGCAGCAAATATGCAAGTGCCGCACTGACTGTGGTAGCCGTTGCGGCTGCAGGCGCGCAGATCTGTTCTGCAGCCAAGCCTGCATCAATGGTGCTGATACCTGCATCAACGTGGAGGAAACAACCGACCTTGAGGACAAGAAGACGACCCTACGTTCGCTCCACCACTGTCAGAGGAAGGTGAGACTTCAGAAGGTAATTTTAATTATGCGTTATTTCATTTTATAACATATCAACATCCACATTGCTTTTAGTTGAAGAATAGCCGCCATACCCTGCCCCTCCGAGTAATGAAGAGCATGAGCCTGAGCCTGGACCAACATCGTCCATTACACACCCTACGACCGGACCTTCCAGAGTCCCAGCAAAACGAATGAAAGTAAAATGAAATGTAATAAATGAGTAAATATATTTTTTTTATAAATGGGTACTGATCACTTCCTGTTACATCTACATACATAATACTTATAAATCCTTGAGTCAGGCGTACGAAAAATGGAGGGAGAAGTAATTTAAGGTTGGCAAGTGTAGTTTGTGAAGTATTGACAGGCACAGACGTCTTCATTTTGTCAAACAAGCGTTTAGAGGGAAAATGAAATTAGCAGTATATGCTTATATAGGTATTGATCAAAATTTAAAATTTTGGTGCTCACTGAACCCAATATTTGGTTGGGTACAACTTTTATTCAATGATTTTTCCACGTAGAGTGGTTGTTTTGAAATTACTGTCGCCTAAAAGTAAGTTTATTGCAGTTTTCAAAAAGTTTATTAAAATTGGCCTTTCTTCGAGTGACGATGGCGAGCCTATAAATTTAACAGTAACAAGATTAGAGAAGTCATTCGATGCAGAATTTCATGCTCTTCAACTTTGAATACCTTGATAATTTTCTTATGATGCGTCGTTTGCAAGATATGACCAGAAAACCGGGGAAAGTCCGAAAATTTCGAGGTTTATTGCGATTTTCGGCCTGAGCCGATTCTGCTACGAGGCAGCAAACTTCAGATTCGTATTCAGCACCCCAAAAAACATATAATTCCGTTGATAAACCTCCTACTGCTTTCATGTTATCAAAAAATTACCATTTGATTGGGCTATGACACTTTCATTAATACTGTTTTCAAGAAAGGGCACTAGGCATTTTATGCGAATTACCGCTAATATCACTACTATCAACAGCCGGAAAAATTCTCACCGGGGTTATTTATGACCTACGCCTTCCTCTGGCCGAAATAACAACAAGCAACCCTACCCGAAACAGTATCAGATTGGATCGATGAACTGTGCAAAAAAAAAATCGAGAGAACAAAACAAACCGTTGTATACATGGTGATTCACCTAGCCCGTGCATAAGCTTGCAGGTGGATTAGATGCTATTTCCACTAATCCACCTGCAAACTATGGCAACTTCTAATGCACGGGCTACGTGAAACACGATATACAGGGTGAATCCGAAAGTGAGGCTTTTTTTTTAACAGGATGTATATCTCATCAAAATAAGTTGTTTGGCAGAAAATTGTTTATATAAAAAATTTAAGATAACGGAGGTACAGCTATTTTGAGGTTAGAGGAGACTTCCACTATAAATCACTTTGTTTACATTTTCTCAAAAAAAAGCCGCAAAAAAGCCATTATTAGTCCAGCATAATGAGTCTTATTCCATAATAGGTTCTCACAGTTGCATTATTCCATCAGAAAAAAATTCATTTTCAACCCATCAATTTTCGTTTTAAAGTGAAACAGACAAAATTCAGGAGGGAAATGAAGCAACAGACAAATGGGAATAATTTTGAACAATTTTTGTGAAAATTTTCTGACAGTTCTAACAGCCACTTAAATTTTGGTATTTCTTGTCATGTGACACAAATCACCCAATCATGTCAAAATTATACTGAAAACAACCTATGGATTGTTTTCACTCTATGACATTGTCACGGACATTGCTGTCAAAAAAATTTCTATCGGAATAACCCTCGAAGATTGATGAATGCTCAAAAATTTTATAACAACTTTCTCAAGCTTGTTGCTTATAGAAAACAGACCTCCGCTAGCGCGTCGGTCTGTTTTCAAGCAACAAGCTTTTATAAATTTTTTTCGGACAATTATCAATGTGCTTGGGCTATTACTACTGATAATTTTTATCATATTTTCTCTAAGGGCGGGTATTATAAAACTGCTTTGACAGTTAACTTGAAGTTAACTTTTTGAATTACATGTTATTCCAGAAGTTAACTTTAAGTTAACTCTCAGAGTAGCTTTATAATACCCACCCTAAATCTTAGATTATTGAAATTAGATTTTTAATGCACATAACCCTAAAATACCTGTACTTCCGTTATCTTAAATTTTTCATGTAAACAATTTTTTGCCAAACAACTTATTTTGGCGAGATATATATCCTGTTAAAAAAAAAACCCTCACTTTCAGATTCACCCTGTATAGCATATACCTTTCAGACCTTTGATTATATTATTCGAGTAGCATTTTGTAAAATAGGTTCTAACATTGCACGGCTGTCCGTCCAAATTTACCAGCATAGGTAATTCTTTTAATGCATGTCAACATGAATGCTAATTCTTTCACCAACAAAGGACCCGGAAAATCCTTCAAGAACGCATCGGATTGAGGCAGAAATTTGCAATTTTCCGCCAAGTTTATTCTGGAAATTTGTTAGGAAGTAGGAACCGTTCTGACATTCTCGCAAAAACCTGATGTTGGGACTTCGAATCTCTTATAGAAATCACAGCAAGCTGTTGGTTCAGGCTTAGCAGATTACGGGACACGACGAAGGTATTCACAACAACTCTTTGTGAACTCCAATATTGTTGATGATAACGCTATCCTGGCAAATATACAGGAGTACCTAAAATACTATCTTAATTTATTTAGGCACGCATACGAAGGCATTGGTCTAAAGTTGCACAGCCTCAGCAAAAATGATCTGTACAATTTCTCGGCATGAACAGAAAAGACATTAGAGGGGTCTTCAGCCTGCCTAATGCGCATTGCCTAAGAAAATATTGCCCTGAAACTTTGGGCATAACAGATCTATCTGCTCTGTGCATGCCCTGCTCAATTTTGCAAGAGGCTGGAATACGTTCAGGCGGCACGGCTAACGCTCCAAGAAGTGACCACCTAAAACCCAACGAACTGGCTTCTCTTGGAGGAGGCCTACAAATCTCGGACACTAACTAGGAAATCATGCGCAAAGTCCGAAACGACTTCAGATTCAATTTACAATCTGCAGAGAGAAAGCCAACGCACAAGGAAGAACACTTTCAACGATACAGAGATTTCCTCAAAGCGAACATGAAGGCATATCAGATGGATGCGGGTCACTACGAGAAAACGGCCCGAGTTTCTCGATCAAGGAACGCAGTATTTCGAACGATAAAGGCGAAGGGATGCGGAGAACAAACTAAATCGTAGAAAAGAACAAGAATTAACGTATGACAAAAGCTAATCCACAACAACGATCGCTGCTGCGTGGGTGTGTATCAAAGTGGTAGAAGTATGGAAGCGCTTATTAACCCACAGATAAAAATGCTACTAAGAGACTCGTTAGCGAGTGAATGCCTATGACGATATTGTTCCCATTATTGAATTTTGTTTCTCTGAATGAAATCAAGAACGCACTATCCTTGAATATGATGGGTATTTCTATAAACTTTACCTTAAGAAGTAAAGTTTTTTATAAGTCGGAAATATTTTGTACATATTCAGCCAAATGGCAAATGACACTCTCTCTACTGGAAGCTCATTCCAGTTATACATGATACTAAAAGAATTGAGCTCTGTGGGGACACAGTTTCTAGTGGAAATTGCTTTCTTCTTCATCATTTAATATAACTTTTCTAGGTGATAGTTGCTTGGATTATTAGATATTATTTTTGAAAAGCCTTTCCATTAGATATTATCTTTTTGTTGTTCTTTATTGGTCTAATATTTATTCGAGCGCTAAACGCTCTCAAGTTTCAACAAATATTAGGCCTTGTTTAAAATATCTTTTTCAAAATATCCTAGTTGCTCTGGCTCACAAATCCGCTAGGCATCTAATTATCTCCCGACTGTCAGTTTATACGACAAATGTGTCATAAACGTATCTAAAACAGCACTTTGGTTTCATTGTCGCTGATTCTAATGCCATCTATTTGAAATACTCCATCAAATAATTCACATTCAACCTTATTGTAATTTGTTAAGGATTTAGATCTGAGATATTTATACTTATCCAGTGATTGTAACCTAAAAGTGATTGTAACCTAAAAGTATATTGAAAGTGGATTACAAGCGAATATTCAGTTGAAGTTGAAAGAAAGGAGGTTGATAAAGTAAAATAGCAAATACCTTTTTTTTGGCATTTTATAATAATTATTTTTTTTATTCCGAAATATCCATTAATTTTTTCCCTCATAGTCTTCTCACTAGATATATGCAAATTGACTCTTTTAATAAAAACTACTATATCACTAATTAGGCTTCACTTGCAACCTCTGTCCTCTTACAGGCTGTAAAAAGAGTCCTTTAAACACTCAGTCTCCACAGTTTCAAATAAAAAACACTGGTATTAAATTTCCATTGACACATTTTAATTAATTTGATGTCAGTCAGGAGTCAATAGAGCGGCTTTTTACTGTCGTCGCTGCTGCTGCAAAAGGACCTTTCTTGAATCTCTAATGATCTCTCAACAATCTATTCACGACGCCCGGCTTGGTAATTTTTCTGCTGAGAAAAGCCTTTTTTTTTCAGCATAAATTAATAAATTGGTGGAGTAATTAAGAATTTTGCGAGACGATACACATTTTTAGGTAGAAGAATCGACCTCTCTGACATAATTTGTTTCAAGGAAGTGAGTGGAACCCTTGATTAATTTTTAAGGAAATTAATTATTGTTTAAGTTGAAACATTATCTTTTCATGTTGAACTTGCTTTTCTAGAATAATTCTAGGAGTTATAAAAGTTAGTCTTTGATTACCTACATCCGCACTTACCCGTTTGATTGTTTGGGACATAAATTTACAAAATATACCGAAGTTCCTGAGATGAGATGACACTATGTCTGGAACAACAAATAAATATTAAGACAATACATTTTATATTCCGTCTTTTTTCGTAGGTAAATTTATCATTTACGTAACGTGTTCCATCTCTTCTTATTTTCATTATAAAGTTGTATTTTTGCCATTTCAGAATCAGCAAAATATTAATTCATAATTTAAGTAATCTAAAAATATCCACAAAGTTCAATATAATATCAGTACTGCCATCTATCCATCATGTGCATAAAATTCACATATCTATTATTTAATGAAGGTACTGCCATCTAGTACCTGATAGATTTATTTTTCGAAATATGATTTTATTTATTTCGCATTTGACAGTCATTTGTATTTTCATTGAAAGAAATTATTTATCTCACTTTTAGCAAATGGATAAATTTCTGTCTTTCTCTAACTTCTGATTCTGAAATGATTATTTTTGGCCTAATGACCTAATTAATTAGCGGTTTTTTGTTTTCATCATAACCTTAATTTAAATTATTGTAGTTTGTAAACAATTAAAATAATTCTAGTGGATTTTTATTTATTCTCTTTTAACCCACGTGGTATTTCATTGTGAAGTGAAAACGATCTTTTGTGTGTAGTTTTCTGATTGGTTGATCTGGTTAATATGCAGTTGAGTATAAAAAACACAAGATTGGTTTCCTATAGGATTTGGTTTCTAAAACGGTCTCTTTCTCTGGCAGTGCTCTAGCAGGCAAGTCATTTCCATTTTTATAATTTTTCCTTCACATTTTTAGATTCTCCCTTATAATGTTTCAATTTATTTTGCAATCAGTGCATACTACCATATCACTATTGAGTTTTTACCTGATAAATCCTAACTTATCTATTTTTGAAATATAAATATTATACTTTATTTTGTTATCTAATTGTGCGCCTCCATTTTATGTGAGTGCCGATTGGTGGTGCCACGTTTTTCTGAGGTAAGTCAATTCAGATTTTTGGGCTAATAAATAGGTACTGCTGCTCTGGTTTTCAGAATCAATGATTATTGGACCATTTGCTCTAAATAGAGTCGGTGAAAATCAAATTTGTGTGTCCATCCCTATCAACTCTTTATTGAATCCAGGCAGAGGCCTATATAGCCATTTTCTGTTTGACTCCGTCAATTTTTATCTCGATTATTATCTTCTCGAGGAGAAGAGTGTTGAAAAAGGGTGTATTTTTTAAAAATAGAAATCCAGACAGGTCAAAAATTTATTTAAAAAGTTTTAATTAAAACATCTCAAAAATTTTGACATATTCTGGATTCGATTAATTTCACCCTCAGGTTTATCTTGTAGTACCTATAGTAACTACCTTAACCTAAAAGGAAAATTTGTCTATTTGGGGGAGAATCTAGAGATTTAATATAATTTTTCTTGCATTTGTTTTTATTCTTGCCTGTCTATTGCTACTGCCAGAAAAGCAGCAATTGCTCAATTTGTAACGAGCATTTTAATTTAATCTTGCTGTTATCTATTTTACTATTATCTTATGATTATTCTCAATAATTTTTTTTTTTAATATTAAAATATATATTTTTTTTTCAATTTGCAATAGTTGCTCATACCTGATTCTGTTGGAAGGGAGTGTCTGCACATGAATTGTTTTATAATAAACTAATTTTAATTTAAGTCTTCTTCGCAAGACACTCGCTTTTTGACAGAATTCAGGGATTTAATATTCCAAATCTTGGTGAACCTGATGCTCCATTATTCTTTTCTGGGTACCTACTCGACATAAAAAAACCACTGTTTGGAGTCTGGATCAGCTGGAGTGACGTCACCCCAGCAATATATCCTCTTTCCTGGATACAGGAAACAACACGAAGAGCTCCAGTTCACGAAAGTGAAACCCCAACACACATCGAAGAGCTCCGGATTGGAAAGGTACAAGAACGTATCAGTGTCACTAGAACCACTAAGCTGTTAACTTTCAAAATTTTAAAAAGGAACTTGCATTTATATTGTGGAAATAAAATTATTGTTTGTTGGATTTTGAGTGGTTTCATTTGCACATAAAAGGACTACACGTTATCTCAATTTTTTTTTTGAATTCGACGACCCTATAGGTTCTCTTGTCTTAAAGTACAAATAACGAGTATTATTTTTAACAAGGTACCAGCACAAAATATGGAGGTTATATGATAAACAGACTCGCAATTGAATTAGATAAATTGTCTGAGGAACAGCCGCGTCCAGTACTTGCAACTATCTCCTGATGATGAGATTACTTATGGAAATGGTACTACTTTGAAACATCTGCCTAGCAATTGTGGCTTCCTGGAAAGAGTCTCGGAACACTGGAATATCCAAAATAGGTTGAAATATGCAAGTGTAGACCCCTAAGAAAGCAAAAAAAAAAAAACAAATAAACTACAAAAGAGCACGGATAGGATAGACATTTTAATGGAGGAAATCGACACAAACTATTTAACTATTTCAAGTCAAACATATACAATACCATCAGGTATGAGTACAATATTTTAACAAAAGATAATATGGCCCATTTCAAGCTAAGACTCTCCTATTAATCATGGATCAATTGTTAGTATTTTCGGAGTTATCGCAGAATTTAAATTTAGAAAAATAACGTGACAACATCGTACAGGTAATCAGTCGTATGAATAAAGTGTAGCAAATGCTTTTACTCTACCTCTATCTTTTTTTTTGCTGCATTAAAGCTGAATATGTTTATCTCAAAAAACTTAAGCAGAAGCATTTGCTTCTGTTTTATTCATATGAGCCATTATCTCTGCCAGGATATAAATGTAAATACAACTGGTATATTTGAAGTTTTTTTTTTTTTCGCAGAGTTTATTTATTTTCATCTGTTTACGTTTTGGTTTGTTATTGGCTTTTGAATAATGTAAATAATAACCTGCACTAAACATTCAAGAGAAAAATTAAATAATACCTACTTAGCTACTTGCCAAATCCTCATTATAAAAATATTAATTTTTGTCAAAAGTTTCTCAAAACACTCAAATCAACATGCAGCTTTTGCACACTAACACTTCCCGTATCACGCAATCTTTGTAAAACGGGCACAATATTCTTTCATTAGGTGGGTGTTCTTGGGGAATTTTTCCCGTCAAATTCTGGCGGCTAGATGGGCATTTTGCAAGGATTCTGCCTAATAAACAAGTATGCAGATTGTTGTTCGACGTTTGTAAACATTTTATTTTCAAA
The DNA here is from genome assembly GCA_917834065.1 of Ceutorhynchus assimilis. Lineage (NCBI taxonomy): Eukaryota > Metazoa > Arthropoda > Insecta > Coleoptera > Curculionidae > Ceutorhynchus > Ceutorhynchus assimilis. Next base: position 10,276,180 of record OU892278.1, on the reverse strand, counting down.
AAGTAATGAATTACGCGCGTTTTCAATGCTTCAACTAACTGACATAAGACAAATGCAAATCAAGTATGTGTGTTGTGCTATGTTGTTAAATGTTTAGATACCGATACCCTCAAAATTCCCTTGATACATAAATAACTATTAGGTACCTACCTAATCTATGAAATTTTCAATTTACTTTTTAGAGTGTAAATAAATTTTCAAATCTTACTATAAATCTCTACTTTCTTAGTTCTTCTTTAAATGGCCTTAAGCAATAATCGTCTCCATTTTAATTCATAACCCCGGTTTAACTGCTCAGTTTAAATATCTATGTAAATTTGCTTCATCGTAATGCAGAGTTACCGCTGATAGCGCGCTAAATTTTATGATGGCGAAAATTCTAAATGCAGCTTATCGTTCTTCGTTCCTAATTTAATATTGCCCGGGAAAAAATAATTTGATATCTACCAAACGAACTCTTTACGCAGGAAAAAATCTGCTAGGTATTAAAAACATGAAATATCTTTGGTATTTTCCATACTCTGCCCAAATATCACACATATTCATTCACGCGCCATTTGCCAATTTAATATCTTTGAAACCTAATGAAGGAGGAAACAAAGGCCCTCCAATATATCACGGCGGTATTATTCCGGGAGGGAGAAACTAAACATATGTCGGGATGCTGATAAATTGTTCGCGTTGCTCTAAGACGTACTCAACAATTTACCAAATATCTTCGCACCCCCCTCATATAAGGGCTGAATAGTGAATACATATATGAATGATTTCAGATATACTCTGCTGTAGCCGCGAAAGCACGGGCGGATTAAATTTAAGCCTTCTTGCAACGCTTCCCTGGACTTGCATTTATCACTCTCTCTGAAAATAAGGACAGAGAAAAATTGTGGAATTATTGTCAATGGAAAATTCAAACGGTTCCGTTAGTTATAAACGTCTGGGCACATATAAAATCTTGGACGAAACTTCTATAGAAGTGTAATCGGACAATGCTTACTTTTTTGGAAAATTTGAAGTGCTAATACCGAGTGTACAAAAAAGGTGAATTGAAATTAAAAAAAAAAATTTGTTAATTTTTAAACAAAGTTTTGGAAAATTAACTGATAAGTGTATCCAAATGTTTACCCTTACCCTGCTCGGAGGCCAATAATTATTGATAGTGCCTCAACGAGAGATATCTTTTTCCTTGCAAATTTATTGAAAATTACCATGGCGATAATAGACGCGTTTGCAGAAAGCGCGATGGTCTCCCAGATTCGCTTCCATGGGTGCTTAATCCCCAAAGAGTAGTGCAACAGACTACTTGCTAGGAGACACTGTTTGATTCCTGGTTCTAATGTGAAGGACCTGGATTAGAAACAGCGAACTGTCACAGGAGCAAATAAAAGATGGAACTTTCATTCTTTTATCGTCAGGTAAAGCTGAAATCTAGAATCTATCTAATCACGAAAAATCACGTGTCTCTTGGGCCATTGAGGTTTCGAAATCCCAACAGCGAGCAGCCCTGAGCCCTGATTTCAAATTTGACTTTCCAGTGCAAATTTATCGACGCGTGATACAACCAAAGCTTTTTTTATTGGACGTAACAGCTATGTCTTTTATTTTTCTTTTACATTAACTCAATCCCCATGCTTCTTTGTGGAAACAAGTTCCTTTGGTGACCCCCTCACTGACGTCCTTTGGTGACCTCGATTGAAGGAAACTGGTATAGTATTTTTATGCTGACTTGAAACACTGCATTATACGAGGATATTTCAACTTCACGTCGCTATTAATTTCATAGAAAATCTATTGTAAAGTTTCCCTGTACAAAATATGAGCAGCGATGAAATATCGCTACAGTAGCCAAAAATAATAATTTAGGTCGGCAGGCGCCTGAAGCTTTGCCTGTAGGTTGCAAATTCTGTTGATAATGCAATGTTCAGGAATCAAAACAGTGGTCAGAACTCTTACCAATCGCAAAAAAAAACGTTTTTTATCCGTGGAGAAAGAACCTGTATTAGTAGTGGAAGTGCCGATAATTCTGGAGCTTTTTTTTACTGGAATACTGTCAAAAAAATGGTTTTATGTGGGCAGAGTAACTAATTCTAAATCAGCTGATATAATAAAGGATTACTTAATGCAGAAAACGGGCTGAGAATGAGAAGATTGTGGTAAAGTTGCTCAAGGCAGGTGATTATGGCACATCATTTAAGGTCGGTATTGATGCGTCGTATGGAAAACAACTTACACAACCTGAATTTTGGCCTCAGCATGTTGCTGTGAGATATTTCAACTTTGATGTTAGGAAAAGCGCCCCTCGCCTCAACATGGGGTTTTTTCAAGTGCAGGATCGAACGCATGGAACATAAATGTAGACCAACAATTGGCTATATACTACCAGAATGTTTGTAGCTTCAAAAAAATTGCTGCCCAGCAAACAGCACATATTGATCAATATGATATATTGATATTTACAGAGACATGGATGGATGATTCTTTTGATATTGATTTATTAGGTTTGAATAATTATAATGTGTTCTTATCGTACCAAAGAGTCTAGTGATTGTCAGAGAGGTGGTGGGGTTATGATTGCCATTGAAAAGTATTTAAATTCTTGGATTTTACTTTCAGATTAATTGCTTGTGAATTTGTTTGTTGAGGTTAAAATAGGAAAAATCTTTATTCTTATTGGATGTGTGTATTTATCACCTAGTACACCATGTGAAAAATATGAGCAATACTGGTTAGCTGTGGATAACATATTGATGAACAAAAAATTTGAAAATGTTATGCTCTTTGGTGATTTTAATTTACCAAAAATTACTTGGTTTAATAAAGATTTTGGCTGCGAGCCGAGTGGCTCCAAAAGTAGAATGCATTGCAGACTATTTTTTGTTTCTAAATTTTTTTCAACACAATCAAATAAAAAATATTTATGGTAATGTACTTGATTTGATTTTCATCAATGTTCAAAATGTCAATGTTAATATGGTTCCTGAGCCATTTGTAAAAATTGATCAAAAGCATCCAGCCTTGGAAATTAACTTGAACATTGAATCTGATATGTCTGCTCTTTCATTTGATTATTACTATTATAACTTTAAATATGCTGATTATAATTCCATTAATATATTCTTGGCTGGCTGTGATTGAGATGAATTAGCTGGTGTAGATATTGATACTATGGTTGATTTATTCTACAGTAAATTGCAACAGACAAGTTTGTACCAATACACAGGGCTAAAAAGTCTAACTTTCCAAGTTGGATGTCTAGGGAACTAAAGAATTTGATAGTTTTTAAGAAAATATTGCATAGAGATTTTAGGATTAGTGGTTCTATTGATGATTACAATAAGTTTTCTAGTATTCGCAGGGAGTGCAAAAATCTCTACAATCAATCCAGATCTGATTACTTGAAAAAAATTGTGTGTACAATCTAAAGTAACCCAAATGAATTCTGGAAATTTGCTAAGAATAAAAATAACACAAATTCCTTGCCGCATAGTATGAGTTTCGGTGACTGTCAAGCATCTACCACTCAAGAAATTGCTAATTTGTCTGCCACATTTTTTGGGCAGGTTTAAACAACCGTAGCAACCGATGACCTGGCACCGGCATTGACCTTCTATGGGTTTCAGTTCCATGTCCGTACAAATTAATAGTTTAATAATTCGTTCAACTTGCAATGTTATTTACATGTAACGTGACCGATGGTTTTCCTGTAACCCATGAACTTTTTTGGGAGACGAGTGAGTTTAATTTACCGAAGGGAGATGCCCTATTATTCTAGATACGACAATATGTATAGTCATCAATCGTATTTTCCCTGCGGAAACATAACACAAACTGAGCTCATTTCTGTTTTATAGGAAATTTTAAAGAAATCTTTTGATCCTATTCCATTTATGTATTATCCATGTATTTAAATAGTGATACTACTCAATTAACTTCACTTACTTTACACAAGACGTGTAAGAGTAGTTTTATTTGATTTTTTTTAAGTACGTAAATATTTAAGTAATAATCTTATTCTCGATACTGCTGTAATTTAACATTGCATTCACAATGCCTTTTTTTTGTTGAAGATTACCGTTGAATATACAATATTTTTTTTTTGAAATATTGTGGCGGTGCGCTATCGCCAGGGTGCACAGAATCAGAAAGAAAATACTGCCTTATTCAGGAAAAGAGATTATCGCGTTTATTTTGGATTTGACAAGAATGGATTACGGATATATAAAGGCCGGTATTAGTTAGTAGTTTTTAGTTTAAGATTGGCTGTGATATGATTTAGATAGGAAATATTGTAAGAGTTGTAGAGAGTTTGAGTTAATTAGTGTCGGAGTGTATAGTAACATGGATTAAATTATCGTTGTGTTAATTGGACTTTGATTTTGAATAAACGAACCCAAGATTTCTGTCACTCATCCCAAAGCCGTGATATTGGAATCAGAAGTACAATATAATTCGAGGACTAGAAAGTAAAATCCGATTGAAGAGTAGTGTGGACAATAGTGTGGACACTAAGTGAACACTGGAACAATTATTAAGTGTGAGCAGTGACAATCAAAACAAGAAATTTTACCGATTGTGTAAATTACCCCGGAAATGACTGTATACTCGATTTTGACTGTGATAGTGAATTTTCAATTAAGTTCTAGAAAATTCTATTTGGAAACCAAGGGACATACCGGATTTGTGACTTCACCGACGAGTTTTCTATATCAATCGACATTTAGAAAAGATATTTCGAGAAAATTCTAGAACATTCTATTCGAGAATAAAGCAAGTTATCCAATTTGAGACTTGACCGAAGTATTTGGAACTTCAATCAAAAACCAGGAAAAATATTTTGAGGGAAATTTCAGAACATTCTGTATATGCCTATTACGAGACAACAACCAAAATGGAAGAACTCCTGCGCAAAATGTTGGAACTTCAAGAGACTAAAGGACAACAGAAAAAACAAGACGAAGAGGCCGGGTGACAAAAAGAAAAACAAGAAGAGGAACGTAAACAGCAACAAGAAAAACAAGACGAAGAGGCTAGACGACAAGTGTTAGGAGCTTATTGAATTTATATTTAAACTACCTATGAAATAAATAGGTACTTTCCTAAATGGAAAATTGCGGAATACGACCATCAATCAATTTACCTGTTTTGGACTTTGATTTTTATCGTTTTTGTTTAGATGATCAAATAACGTGAGCGCATTTTGTAATCTCCGCAGGCCCAGTAGTGCGTACGTTCCTAATAACTTCTTAGGAAGACGTTCGCGGTTTTACTTCACAAATCGTCGGTCGTTGGGTTTCCATTATTCGCGTATTCGCCATTAATTTTTCAATTTCACACTTTTCTGCATTTTGGGTCGACCGATAGACGTACATTCTTGTATTTTGTAAATTCATTGCTCCCATGTTCAATATCCTGTCCAGTGCAATAAATGTATAACCCGAACGAAGCTTCTAGTTTCACTAACTATTGCTCGACGTCATGTGGAACAGTACAAGTCTTTTCGCAAGGATCTTGCAGCAAATTGGTGAGAGATTTACATAACAAGTACCCTACTGTTAGCGAACAGGGAATCTGCCAAGCTAGGTAGATTTTATAACAAGCAGTGTCCATTGAAGCTTCGAGAATGTTATGAGTAATTTCATGGAGAGAATAGAGAAACTATTGATAGAAGGTAGGAAAACGAGAAACGACTCCAGACAAACACTGACACCTTGAAAACGGGTAGAATATCACCGGTGCCAAAAGCTTGGACATATTCAACGAGATTGTAGAGTTAGGATGTCCTATCCATCTAAGGATCGTTATCAACGCTTTTCGAGATCTAGAGACGCCAGCCCTAATAACAGATAGGAAAACAAGAACTAACCAGTATGGAAGGGCGAATGCTGGTTAGTAATGTCGATGCCCCAGGGCTAATAACATAAGATTATGGGGCAGTCATTATAAAGGAATGAAATTCGAAGGACAAATTAATGAAGAATTTAAAACCATCACTTTTGATACGGGTGCTGAAGTTGAAATTGAAAGGAGCATTATGCACAAGCTCAGTGTTATCCTATCCCGATCAGAAAGGCATGTTGATTTTGGACACAGATGCAAGCAACACCAGTATTAGAGCTCCCTTTTCACAAATTCAAAATTCACAAGAGCATGTCGAAGAGTAGGTACTACAGCAGAACCCTATCAAAGCTAGAACGAAATTATTGTCACCAGAAGAGAGTTGCTTGCCATAGTAAAAGCAGTCGACCATTTCCATAAGTATCTCTATGGACGTAAGTTTGTAGCTTGAACAGATCACGCGGCTTTAAAATGGGTTTTAGAAATTAAACTTCCTGAAGGATAGCTTGCTAGATGGATTGAGAAATCGCAGCCATACGATTTCCAAATTAAACATCGACCTGGAAACCTGCAAAAAAAGCATTGTCAAAGAATCGATATGAATGAGAAAAACTCTGATCTGGCTGTGAGAAGAACGGGTCCGATCGTTGATGATAAATGGACTACCAAACAGATGAGAGCAGATCAAGAAGCAGACCAGGACATCGGACAAATTCTACATCTCAAAGAAAATGATGAATATAGGCCAGAATGGAGGGAAGTGTCGAACCAGAGTTTGATTTACAAGGCGTTGTTGGCTCAGTGGAACCCTGTGGTTGTAGAAAATGGTTCACTTAAAAAAGTTTGGGAAAGTGCCGATGGGAAATTTACTAGGAGTCAAGACCATAGAGGAACACCTGAGACAAAAGTGGTCGCAAAGAACCAGCGAGATTGGGACAAACATTTCGTCGAGCTAGGATCATTTTTGGAAGGGAACCCAGGTTACCTTGCGATTTGCAGAATGCACAGAATAAAACCTGAAATCTAGAAAATACTGCCTTATTAAGGAAAAGAGATTATCGTGTTTATTCTGTATTTGATCGTGAATATTGTAAGAGTTGTAAAGTGTTTGAGTTAATTAGTGAAGTAATTAGTGTCGAAGTATAGTAACGTGGAATAAATTATTGTTGTGTTAATTGGGCTTTGATTTTGAATAAACCCAAGATTTCTAACACGCACCCCAGAGCCGTGACAATATTGATAATTCGTGTTTTCTTTGGGAAAGTCTATATTCAATTAATGAGTTGAGATGAGTTTACTTTTCAGATTATTAAGCATACCACCTATTTTTTAAATTCTATTTTGAATATTTCGGATAGTATCTGGATTGGTCATTTTTCAACATCACCATTTAAATTGGTTTTCTAGAATCCAGTGGCGCCCTCTCAGAACTGCTCGAACACTGAGAGCCACCTCAAGCTAAAAAAACTCTGGGTATAGCTACGCATGTTTATGAGGTCTATTACTCTGATAAAAGGCACATATTATCCTTGTGAAATCTGCATTTCTTCATATATTTCAGTTAATTTATTTTTCTTGGGTAGAGAAGTGGACGAGATCTAGGTCTAAATAAATGCGTTTTTTTTTTTAATATGTATATCCCAAAACGGTGCAAATTCAGGATTTAAAAAGCAAAAAGGCCGATGTTTGGGTGATGATCTGCTAGATATCTAGATAGGAATAGCTTTAAACGTCACGAATTTGTTTGCATATAAAGTTAATCTCGAACTTCCTATATATCGAGGTTTGTAAACAATTTTATTCACAATCATCATAATTTTAACTTGAAAAAATCCAATGTTTTTTATTGTGGAATGGAATTTTTGAAAATAGGAAACCGAATTACGGTCAAATATATCTTGATCAAATTTGTGACGTTTTAGATGTTGGTTCTACAATTATTATTGATTGAATGAGAGACATTCTCCTTCAAAACGTCGACAATATAATTTCGAGAATTTTGTGTGCCCTCATTTAGAAAGTAATATTGGAAAATAAGCGTAAGAAAAAGTAAAAACATAAATGTGCAAGTTTATCTCATGCAGTAGGTAATCACTGCCTGTTAAATTTAATTCACTTTTGTCATTACTACAAATTCGTGTTGTTGAATAATTGTATCACGGAAACTCTTCAACGTATTACTCGGGATTTTCAGCATCCTAGCACCAGGCTCTGAAATATTGAAAAACATGCGCCCGGAAACGCTGATTTCAACACTTATAAATTGAAAAAGCTTAAAACTTTTAACGGTGTGGGATGAACTTATTGCATTAATCCTAGCTGTGCCATTTCACAATAGGTACCAGAATATTCAGGGTTTTTCGAGAATTCCGTCGGAAAAACTTTGGGGAGAATATGGCTTATAGTAAAATCAATCGTCGAATTTGGAAACTCCAGAAATTGAAGTTCTAAAAACTGATCATCCAGTTTTTCATGAACTCGTTTCTGAAGAGTAGACAGTAGGTATAGAGTAGGTAGTATAGCTTCATGAAAAAAACGAACATTTTCGATTTGTTTCGGGATGTTAGGGTTTTATGGAACAACCAATCTTCTTCATTTTATCAGCCTATTCTCAACCACTGTAGGCCTCCTCCATATTTTTCCTCTTGTGCATGTCCATACCCATGGGAATCACAAAGACAAACCGAGTTACTTACTCGTAATGCCCCACAGAGAACACATGCTAATACATTGAGAGGGGAGGCTACAGCATAGGTGAGCGATGGAGCCCCTCTTCACTTAAGTACCCATTTTAGTCAGATTCGTTTGTCAATATTTGATGAGCCGTCGACAAACATATTACCTCAATATCCACCTCAATGCTTTAGCCAAAAAGATCATTGGCGGGTATTCTCACCGGTGTGGAAAAGTTCTCACCGTATTTCATTTTCTGTTCGAGAGCTTGCTAGATGACTCGCCATCTTTGATGAGGCGCGGTCCATGTTTGATCCTTACTAGCTTCGAGGGTTTTTCCTAGTCGCCTGTTGCACAAAGACTTGAAATTGGGTGGTCATCAGATATTGGTTCCTTCTCCCGATCCAACTTGACAGAATGAAGTATCTACCAGAGAGGCTTGTGCCACAAAGTTGGGCTCTCCTTTGAACAAAACGACTCACGGTTTGTGTGTGAGATCTTTCATCTTTACGCGGAGAACTCGGATACTTTCCCTTAACGGTATAATTCTAGAGTTCCATTCCCTGCGTCTGCCGCGAGGTAGTTCACGCAGCAGATAGCTTATTGAGACTACCAGAAGGTGAAGAGAAGTGCGTAAAATTCGGTAGCAGAAGGGTATATTGAAAACTTCATTAGGAAAAAGAGGCAAGGAATTATGAATATTTTCGGTTAAACGCCTGCCGGCAATAAGAGAAAAGTTTACCAGAGTCTAGAACGACTAATTATTGAAAAATATCCAGCATTACTTTGGCTAGATGCACAAAAAAATATTTCTCTCGGTTACATGATCTTGTAGTGTTTCCTTTATTTTTTATTTTGTTATAAAAAATTCAATATTATTATGCGAGCAATTTTCATCTTGTGTGTAACCCCTTTTGTTAATGAATTAACAAGAGGCTCATAATACGCTCAGCGAATAAATATTAGGGGTGTGTTGATAGTTTAATAAGTACAGCATGGCAAGGGCGCCACTGAATTAAAAAAAAATAATAAAAATACAGAAAATATTGAGCTGTGAAAATTAAGAAACACCAAAAAAAAAAAATTATCAGCAAATGGTAATTGGTAATTCTGAAAAGGAAATAAATACGGCATATAACTCAACCAAATCTTGACACAGGTAAACCAATGAAACAGTTAAGTTTCAAATTAAATTAGTGTATATTTTACAGTGAGGTTAAAAATCAAGAATTAAATAGTTTTAAAAGGTGAAACCAATTGTTGCTGTACCTCAATATATTTGCCATGTAATAGTTGTTACGGTATCAAGGGTATTATAAGGATATTAACGCTTGAGGTCAATGGTGTATATACGTTGACCGAAAGCGTTGATCGAAATGATAGACACTTTAAGCAGGTCCTAAATTGCAGACGTATCCGTATCCGCATCGATATGCGCATGCGCAGAAAATATACGGTGGTTTCGTTGCGTTCCTTTGTCCGCATCGTTACGGGCCTAGCCTCGTATCCGTATCCGAAAATGTATCTCAATCATTTGACAGTATTTAGAGATCTTCTTGTCAGTTATCAACAAAATAACACGACATAAACACAGTACCTACTTATAGATAAAAAAAAACTACAAACACAGCTACAACATTAAAAAATCAAAGCAATACTTTTTGAGGTTAGAAAATGTTTCATCCAAGGATGCGAACGTTTACGTAATGTATGAGTTGTATGACCATGCTTAAAAGGAGTTTTAGGAGTTCAACGTAAGTCGATGCGTTTACGGATGCGGATACGGATACGTAGAAAAATTTTGGGTTTGCTTAAAGTGTCTAATATCTTTAATAATTAATTGCCTTCAACGTTTAATGTCTGATTTAATTATGTTTTATATGAGAAAATTTTGTATAAATTTTGAATAAATTAATCTAAAACAATTCAAGTACCTGCAAAAAAATAGTCCTAGGGCGTTATTTTCAAATAACGCCCTAGGAAATGATTTCCTATTTGAGAAAATAGTCATCACGCCCTAGGGCAATATTTTTTAGAATAACGCCCTAGGGAATTATTTCGTATTTAACTGACTTTGACATAATGTCATTATTTCTCGAATAATATACCAGTCGGACATTAATTCATTAAAAGTCGCTGGCCATATCATTATCATGAAAAGAAAATATAAGGATTAAAGTTTCCAGAAAACTAATTAAAAAAAAAATAAATGATTGAAAATTGTATTGATAAATATGGTCAACTTCTGCTTAAAGAATAAAATCACTAAAATCAAATTAAAACTGTATGAAATCAAAAGTTAAACGTTGAATGTATTAAGAATATATAACCGAAATCCTCAAGTATATAAGTTATTATAGAACCCGAGTGAAAAATTTATCAATTTTTGACGATGTAGGTACTTACCTACTCAATAATTTTAAATTTAGAACATATTGTCCAACCTTGACCTCAGTTCAGATTATTGATTATAGTTAATAAAATATACATTTTTTAATCATGGCGGTACCAAAAGTTATGCAAAGGTGAATCTATTATAAATTCGATAAATGAAAAATGGAAGGAAATGTAATGTCAGTAAAAATAATCAATTATGGTAATTGATTATAAAGCAGATTTCATGGAGAAAGGTAATGAAAGTATATTACGATATAAGTGTATAAGAGGGCATTTAAAGCACGCGCGACGTATTTCAAAACACGACTCGCAGCGGAGTGTTTTGTAAGTCGCAAGGGCTTTAAATGCTCTTATACACGCATATCATACGCTATTTTTTTATAACGAATGCATCAATCTTAAAAATGTTTTAAATGTGTCCATCTATTTTGATAAATAGTAATTTAAACGGCAGGTGAATGTCTAGGTAATAGATGTAGATCAAACGTTTCTAAAGCAAACCTTTGAAAAGGTAGGCGCATCATAAACATCATTTTATGCACGCTGCAGCGTGCGATAATCGTTGATTATGATGCATGCGAAATAAGAAAGTTATAAATGAAAGTCCATACAAGCCTCAATTCCGACAAAAAGGTAGAGTACGGTAGTCATCCATTTTTTCTCACTTGATGAAGGAAGTTGCAAATGGAAGTTGCAGATTCTAGCCTGGTATCAAGGTAGATAGGGGCTAGAAGTTGCATTGACACGCGAGAGACTTGATTCCTCTAGAAAATCACTTCAAAAACTCTATGCCCACGCTGCACGAGACCGGTGATCTTTAGGGCTTGTTGAAAATGGATTTCTTAAGAGAAACGGCTCCTCGGAAAAATGGCTCCTCGGAAAAACGCTCCTCGGAAAAACAGCTCCTCGGAAAAACAGCTCCTCGGAAAACAGCTCCTCCGAAAAACGCTCCCCGGAAAAAACTCCTCCCTGGTGAACCCTAAGTAATAGAAAGCAATCCATGAATAACCATTACGCAACTTTATTTCGTTAAAATAATGCCTGATGGCTGAAAAGGTACTTTTTCCACGAGAACGGTAATCGATATTATATTTCACTCAGGAAGATGGCTGCCCCAAGCGAGGATCGATCTTCCAGCTTGAACGGCCAAATTTGAAAGGGACGAGCAAAGAAACGGAAAAGATGAACAGGCAGAGCTTTCCCCCAAAAATAGCCAATATACATGGAAATAAAAAAGACAGTAACATTTGGCATGTTACACTCGTAACCAGTTTCAAACAGCTTTATTTTTCGATTGCGGTGACAACTGCTGTGATACCATAGCTGATTATAAAAAGTGTAGTTACTTTGCCAAAATTGGAAAAAAAAAATACCATAAGATACTTCAACTTCAATAAAACATCTTTGCCTAAACTGTAACAGTAAACCTGGATGTTTTTGATCCAAATTTTCTCATAACTTTTTCGCGTTTAAGAATTTCAGTAAAATTTTCAATTGATTCCCGATTAAATCAATATCATAATTGACTACTAATCACGTAATTCGCAAAAAAGGTTACCTAACTTAGAATCAAATATACCTTAACCTAATTTTTCCACGTTTCTTATATTCAGTCATTCGAGGGTATAAATAAGATTTATGAAAGAAATCCTGCGGACAAGAGAAGGTCGTGACAGCACTAGAAATAACTGGAAAAAAAGGAATTTAGATATTATTTTGACTTTTAACGTTTTTGTGTGTGAGTGAGTATATGTGGAAAATGGGAGAGAAGGAAATTTCAGTGGAAAGCGTTACGTCGACGAGGAAATGCTTTTAAGAGTTACGTTTATAATACTGCGGAGTGCTTTATTGTTTTACCGATTTAACTTTAGCCTAGGGGGATGGTGACATTTTTGGTATGTTTTTCAGAAAACTCGCAGCTTGACGGTTGGGTTTTAAAATGATATCGTGAATGTAACGTTTCGGATATAATGTTCAATAACTCAAACTGAAAATACTTGAAATTCTTCCACTACCGTTTCATTAAAAGCATTTTAAATAAACGAAGCAACTCGCTCTCACTCGAGCAAAATAATCCGAACAATCCCGAAAAGACCACAAAGCATTCCTGTATCGCAGAGATTCGGTATGTGATGTACTACAATTATGCAAGTATGCAGGACTGTAGGGAAAACCCCCCACCCTTTAGCTATACCCTTTCCACATCCCCTTTAATGGCCATTATTACAAAATAGTTGTGCCGATGGAATTAATTACGTTATTAGCACGGCGATGATAGTTTAATGGTACAAACTTAGAAGTTTTGTTTAACTTATACCACATGAATTAAGATATTTATGATACCTTCTAATGGTTGAATGCGCTTGCGGTTTTTGATGTTATTTTTATGAAATACCTGGGATTAAATTCGAATGAGGGTATATAATGGCTCTGTTAAATTAAAAGTTGATGCATAATCGGAATTTCATTCATTTCAGATTCAAAACATATACCTATGGGATCTGTGCCTATAGCAACAATGTTGAAACTGGATAGCAAGTAAGACCTATTGGGTGAATTCCAAAGATATTTTTGGATGAAATACTTGGAATACCAAAAGGGCTTGTCACGGTGGTCGCCTATATAGATATAATAGAATTGTTTAGACAAACAACCGGCACGTAAATTGAACAATGTCACAATTTAGGCAAATTAATATTCGGTAATAATAAGGTAGGTACTTACATGGTCGATTATGAAAAAATAAGTTTTATATTTAATAAATAATCTAAGACACCCATCAAAGTTTTAGTGTAAAAGTGGAAAAAAAAAACTAGATGTAGTTTAGGAAGAAACGCAAACTGCGACTAAAACTCTGCAGCAAATCACTAAAAAAGCCAAAGCAAAAATAATTCATCGAACTTTATTGAATGCCTGTTCAAAGTCGGAAACTTTCTCATATAAAATCTCTAAATCTTTGAGGTGAACTTTTTGAGGTGTTTCAAACTCGAGAGATGAATGGCGGAGTCTTTAATATCGAGATTGAAAATTCCTCGCCGTGATGTGGGGGCCGGGAAGGGCGAAGTAGGATATAAAGAGTACGGGAATCTTGCCGCCAAATTTAATAAGTAGTGACAGGCAGTTAATCCCTTTATTTTACTTTGGCCTGGGACTGGCTGTTACGACAGTTCGATTATTGATTTTTGATTTCAGAGACGAGAGAATTTGCGACAGTTATTAAAATTTACTTTATTTCCTGCCAATGATTTGAAATTAATTTGAAAGTCTATCGCTTCGTTTCTAAAAAGTACATTTCATCTGCTTTCGAAATCTATATTTTGATTTTATCTTCGTAGAATACTCTTATTTATTGAGTACGGGATTGCAATTAGAAATACAATTATAAATTTTCCTATCATTATCATTATAGTAACTTCTTAATTCCTAGTTGACTTTCCTTCGATCCATACATTAATACATAGAATCGTTGTCAAAGTATGTACCTACTAGACTTTTAGAATACACACATGTATTTCAAAAGGACAAGGTAAGCTTTAATCTGAATCGTCGTAATAAATAGTCAACATGCGCACTGTAATGAGAGCCTGTCGTTCGATTTATTTTAGTTACCCTAAGACTTAAACACTATTAAACAAGACTAAAACAAATAAAACATATACATTTCGTAAACCGACAAACGTGCTAATTAAACTGCTTAACTATTCCTTACTATTATTAGTAATCGCTCTGCTAGTTGAAGCTGTAAACCTTTTCAGGAAACTAAATTACGCCAGCAGGAGTATTTGCCCTCAAAATACTTGTTTTTGTTTGTCTTTATTGTGTAAACCCGCAATGGCTGCACTGGATCCTATGCATGAATATACGATACAGGAACTTGTTATAAGAGAAGTGAATGGATTCTAGACTGACGAGAGCTTAAAAGATACTGATGAGAATAAATACCGAATTTCGGAGATTTCAATGCAAATTTTTTATTCTATTTCCAGTTAATTTCAAAGTCAGAAAAATGTTTATTCTATGATGTAGATAAATTTGGTATTTTCTTCATTCCTTTGTTCCACATTTAGCACAAAGGTCTAATTTAATAAAATTATAGCATCGTTTACTTCGGACTTCTTCATGAGAGGTTATCCTGCTGCGACACTATAGAGTCAGTTTAGATGTGAGTGGTGTGACCAGTGAGTGCTTCAGAAATTTTATCTTTGGACCACCATACAGATAAATTTACTTTGGCTCGAACAATATTATCTGGTTGGGTAGTGGTAATTGTGGATGGCACCATGGGAATTCTATCGTCAATCGTTTCAAGTGAAAATACAGGGTGTCAATTTGAAAACTTCCCACCCCGATTATCTCGGAGTAGAACAAATTTCGAAAAAATCCCTGAAATACGTCAACTATAATTTGAAGGGAGATGAGTTTTTATGCAAAATTCACCTCCCCTCCTTCAACCCCCCAGCCACAAGAGCCACCCCCTAGAAAATCTTAAATGCGAAGGGGGGTCAAGTGATACATCATTTTGTAGGGTTTTTAATTCCATACTTTTGGTACTAAATTTTAATCCTCAAGTTCAACTGTTTTGGAAATATTGACAGTTGAAAATTGACTTTTTTGCAACTTTAACAGGCTGTAAAACCTAAACGGTTAATTTTAGACGCAAACCGATCTTAGATTTTTATAAACTATCATTTGACACCAACTTTGAATTTAATCTATGGTTGAAAATTTTAGTTAAATTTAATCTCCAGTTAAATTCAAAATTGATGTGAAATGATAGTTTATGAAAATCTAAGTTAAGCATGTAAGAACGATTTTCCTCTAAAATTAACCGTATAGGTTTTACAGCCTGTCAAAGTTGTAAAAAAGTCAATTTTCAACTGTCATTATTTCCAAAACAGTTGAACTTGGGTATTGAAATTTAGTACCAAAATGTATGGAATTAGAAACCCTGCAAAATGATGTATCACTTGACCCCCCTTCCCATTTAAGATTTTTTAGGGGGTGGCTCTGGGGGCTGGGGGGTTGAAGGAGAGGAGGTGAATTTTGCATAAAAACTCATCCCCCTTCAAATTATAGTTGACGTGTTCCAGGGATTTTTTCGAAAATTTTTCTACTCCGGGATAATAGGGGTGGGAAGTTTTCAAATTGACACCCTGTATATTAATGTAGTCAGATCTGTACTGTACTGTGTGTACAATATACTTTGACATACATATGTATATAAACTGTTCACGAAAATGAAGGGTACAGCATTTAAGCAAAAATGAAATGCGACAACGCCGACAACCGAGGCCTGATTTAATGAGGTAGGAACTTAATACAGGGTGCATAAGGTATGAGTACAAATATTTTAACATGGGATAATATGGCTCATTTCAAGCTAAAACTATCCTATTATCCATGGGTCAATTGTTAGTATTTTCGGAGTTATCGCAGAATTTAAATTCAGAAAAATGTTAATATACGTGATAACATTGTACAGCTATTATGTCTGCCAGGATATAAATGTTAATTAAACTGGTAAATTCACAAGGTTTCTTTCTCCGAGGAGTTTACTTATTTCCAACTGTTTATGTAATGTAAATAATAACTTGCATTTTTATCACTTAGCTAGTAAAAATAAAAAATGTGCCGTTTTATTAAGTTGTGTGAATTGTACTCAATGACATTTTTGGACTAAACATTCGAGAGGAAAATTAAATAATACTCACTCAGCTACTTGCCAAATCCTTATTATTATTATAAAAATAATAATTTTTGTTAAAAGGTTCTCGAAACACTAAAATCAACACGCAGATTTTGCACACTCACGCTTCCCGTATCACGCAATCTTTGTGAAACGGGCACAATTCTTTCATCAGGTGGTGGGTGCCGTTTTATTGGGAAATCTTTCCTTTCTTATTTCTGGCGGCTAAATGAGCATTTTGCAATGATTCTGCCTTAACAAGTATCTGCATATTCGACGTTTGTAAACATTTTATTTTCAAAAAATAATAAATTAATATAAATAATTAATTAATAAAAATACTTCAACTAGCTGATATGGCTAGACAAATCAAGAATCAATTATTCAGTTCAACCAGGGTTCAACGTTCAACCACCTATTCTTTATTGTGCTATGTTGTTGAAGCCAGATATACAGATACCAATTTACAAGTGAATTTTTCATGTTAATTTTCCAATTTTTGTTATTGTTGACTAAAAATGCCTAATCATTTAATAATTGAATAAACTGAATTTTTTCACATCCTATAATAATTAAAATTTTCTTTATCTTTAAAATATTCGTCAAAAAACGTCAAAACTTCAAAGGCATTTTTCTTAAAAATGGTTGAATTTGTACCCCATGTTCTATAAACTTTTCTTATTCAAAATGGGCTATATTTTCTTGTGTTAAAATTTTTGTAGTCAAACCTGATATACCCTGTATATTCAAGGGACAGTCTCTTTAAGTTGCTGTCACAACAACATGACGCTTTTTTTTAGAATTTTTATTGTTAGTTAAACAAAGATTTTTTGCAAAATCGAGGATGATCCTACAACTTATCGAGCCAGTGAATTCTCATTTACTGCTAACCAAAATTTATACCCCATAAATCAAAAACTGGAACCTATCGAATAACTATTCCTATATTTGCCCTTCAGATTGAACGCAAATCTATACGCTGTTGCGGCAAACTGATAAATTTCGTATTCGGTAATGCTCTACAATTTACAAAACATAAAACTATACGGAAATTGTACACGCATATCGATGAAATTTGTTAAAAATAAATATTGGAATATTCAATTCGAACAATTATTTTACTTTCAATAGGTTTATGGTGTGGTGGTATATGGTATTTTTTCTATTTTGGTGTCATATCGAAGTCTTTTCGACACTAAAAGTAGTTTCGAAAAGAAGCTCTTTGTGACACTCCTTTTTTACTTATCGGGGGTTGGTAATACTGGCTGACGGATGGCCATCGAACTGTCATTCGCGATTTTATAATAGAAGATTTCTATATTTGGCATGTAGTGTTACCAACCTAAACTATGAAATCAGGAAATATGAGAATAAAATTTCCAAGAAAAATTTTTTTTTTTTTAATTCTCCGGCTCGTTTTCTAATATAGGACTCGTGCGTTAAAATGACGTCTTATGAAACTTGTATTTTAATGTACTATTTTCTACTCCTATTTTATAATACGGTAATTGAATGATTAAAATCTGTTCCATAATGAACTTCATTATGATACCGATTTTCATTATAACTGGCCTCGAATTATTTCAAACTTGAAGAATGTTCATAAAAAAATAACATACTTGTTTTGGAATGTTTCTGTTTGTATTTATAGAGTCAATTTCAAAATTCTCAATAGATGGGACTACTAGTTAAAAAATGTACTATTCTTAAAACATAAATAGGACACAGTCATTATTGGGAGTAGAAAAAATACACTCGCATGTTATACATATATGAAACTCGCCTGCGGCTCGTTTCGTAACCTACAACATGCTCGTGCAGTAATTGCAATCATGATCATTGAATAATATACTATTATGGAGAGTGTCAATTTGAAAACTAACGCCTATTATCTCAGAAACTATAATGTGGAGGGGGATGAGTTTCTATGCGCAATTTAACTCCCCCGCTTCAATCATCTCACTAAAAATCTTCAAGGACTAAGACAGTGAAGGGCTATTGGAACACCAGAGAGGTTAATCACGGAACTAAGCCTAAACAGAAGGACCATTCAAATCATGTTGAATTGTAAGGGGGTCACTGTTCGGTCTTCTAACAGAAACTGTCGACTAAAGAAACACATTAGTCTACTCGAACTGTTAGAAGAAACGCTTTGCAGGTTCTGTCAGAAGAAGGAAAAGACGGCAAAACACATCCTATGTGACTACGACGAAATCGCAAGACAGCGATAGGATACAATGGGTGAAACAAAACCAGAGGCAAGAAGCTACACACAGGAGAGACTATCGAGTTTATGGAGAGTGATAAAAAAGACAAAAAAACTGGAAGTAAATCAATATCAATAAACCTGGGCCGCGAAAGCCTCACAAACTTTATCAGACACCTCTACGGGGAGGAGATCACTAAACAGTACCACCGACTAGACAAAGTGAGACGACGCAAGGCACACTTCTTGGCAAATCTAACGTTTCTCTGTCGCTGCCGACTTGCCGAGACACTAACATGGTACCAGCGTTCTTGCATATTTAGCGCTCTTTTAAGACACCTCAAGCACATCGCATCTACTCCAGAACTGTAGAAGCATTTCTCCGTGAACGAATCCACAAAACAAGGAAGGATTTGGCTGAAGTAGATAGAGAGCTCCTTCACCTACATCTGACGCTCCGCAACAACGTCTCCACTCACTTCGTTCAGAAAATTAGGGATATTCTTCTCCAACCTAAAGATATCATGGTCAGCTTTGATGTCGTGTCTCTATTCAGAAAGGTGCCATTGACAGAATCTCTTGACTTGATATCAAGTAACTTCCCCAATGACATAGTTGAGCTCTTCCGGACATCTCACTGGTAGTTGCTTCCTGTGGAACGGCGATGTCTATGAGCAAACGGACGGTGTAGCTATGGGGAGTCCGCTCAGCCCGGTCATAGCCAACTTCTTTATGGAGGATTTCGAGAGGAAAGCTATCGGAGCTTTTCACCACAAACCAACGGTACCTATGGCTTTGATACCTAGATGATACCTTTGTGGTTTGGAGTCATGGGGAACAGACGCTTAACCAGTTCCTAGGCCAGCTGAACGCGCAACATCCTAACATACAATTAGCCATGAAAAAGGAGAAAAGCTAAGAAATTGCCTTCACGCCACACAGTGTACCGAAAGCCAACACACACAGACAGGTACATGCATGCACTCTCAAACCACCATCCAAGGCAAAAACGTGGAATTATAACAACGTTAACAGAACATGCTCGGAACATCTGCGAGCCACAGCATCTCGAGCAAGAACTGGATCACCTCAAGGCGGCCTTTCTATCAAATAGTTACAATGTATCTGAAATCGACAGGGCCGTGCGACCCAAAACTGCCACACGACAAAACGTGGATGAACAACCAGTGGTGGCTAATGCATGGGTACCTGCCTTTCATTTCTCGGGTGACAAACAGGATAGGGAAAGTCTTGAAAAAACACAACATAAAAACAATCTTCAAGCCAACAAGGAAAATACAGCAATCAATCAGATCAGCCAAGGATAAGAGAAACCGACTGTCAAGCGCTGGAGTCTACCGTTAACCATGCACATGTAGTAAGGTATACATAAGAACAACAAAAAGATCCATTGGAAACAGGATCAACGAGCACCAAAAAAAAAACTGCAGACTAGGACAGTCGGAAAAATCGGCAGTAGCGGAACCTGCGCTTAGTGGAGGGAATTCCGAAATACTCTTCGGTGAGGTCAAGCTTCTTGCACCGACTTCCGGATTCTACAATCGTCTTGAACGTGAAGCTATAGAAATCCACAAACATACGGAGAACTTCAACAAGAAAGTAGAAACACTAAAACTTAACCAAACATGGAACCCGACCCTCAAAAACGCAAGAAAGATCCCACTGAGTATAAAGAAAGTTCAGATTAGCCGCGTGCTGCGAAGCCCCGCCCCTCTCCCACCGCATCTACTCACACATAATTAAAACTTACGGTCAAGAACGCGTCAGTCTGCTACCAGAATCGGACATGGAAGCACCTCTGAAGATGCTAGCCACGCGTGCTAGCGAAACGTCAGGAAGAAATTTCAACTTACGACGGCCATTAAGCCCGAATGAAAACACATTATCAATAAACCTGGACCGCGAAAGCCTCACAAACTTTATCAGTACAAAGAGGTTCCCAATACTAATAGATCCTATAGGTCGCAGTGACGTTTAAGAAGCGATGCCATCTCCAGAAACTATATCTATTTAAAGTTTTTCGGACCTTATTGAAATTGCCATGTTTAAGTATCTGCTGTCACCTACGTTAATATGACAGCTTGTCACGAAAGTCGCTACCTTTCGACGGTTTGAAGTCGTTGCTCTTTTGATTGATTTTAATTTTTTGAAAACAAACACTTGTTTCAAGATTTTGACAAGCTGTCGTATCAACAGTGATGATAGCAGAGACTTCAAACTTGTCAGTTTTTATAGAGGCCGAAAGAGACCTTTGAAACCATTTAACACTGGATTCCCTTTCCCATTTAAAATTTTTTACATTGTGGTTCCGCGGGCTAGGGGGCAGTTGAATATTGCATAAAATCTCATGCACTTCTAAATTATAGTTGACGTGCTTCGGGGAATTTTTTCTTGAATTTTCCGGTATTGAGATAATTAGGGTATGAAGTTTCCAACACACCCTATATAATGGTTTTTACATCCAAAATAAGGCAAACGGTATAAAGAAAAACGGAAAATACATAAAAAGGCGCTTCTATCGGATTAAATTCCAGACACTTAGCAATGCAGTCAGGTAGAATAAATAAATCTCTAATATAGTGAAGTGGTCACAATAGAAATCGCATTATATGTTCGGAACGTTCGGGTATAAATCTCGCTGATAGAAGAAAACCAACGGGATTTTCGCCCGGATTTTGCACAATGATTTTTCTATTTGTTGCGGTGGTGCGGTGATTTAGGTGGCTCTCGTTTAAATGAACGTATAATTGTATTTAAAACGTGAGAACATTTTTAAAACGTCCAACGCTAATTTCATGGAAAATACCCCTTTATTAAGGTAATGCATAAACATACAGCTACAAACGCTTAGGTCACTATAGTTGGGTACAATGAGAGCTATTCTTACTCAGTCCCTTAAATATAAATATTTTTGTGAGAATCGCAGACCAATACGAGTCATTTAAATTGCTGAGAGTAGTTCTTTAATATTATTTTATAGGTACAATGATCGACGCCATAGAAAAGCACCAGTAAATAGGTATTTTTAGTGAACAGACTTTGAATGAGAGGGAGAAGGGTGTGAGCAGATACCTACATTATTATGCAATATTAACATAAGTAGGTCTAAAATGGTTTTCTCCACATTATTCTGTATTGAAAATAATTTTCTGAAATGTCAATGGCACGGACGCAGTACCATATGGGTAGGAATCTTCAACATACTTATTCCAGAATATTTCTGAGAAAAGACAATTTTCTGAATAATTATTTAGTTTAGAAAATATATCTTCAATTCGAGGCAACGGAGTTCTATCAAATTCTTGAAGTGGATTTAAAAACGCTGGAATTGAAGTTTAATAAGTAATTAGAAAAATATTTTTCTGGATTAGCCAGAATACTAACCCAAATGAAAAGCATAAATCCTGTTACTAATAAAAACAATATGAAATATTATTTGCTCTACATTCTTCAGAAGCTAGCTTGGTTGAGACGACAGCATATTTTCCAGAAATATTTTTGTTTAGCCAAACCAATAATAAAGCGATCACGTAAGATTATGACACACTAAGTTGCAATTAATTCCCAAACTTTGCACTTTTGTCGCCTATTTAGTGGCACTCTCCCTTGCATCTCTAAAATCTACAAAGAGCCTTGCTCTAGCAGGCCATTCCAGTAACCTGGAAATAAGTGTCAGAAAGTATTCAAGTTCTCTGTATGACTTTTCCTGAGGTAATCTTGAAAGAGCTTTATTGAAGTTTGTAGGTTTTTTTTTTTTTTTTTCTGGAGTATTTAGCAAATATGTTATCTTTTTTTATTCATTACATCACTGCGCATAGTACGACTTACCTGATTTTTCCGAGTTTATTAAAACGGAAAAAGTTGTGCGAAATGTGTTGGCATTAACAAAATTGGCAACAAGCCCTAAGACGTGACCGGGTATCGAAAATTTCCAAGATCAGGTGGCTCTCAACCACTCTACTATGAGATTTTGGAAAATACTTCACGAATTTCGAGCGGCAAGGTAGAAAACTGCTCAAAGAACATCCTAGAATAAAATAAACCCAATACTATTTAGTTATTTTCTAAGAGAATGACATGAAGAGGAGAAAAAAAATTACCGGAAAATAGAAAAAGTCATGCACTAAGAGAAACGCTAGGCGTCTACAGTGGGATATATAAAGGCCCGAATGCTAAAACGCTTGCATGATTCTGCCATTTGAGAACTAGTTGTGGAGGGCTTGAGCTAAATTGACGTAAAGTCTGAAGACCGAAATTGTATGTTCCGAATGTTAGAGACAGAATATTTATAAGCCATCTATTTTTCGTAGTCATTTGGTAGAATAGGATTTTTAATGTTGTTTAACGGCTTTTTTAGTTTGTCTACTGTTTCGACACTCTAAAGCCACTTGAATAATAAAAATATTCAGTTAGATAGCTGCACATTATTTAAATTGTAGTTTATTTTAAAAATTTAAATTAATAAAATTGGATGTGGCGCGTGAGTTTTGACCAGGGTCATTTTTCTCCCCAAACAATTACGGCCGTTCGGTGTTTTGGTTTCGGTCTGCACTTTTTTGACAGTATTTTATTATTTATTGGCAATACAT
This sequence comes from Ceutorhynchus assimilis, assembly GCA_917834065.1. Taxonomy (NCBI): domain Eukaryota; kingdom Metazoa; phylum Arthropoda; class Insecta; order Coleoptera; family Curculionidae; genus Ceutorhynchus; species Ceutorhynchus assimilis. The sequence goes on along the minus strand of OU892278.1, from coordinate 10,252,773 downwards.
ATAATTTAGCTTTTTTTGAAGCCAATTAAATGTATTTAGTTTCAAAAATATGGATACCTACACCATTTTTAATACTGATAGGAAAAAGTTTTATTATAACTTTTTTGACTGCTATGCTGCTTCCTGGTACAAATTATTGGAACTTAGACACTTTCGTGATTGATGATATTGAAATGGAATATCCGGTAGATCCCGCTGACATGAATTATTTTATAGAAAAGTTTGAACAGCTGGCATTAAAATCATCTACAAATAACCCATAGTGCTGGTTGAGATATGTAATTCGCGGATTTGTCTTATGGAGTCACGGTCAAAAAGAATTGGATACCATATGAATTCAATTAATAGGAATGTTCACAAAATAAAAAAAAATCGTTTAACCATCATCAAATTATTAAGCATCGTTTCATAAGTAAATCTACAAAATTTTACGAAAATCAGAAAAAAATTTCTATGAGAAAAACGGAAACGAAATATTGATATTCGTTTAAACGCACGAAACGCTGTCTGACATCACAATGCGTAATGAGTTAGCACGCGCAAGTACAGTGGCGTTACTAGCTACTTGGATCAGCCTCTTGTGACGTTGCTTTTGCGATTTTTGTTGGCACTGAAGAATATTGATATTAATATTATTATTAGGTATTATTATTATGGTTCGGTTTTAATCTAACGAGAGAGTCTGTTTAACGTTTAACAAGTATTTTGATATTGCTGCTATCTCCTTCATGTATGTGTTATAGGGTTTATCGAAATTGTTAGAAAAGGTACTATGGCTAAAATGAAGGAAGGTTTTCAAAAGGCCGATTCACATAATCTGCCAACTGTGGACGTTATCTACTATTTTTTTGTTTATTTCGTTATCTACTATGGTATCAGAATGTTTGATCAAGTGTCGACTTGAATCAGCTCCAGTCCATTGGTGTAGAAGCAAAACAGACGTTATTAGATGTAGGTATAGTTGCATTTGAACAATGATATATAGTTATTTACCTGTAACAAGGGCGGAAAGTTATACTTTCCCGAACGCAACGGGATTCGCACGAACGACGAGCCAACGAAATTCGTGCAAGCCGCAAGTGCGGAAAACATACTTTATGCTCGTGCCAGGCCCATTTTTTTTATGAGCGTGTGAAAAACGCGTCTTCACGCAACGATTTGCGTGCGGAAAGTAGCACATTTTCGCACCTCATAGAAAAACACGCACGTAGATACTCGGTTCAACTTTGTTTGAGTCTCCCATCATTACACAAACACAGATAATTGGAGTGAATGAAGCTTCTTGGGATAAAGCAACAGTCAGCAACACAAGAAATCCAATTTAAACTTGTAAACAAATCTCGCCAACGCCTCAGCTGATTTTCCGCTCCGCACAGTAAAGTCACAAGCGGTACTCTCGCCGCAGGGGGTCGTTTTGCTAGCCTCGCTAATTTCGTTTTTTTGTTTTCGATTTATCAGAAAAAATAAAGGGTTTCTGGATGTTTTAACGCTTAATTCGTGTTTTGTGAACCTAAAACCACCACTTTTTATTACAATTGAAAAATAGTGAACATCCCTATTGTAGATATGCGATGTATTATTAGGAGTTACAGCAACAGAAATATCTGCATTCAACATGTGCTTGTGAATAATTGATATATGTGAACAAGAATTTCAACAACATCCACGGCATAAGGTAGTAGGTAATACCAAATCAGAAATCTTATGGAACAGGCAAAGCGAATCAGTGAGCTGGAATATTTCAACTTGAAATTCAGGTATCTGGAAAATATTCTTCTGGAAAATGGCAATTTTTCCTCATAAATAAGGTGAAACTCCGAATAAAATAATTTTGGCCAATAAGGAAAAATGAGATTCTAGTGGAGAGCCTTTTTTGCCCCAGTGTAGAACTGTCACGGATATATTGATTGTAACCCCTTCTGTTAAGTAATTAACAGGAGGCCCATAATACGCTCAGTTTGCTCAGCGAATAATAATTACAATAGTTTAAAAAGTACAGAATGACAAGGGAGCCACTGAATTTAAAAAATAAATAATTAAATTACATAAAATATTGAAGTGTGAAAATTCAGAAACAAACCTAAAAAAAAAATCAGCAAACGGTAATTGATAATCCTGAAAAGGAAATAAATAAGGCATATAACTCAATCAAATCTTGACATAGGTATCCTCAAATATATAAGTTATAGGACGTAGGGTTAAAAATTTATCAATTTTCGACGATGTAGGTACTTACTCAATTTTAAATTTAGAACATGTTGTCCAACCTTGACTTCGGTGCCTGATGGATGATAAGGTATTTTTTCCACGAGCACGGTTGTCTCAGGAAGATGGCGCCAACGGAAATTGTTAGTACTAAACTAGTACTGCAAACTTAAACAAAAATTGTGCCCTCTAGTTTAATAATTGCTAATATTATTAGCAGCAGAAACTTTTTTTTTAATGCTAGTCACTAGACTGTCAACATTAAAGGTTAAGTAGCATTTGCAATGTTAATATGTACAAAAACTTGAAACAAAGCCTTAAAAATGCAAAAACCCTCAGATATCCATCGACAACTGCAAAAGTATATCGAGTCCTCTCAGAGCGACACAGCACTAGGCCAAACATTACCTGAAGCCTTGAATTGAACGTTAAACTTCTATTCTAGAATTTGAAGTTAATCCATAGAAATCCAGAAGCACGGATAATTTCAATGAGATAAAAAAAGCATCAAGCTTAACAAAATATGGACTCTAGCATAATTGGAGTGAGACGCGGCGGCGTATTCTTCATCTGTTGCCTCAACTCCTTCAATAATGCCTACCTCAGTTGTAGGCAATGCGATGAGTCGGGATCGAATATTACGCCCCACAAGCCCGGAAAACAATAACTTAAAATATAACTAGTTTGGTTAAAATATCTAGAGTATTTGTAAATTAATAGTACCTACATATTAATGTAATTACAATTGGCTTATATAACTGACAACTATAATGTATTATTACAATATAATATGTATAATACAATCAAACAAAAGCAGATAGTTTTATATAAAATAAACTTGATCAAGTAATAATAATTAAAAAATACTGATCATTTTAGTTGAAACGTTATTTTTAAAATAAACAAATTTATTTTGGCTTTTGATGTACTCTTGCCAATATATTTGTGTGTATTTTTGCGAAACTATTTTGAACGACATTTTCGTGTGTAATTAAATACTACAGAATGCAAATAAAATATTTAAATTTTGGAGGGAATTTTTATTATTATTTTTTTTTAAATAAAAACAATTGACTGGATATAAAATAACTTATTCAAAAATTCTTTTCCTGACCGTTGAATATTTATTTTAATCACATAATTCTGGATTAAAAAAAAATATATGCGAAAATCGAAAAACCTATGACTATGTTTGAAAATTGACCATACTCACAAGTATTCTCGATATTTTCTATTTCAGCTCTCCGACAGCATCTGGAGGTAGCTAGCCATCTGTGCTCTTTCTTAGACATGGAGGGGGCATTTTATAGAACTTCTCACGAGCCAATCAATGCACTCGTCAAAAAAGCAAAAAAAAGTGGACTATAATTAAAAGAAGACACTGCAGAGTTAATGAACACCTAGGGAAATTGGGGTTGAAAGAAGGCGGTACCTGTAGACTCTGTAAAGATGGAGGGGAAACACCTCACTACCTTCTACTAAACTGCGATGCCGTTACTCGTTTAGTGTCCAAGGACATTCTGGCAACATGGCCAAATCAGAAGAAATTATTATTCATGATAGATTAAAGTGCAAATACTGTAAAAAAAAACACAATTCAAAAATCAGTTGCGTTATGTACAATATGTGAGGCTCAGTACCATACTTCATGTACACTTTGAATTCCAGGCCTGGTAGCAGTTGGTGAGAAGAATTATGTGAAATGCTGTCTCACTGTGGAAAATGAGGTAAATGTCACCAACAGGCTAGTACCTGTAATGCAAGCTAATAAAACCTTTCTAACAGAGCTTCAGCAATGTAAAGCAGCAATATAAAGTGATTTAAACCAGAATGATCGACAAATTTGTGAAAAAATCAACTCACTACAGGAAAATATAAGGATAAATCTGCAAAGATCCTAGGAAACGAGCTTGCGCTTGGCATCATCGCTAGATCAAAACCCAGAAACCGTCATTAGAAGGCCATCGGCTGATCCAAAATCAGCTGCTGGTGGCCGGCCAGTTACCTCCTCTTCTTCTTCTTTCTCAAGAGTGGACCCTAGCAGCAAAAACGAAAAAGAAGAACACAATAAGATAAATTAACAAATAAATAAAAATAAATAGTTATTTATGGTACTGTGTGTTATGTTGAAAATAAGACACGCGAGAAAAACTTATGTATAATTTCTCGAGTGACTTAGAAAACATATCACACGAGTAGCATACAATGTTTTATCCAACAACTAAGAAATCATAACACACGAGGAGCATATAAGAATTGAAAAAACTAACAGGTATTTTTTGGGAATGAGTTTTCTTTATAGCATTATATATAAAAAAATTTATTTACGACTAATGTATAATGTGCGTATTATATTTGTGATTTTGGCAGTATAATGACATATGTTATTCCTCCAGGGATTAATGACGAGTAGCGGGATTAATGGTCATTATTCCACAAAAGTGTCAGTGTCAAACGTGTAGTGCTTGTGGATTTGTATTGAAAATTATGAGACGGATGAAATTTGTTCATTGAAAATCTCAAAAAAATTAATTTGTCGTAGATAAAGTAGAGTATACTACTCGCAATAATGGCTATTATTCCCTCGGAATGTTACTCCCTCGCCGCTAACGCGGCTCAGTTCGTAATAATCCTCGGGAATAATAGTTATCATTATTGACTCGTGGTATAATCTACTATCTTTCCTGACGTTTTGCGTCGACGTTTACCTGTATGTACAGGTGAACTACCTTAAATTGCTCTGGAAAAACATGTATAGCGGCGTATAAATGTTATACTTTCCCGGAGTATAACATCTATATGCCGCTCAAGCTAAAAGACATTGAAATGACTCTTATACCCTATCGAAATGATCACGAAAATTACTGTTAAATGACGTTTGAAAATAAAGAAAGATATGATGCAAACACAGTCAAAATTACCCTAAGTCAAGTCAGTGTTGCCATAAATCAGGCTCTAGCACCGCAGCGCGACTCCACACCAGCTCCTGACAATGTAGTACCGATAATAGCTACAGCCTATCAATTGTCAGACAACAAAAATAGAAAGGATGAAAAATGGATTGAGGTTAGAAGAAGGAAACAAAACAATAACATTACTAACAATGTGAATAAAATCAATAAAAATAGTCCTCCCCAACCCTTGCGAGGTTCAAATGAAGCAACTTCCGCTTTGAAGGTCGCCCAAAGAATGTCCGACATAATTGAGCATCTCAGAAATCAGAACCTGGACAAGGACTGTACCTACGAGAAAATGAAAACTGCGGGAGGGAAACTGTTCAGCTCTTTCAAGTTGGCAGTTCCACTGTCAAAAAGGAACAAATATATGACTCCCATTGTTTGGCGTGGTTTGGCCAAAAGACGCAACAATAAACAATTTTATGAATGTTCAACGCCAGTCGATGGTAAAAAATTGAATTCTAACAAGCAACAACAGCAGCAGAGACTAAGAATTTCACACACAAACATACGATCTTTAAGAAATAAGTTACTACAATTGGAAGCATTTTTAAGCGACAAGATTGTTGATGTTTTGTGTGTCACTGAAAATTCGCTTACATCTTCTGAAATCTGCACTATACAGCTTGATGGATACAATACGGCTGCTTTCTATTCTAGAGAAGAATCCACTGGAGGAGGCTGTGTAATATTCACCCTCAAATCTTTGAGTTATCAAGATAAGAACTTTGTGAATACTTTTAATCTGGAAAAATGTTTTGAGTGTTGTTGTGTTTGTATAAATTTTTTCAATATATCTATTTTAGCATTGTATAAGCTTCCCACTGGCCACTTTGACACTTTTCTGGAGTCTCTAGATAGTACGCTTGCACATATGGGAGTGGACAGGCCAATTGTTTTGGCAGGCGACTTTAATGTTATGTTTGGAACCCAGAATGTTCATGCTGGCTAGGTATGTGATGTCTTGGGGAGTTTTGTTATGAGCTAGACCATTAATGGTCCCACAAGGCAGAATAACTGCCTGGATAACATCTTTGTGAATGATCAAACCCACACTCTTCTTGCTCAGGTACTGGACCTTGGTATGTCAGATCACATGGGACAGCTTGTTGAGGTTCTTGTTACAAGGGATCTGGATATGGTAAATGGTTGTGGAATCCAGGAAGGTATGTAGACCAATAACCCGGGAAGGCTTGTATAACTTTCATAATAGAGTAGCACAAACTTCATGGGAATTTGTGACAGATTCTAGTCTCGATATCAAATTCAATTTTTCAATCTTGATAGATTGCCTATCTGTCCTGCTATCTTGAAAAATAAAACATTGTCCGTTTGGACCAGTCCCACAGAATTACTTGGTTTTAATGATGAGCTTAGGGAGATGATCTGTTGAGAGAGTTTGGCACAAATTACTCAAACAGTGCCGCAAAGCAGCAATACGAACAATTTAGTAAAGCTAAAGTCCAGTTCAACGACAACTTAATTCGCTCCTCAGGTAACTCTTCTAAATGCATGTGGCAGCTGATTATTAAACACAGGAATCAGGGCATGGTGCAGACTGAACCTGATAACATAACACCGGACGATTTCAATGACTATTTTCTGAGTATTGCTTCTGACCTGGTGAGGAATATTCCTGTTACTGGGATTGATCCAGTTGCGAACATTCGGAAGGAGAGTTTGGAGTCCTTCTGTTTTTCTCCTGTTACTTATAATGACGTTCGTGACATAATATCAGACTTGCAAAAAAAAAGCTGTGATATCTACGGTTTAAATGTGAAACTCATAAAGTCCGTGAAAAACATTATTTTATTGCCACTCAGTAAATTAATCAATCAGGCTATAAGTGCTTCTGTCTTTCCGCAGGTCTTGAGGGTTGCAGTCGTCATACCACTGTTTAAAAAAGGCGATCCTAGTAACCCTGGTCGTTTTCGAAAAATTTCTTTGCTGTCGATCGTGTCTAAGACCCTGGAGAAATGTATGGCAAGACAAATCACAGACTTTTTTGAGGGGAATTCTCTTTTTAGTGACGTTCAGTTTGGATTTCGAAGGGGCAAGAATACCGTGGGGGGTGTTATCAATCTAATTTCCGATATTCTTGAGTCATTTCACTCTAACAAATAGAGTGCCGTCCAGTTCTGTGACCTAAGTAAAGCCTTCGACTGCTTCGACCATGGAATCCTCTTGGGTCAGCTTTAGGCCCATAGTTTCTCTAACGAGAGTGTTCGTCTTTTGGAGTCGCACTTGCAGGGGAGAAGATAAATGGTTAGGACAGCGAGTGTGGCGTCGGCGAAGAGAAATATAACGATTGGAGTGCCTCAGGGTTCCATTTTGGGCCTTCTTATTTATATAAACGATCTACCAATGACGGATATAGGAGCACGGTATACGCTCTTTGCCAACGACACCACAGTGTCAGTGTAAGCAGACTGTTTACATAGTGTCTTGGAGGGTTCTGTGGTGGTGCAAGGGGCGGCCGATCAATGGTTCAGGGCAAAGAAGCTTCTCCTAAACAGAGATAAGACAAATTGGGTGGTTTTCTCTATTTCAGATTTTGACTTTCTTGATGATGCTAATGTGAGGTTTTTGGGCGTGTATGTGGATTCCCCGACTCCGGTTCGATGTTCATATTCAAAATACTACAACTATGTTGAGAAAAAACCTGTACTTGCTGTGTTCTCTTTCCAAAAATGTGTCTCTTCCAACTTCAAAAACGGCATATTTTTCGGTTTTTCACTCCCATCTTGCGTATGGTGTCCTTGTTTGGGTTACACATCAGGAGCTCAGCGCATATTTGGCCTACAGAGTCTGAGATTTCGGAACGATTGCAGGACTTCTTTCAGGAGTCTACAGATTTTGAAACTTATTCTTTATGTTTTTATACTGGAGTGTGCCCTTTAAAAAACAGACATCTTCTCACCACCCAACAGGACCCACATGATTATCAAACAAGGAGCAGGGCTTTCAATTGGCTTTCAATTGGCGCCTGGGAAGGTGTCAAAGTGAGCCAGGGTACTGGGCCATAAATTTTTTCAATTGCTCACAAAATAATGTTAAGGATTTGGATATGAAGGACTTTAAAAGTAAAATGAAGCAGATTTTAATGTGTCATTGATTTTATTCATTTGCAGAGATTTTAAATTTTGATTTTATTATGTTGTCATAGTTATAGTACTTGAAATGTATCTTGTGACTTTGTCGTTTTAATAATTTCATAATGTATTCAAGTATCTATGTATTAGATTTTTATTTTGATATTTTGTTTTTGACGTGTGTAAATCGCCTTATGATGATTATGGATATGATGCAGAATCTGGAACGTCCCCTTATACAGTTAGAAGACGTCTAATCTCTGGATCCACTGGACATCAAAAAATTCCTGAAGCAATTAGGACAAGAAGAGAAGATTTGAACAGGAAACCTGAATTTGGAAGCAGAAGTAGGAGTATGTAGTAGATCAACCTAGGTCACGTTGTCCGTAAATTGATAATTTTATTTTTTCTTGTAGTTGGACTAGTCACATGTCTCCGGGTTTTTGTCGGATAATGTGACTACTGATCATAAAATATATATAATCATAAAGAATGAAGGCTTTTACGGCCGGTCAAATCAAGCAAAAACATTTTTCCGAGTTAAATCCCGCGGTCTAGTAATATTTCTACCTAACGTTTCGTCTACTGCTGCGGTAGACATCTTCAGAGGCGGTGTGGTAGAGGACGAAGTGTTCTCTTCCGTTTTCCTCCGATACATGGATTCGACGTTGTTGAATCTGCATTATTTATATCCAGGGTTGTGGGCGTGGCTTGTTATCCAGCATGCATTGGAGTGACTGGGACAAAATTGCTCGAATGACGTATGACGTGATGGAAGCCACACTAGCGAAAACAACCAAGAAACTGGTAAATAAGTTTGAGTACTTGAAACCATTGAACACTGCAAAACCCACAGGCAATGCTGGGCAGGTTTGGGATGTCTTGGGGAGTTTTGTTATGAGCCAGACCATTGATGGTCCAACCAAGTAGAATAGCTGCCCGGATAACATCTTTGTGAATGATAAAACCCACACTCTTCTTGCTCAGGTACTGGACCTTGCTATGTCAGATCACATGGAACAGCTTGTTGAGGTCATTGTTACAAGGGATCTGGGTATGGCAGTGCAATCTAGGAAGGTATGTACTGCGAAACCCACAGGTAATGATCGCACAGTTGTCAACCTGACCCAACTCGTTCTGGTCGATTCGGAAATCACTGTTCTAAGAAAAGGAGGCAATGTTGCAATAGCACCGAAAGACCTGCCATTCGAAGAAGTCATAGCAAATGTGGAAGCCAGCATACGCACATTACCTCGAACCACTGCGGAGGAAATACGCAATGAAACATCTAGCGACATCTACGACTAGCGAAACCTCCAAAGTGCAACCTGACATACGAGGAAAGGAAAGCTATTCGCAGCCTGAATACAGACAAGAACATACTAGTCTTGCCTGCGGATGGAGGAAACGCAACGGTAATCACGAACGTGATTGACTATGAATCAAAAATTCCCGAACTGCTAGACCCTTCCACCTACAGAAAGTTGAAACGCAATCCCACTGCTTCTATAATGCGAAAAACTAATGAACTCGTCCGAGCCGAAAAACATAAGGAAATTCATCAAAACTGAGTCCTTACCACCTAGAACATATGGGCTTCTTGAGGTTTACCAAACAGGCAACTCACTCAGTAAGTGCAATATTTTCGCCGACATACAACTTAACCAAACACCTCACCTGCCTCCTCCAGCCACGGATTGGCCCTCTTATGGTAAAGACTCAACTCATTTCAAAGAGATCAGTGACATCACTATACTACCAAACGACATTCTGGTTAGTTTCGATGTCGTCTCATTTTTTACCAAGATACCAGTGAATCAGGCCTCAGAGTATCTGGAAGATGTTTTTCCGGAGGAAATCAATAACTTATTCCACCACTGTCTGACGACTACGTACTTTCAATGGCAAAAGGAATTCTTTGAGCAGAGCGATGGAGTCCACTCAGCCCGGTTATCGCCAACTTCTACATGGAACACTTTGAACAAATGGCATAGCGAACGGCCACAGAGAAACCTACTTGTTGGTTTCGCTATGTAGACACATTTATGGTTTGGAATCATAGAAAGGCAAAGTTCTAAAAATTCCCTAATCATCTAATCTCAATAGAACCCAGGATACAATTTACGATAGAAGTTGAGAAGAACAAGAAAATACTTCCACGTCCTCCTAGAAAGATTAGACACAAAGTACCTATATAGGAAGTCGACACATACGGACAGATACCTCAATAAGGCATCCAATCACCATTCTAGGCAAAACAGAAGAGTCATTAATACTCCATCTGACAGGGCAATCCGGATTTGTGAACCCAGATACCTTCAGGACGAGATGCAACACCTAAAATCAGCACTTGAAGGAAATGGGTACTCCGAACAGGAGATAATTGAGCTATAAGACCGAAGCAATAACGCACAAATAAGAAGGAACCAGCACAGGTGGCACATCAAGAATGTCACAGATCGCATAGGACGAACGCTAGAAAGTCACCATATTAAGCCCATCTACAACCCCACAAAAACAATTCAGCAAAGTCTAAGATCGACCAAGGATCCTAGGGCACCTCTTCAAACGGCTGGCGTCTATAGAATTCCCTGGTCTTGTGAATCTGTCCATTTAGGAACAGCCGTTCTATCAACACCAGGGTCAAAGAGCACAAAAGAAACTGTCAGCAGGGACAAATAGATAGATCAGCAATCGCCGAACACGTGTTAACACACAAACTATGTTATTCGTTTCGACCAGATTCAAGCATTGGATAGAACCAAACATTTGTACACCAGACACCACAGAGAAGCCATAGAGATACGAAGACACCACAACAGCTTCAACAGAAAAGAAGAGGGCATGAACCTCAACAGAAGCTGGTTGCCAGTTCTCCGAAAAACGAAGACCCTTCCTTTCCGAGAACGAGACAAGGAAAATAGCGTAATACAAGCCACGCCCACAACCTTGGATATAAATAATGCAGGTCCAACAACGTCGAATCCAGTCATTGGAGGAACACGGAAGAGAACACTTCGTCCTCTACGACACCGTCCCTAAAGATGTCTACCGCAGCAGTAGACGAAACGTTAGGTAGAAATATTACTAGACCACGGCACCAGAAAAAAAACTTTTTTACTAAATATATATAATCATGCCGAAATGTTTCGTGAAAATGACATGTTTCAAATAATATCGCGAATAATCCAGATTTTTCGCAACTAAAAAAGTTGTCAGACTCTTCAAAGTAAAGTTGCTTAGCAAGTTATAGACGAGTGGTAATCAAAAAATCGCTTCTTATGGGAGATCTGGAAATATACTCCTTGATGCAAAGATAAATAATAATTCAAAACAAATAATTATCAAGAAACCTTGTGACGCCGTTAAAGATGATGTGACCCTAGATGGAATTAGAATAGTGCATTTCAAAATTACGACTAGCCTAAATAGCATCACACAATTTGTCCCTGCTGATTCAAATATTCACATGCATTTCTTGCCCAAAGAATAACCCCTATTATTCCAAGAGAATTTAATAAAGCATTTTCGAATTTCCAACGAGTGCACAAGAATAATAATTAATGTAGAGCAAAGCGGAAGATAAATGATGATTACAACTTTTCACATAAAGGCAAAACTAATCGTAGTGGGGTAAAAGAAACAATAAAACGACTATGGAAATCAATGGAAGCTAACGTAATAAAACAATTGTCTACGAGCGTGCGCAAAGTAATGACTTTGCGAATTTATTTGCGTGTATAAAGTAAACTATTCCCGTATTCATTTATATTTGTCAAAGCAATTGATACTAGTTTTCCAATCAAATTACAAAAAATGCACCTACAAACTTTCTTGTAATTAAAACATCGCTGATGATGTAACCATACTACATATTATTTAATGAGTATTCACGAAATGTAAGACAACTATGATACATTTATTTTAATGGATCACGACCGTTGATGATTGATAATTTTTTATAATAATTTTTATTTAATTTCTAATTTATATTATATTCATTTTTTATTTATTTTATATTATATTATTATAGCCCTGAAGAAGAAGCGAAAGGCTTCGAAAGCTAGGCACTTGTTAAAGAGTAATAAATCTATATTGATACGATACTGACTGTTTCCGAATTATTCAAACAATATCAACTATGATACCTTTCCGTTTTTCGTGATCGTGAATATGATGACAAATAAAGCATCATTTTTTCCAGAGGTACCTACAGAAGCAACTAATTAGAAAATATACATTATTTGCGAATTATCGATAAACTTTTTGAGAAATTTATTGCCTAAAGCAAGGAAGAGGAAGAAAATAAAAGTCTTGAAACGACATAGTCGAGACCAATTTTACGTCTTTTAATTTAAATTTTTATTTGCACTTACTTTCAGTTGAGTTAAAACTTCTGAATTATATTCCCAGTGGTGGCGAATTGCATGTTACCCAGAAGCAACTAAAATGCTCTAAAACTGGGAATAATATAATATACCAAACGAAACCTTTAAATAACAGCCCCCTAGAAAATGGCCAACTCTGCCGCCGTCGCGGTAGTATTCCCAAAGGCAAAAAATAACATTCCTAACTGGATACATCTCGTGCACATAGTTTACTATTTGACCTGCCCTATGGGCCCTTCGGGAAATCTGCCGGTCTATCTTATTAATAATTTTTGACCTTGCGAGCAAGTTTAGAGCTTTTTCCGATCGGGTTTTATTTCACGTAAACGCCGCTGGTGGTCCGATATTTGATTGCAGCTTCACCTTTCAAAAAAAAAACACTTAAGGTATAGATTAAAATAATAATTTTCAAAATTGAAAATCAAACCACTTGTGCATCATAGTTCCTGAATTATGAATCCCAGTTGGTAATGTTTGGGCTAGTCATTTATTTCTATTTACTGTTTTATTCAAAGCTATAACCCAAAGCGCTTTTTTTTCATCGAAATATACCCCCATATTTAAATAAAGCTGTTAAACTATCCTAGAAATATGACACCTGAGTGGTAGAAATTTTTCCGCGTTATACTTTTTCTTCACAAGAAAGAGATGGAACAAACCGACCGATGAAAACTTGCGAATAATTCCACCGAGCAGCTGCGGAATTAATTTTAATTTTGGAATAGCTAAAACTAACTTTAACGTATCCAGAGGCTAGTTCCATGTAAAGCGGAATAAATAAAAATAGCTGCACACCCTACTTATTATTTTTAGAATTACATATACTAATAATGACTTGCATAAAAAAATATTGAAGATAAATAATGTGAAAATTCTATTCAATCGGACAAGTATCAGGAGGGTGCTTTTTCTCGCTTCTATAGAGGCTTTTAAAAATAATGAAAACGCAATTATTTCTCGGTTTTCTCTTAACACAGCGCGCCCGATAACCCGAGGAAAGATAATGTAATTTATTACAATGGTTGAACTTCCATTCGTTTATTAATTTTCTCCGAGAAAAGGAGGATACAAATTTTTGATTATTCGGCAGTTTATACGCTAGCGTGCAAAATAAATGGAACGCTTATAAAAAAATTAGATATTCATCAGTCTCAAGACTATTGTTGTCATTTGGTTGAAACTTTCAACCAGAGTGAAACGATACTATCAGCATTGAAATACTGGTCCTTATCTTTTTCACAGCAAAAAAATCTCTGAAACTGAAATGACAACGGAAACAATTTTTTTTTAACAGTTTTACGTATTTTCTTGTTTGGTCCTGGTTATGGATTGCATCTACCAGTGATGAGCTCAACAAGATCCCTCTTCTGGAATAAAATTATTCCATTCTTCTTCCTGAAGTGATAGGCGTGAATTTCTGCCAGTGTCCCCTAATAGGCTGAGGTATCATTTGGCAAGCAACAAGATAATCTATCATATTCTTTCCACAGAAGCCACTGCTTAAGCACAATCCTCAATACTTAGAAGTATCAAGAACTAAGTTGTCTTTGAAATATAAACTTGTATAACAAGTAGCTATCATTAAACTTACGTATCAAAAGTGATACGTAGGTGTATAAATCACAACTCTAATATGTCATTCCCCAGATTGGGTCCCTTACGCGTAAGAGGTGGGAAAGAATAATGACGTCTCATCCAGGGAAACACCAATTGATTGATTGATTGGAAATGTTCGAAGTATATGTATGCTTAATCCTAAAACCAAGGTGGGATACAGAACACCGGTGAGAAAAAGTGAATAACAGAAGATATGAAAACTAGTGATCAACTAAATACAAAACATATCTACACATAAAAAAAACTTAGGAAATGATAATAATGATAAATATTAAACAGGACCATCAATAAAACAGAAATACGTGAAGCGATACAACAATCCGGAACTATGAGGGTATGGGTCCTGATATATTACCCTACTACCAACAATCCTAAATTTGGAATAAATACCTAGTAGACTAATTGAAATCTATATTTACTACTTAAGCCATCACCTAACAAAATAAATTCTTGTAAAAAACATGGATTTATAAGTTCAATTATTATAGTCGCGCCCTGAAAATTCCATCAACTATGAGGCCAACATGGAGGATAGGCAAACTGCATTTGGGATTGAAGCAGGAAAAATGAAAGCTATTTTTGGTGTCCGCTTATTGTAGAAGAATAAGTCTAATGTGATGTGCAAGAAAGTGCCTTCCCCTATATCAAAGTTCAGCACAACAAACTATCGAGCTATCGAGAAAAATGAATGTCGACGGAACGTTTATTCTTTGAATTCGAAAGTCACATGAGTATAATAGAGTAGACGTAACGGTAAACCAGGGGGCGGATTACGAACTCTCGATTCGAACCGAAACCGCCATGGATTTCGAACGCATTCTGATGCATTTGCATGGAGTGCGTTCAAAATCCATGGCGGTTTCGGTTCGATTCGAGAGTTCGTAATCCGCCCCCAGTTTACAGTCGATGAACCTGAAATACGCAGAGAAAAAAATATAGAGCTCTATTTTGTCTCCACTTCCCTTACTCTTAATATCACTAAAGGAAATGAATTATTTGTGAATCAGCTATCTAGGTAACCCCTTTTGTTAACAATTTAACACGAGGCCAATAATATTCTCAGTATGCTTAGCGAATAATTATTAGGGGTGGGTCGATAGTTTAATAAGTACAGAATGGCAAGGGCGCCACTGAATTAAAAAAAAAAAAAATTACATAAAATATTGAGGTGTGAAAATTCAGAAACATACTCAAAAAAAAAATCAGCGAACGGTAATTAATAATTCTGAAAACGAAATAAATAAGGCATACAACTCAACTAAATCTTGACATAATTGAACCAATAAAACACTTAACAATTTTGAAATAAAAATGGTATATTTTTTCACAGTGATATCGACATCAGATTCACAGTGAGGTAAAAAATCAAGCTTTTAAATTTGAAAGGATTTTCGATATTAACATTAACAATGAATGATTGAAAATTGTATTGATAAATATAGTCAGCTTCTGCTTAAAGAATAAATTCAGTAAAATCAAATTTCGACTGTAGGAA
Organism: Ceutorhynchus assimilis; assembly: GCA_917834065.1. Lineage (NCBI taxonomy): Eukaryota > Metazoa > Arthropoda > Insecta > Coleoptera > Curculionidae > Ceutorhynchus > Ceutorhynchus assimilis. Next base: position 10,237,019 of record OU892278.1, on the reverse strand, counting down.
ATCAAAGGTTGGGTTAAATGGTCAGGAGATATAATAGAAATCCTCAAATATATAAGTTATAGGACCCAGGTTTAAAATTTGATCAATTTTTCGACGATGTAGGTACTTACTCAATAATTTTAAATTTAGAACACGTTGTCCAACCTTGACTTCTGTTCAGATAACTGATTGATTATCATTGATAAAATATGAGTACATTCTTCAAATATGGCGGTACTAAAAGTTGAGTAGAGATAGAATCTTTAGTAGACACGGTAAATCAAAAATCGGAAACAATTATTTAAAGTTCACTTCGGTGTCAAGAATGTGAAATTGACATTTTAAATATTTAAATTTCATATCAGGAAAAAAAAAACAATAAATTTTGTTTCTTGATCATAAAGTAGATTTCATAAAAAAAAGGAATAAAAGTTATAGTGTCAAATCGTCGGCATCATATGAAAATTGCCTAAGTCCAAAAAGCTAAATTTTACAGGAGGCGCAAAAAACCTTTGTCAAGAAAAGCTATATTAGAAAAATCAGCGGCAAGAATACACAAAAGAGACTGGATTTACGCAAGTTTCACTCTACCTATGGACTTATGCAAATTTCTTTTCATGGTTCTGTGGCTCCATCTAATAATTTATCGCCCAAATATTTTGTTGCATCATAGATTATTGAGTATCTCACAAGTCTGCACTAAAATCTCAATTTTGAAAAAAATTGACTTAGGCAATTTTCATATGATGCCGACGAAATGGAAGATGCAGATTCTAGCCTGGAATCAACGCTAGAAGTTCAGTTTTCTTCGTAAAATGTTTGAAGAGAGAAGTATTTTCTATACTAAAATATGGTCCAAGTAGTGCAATGAAAATTACAGTGCTGGGAATCACATTCACAAGATAGATTTTCAAACCGTGAATTAGTACAGAATTTAGGAGTTCTAGATGCTGTGAAGTCTAGAGTTAACCTGTGAAGATGATATGTCATCCGAATAATGTATAGCAGGTGAACGAAGATCATAGAGTGGCGTACCAGATCAGACGCATTCAGAAATAGAGGCTTCCAACTGGCTGGAAAAATGACCTAAGGAGACTCGCTGGGAACTGATTGTGGTTGCTCAGGATAGAACAGAGTAAAAAGTATGAGAAATGCTTTTCTAGTGGACAGGAAGGATGACCTACCGTAGAGCGCTTGAAGATACATGGAGCATGGATTCATGACAGCAGAGTAACCGATGAAGAAATCCTAAGAATGAGGCGCTTACTTTGTACAGCTTAACAGAAACCCAACTTACCAATTGATGAAAAAATAGAAAGCAATGAAGAAAATAGTGATAAATAGGCAAAAGAACACTTTAGTTAAATTCACTTAATATCTGAAGACAGTGATGACGAAGCCGCATTTTTTTTGTGACTAGATAAGTAACCTACATATTTTCCTCGGCCCTAATAATATCGCTAATTAGGACAGTTCATAGTAACTTAAAACTTTCCATGTTTATTGAGTACGATGTAACACAAGTATTTTTCTTCTCTTCTTTTCTGCACGAAAATTTAATCATCAAGATTTTTATGGAACATCTTGACGTTAAAAAGGAATTCTAGAAGAAAAAAATGTTCAACAAATAAAAGTATCGATAGGAAGTGCAAATCCTTTGTGCCAGTATTCTAATTCAATTTTTTTTTCCAACAGTTTTTGTGTCTGGTATAAGTTTTGATTTAAAACCTTGTGAAACTTTTATGAAAAAGCAAACTTTTCTTTAAAACTGGAATAAGAGGTTTTTGCAGGCTGTATACGTAAAAACTTTTGATTATACTGCAAACTTTGGCCGGAAAAAACCTTTGGGCACTTTCGCCGAGATTTAAAATACTTTTTGCAATTTAACTAGCTTAATCTCTGTATTCATTTTTTGAATAAAGTTGTGTCATAGAATAGCAAATTGTGTAGATGGCAACAACATCAAATTAGTTTTTATTTGATAAACAAATTTTCTGAACATGCTTTAACTCGGATGTTATTTCACTACTTCATATAATATTTTTGGAATGTACTGGCTTGGCAAGGAACAAAGATTTTTGATAGTGAAAAAACTGCAAACATTTTCTTATCATGTGAAGAAGTTGACAAGAAGATTAAGCAGGGTATTTCGAGAAATTAATTTCTGCAGGACTGTTGATTTTATTGTGAAATTTAGGTGGAAATATAATTTCGGCATATAACTTGTAGAAAAAAGTATATAGCTTGGTAATGAAGTTGTTGAGTGTTAACTCGATGATACACAAACACACTGTTATGCAAATTGTTATTTTAAAGCTATGGGACGTTCTGGATAAGTAATTGCTTGGAAAATAACAGAGATGGGAGAAGGATTGTCAGTATTACATACATTGTCGTCGGAATAAGGAGGTTGAGTGTTGAATTTATTCAAAACAAAAAAATCAGACATTAGTTTGAATACTATTGTAGTCTCCGCTTTAACTATAACTATTTTCGATCCTTTGAAAGAAGAAAGAAGTAATCAAAAGGTTTGAAGAAACTTGATGATATAACTAATTAAAAATGTATAAATTATTGCTATAATGTATTTTCCACTCAAAAGAAGTCATAGAATTTTCCCATTTTTGGCCAAAGATCATCGGCAAAGAGGTTCGACAGAAAATGTGTTAGAGGAAATTTTTTAGCATGGGAATACTTAAGTTATCTCTTCGTGTATCTTCTTGTGAGGGGTTTCCGAACAAACATGGGGAAATTTTTTAGCATGGGAATACTAAAGTTATCTCTTCATGTATCTTCTTGTGAGGGGTTTCCGAACAAACATGACGTAGAGTTTTTTAAGGTGGTATCAGCTCATTGGCTTCGACCCGGAGTCAAGAGAGAAAAACTTCAAACTTTTCCTAAAAAGTTGAAATTTTATAAATATATATAATTTTTTTTAACGATCGAATGAAAATAATTATGACAAACAACAAATATCCGTCCTTTTCCACCAGAAAAAAACCCTCCTGTTACCTTTTGGTCAACGTATTGTTTCATGCAAAACTGTTCATTTAGGGGCTAAGAATAAAATAGAATATTTTTTGCGTACCGATCTTGAAAAACCAAAAAATTATTACGTAATTGTAGGTATGTATAATACTTTAAAAGCTTATCATTTACTATCGAGACCGATTTGATTGCGCTGAAATATTATTAACGGGTTCAGAAAAAATAAAACTTCTATTTTTCTAAACATTATGCTGGATGTTCACCCGTTGGTATCTATGAAAGATCTTCTTGAGAATTATTGTGAAACAGATTTATTCACCAAGAACAAAGTTCGTTGACATTATTTCAACTAAACAACATGTACTTTATCTTCGAACAATTATTATTTGGATCAAAAGTTCTATTTGGTCATCTAACTAAAACAGCCACTAACCTCAAAATCTCCGGCTCCCTCTGCCAGCTGACATGTTTCTAGCACTACTTGGCTGCTAGTCCCTGTTAACAACTATCATAGTGATGAGCAGTAACTTTAATTATTGGTCAACGTTTAACATAAACAATAAACACAAACAACAAACAAAAAATTCAATCACTCAATTTGGACCATCTGGACAAATTTAAAAAAAAATATATATGTCGACTCGTCGACGACACTGGCGACGCACACGTCGCGACGTTGTCTCGGAACGGAATGGGGCGGCCACACGTCCACCCCCGCGTTTTATACACAGTGGGGGGGATGGAAGCTGCGCGTTTCTAAGCAACCTAGGATCATAATCATATCGTACGCCGCCACACAGCCACCCACTGCCCTAAAACAACGGTGGAGCTGCGGGGCGGATGAAAGAGGGGTGCTAAAGGGGGACTTTTAGGAGAATGAGGAGAGGGGTGGTTGCTCTTTTACCAGCTCTCGCGTGATCGAAGTGACCTGGTATCGGTAATAAACGGTTACATTTATGTGTGTGTTGTAGCGTTGTACAGTAATTGAATTTGAAGAGACGCTCATTAGAATATGGTTTATAATTGAATTTCTCTAAATTAGCGTTCAATGTTTATGACTCTCCGCCGTAGGGACATCGGATTTTGTAACGGTTTTAAAACGTCAAAGTAATAAACCTTAAATCAATTAATGCAAATAGAACTAGAGTGGAGTGTCACATTAAAACATTATTTATTTATAGTAGGTACAGAGATTTGGTCGACTTTTAATGGGCTAATCAATAACTGTGCATTCTCCCAGGATGAACAGAAAGGAAAGGAAATTCAATTCCTTTTATACAAAAAAGAGGAACTTCAAAATAGATCTAGTAATTTTTTTATCAAAAATATCTTAATTTATATATACAATATTTATTAGATTATATTGCTATTTCAATTACTGAAGGCAAGTATTTATTATTTTTTGTTGTTGATATTTTCAATATAAGTCAGGCAATGAAGTAAAATAAAAATTGAGAGCATTTACTCGAATAGTTGGAAGATTTGAGTTTATATGCCGTTATAATTTTGAGTTGTAAAATTCTAGAAATTGGTCCTGCTTGTTCCTGAACGATAATGAGAAAATTAATCGAATTTATTATTACCTATACCTGCTGAGTTTCTTTTACAAATATTTTTCAAATTTACACAAGCAGTTCAATAATAATCATAGAAAAATTTCAAATCTGGTTTTGTACTGTGGTTTTGTACTAAGGTGGGATATTTTTCCTGTCAGTATTTGAGATTTAAAATAAAAAAAGGTGATTTATAGAGTAGATAATGATTTTTTTCAAAATTACTCGCCTATTTTGGAAACTTTTGGAAAATGAAAACAACTTTTGTTAATAGCTCTTGAAAGAAATTGATTCCAAAATAACTCCGTATATTATATTTTTCATCTTCTTCATAAAGCAAGCGGAAGGGTTCTAGAATAGTGTTTTTTTTTTTCAATGCCACCTTTTTCGGATACATGAAGGTTCATCCCATTGCTCTAGTTCATAAGAAAACTGCTTTCTTGGACCTCTATGTGGAAAAGATGAAAAGACTGCCAAGGACATATTTACTTTTCCCCACTTTCATGACCAATTAGATGCTTCAGGGAAAGCGAGATATTTTACACTCATGGATATAAGGTCAGGCTTCCTCCAAATTGGAGAAGGCGAAGTTACAAGAAAATTCATGACTTTCGTGACACCCGATAGTCAACGGAATGTCAAGAGGAAATGGACAAGTAGAAATTCAATGAGAAGACAAAAAGGAAACCACCTGTATGAAAAACACTCATGGAAAATACTGATAATCTCCATAGTTAAGTGCGTATTTGAATTCTTGAAAAAAAAAAAAAAACTTTTCTGCGTTTTCTTGTGTAAATGAAGAGTCTGGGAATTACCTAATTTTTTCAGGTTTTCGCAGTGATTTTCTTTACCCAATAGATAACATGTATAATAATATCATTAACGCGCTTGTTTTTGACGGAACAATAATTAAATAGTTATCGAGAACCCGATTTCGAAAGTTTTTCCTAGCTTGTAGCCCCTTTTGATAATGAATTAACAAGAGGCCCATAATTCAGGGTGTCCCAGCCGAGAGTGACCCATTTTAAATGCTTATAACTTTTAAACCAGGTGAGCTAGCTACCTGCGGTTTGTGCTATTCGATTTCTCTTGGTCTAAAGTTTTTTCCAGTAGGTTTCAAATTTTTTTGAAACTTATACAGGGCGAGTAAAAAAAATCCCTTTTTCAACATCGAAATTCTTCACTATTTCTAATAGAACGCCCTGTATATCACAACTTCAAAAAAAAGATTAATGTTTAAGGTTTCCATGTACCAATAGACATCGTCCCTAAAACTTGAAGTTTTAGCCGAAAAAAAATCAAAATCGAAATCTTGGTATTTTTGCAAACACATGCAACTGTAGGAACATGTTGTAGGAACTTGATATCACTATAGCAAACAATTTTGTAACTGTCTAGTTAGATATCAATTAGGTTAAGATACATTTTTCAAGAAAATTTAACGAGTTCCAAAGTTTTTTCTCTGGAACTCATTGAATAGAGATACCCCAACAGTAACAGTTTGGTGTGCAATCTCTATTGAGAAAAAATACAGACCATTTTCATTGATGAACCAACAATAACAGAAACTATATACATTGATATGTTCTTTTTCCTATAGTTGAGACAGGAGGTTATCTTGAATGATATCTATTTTCAGCAGGATTATTCATTAATAGCAAGGGAATCACTAGATATGACATTTGGGGAAAGACGGATAAGGAGAGCTGGCCGCTGGCCTATAGAATGGACACCTTACTCTCTTGACTTGAGAGTTCTAGACTCTTTTCTTTGGCGTTATGTCAAGGAAAGATGCGGCAATACTTTGCTAAAATAGCCTGAAAGATCTTAAGTGGAACATTTGTAATGTCATTGAAGCGATTCTCCAGGAAATGTTACACAATTCATTCAACCATTTATTGATCCACAAATGCCTGGAACAGAATGGCTAACATATACATATAGGTACCTACAACTTTTTGTATAGTTTTATGCAGTTGTTATTAACTTTTTATTAGGCAAACATAAGGTTGAAGCTTTGAAAATAGGTGTTTGCAAAAATACCAAGATTTCGAATTTGATTTTTTACGACTAAAACTTCAAGTTTTAGGGACGATGTCTATTGGTACATGGATACCTTAAACATGAATCTATTTTTTGACGTTGCGATATACAGGGCGTTCCATTGAAAATAGTGGAGAATTTCGGTGTTGAAAAACGGATTTTTTTTTACTCGCCCTGTATAAGTTTTTAAAAAAATTGTAACCTACTAGAAAAAACTTTAAACCAAGAGAAATCGAATGGCACAAACCGCAGGTAGCTAGCTCACCTGGTTTAAAAGTTATAAGCATTTAAAATGGGTCACTCTCGGCTGGGACACCCTGTATACTCGGTTCGCACAGCGAATAATTATTAGGGGTGGGTTGATAGTTTGAAAAGTACAGAATGGCAAGGGCGCCACTGAATTTTGAAAAAATAATTCATAAATTACTTACATAAAATATGGGAGGGTGAAAATTCAGAAGCACACCTAGAAAATAATCAGTAAACGGTAATTGGTAATTCTGAAAAGGAAATAATTAAGGCACATAACTCAACTCTAATTTTGACACAGGTAAACCAATAAAACAATAAGGTAAATTTCAAATTAAAATAGTACCTATATATTTCACAGTGAGGTTGAAAATCAAGAATGGAATAATTTCAAAGTAAAACGTCAATTGCTGATAAAACAATTTGAATAAAATCAATTAATAGAGGTCAACTACTCTCAATCAGCAGTTTCATCAAATTCAAAAAATAATAATAATATTAATGTACCTCAATATACTTGCCATATAAATTCATTAACAGTTGCTGGCCCATGGGCGTCGTTACGAGGTTTCTCAGGGGGGGGGGCAGCACTATAATAAGATCATTTCCAATAGCACCGCTGGTAACCGCCGGAGGCGAAATTTTTTTTGGTGCCACGTCCCTTTTTTGAACATTTTATTGTACTTATTTGATATCGAAATATGTATAGTTGAAAATGATGGTATTTTTTTCCGCAACAAATTCACTGTCCCCATCATTTGTTTAAGCTACGTTTACACTTGGAAAGTTTACTAAGGGCCAAATTCTGGACTGACTGGTAAACTTCTGGTTGTTACCTAGCAGGTACTTTCTATGCACTGGAGAATAGAAAGTACCTGCTAGGTAACAACCAGACACTTACCAGTTGGTCCATAATTTGGCCCTAAAGGAGAGTACTTGCCGCCACTACACTTTGCAAATGCACTTGCTACTTGCCGGCAAGCGCTTTCCAAAAGTTGATGGACCGGCTAGTTTACTTGCCGCTACGCCAAATTTCTGTTTGTACTTTCCGTGTGTAAACGGGTCACAAAAACAGGCGTCCACGTTACTGTATAAAACAGGCGTCCACGTTTCTGTATGAATACCTACTACAAGGAAGCAAAACTATCACCAGTGGCAAGATATCGTAATGTGACTTCCAATTTGATTCTAGGAGAAATAAGACTTCTCATCTACGTTTCTGACTTTGTCAGTTTAGGCTCGGTTCAACTAGTCTTGATGGTTCTTGAAATTTTTGGTATGATAATCTCATAAAATTCCTATAAGAATCAAGATCTTCAATTGATATCTCCTTCAAGAGTCGTTTCGACGCACCCAGAAGAGTGGATACTTCTACGTCTGATCCAATCTCTAACCCAAACTCGTTTTTTCCTATTTTTCTTGCGTTCTAGCACGCACTACCCTACTTGGAGCCATTTTATTTTCTACTGTTTGGCAAATAAACTTGAAAATATGTAAACACAAAACAATGAATAAGTTTAGTGACGGCAAGTAATTTCCAAGTGTAAACGTAGCTTTAGGTAATTGTCTTTACGCCAGACTATAAAAAAGGTACCTAACCAATTTTGAAAAAATGGAAAAAAGAATACGAATACGAACTATCTTTTACTTCTTTCTTGTTCAAAAGACTATTTCAAGGCGGGGCTAGGAAGGAAAATTTGTACCTGTATGAAATCGAAAGTTGGGTTAGATAGCAGTTAAATGGTTTGGAGATATAAGAGAAATCCTCCAATATATAAAATATAGGATCCAGGGTAAAAATTGATCAATTTTCGACGATATAGGTTCCTACTTAATAATTTTAAATTTTTATTTTATTTTATCTACACCACTCCACAGAAATACATCCAATTATAGAGTGGGAAAACTTACAGCTATAAATACTAACTAAATACTAAAATAGATACATATTAAAAAAGCAAAGTAAGATCGGTATAGATAAAAAAAAAATACAGGAAAGAACATTTATATCTGAGTTAAGCGCACTTTTTCAATATCTGACAGGCTACAGTTAAAAATGTCGCACTGATCCTGAACAGAATTATACATGTTGCATGCTCTGCACAGGAGAGAATTTTCCTATATTAATTCTCGGTCTTGCCAAATAAAAGGTTTGTGGATTTCTTGATGATATCCGAGGTATATGAAAGTTGAGGTGTTCTAAGAGCTCAGGAGAGTCTATTTTACCGTTCACTAATTTGAATAAAAATTTTATATCAGCCGACTGCCTTCTCTCAACTAATATCCTCGTAGAAAATTTTTCAAGCAGACGCTCATGAGGAAAACCAATTTCCGGGTACACTCCCTCACAACGAAACCAAAGATATTTTAGAAATCTCCTTTGCATATTTTCTAGATCGTGGATATGAATTTGATGGTGGGGTGACCAGACTTGGGAAGCATATTCTAGAAGAGGACGAACATATGAAAAGTATAATATTTTGAGACTATGAATGCTATTAAAAGCGTTAGAATTTCTTATTATGAAGCCTTGCATTCTGTAACTTCTTCTTATTATACCTATCGGAAATATGAGGAAGAAATGACAGAGAAGTGTCAAAGGTCACCCCTAGATCTTTAAAAGAGTGTGATCTGGGTAGAGAAGAATTATCGATGTTATAATTTCATTCAATGGGATTGTTTTTGAGAGAATATGAAACTATACAGCACTCAGCAGCATTGAGTGGCGGATTGTTATTTTTACACCATTGGTTTACTAAAATTAAATCGGCTTGAAGTTGAATGCAGTCAGATATGCTGACCACCCCACAGTACAGCTTCATATCATCACAATATAGCAGACTTTTGACATTAAGATTCTCGGATTTTTTATTGATAAAAGAGTTAAAGAAAAGTGGACCCAGAATGGAGCCTTGTGGAACACCAGAAAGAGAAACCATAATGATTATGTAGATTTTCGACGAGAATGCCATGGTCTAGTCTATCGAAGGCTTTAGAGAAATCTGTATGGATAACGTCAACCTGTGAGCTTGAATTAAGTGCATCAGAAATATATTCAGTGATTGTGATGAGGTTAGAAGTACTGGATCTGCCTCGCATAAGGCCATGCTGATGAGTATCTATGAGATCTCTCATAGGGAAGTAAAGGGCAGTATGAAGAACGCGCTCGAAACATTTTGAGAAGTTGTTAATAATTGTGATCGGACGATAGTTTTCAATGAGACTTTTGTCGTTTTTTTTTTTTTTGAACTGGTATAATCTGGGATTGTTTCCACAAGTAGGGAAATTCTTCGTATTTTAAAGAAAAATTATATAATATCGTAAGGGGTTCAACAAAGACATCGGCACGGTCAGATATCAGAAACGCAGGAATCCCATCTGGCCCCACCGTTGATTTGAGCTTAATGCCTTTCAAAGCTCTTAGAACTTGCTCTTCTGTTATGCAGTTAATATCAATGGTATCTGTTAGTGTGGTTTTTGTATCTATCTGCTTTAATGGTTGAAGGGTCGGGGTTGTGTAAGAGCTCTGAAAGAATTGCGGAAACGCTTCAGTAATTTTTTGTGGGTCTGACAAAAGTGAGCCCGTTTGATCTGTCAAGTTGTTTGGTAGAGAATTATTTTTTTGTGAGCCCTGAATGAGCTTCCAGAAATGGGTTGAATTTGAGCCAATATTTTCTTCAAAATCTGAGCAGTATTTTTTGTAAGAAAAAATGTCTTTTTTCAACTGGGACCGCATTTCTCGAGAAGAATCTAAATCCTGCTAACTCCTGAAGCATTTATACTTTTCCAGGCACCATGTTGTTATTTTATTAATTTCACTATTTGCGGAGAGAACCACGGTGGATAATTTCTACGCCTTTTGGAGGTTTGAGGAACATTATCATCAAGACAGCGATATATTAATTTTCAGGTAAAATAGTTCAAGAGCAGTATTGATATTTCCAACTGATTTAAGATTATCCCAATTGATGTCCAAAAAGCCTAGAATCAAGGTAGATAAGGGACTAGACGTTCTCAGTTGTCGTCAAGAGTGGGGCACACGTATCGACTCGTGAGGGTCTTGATTCTTCTAGGAATCCCTTCAAAAGCTCTATGCCACACTCCACGGAAATGCTGTTCTTATTGAAAATGTGGCAATTTAGGAATATATTTGTTAGGAGAAACTGCTCTTCGGAAGACCCTAGGTAATAGAGACATTCCTTGAAATTTATTACTTAGAAAAAAAAAAACTTACCACGAGTGGGTTCGAAATTCAAACTTATCAAATGGTAATCACAAGATTTTTGATTCGAATACTTTCGGCAATCAACGGATTATCGCAACTGTAATTCGCTAAGATAATGCCTGAAGGCCGATAAGGTACTTTTTTCCACGAGAACGGTAATTACACTTGAGAAAGATGTGAAAAGTACTACGTCGAGTAGATCAAGGTAGTACAAAATAAGGCGCCTACGCCGTTCTCGTTACCGATAAAATATTTAATTCAGCCGGCAATAGATGCCGCTATATGGACTGAATAATTATAGAAAATTTAAAATGTGAATAATTACTTTTATAAAAAAAAAAACTAGTGACATTTGCAATGTTACAAGCTATGGATATATCCAGTTTTAAATCCATTGGTAAGCCCAATGTATCAGACTCATACCAAAAAAGTTGGGGATTATGGGTTTTTCTTTTAGCTACTCTAACATATCAGCAGGTTCATTTCGGCAATGGGGCCTGTTGAGAAATTGTAACCGAGTCGTATTTTTATACCGATGAGAAGTAGTTTTTTTCCTTATTTGATGAATAGACTCCTCCTTTGTTTTACAAAAAGAAATATTTTGGTTAATTCAATTTTCAATATTAGTAGTTAATGTACTATATTTATTTTCACATCAAGAAATAAGGCCCCATTGAGATGTGAGATATAAGTAATAATATTTTTTGGCTTGATAATCTTTCCATAAATTCTAAAAGTAATTTTTTTGATATCCACCTACCATTCATTCTAAATTATTATTTCAAGTTTTTATCGAGCCATTATCAACGTATATGTGTGTGTATTTGTATTTCGCACTCATAATGGGCCATTCTGCCAAAATACTTAACATACATACAAGAGATGTTATTTAACAGATAACTGAAACAGACAGACACGTAACAGTCAATGGAATTCCGGCCCGGCGGAGTTTTGGACAGATAACAGGCTCGTTTTGCCACTTTATATCCACGTTTAAAACATTGTCAATCGGACACTATCTGGCTCGCAGTGTGCTAGCTTTTGCAGGAACTTTTTAATCGCAACAGGTTCGCAGGGGAGAACTTTCTGTCTCTTTATTACTATTCCTTCCTATTTTTGTTTCGTTTTTTGGCGTAGAATTAACTTTTTACTTTTGTGTAGATAAGGTAAGCTAACCCACGACTGCATAAACAATACTTATATAATGGGCTTTTTGACTGAAATTTAAATACGTAAATTCAAAGCATGAAATTTTACACGAGACACTATTTGAATTTTACCTATTTTCAAAAAAAAAAATAGAAATCTATTAGGATAAATAAGTATTCTACAGGCACTTCAAAACTGGAAAAATTTAAAATCATTAAAACGCGCCCGATGATGACGTATTGAAAATCATTCCAATTAAATTTAGGAGCGTGCAGCAGCGAAAAGGCATATATATAATAAATAACTTCTCCTATCAAATAATTAACTTTTTGGGCCAAACATGAGGTTAAATATGAATATACAATGTGACTTAGAGACAAAATAAAAAGTGTTTCAGACAGATAAAAATAAATCAGTCATATTTTAAATATTCGTATTTTTTTATTCCCAAAATGATTACAAGCTTCCTAAAAAACCGAACCAGGGTTAGTTAACAATTTCGTCAAAAACAGGAAAACACTATAAAGCAGTGGCGTGTCCAGACTTTAACAGACGGGGAAGCTGTGGGGAAAGATGGTGAAAGTACAGGACAGGAGAGACTTATAATTTCAGAACCAGTCAGTCATTCACAAGTTTCATATATTTATTTTTGAAAATATCTACATAAAGTTTAGTTTAGTGTTCTTAATAAATCCTCGATGGGAAGCTGTGCTTCCCTAGCTTACATAGTAAACACGCCACTGCTATAAAGTTTTCTTCTTTCTTTCTCTGTCGGTCATATTTTCTTTAGCCCTATAGCCGAAGTATAAAATACGGAGACCATTTAGTAGTAAAGGTAAAATATAGTGGAATAGATTTATTGAAAAATCCCTCGGCGAACTAATAATGGTGACATATGACGTGCTTCAACTCCAACCAAAGGTAAGCCACTGTCAGAACTATGAAAATCTATCGATGCCGGATTTTGGATTTCAGGGCCAGGGACAGTATACACGGAGGATTTTTTTTTCTTGTCAGATAAAGATCAAATAATATTTTCTATTTTTTTGCGACAAAAAATATATCTTCCGTACTTTATTCACATTTCGTATTCGCTAGTACACCTTCGCGACCAAGTTGTAGTAGAAAGAAAGTATAGTATAAAGAAACTCAATATAAATTGGTAGAAAAGTCACTTATGTATGGAATACTTTTTCAGCAATCATCCGTTAAGAAGCAAATGTGTAATTTGTCTGCATCCCAACGCAGCCATCAAACTTTGTTACGTGCTTCTTAGAGCGCGTAATTCTTGCAACGGACCTTTAAGGTCCATGCAGGATAAACTTGATGAAACTCGGTGATTTATGATAAGGCACTGCGTCATATTCCTGCAAATGTCGTCCGAATAAATTTGATACATACAATCAAATCATATAAATTGATTTTCGTGAGCAACTCTTCACAAGGGCTATGGAATCCTGAAAATTTGTTATAGTTTGTATCTGCATAATTTATAATTTCAGCTCTCTACTTCCACTATGGAATGGACATTTTTTTTCTGGTATCGAATGTATTTGTTTACTAGCTGAAAGTGTCCTTGGAAAGAATGCAACGGGCGGGCGGTCCAGTTTGGGAGACGCATGTTTCGAATGTAAAAGGAATATATTCATGTATTGCTTTTATAACTGAAAAAAGCTGTTTCAAATGCAGAATCTATAGGAAAAGTTTTTACATTGAACAAAACTAATATTTTTTTCTGAGCAAACCTGTCCGATATTTTTTGCATTGATTCTTTGGAGCTGGTAAATTAATTAATGCTTTGAGTCTATTTGGTTTAGGTTAGGTATTTGAAAGTTCTTTGTAAGTAGTTGCCATTTACCCAGACAATTTTTTAAGTCATAAAAGCTTGAAGATATTTATTATGTTCCCTCTATGTAGCGGTGAACACAAGATACTTTGTTGACCGTTAATCGATCCGAATGGCATTCGTTTTAAAGTGACTGATATTGGTAGCTGATGAAAGAAGCAAACAGTAGAAAATTTCATATTTCGCTATACAAGGCACATAATATTCAATATCACGAAGATATACATATGCAACTAAATAAATATCTAAGTTATTTGATTGTCCGATAATCATTCTTTTAGTTATCAATGCTTCTGCTCATCATGGAGAATTACTTTCTCCAGTGATCTTCTGATGTGACAATAACTCTCAGCTAATGTAAAACCCTTTATTGAACGGATCATCTGGTTGATTTTACCGCGAAAAATTATTCCGTAAGATCAAATGGACTAATCTGAGCTTTCATAGCGATTATAACCTCCTTCATACGACTACACAAATAAATGAATTTACATGTGTCATTTCAAATAGATATTTGGTAAATAGTTATCAGCAAGGTCAATAGTTTGTAAGCAAATGAGGGTTTTCTTTCTATGGTTTTTAATTTTATAGCAGTTAGGAAAAAGAGAAAAACAACAAAAAGTTCATAAATCTTTAAACCAACTTTCTATTAACATCTTGATAGTCTCCGTCGGGAACCTGGTAATTGTTTATGGCAGGCATCTCCACAGGGCCAATGCTTTTCAAAGGCACCATGTGAAAATCAGGCTGTATAGCTTCCTGGTACAACTCCTCGGACTCATTTTTGAGCTCATGTACAGCTTTTTGTTGATGGAAAATAACCCTGTCGATCATTTGTAGATCTTCTAGGAGTTGCTCTCTCTTAAAATTGGCCCATTTTTTTTCTAGGAGGACTCTTTTTTCTAATAACCCAAGCGAGTATAATATTCCTCTTCGCCTTTCTCTAGAAAATAAATTACTGCAAAATGAAAATATTAAATGTTCATATTACAATTTTTGATCTAAGAGCTCTAGAGACACTTCACATTCGTCAATAGGCTTCAATTGTCTGGCATTCTTCTCTAATCTTCGAATTTGCTTTTCAATTTTCTTCTTTTTCCTCTCTTCTCTGGCTCGAATAATTGCTGGATCCATTTTCTTTTTTTTCTTCAATGGTTCAGCCCTAAAATTATTCTTGGTATATTGGGTAATTGATAATCGAAGACATGAAAGGATAAAGGTGTTATGACCAATGAAGTAATAAGGTTTGGAGTGGGTTTTACGTCATTCAATCCCTGGGTGAGATAGCGCTAGTAAGGGCAGAAAATCCCACGGATCTATCCCGTTCTCTAACTCTAATGTTGGCCGCAAATATATGTATTGAGTAGATAGGCAAAGCGCCATTCCTAACCTTCTCACTACTTCATTGGTTATGACGCACTTTTTAACGGTGAAAAAATGATATTTTCCAGTATGGCCTAAGGTAGGTGTACACTTAATAGAAAAATAACTATTTTCTGTCCAGTGCGACTTTTTTGAAGGGATAAACTTTTGTTCTCAAAAAGTGTTGTAACCCTATTATTGGCCGTTTACACCAACTATTTTAGGGAAGCCTTAAAGGGGGTGTGACCTAAAAAAACAACTAAGGCTACTTAAATCAAGAAAAAAAATCAAAATCAAAGATCTCTCGTGAAAACCACAGTCCTATGTTCAAAATAGTTTCCGAGAAAATCCCCTTTGAAGACAAATTTTGTGGGAACTTGTGACGTCACACTGGCTTACCACCAAAATCGCAGCCTTCTGTTTGTTCAGTCGTCAGTGAATCGTGCCCTATACTTTGAGTGGTTGCAATTCGCTCTAAGGGCGGGTATTATAAAACTACTTTGAGAGTTAACTTAAAGTTAACTTCTGGAATTTCACGTAATTCAAAAAGTTAACTTCAAGTTAACTGTCAAAGCAGTTTTATAATACCCGCCCTAAGTGAGATCGTTGACTTTTAATTTGGAAAATTTCACACGTGTTAATCTGTACTTCATGACACTTTGATCCACTGGAGTGTTTAATTATAATTTACTCACATGAGACAAGGTGAAGCCATGAAAAATTGGGGAACCTGTGTGAAAAGGTTTCGGATTGTTGAAGGAATGCATAACCTGTAAAAATAAATGGAAGAAATTGTTTTAATCTCTATAGAGTAAGATCCCAGAGCCCTGCCTATGGACGCATGCATACGTGCTAAGTTGGGTAAACGGTCAATTTACAAGTATCCGGTGCGAAAGGTAAGTAAAAATAGGATTCACTCCACTCAAATTCTAAAGACTGATTGTATACGTCTTAAAGAATATTTTCACAAATGAATATTCAACACTCAGAGCCGAATTTATAGTCGCTTCTTGCGGTTTCCTCAGACCTTCAGGAAGCCTTAAACGTTTAGAATTGACATGACTAACTTGTCAAATAGTAGCAAGTGTCCATTCTAAACACTTGAGGAAGGCTCAAGAAACGACTATAAATTCGGCCCGCAAAAAGCTCCGTCTCTACCGTAAATATTGTACTGGTACTTGATCTTTCCCATTTAAATTGCGTTGCTGACAAAAATGTAGGTACATGTTTCGCAGATTTCTGACATCAATTCGTTTTAAATGAAAAACTTCAAGTACCAGGAGAGCACAACTGAACCATTTGGTATAACCGGGCCGAATGCCTGGTTGCACGAAATAGTGTTTTAGTTAATTTCTTCTGGTATTTGAACTCGCCCATTTAAAATGATTTGATGTCAGAAATATGCCAGAGTGTACATTTTTGACAACTACGTATTTCAAATGGAAAGATTCAGATTCTCTGGTTTGTATAGTAGAGCTCACCTGAACCACTATTTGGTACAACCGGGTCTTAGTCTACTCCAGGCTTCATGTGTGTGCGAATAAAATAAAAATATTTGAAGTTGTAGATAAAATATCATTGCCAGAGTTATAAAATTGTGTGTTTTATGAAAAGTCCGATGAGAACTCAACATTATTTACAGAAAAGACGGAGTTTGAAAGCGTCTGGAGAAAGGTATGACTGAGGGGGAGTGTCTGGCAGGGTTGAATATTGATTGGTGATAATATTCTTCAAGACATTTATAAGAATTATCTCTAGAATTTAAGTAAAGTGAATCCTATTTTTACTTACCTCTCACACTGAGTACTTGTAAATTGGCCGTCTACCCAACTTAGCACGTTTGCATCCGATCAAAGTACATAGAAAGACTACCCTATCTCACACATTTAGTCCCTTAGAAAATAAGTTCGGTACGTCTGGGGGCATTGGGATCTTGGGCTCTTAGTGAAGCCTCTACCTTCCAAATTGGGGTATTATTTTAGCAATACTGCTCATTTTTAGATTCTAATATTATCTTTTTAACAACTAGCAACTGAGTGTTTGAGGTTAGTATTTTTGACATTTTAATTTGCTGGTCTCAAGGATCATAAAAACTGAAAGGATGGCCTTGTTCCTCAGAATGGCCAGTTTGTTGCGCATCACGCCTTGAAGACATCGTAGATGCTCCACGCGTGGTTATTTTAAATAAATAACCACCAAATGAATAATTCTCGGACTGTAATTCTTTGTATTGTAACGCCAAAAAACACAAATGCCATACGTATGGTCAAAGCTAACGTATGGTTCTTGTACCTTCAGTCAAGTTGACTCCTTGCAGCTGGAGGCATAAGCTGAATGATGAATATTTTAAAATGTATTCAGTTGCGAACTGTGACTTATTGGCCAAAGGGGGCACCATATTTGGCAACAAGGTGTTTAGTTCAGTTAGCTCGAAAAATACCTAGTATATTTCCTCTTGGTTCAGGCACCATTTTGAATAAGTTTTATGTTGACGATATTTTGTCAGGAGCAATTCACAGGATGATTTGAACAGGCTCCGCAATAAACTTTTCCTTATGCTAGAGCAAGGTGGTTTCTATTTGTCAGTACAGGTGGAGTCTTGCTGAAAGAGCCTTTACGCAAGGTTCCAGGTTTTGCTTGGAGCTGAGAGGTGCTTTCTTTTCAGAGCTTGGAAACCCCAGGCTTCGACGCCCTGTAATATAATTATCTGACACTAGTGACAGTTCGGACACTGGAGCTGAGAGCTTCGACGCCTCGCTGACGCGCTAGCGGTGGGGATGGACGACCCCGGAGATTGATGCCCCGATTAAAAGGAACGGTTGTTTGCATTTCAAAATCGTGATCCAGGGCGCCCTGGGGCACCCGATCCCCTGAAAAGAAAGCAGCTCAGGTGACGATACATTCAAGGTCACTTGCCCAATACCCGATGTTTTTGCTGCCACCAAGCGTCAAGTCTTAAAAAGCATATGAGGCAGCAATTTATTTGCGTATTATCTATAAAGAGAAGAACGTCTCTTCCCGTTTCATTTGCTCAAAATCAAGGGTAGCTTCCTTCCTTGAAAACGATCTCAGTAGCTCACCTCAAACTTTGCGGTGCCCTTTTATTTTATTATTTACTAAATTCTGTTTTAAATATTGGTAACCATATTTTTTCTTCTCTTATTTCGATCTATTTTACTCAGTACGTGCCATAAGAATATTTTCTGCAGTATTTTCCCAATTAAAAGATTTGGTTCCAAATCTGACACTTTTGCTTGCTTGAATAAGCAAGAGGAACCACCCCCTGGGTACCTCTTTGGAAGCCCATTGGCTACCCCTTAGTACCGGGCTTGAGATTCGACAATGTCGAAGATCTCCAACCCTCCTAGCTTTCAGCGATTCGCTGAAAGTACCCTGCGGTGTCTTGTTGTTCTCTCACTGGTTCTCAAATTTATTCAATATTTCCTATTCGAACTGCTTCACCCTGTGATCCAGTTTGATTGCTCTTCAACAGAGTTCGCTAGTTACATGTGGCCATATCATTAATTGGACAGTTATTGTTTTCCCTTTTAATTGAAAACATTTCCCTTTTCCAATTACCTATGCTTTCTATCCTAATTTCCAACCTTATCAAGTAAATAAAATAAAAGCTCCCTAATTTTTAACCTAATCATCAAGGGTGTGAAATGAATTATCAAACTATCCTCTATCAATTTATTCATAAAATAATTGAGTAATCACTCCTATCTTAACCTACTTACATCTTAATTATAACTAAGCATTTGACTATCTTACAGTCAACATTTCACCAAAGTAATAACCCTTGATAATTTTATTACTATACAATTTATTATTGTATCTTAAAAATCTAGCTCATGTAATCATTGTTTCGCTCCACACACGCATGCTTCGAATATAATTCTTTCCAGCAACGATATCAGTTACTTACCTGACATCTGGGTTCGTCATAAAACGTGGGTATTCAGAAGATTAACCTTGACTTTGAATACATTATTACAACCACATGGGATTTGGTGCAATCTACAGATTAGTTTTAAGTTTGGTATTTATCTACGAAAACATAAATTTTGCCTATACATATATTTGTCAAGTTCGGGTTACAACAAAATAATCTTGAAGCCATAAAATTCGATACTTTTTTGGCTTTCCAGTGATTTTTACCCTCGAACAGATTAGATCGTGTGTTTGTAAAGTCTGTTTTTTTTTTAAAGTCAAAATGACATTATGTTGGCAATACAATATAAAATTGTCAATGCTTTCAATTTTTTTATGTAGAAAAGGCTTGTGTTGCCAACATAGTTACTAAATTTTTGACCTTGGGAATTATCTTTTAAAAAAAACAGACTTTAAATCCCATTAGGGTCACATTTTAACTATCTATAAAAATAAAACTTTTTCCCACGAAAGATGAACTTGAGCCGAGATTATGAATTTACTATTGATTTTGTTACTCTTTATATAGCAAAGTTTAATTTCTAACTGAAAATAATAAATTTTAGTTTATGCTATTTTAAGAGACCTTGTCTAATAGTGGGTATAGACTAAAAGAAAATAAACAGGTGTTTAACGCTGAGGCCTTTGACATTGTTTATTTTATTTTAATTCACAACAAATGTTTGAAATAAATGCATTTGCTTCTTTCAAAGTGTTTTGTGGTTTAAATTTATTATTGTATTCAATGACATTTCTGGTGTTTGAGTTGTTTTTTGGCGTTTCCGATTGGTAGATTCAGTACGCACTGAGTGTATTTGCATCCTTTTAATCGACCTGTAGAAGAAAAAGATAGAAATAAAAAAAAAATTGCACTAGTTCTGCACTAAATCTACCAATCGGAAACGCCATTTATATCTTTATTTGATCATCTTCTGACAAACTCTAAAGGTGTTCGACAGACATTTTAAAATCTGTTTTTTTTTTTTTAAAGATAATTCCCCAAGTCAAAAATTTAGTAACTATGTTGGCAACACAAGCCTTTTCTACATGGAAAATTTGAAAACATTGACAATTTTACATTGTATTGCCAACCTAATGTCAGTTTGACTTTTATCTTTAAAAAAAAAACGCACATTATGTTGATGAATATGATTCACCTACATGATTCATTAATTTAGGAGAGTGCACTTTAGTGCAATAATATTCTTCTTTTTGAATACGGCTCTTCTTTGTTTGGCAATGAGCAAAGGTAAACCCTAAGTTGAGTACTTAGGATGTTACCTAGTTATTTCAATAATTTTTGAAACCATAAGAAGTTGTTTTACTGGGCATACCAAATAATATTATATTCATTTCAGAAGATAGAAATATGTCGCTTCTTTACTGTTACTGTTTTCTGCCAAATTAGTTTATTTTTTATTACAATTCGAAATGAAGGTCAAAACCAGAACAAACAAACAATTATTATATTATACAAAATTACTGATTTCCTGTCGGAGGTTCCTAGAGGCTATTGTCCTGCAGGACTTGCGATAATAATAAACACGTATTCTGCTAGATACTAGAGATATATGCAGCTCGACCAAACACCCGCGGCCAAGGAATGCGAAGGATTGTCCCAGGAATGTCCGATAATTTGCTGAGCTGACCCCCTTCGCGCCACCCGGATTCCTTTTGTCTCCCTTGCATGCCATCAAACTGATACACTCTGGCTACACCGCGAATCCCGTATATGGAGATTTTAACGGTTATGGCATAAATATCTTGGGTTTACTGATTTTGAATATTTAAGGGTTTGCGGATTCGGCGTAGTCTTCAAAGTTGCTTCCCTATACATCTTTTTAAATCACGCTATTTTTATTTATAAATTATCAATAGTAATATAACTAGTGCAATGGAAATTATTGATAATTTTTGGGAAATTTGCCCGAATGCATTTTTGAAAAAGAGTACGAGTGCACGTAGTGCACGAGTGCCTTTTTCAGTTAAAAACGCATGAATGCAAATTTGTCGAAAATTATAAATATATTTCCATTGCACGAGTTGTATTTAATGAGAGAATTTCATAAATCAAAAATTTAAATGTTTTGTCAAAAAACGTCAAAACACCAGTTTTCGCACCAGTTAGTATGCAATTATCTCATAATTTGCACTAGTGCAAATTATCGCGTAATTACAATCTGATTGGTTCAAATCAACAATCAAAACATGTTAATTTATTGTTGGAATACCAGTTTTGACAGATGTATGAAATTCTCAAAAATATTTTTATTGTGGTAAGACAATAATTATATAAATGGCTGAGTTTGCGGAGCATTCTTCATGTTAGAAATGGAAATAAATTAATGAGATATAATTTTAATATCTTCGTTATTGAAGTGAGACAACAACTATGAATATGAAACTAGGATTAATTAACAGTGTGGGATTGAAAAAAAAAGTAAACATCCTAGTTTCCCTTGTGACCGCATCGACCAAACTTGTCTTGGCATGACCAGGTAGGTATCTTCGATCGCCAAAATCGCTTCTCAAAAAACAGGTTTTTTGTTTCGTGTAAACAAACTTCTTTACCTCTGAACTACTTCTTCTTTATACCGATCCCGACATCCTCAAAACTGGGTTATCATCGGCGGAAGATTTCCTATTTGAGAATATTGTGACTTGAGTTTTGGAAGGATTGAATTTGACTAGGTTGTTAAGGCCCCAGTTGGTAATCGTGTTGAGATCACTGTTGATGGAGGAATCCGTTCTCGAGCGAGGCGCATGGAAGTGGTCGCCCCAAGCGATTTGTCAGAAGAGAAAGATGAGAGATGCCATAAAGCTACTATCCTTCGCAAAGGTGTATATAGGGTTTCCTGTTACATTTAATAATTCATTTATGAAAATGCGAAACAGTGTTGAGGACAAAATTCAGCATTGGAAATCATCGGAATTTTAAGCCAGTGTATCATAAGAAACACCATCCACCACTTGCAGTGACATGCCTTTCTAAAGGCTCTCGTTTTTCATTCAACTATACGATTGAAGTTTGCTGAGGAGACCTTTGTGCGACACCTGATCAAAAGCCTTGGAAATGTCCAATGCTACAATTCTCGATTTGCCCATGTTTTTCGAGAGTTGAGTTCCAAATATGACTGACGTACGCCATCAGATGGCGATGCCTGTTTATATTTTTTTTATAAAACCCATACTGTTTCTCAGAGATGAGCTTATCGGCTTGGATATATTTAACCAGTTTTAGGTCGACTGCCTTTTCCATAACTATATTGTTTACTGTTTCGTGGGTTATGGGATAGGTAAGAAAAGACTAATTATTCTTTGGGACGTTTCGGTGCTGTATTGCGCCTTTTTCAACCCTAATGTAACAAAACACTCCTATTAATCATATCATGCAAATAAATGAAAAGCTTAACCACTTACATTAGAAAATTAAGTCAAAAAGCCTGGCTTATTTTTGGTGTGGATGTGAACCATCACAAAGTAACAATGCTATTACACATCTCCCAATCGTGCAGAACTAGGTGCTTGTTGCAATTATTTAATAATTAATCGTTGGCAATGATCCGCGATTTTTTTTTTTTTATTAGCGATTTTTTTAGTAAAATTCCTTGTTTATACGAAAAGTTAGGTTATGGAGAGCCATTAGGCTGTATTCACACAGCAACGGTGTGACGTCACAATAAGTGCTACATCATACATCACCATCACAACAATTGCGAGACGTTCACCAATTTAAATTACAAAAAACGAAAAGACAATGAGATATCAAAAAAAAAAAATAAAATTGAATATAAACAAAGCATTATCACTTCTACCAACACAAAATTTTTCCATTAGTTAATGATCATAAAAAATATAGTACTTATATGAAAAAAAAATAAATATATCTTTGAAAGTGTTAAAAACTGCTAGTTAGACTAACGACATTACAAACAGATTAACACATATAAAATATTAAAACAATTTACATCTAAAATTAACACTTAGAAAATCACAGGCAAATAATATATGTTATCACAGCTAAGATATAATTATTATTTTTTGTTAATTTTAGATTTGTACTTATCTAAAATATTGCAATATAAAGTACTTAATCCCCTCACATCAGTTCTTAAATTGATGGTGTCATGTAACTGAATCTGAATCATTTCACTGATAAGTCTTTTAGAGTAGTTTGGTTCCTTATCTAAAATAGTTGTGTCCTGAAATCGGAAATTGTGTTGGAACTCGAAATGATGTTTGGAGAGGGCTGTTTTCTCCTCATCATATCTTTTGTCATTCTTACAGTCATTCTTGTGTTGTTTCATACGTTTCTCCAGATATTGCTTGGTCTGTCCAACATAGCTTTTTCCACATTCACAGGGAATATGGTATATAAGATTAGATTGTTTATCCATGGGAGTAGAGTCTTTCAATCTAGTAAAGAACTTCTTTGTGGTTTTCACATTGTAAAATGCTAGTTCTGTATTCATGTCTATGAAGCAACGTTTGACTTGTTGGGATAAGCCTTCGATATAAGGAAATTTGTAGTATTTTTTAGAATTATCTCGGAGGGATGGTGTTTTATTGTTAAATTTGTTGATAGAAATGTTAATAAATTTGGTGGGGTAATTGTTGTTTCTTAGTAAGGTTTTTATTTTGTTCATGTTTTGATTATGAAATTTTTGGCTACTCAGTTTGGTAGCTCGATACAAAAGTCCATTAATTATACCAACTTTATTGGATGTGGGATGGTTAGAAAGAAAATTCAGGATCCTCCCTGAACTACTTGGTTTAGAGTACCAATTAGTTGAAATAGATCCATCTGTTTCTCTGTGGACCTCAGTATCTAAGAAACACAACTTGCCATCTGTTTCTACTTCCATTGTAAATTGCAAAGATCTATGAAAACTATTAAAAGTCGTTAGTAGAAAATCTAGTTTATCAGCTGGTGCTGCAAGACACGAATCATCAACAAAAATGTAAAAAAAGGGTAGAGAAAATGGTAATTTTTGTGTTACTTCAGTAACAACATAGTTCATAACCAAATTAGCTAATATGGGACTAGCTGGATTCCCCATAGCTGTTCCATCTTTTTGTAAATAAATATCTTGATCAAAAGTGAAATAACTCGTATCAAAGCAGAAGTCGACAATATCTAGGAGCATTTTCTTAGAGATTTCAATATAACTAGATAGATATTTATATTGTTTGTTGATTATGTCTTTAACTAGTTGCTTAGGAATGTTGGTGAACAAACTCACAACATCCAGAGAAACCAACACATAACTGTCTGGAATGCTTTTTCTCTGTATCAGTTCTACAAATTCAAATGAATCTTTAATGTTAAAATGGAACGTGGTTGTGAAGGGAGACAGCACACTATGTAAAAATTTTGCCAAGTTATACCCTGGTGATCCTAAGCAGCTCACAACAGGTCGAAGGTGTAACCCTGGTTTATGAGTTTTCCTGAGGCAATATAATCTTGGTGGTACAGCATTTGTAGTCTTCATTGACTTTTCCTCATATGCAGTGATCAGGTCTTGGCTTTTTAGAGTTTTAAGGATATCATTGGCTCTTGTCTGAAATCTATTCGTTGGATCTTTTTTAGTTGGCTGGTAGACACTTGTATCCTGGAGCATTTCAGAAACTTTAGTATGGTATTCTTCTTTTTCCATAACTACTGTGGAATTACCTTTGTCAGATCTCATAATCCATAGGCTTGGGTGTTCTTTTATAAACTGTTGAGTTAGTTTTTCTTTGTGCTGTAGGCTTGCTTGTAGTGTAGTTTGTGATTCATTGTTTCTACAGTAATGATTAGTTATTATATTTGTAGCTTGGGCTCGTATGATCTCCTTATTTTGTTCTGTCGTTACTTGTCGTGATATGCAATATTCCAGATCTTTAATGATAGTGGGAATAGGTATTTCACTATTTTTTATAGGTAGGCCAAATTTAGGACCAAGGCTTAACATTGTTCTTACATCCTGTGGTAGTTCTGTGTTCGTAAAATTATACAAAAACTTATCCTGTGTTGAAATGCAAACCTCACTCTGCTCATTTTCAAGGTTTTTTAGTTTTTTTAAATTGGTTACCTTAACTTTGTTAAATTCTACATTGTACCTTGTATTATTTTCTTTTAAGCAATGAAGAAAAGTTTCATGGGGTATAAAATTCTTCAATAAGTTTTTTGTTTCTTCAATTTCTTTATCTATGTTCTTCAGTTTCCATATTGTTATATCAATCTCAAGGTTCAGTACTGATTTTTTGAATTTTCTTTCAATTTTATCCACCTGTTTTGTGAATGGGTGGTTATCCATTTGTAATGGGTACATGCATTTGATGTGTACGTTTAAATGTTTTGGTGGATAAACAATCTAATCTTATATACCATATTCCCTGTGAATGTGGAAAAAGCTATGTTGGACAGACCAAGCAATATCTGGAGAAACGTATGAAACAACACAAGAATGACTGTAAGAATGACAAAAGATATGATGAGGAGAAAACAGCCCTCTCCAAACATCATTTCGAGTTCCAACACAATTTCCGATTTCAGGACACAACTATTTTAGATAAGGAACCAAACTACTCTAAAAGACTTATCAGTGAAATGATTCAGATTCAGTTACATGACACCATCAATTTAAGAACTGATGTGAGGGGATTAAGTACTTTATATTGCAATATTTTAGATAAGTACAAATCTAAAATTAACAAAAAATAATAATTATATCTTAGCTGTGATAACATATATTATTTGCCTGTGATTTTCTAAGTGTTAATTTTAGATGTAAATTGTTTTAATATTTTATATGTTTTAATCTGTTTGTAATGTCGTTAGTCTAACTAGCAGTTTTTAACACTTTCAAAGATATATTTTTTTTTTTTTTTTTTTTTTCATATAAGTACTATATTTTTTATGATCATTAACTAATGGAAAAATTTTGTGTTGGTAGAAGTGATAATGCTTTGTTTATATTCAATTTTATTTATTTTTTTTGATATCTCATTGTCTTTTCGTTTTTTGTAATTTAAATTGGTGAACGTCTCGCAATTGTTGTGATGGTGATGTATGATGTAGCACTTATTGTGACGTCACACCGTTGCTGTGTGAATACAGCCTAATGGCTCTCCATAACCTAACTTTTCGTATAAACAAGGAATTTTACTAAAAAAATCGCTAATAAAAAAAAAAAAAAAAAAAAAATCGCGGATCATTGCCAACGATTAATTATTAAATAATTGCAACAAGCACCTAGTTCTGCACGATTGGGAGATGTGTAATAGCATTGTTACTTTGTGATGGTTCACATCCACACCAAAAATAAGCCAGGCTTTTTGACTTAATTTTCTAATGTAAGTGGTTAAGCTTTTCATTTATTTGCATGATATGATTAATAGGAGTGTTTTGTTACATTAGGGTTGAAAAAGGCGCAATACAGCACCGAAACGTCCCAAAGAATAATTAGTCTTTTCTTACCTATCCCATAACCCACGAAACAGTAAACAATATATAATGGAGGGATACGAATATCAAACAACTTTTCCATAACTTTCGAAAGTACGAAAATAAGTGAGACGATAATTGCTGGAAAGAGTTCACTTTTTCGAGATGGGGTGCACACTGGCACATTTCTAGATAGACATAAAAGCGCCTCGACTGTAAGAGAGTGAAAATAGGTTGCCAAAAACTGAAGCCAATTATTGTGCGCAAGTTTTGAGAACAATTGCTGCACAACATTTCCCAGTGTCAAGTTGCAGAAGAAATTCACTAATAGTTTTAGGTGTAAATAGAACGTTGTCCATGTAAGAACCCAATGTGAGGCAGTAACTGTGGCGCTCTGTCAATGTTCTCCATCGGGGAATTGGTTGCAAATTGTTTGGCAAAGAGATCTGCAACACATTGTTATTCCCAATCAATAAATTATAGAATTTGCAAGCTCAACAGACAATAAGTCGATCAATTGAAGTGACATAAAATTCCCTTGTTCCGCTTCATTTGTCCAGCAGTTTAGTTTTGTGAACTGTTAATTCAAGTGATTCGGAATGTTAAGCTAGTTTTGCCCTAGTTTTCGTGATATTGTTTGTCTATTTCAGTTTAGAATAGTAGTCTCACGATCATTGGTCTCACCCATCTGCGAACCCATATACAACATAAAAATACTTCTCCAACAATCGTATAGAGGTACGATTGTAGGAGAAGTATTTTTGTTCCGATAGATCCGAATAGATATATAATCCACTTGGTGGCATGTTAATTTTCCAATTAGTAGTGATTGAAGTGCTAATTTGGTTTGCTCACACTGAAGTCGTCAAGATGACCAAATAAATTAACTTTCATAAAACTATTAATACTTAACCAAACTACAGAAAACTAATTTAGGCTTCTTCTGATTAATGATTTGAACTCCTTCGGACAGGAGAGGAAGAAAAACAATGCATCTTCCTAAAACAACACATGGAAAACTTTGACCAATATACTTGCCCGAAACTTTAAACGATCAATGAATGACAGACAGCCTATTTGTGAGTATGTGTTTCTTCCTCTAGTAACAAGCTAAATTGCAAGTCACTTTGGAGCCTGAAATGAGAAATTAGGTTTGGCAGAAGCTGACGCGTGGACCGCCTAAAATATATTAGCTGCGGTGCGACCGGGCCCTGGTCATTTAAATAAAACGGACACGAAGATTACAACTACAAACAATTCGTTTGCAGAGTATGTTAAACTAAAGTAAATTTAGGGTCGTTTTGAAAAATAACGGGCAGCTCGTTTTTAGTTTAGAGCATTTATCATGACGTGTGAACCCCTGCATATTTGCAAGGGTGAATGGTGATATGTGCTTAACAAACAACAAAAAAAGAGAAATTATGGAGTGCAGAGGCATCTCTCTGTTTAATATTTAATACATAACATGACACACATTTTATTGTAGGAACTTTTGAACCTTTTTTTAGCGCAGAATAGCCTGAAATAAAACCGCGAACAAATGGATATCCTTGTCAATAACAAGAAGAACAAGAATATGTAGGTATATTCTCGTTTTTACCGCACGGCATGCGCGAAAGTGATAATTTTTGAACGCGAATTGGTGCGGGAAAACACGATTTCCGGACTCTCGTAGGAAAGATGTTGTACCTAACACGAGCGTAAAGTATTTTTTCCTTACGTGCTTCAATAAAGAATTACTCCACATATGGCTGACATACACAATGCGTTTCGTTTCCGGGAGCTTCTGACTGCAGCATAGGCGGATTTACCTCAAGCGGTCATTGACTACGTCATTTTGAGAATGAACGCTAGATGTAGAACAGTACTAAACCAACGTGAAGGGCATACCTTGTATTAAAAATATTCATTTTTCATTATGAAGATTTTTTGGACAAAAAAATAGTGATTAATAAAATTTACCTACTTATAGCTTCTTTGGTATTTTCCAAATAAACAAATTGTGTTGATTATTCTACTCATGTCTTAGAAATCCCATAAGACAAGTGACGATTTTCAGAATTACAGCGAACATTCTCTTTTCCATTAAATTTGTTTAACTAGAGGGAATTACACCGATAATTCTCCCATGTTATTGTATAGATGGTTGTCATGCTATTTTTTGATACAAACAAACGGTTCCTGATAGCAACCATTTATTTGTATTGGTTGTTAAGATGTTCAAATCGTTTAATACATATTTATTTCCATATTTTTTGCATTCTCATACGTGAAATAATCCTCTAAATACCACTTGAGCTTTAAAATGAACCAGATAATTTTTCACTCATGCGTGTTTACTCTGCAAATTTCACTCGTCCTACGGACTCGTAAAATTATAGAAAACACGCAATCGTGAAAAATTATCGGTAATTTTGAAGCTCTCGTGGTATTATCCCCGAAAACTTATTTTGAGTTTAGCTTGAATAATAGAATAATAAAGTGTTTGATACCTTCCAATATTTCATTACTGATGAAAATTGAGAATAATAATCTATCACCAACCTTTGTGAATAGATAGATACTTATTCCAAAAAAAAAAAACTAGGGAAAAATCCAATGTCCGAAGCATCATGAAGTTTACTAATTTATTAGTCTGCGGTTCTGTACAGCGCCTCACATTCGCACATTATACGTGTTAAGCTCTACCACATCGGCTCACGAGTTTTAAGAGGAAGAGATACAAAAATTGCAAATATAGAAGCTCCAAGATGCAACAGAACACTGCATGCATGAATAACATTTTTTATCAAAATATATTCCCTAAGTGAGTGAGAATGCGTTAATAGGTGCCTTATTATATTAATATTCTGAATATAGTGTATCCGGCATGATACAGTTTTGGTATTTTTTTATTTGTCGTTGAAAACAAACTAGTATTTCTCAATTTAGTGCAGGGAAATCTACTAAATTTACGTAAACAACAAACCTATTATGGCACAATACAAGGAAATTAGTGAACATTTTTGCCAAATTGTTATTTTTAAAATCAGTTTTATGGTAATCTCAAAAAATTGGCAATCATTTTCAAAATCCTTTGATAGAAGCATTCAAAATAATAATATCTATCAAATCCAAACGGCAGTAAACTGGTCATTTTCATTACAACCTATCAAATGTCCTCAGTGCAAGCGCACTGGTTCGTGTAGAAGCTTCCATTCGGCTGTTACCTTAAGTATCTACCTTTCTTTCTTCAAGGATTATAAAGCCCATCCCTGGTCGTTTTTCTGGACACCTGCAGAGATTGCTTTTGCCATTTTTTCCTAATTTCATCGGATATTTGCGTTAGATATATCTCTTTCTCTTCAAGTATGCCCTCGCAATACGACATTTCCTGGTTCCTTATTATTTGTGCGCTGTTGCTTCGATCTTAAAGCTCTATTTATCTTCTGCTTGGAGTATCCATTTCCTTCAGGTGCTGATTTTAGGTGTTGGTTCTCGTTCCCTTCAGGACGAGATGCAACACCTAAAATCAGCATTTGAAGGAAATTGGTACTCCAACCATGAGAGGCTATAAGACTGAAGCAACAGCGCACAAATAATAAGAAAACAGCAAAGGTGGCAGGAAGAGCTTTTCTCCCCTGCATCAAAAATGTCACAGATAGGACGAACGCTAGAAAGACACAATATCAAGCCCACCTACAAGCCCACAAGAACAAATCAGCAAAGCCTAAGATCGCCCAAGGATCCTAGGGCGCCTCTTGAAACGGCTGGCGTCCCTGTCTATGTAGGAACAACCAAACGGTCTATCAACACCAGGATCAAGGAGCACAAAAGAAACTGTCAGTAGGGACAAATAGATAGATCAGCAATCGCCGTACACGTGTTAATACAAACAAATCATGTCATCTGCTTCGACCAGACTCATGCATTGGATAGAATCAAACATTTTTACACCAGACTCCACAGAGAAGCCATAGATAAGCAGAAACACCACAAGAGCTTCAACAGAAAAGAAGAGGGCATGAACCTTAACAAAAGCTGGTTGCCAGTTGTCCAAAAAACAAAGACCCTTCCTTTCCGATAACGAGACAGGGAAAATAGCGTAATACAACCACAAGGTCCAACAACGTCGAATCCAATTAATTCTGACTTGAGCTCTCGAGCAGTGAACACCGTTTACTCTAGAGAATACTCGACTCCGCATTTAGTTTGCGACAGCAAGCAGCCAGTCAAGTTCGTCCTACTAGTGAACGTGAACCCAGTTCAGCGCCACGCCATGGAAAACTCGACCAGCCAAGTTATCACCACCGAAGACTTCGTCAAGATGAGGGCGGAGATGGAAGCCATGCGGGCACTCTGCAATTAGCAAGCGCTCGACAAGGTTGTTCTCATGGAGGAAAACCGTGCTCTCCGGGACGCCGTGGCCGCTGCCAAGCCCCCTTCTGAATCCTAGCACTCGGCCGAAGAAGAGGAATCGGATGCGGACAGCGACGCATCTCATAGCACGGTCCAATCCATGGGAATGGTCTGAGGAAGACTCCGATCCAACTAAAAACCCTTTCTTTTCCAGCAAGAAGCAAAGAAAAAGACGAAAGGGAGTCAAAACCAGCCACGCCGCACTGTACGACGACGGTTCCAGACACGTGCTGACCAAGCACCACCAAGCCACCCCGCCCCAACCCATTGCCATGTCAGGACCATTCAATAAGAATCCGAAACCATCAGCGAAGCCAGCTGTAAAACCAGCAGCGAAGCAAGGAGATACCAAAACCCCCGGCAAATACACAGTGCCGCGGGGACGCCGCGGCCGGACCAACATCGCCAGTGTGGTTCTGGCCCCAGAACCAACAACAACAACAGATGAAACCGCAACACAGCAGCCCGACTCAAAAAGGGTGCCCCCAATCATACTCAGGGACAAAGCCAAGTATGACCAGGTCGCCAAATTTGCAAAGGACGCTAAAGTCGAGATAACCAAGCGTACGCATACTTCCTACCACCTCAACGGACTATAGAAACCTGGTGAGTCATTTAGAGATTACTAAAGTGCCATATCATATACGTTCCAGCTCCCTAAAAACAAACTGCTCCATGTGGTTTTCAAGGGAGTTTTGGAATCTACGTCCACGGATACCATCAAATCCGAATTAGAAAACCTGGGATACCACCCGATCGCCGTCACCAGGTGGTACTGGAAGACCGGGGCAAAAAAGGGGCGCCCCATGCGATGCGTCCTAGTGCTCCTACCCAGAACCAAGAAGGACATTTATAATAACATCGTGACACTAAACGGAATCACAATCCGTTTAGAAGCACAGAAAACGAAGGACCAATGAGGACAGTGCCATAACTATCAATTATACGGACACGCTTCTTGCAATCGCAAAGCCGCCTCCAAATGCGTCAAATGCGTAGGCGACCACAAAACCGAGAGCTGCACTGAAACGCCAGAAGAAGCCCCCCAAATGTGCCAACTGTGAGGGGGCCCACCCGGCCTCATGGGAAGGCTGCCCAAGCCATCCCAAACACAAGCGACCGGCCCAGCGGAGACCCTTCTCCTGGGCCGAAAGAGCCAGAGCAGCCCCGACCGCGGGACCCAGCGCCGGCACGAACCGCAGAGCCGGCGCGGGCCCCAGACCCGCGGCGGCACCAATCAGCGACAGCCTGCCCGAGACGCTCCGTCAAATCTCTAGTGCCATAGAGACCATGAACAGGAGCTACCAAGAACAACTTACGCAGTTGATGAGCGCGCTGTCGCCCCTCGTCAAACAGCTGCTGCCAGGAACAACAAAGAAAGCAGCCCACAATGATTGTTGAAACGATCCCGCAATTCCTGCGCATCATGTCTTGGAACGGCAACTGCGCTCACAACAAGAAGCCAGAACTCCTACACTTCCTAGAGGATCACGACATTGACATTGTACTGCTCCAGGAAACCTTCCTGAAACAACGACACACGTTCAATATCCCAAACTACTGCACTTACAGAACGGGCCGCACAGATTCGCCAGGTGGAGGTACAGCCATTCTAGTAAAAAGAAACATTGAACATCATCAGATCCAGTCGGCTCAATCCGGTAAAATTGAGTCGACCGCAATCCAGATCAAAATACACCCGCAAAAGAAAGTCAACATCTTCTCGGTGTAGATTAAACCAAGACAGATCCTCGACGAAGCGGACGTAGAAGTCCTATTTCCAGATGACACAGCAGTCATCGCAGGAGGCGAGTTCAACGCGAAGCACTTCCTATGGGGCAACCTGACAAACAACTTCAAAGGCAGAACCATTGACAACGCCGCAGTAAGATACCGGGGGACCGTGTAATCCAGCCAGACTTCCTGGACATCTTCCTGACCAGAGGAGTCCATCAACAACAAACACTGACTGTGAACCACGACCTGTCCACATCAGACCACTTGCCAATCATTCTGGAAGTTGGAAATCCAGCTCTGAAACACACCAGATTCAGGGACAAAACCATCACAAACTGGAACGCCTTCACACAGAAGTTGGTTGCGTCAGAACCACAGGCCCTCATCGACAATCCCGCTTCTCTCGACCAAGCGGCTTTGAGGCTCACAAATGACACTCAGGTAGCGCTCGATGAAGCGTCAACTACTAAAAGCTACCCAGCAGACAGATACCTTAACATCCTCAGGGAACTCCGCGAAAGGAACCGCGTCAAAAACCGCATCCTTCGCAGGTACACCACAACTGGGGATCCAGCCATGAAGAGAGAAGCGAGTCGACTGACATTAGAAATCCGACAAGCCATTCATGACATCTACAATGAGAACTGGCAGAACAAGCTAGAACAATTAGCCATAGAAGATGGATCCATCTGGAAGATGGCCAGATCCTTGACCAAGAGTCCAAGGAAACCTCTCCCGTCCATCGTCCACAACAACGTGATAATAACGGATCCCTCGGCAAAACTCGACGCCTTTGCGGGTCACTTCGTCCTCTACCACACCGCCTCTGAAGGTGTCTACCGCAGCAGTAGATTAAACGTTAGGTAGAAATATTACTCGACCACGGCATTATAGACGGAAAAAAACTTTTCTACCAAATTTGGGGGATACCTCTATTTATCTTATTGGCGAATTATGGAAATCTTTCCTTGTCTAAAAAATGTTATATTTGAGGTTACGAATATACCAAACCTAACAGCAATGAACTGGGGAGAAAAAGGGATCCCCCACTATATAGCCTATCTTTGGACACGCAGGAGAGAGACAAATGTCATATCCGACAACGGTCCGTGCTATTCCAGGTACGTGTAGTTTATAGTTTATTGATATTAGGCGATTTCGGCACAGATAAAAAAAAATATATTTGAGGTTACGAATATACCAAACCTAACAGCAATGAACTGGGGAGAAAAAGGGATCCCCCACTATATAGCCTATCTTTGGACACACAGGAGAGAGACAAATGTCATATCCGACAACGGTCCGTGCTATTCCAGGTACGTGTAGTTTATAGTTCATTGATATTAGGCGATTTCGGCCCAGATTTTCATCTGTTATTGGGTAGACGAATGGTTAACCATTTCGTACGTACGAATGACGTAGCTCAACAATTCTTATCCGAATTCAGTGAATAGGGCGTTTGGTACATTTTGACTTTCACATTTTCATTTAGACATGAGACAGAAAAAGATAGAAAGCTACCAAACCTCCACTAGCCAGTTATAAACCGCGGTCAACCATAGCATTTGACAGATAAAAGTTGCCGTAACGGCATCATTCTCTCATTCGAAATTGATTGGTACCTGTTTGACAGACTAAACTGAGGTTCCAAGCTGAGGCGAAATCGCATTGGTTTTCAATGACATAACCACAAATTATGCTGAAAATAGATTGCCAGTTGTGTTTATTTTTGGACTTTGATAAAATGAATCTTCAAGAAGCTATTCGGCGTTGATTTTTTGAGGTCCCATATATGTTAGACTGGAGAACAAGCTGGGACTGGTCCATTGAACGCGTGTCGCGTGTCTGTAATTATTCATTATTCAATTTATATTTTTATTTTGCATTAAATTGATTTTTCATTATAATTTGTTATTAGTGTGTGTGTCAAGGAGCGATTACAGGTTAGTTGAATAATTGTTAATTTGTTTTTGAGAGTTTAATTATTTATACAAGTATTTTTTTTTTTTTTTTCATTTTTATGTTTTTTGTTTGTTTATAACCTTTTTTATAACATGTGCATTGTTCATGTATTTAACAAAAATCGTTTCATGCTGTAAACAACACAGATAAAGAAGTGAAATAAATCCTAAGAAATTTAGTGGTGCCTTTTTGTGCTGGAATTTTGATTTTTATGAATTTAGAGCGTGCATTAGAGCCTTGTTGAATTTACTAACATTTTCCTACCCTGACGAGAGAATATCCTAACAAATTGAAATAATCAATCTAGAGTTATTGGCTCAAAAACAACTATAGCTGTGAGTTTACGTAACCAGGGACCTCAGTACCTGCCACAGATGGGCTAACTAAGCAAAAAACTCTACAGTATTGAATATAGGTAGTGTTGATTGAATGTAGTGTGTGTAATTCAAATTTTAGCACAAAGACAAAGGATGGTACCTAATTTGAGCTTTTATTGACTTAAAATATCGATTATTGACTTACAAGTATTATTAAAATTACACATTTGTTTCGATTTTTAAGGAATGCTAGATCGAGTTTTTCTCTGCCGTGCTCTTGTCGTGCTCTGCCCCTCGTTAGTTCCAGGATGAGAACGGTACGATTTACTTTAATAATAAAGTAGACATTTCACAAATTTTTCGTTTCTTTTACATATCACAACCTCCCTTAAATTTCCCTAATATTTGCTATATCGGGCGCATGTCCAGTAAGTAAAATTGAGTAAGTTTCCACAACGTAGGTCCTATTTGTTTTTCATTTCGTTTTTCAGAAGATTTGTTTTTTAAAAGGTAATAAAAATTCTCACCGTTCAATCTTACTGAACGAACCCGGGTATTTTATACTACATTATCCAGACATTAGGTCTTTCCAAAAATGCTGTATGCTTTTTCCCTGCAAGAACAAGTAATCAAATTGCTTCGCTATTGGGAATAATATTTCTCTCACTGTTTGATAAAACATATTTTAAAGCTTTAGGGAATCGATCCTCTCAAAATGGCCTTTTCTTTGATTGTAAAATTGGCTACTCCTCAGCCGAGGTTGCTATTTGTAATATTATCGGTCGGGATTTGTTCTAGATTCTTCGGCATATTGCGAAAAAACAATCATTATGTTTCTTCAGAACAAAAGTTGATTTGATGATAATCCTATTTTTAATCGAAATGAGGTAGGTAAATGAAGTTGTTCTCCACAAAATAAAACGAACATACATACATACATCGACCTTAAAGTTTTGTAACTCATATACACGCCAAACTTCCTGAGCGACTTCATAACAACAAGTCGGACAATTTTATTCATATCTTCAACCTGGCCGATGGGACATGGTCGCGCTAGCTCTTCGTGATGTTGTCATTCTGACGTCCCTGAGAACGGTGATACATGTGAAGTTCGTTTCACGAGGGTTTATACTTTTGACATCGAAGACGTCATAACTTGAGAAAAAAAAGGGTTGTAGATTAATTCATATGACACATTCATTTTTTTTGGAAAAATTAAAATTACTATATGTTCCGTATACAGAGTTTCACTCACCAGTCGGTAACAAGCGGTTGCGACGTTGGTTATTTGGTGACAGATAAATTATCAGCTTCCAGGAAAAAAACCATGTCCCGTAAGTTGACACTTTTTCAGGAACTGATATATTTGGGACACCAAACCAAGAAGCCGGTTAAAATATTATATATACGAAACATATACCTACTTAATGACTTCTGATTTGATTTAAGAACCGACGAACGTTTTTGACGTCATTGATTTGTGTCAGTCAATTTCTATTTGTTAAAAAAGGAAGGCAAATTATGTCAAAAGTATAAACCCTCGTGAATCAAAGTTTACGTGTAGTTTTAATTCCAATCGACTGTTTTTCATGTTATATCGTCGATATCACATTTGTCGGACAAAAATCTCGTGGCACTGGGGAGGTCCGACGTACTCAACAGCAACATGTTAAGGGTGTCGGCTCCCTCAATGCCACGAGATTTTTGTCCGACAAATGTGATATCGTCAATATACCATAAAAAACAGTCGATTGGAATTAAAACTACACGTACATGTATCACCGTTCTCAGGGACGTCAGAATGACAACTTCACGAAGAGCTAGCGCAACAATGTCCCATCGCCCAGGTTGAAGATATGAACAACATTATCTGACTTGTTATTATGAAGTCGCTGTACATGAGTTACAAAATTTTGAGATCGATGTACTGGGGACTAGTACTAAAAATGTTAAAAAATACAGAGATTTAATTGATAAGTTAGTTTACTAACAAAAAACATTGAAAAAACTCACCAGAAAAATCGATGAAACAAAGACAAACAAACAGAGATGAACGGTCTCTTTGCTTATGGTTATCAATAAAAGTACATTGCGTATTTAGGTGGAAAAGTGTCACATTCTCGGCCGAAGGTGTAAGTTGACTATTTATTTATTTAACAAAAACGAATACCGGTGGTATCTATGAAAGGGAATAACATGTTCACTGCCTTCTTAAAGGGAACATTCAAGGATTGCCATTTGACTCTTACACATTTTTCTATCTTTGACAGGAAACTTATTCTTATGAACCCTACAACCCCTTTAGTCTATTGCCTGCCCAAAATACATGAACCCAACTGTCCCGTTCGCCGAGTTATCTCTTATATAAACTCCCCAAGCTTCTAAGCTTTCCTCTTGGCTTATGTCCATTTTACCTTCTATACTGAACTTAAACAATCCATTTTCTATCAAAAATTCCTACCAGCTAACGGAACACTTGACAAAGATCGAAATTCCATTTCAGTCATGGCTTATTTCCTTTGATTTCACCAATCTTTTTCGTAGTATTCCCCCCGATGATTGTCTTGTTTTGATCAGTGAGATGTTATTTAATAATACTACACTTACATCATATTAGACTTATGCTCCTTAGTCAATTGTGTACTCTTTCAAAACCTTTTTCAAATCGACGACCAATGTTATGAACAAAAATCTGGATCAGCCATGGGGTCTAACCTTTCTCTTTTTCTCGCGGAAATATTTATGTTTAATTTAGAACTACAAATTTCTACACACAACCCTTATAAGAAACACATTAAAACCTCTTTACGTTATGTTGATGATATTTTCACAATATTCTCTGGCAGCAGACAAAATTTGGAAGAATTTATGTCAATTATCAAGTCTCTCCATCCAAACACAAAGTTCACCTGCGAGATGGAAAGAGATTCTTGCTTACCCTTTTTGGATCTCCTAATGACAAAATGGTAGTTTTTAATTTGAAATTTACCGAAAACCTTCAGCTACAGACACAGTAATTCCCTTTTCTTTTGACCATCCTTTTAATCAAAAATTTGCAGCTTTTAATTCACTTTCCTACAGACTCTTCAATATTTCCCTGT
Organism: Ceutorhynchus assimilis; assembly: GCA_917834065.1. Classification (NCBI taxonomy): domain Eukaryota; kingdom Metazoa; phylum Arthropoda; class Insecta; order Coleoptera; family Curculionidae; genus Ceutorhynchus; species Ceutorhynchus assimilis. The sequence continues at coordinate 10,198,748 of OU892278.1, read as the reverse complement.
CCACTGACAGCTTTTTTAAGGAATTTAATATTATTTTACAAATTGCCAAAAATAATGGATATCCATTAAACCCCATAATAAAGTAATTTAACAAACATTTCTGTACGAAACTGAACGAACAATTACTCAGGAATCACAATCGCAAAGTTGCCACATCCAATAGAACTTTGACATATTTTGGCAATGTCTCGTCAAACGTGGCCAAGAACATTTCTGTAACTAAACCAAAAATCTTTTTCAAAATTAAGAATAGCTTGGGAAAACATCTAGTTAACAGTAAAGATAAAATTCCTATTTTACAAAAATCAGGCGTTTATAAATTGAAGTGCTCACATCCTCAATGCAATGTTTGTTATATTGGCTAGAGTGTAAGGAGAATTGAAACTCGAGTTGGAAAACATGTCAAACTTATAGAGAAAAATGAACATTCATACATAACTAACAGCAATTCTCCTTTCGCTAACCACATTCTAGAGTCAGGCCACCCTTTCGACCCGGGTCTTGGAACGGAAGTTTTACATACCTGTCAGAAGAGCCTACAATTGGTCTTTTAGATAAATAGGGCAGTCAAATCTCCTGATTGCACCTGTACTAATGAACAAACTAATTTTGATTGCTTGAAGTTTTTTTTAAATTCAATTAACGTAGGTTTCTCATGTAATATTAACATAAATCCTTCCTGTGACTTAAATGAAACTTAGCAATCATATAATAAGGTAAAGTAGTTAATGTAAATTTCTACCTCAAATTTATTCAGCTGTGCTTACTTGGTTTGCGCAGTTAACACGTTCACTGTCTTATGACCCATATATGGGTCATGCCTTATGTTTTTTACAAGTCCTGTGCCCCATATTTGGCTCAAGAATGGGTTTTATTTCATAATAGGTTTTAAGACGGACTGTCGATCAATCTTCTCATTATCTGCAGGAGACTCTGTAGTAAACAAGGCAACTATGCAAAGTAAAAATTTGAGATTTTTGTTAGACCTTGGCTGCACCTCAGTCTATCTAAAATCTCTCGACAGTAATGAAACACTTTCCACTTCGGTATGTAATATAATATATACTAATGAGCCTTATTATACCATGGTAGGCAGTATGCCTGATAACATGCGGAGCAATAAGTTGAGGTTTTCTTGAACCAAATATGTTTCATAGGACTCTGTGCATGTAAATTTTAACTACAGAGTCCCATGACTCAAATATGAGACATCAGTTTTTTTTTTAATGGAGGACTTCTGTGTCTAGCTGATAGGTTGTCATTTAGACAGCGAACGTATTAATACACAAATCACTATATTTAGAAGTTTGGAATAACATTTGAATAAAAAAATACTGGTCCACTATATTTAAAAAAAATGCTAATACACAAACTACAAGATGTTATGAGGAATTTAGACATACAATTATCTATGCAGGAGCAGAACAAAAATATTTTGGAGAAGGCGAGAAGGTGTAGATGAATGACCCATTAGAAAAAACGTCCACTGCTGGCCAAGTTATCAAACAAAGAGGAATAGGTATTAACTTACTTGATAAGCAGAATTGGTTCGAATACTGAAATTCAATATGCGAATACTAATCATGAATAAATACCAGTTTAAAAAGTATTCGAACACAGAGGGGTTCGAATACATGGTTCCCAAAAGTATTCGAAGAGAGACGCAATCTCTGACTATCCACATCCACTGGAGTTGATAAGTGAAGAGCAGCAGCCAGAGAGTTTTGAGTTCACAGTGAAACTTCAGATGATATATCGTCGGCATCATATGAAAATTGCCTAAGTCCAAAAAGGTAAATTTTACAGGAGGCACAAAAAACCTTTGTCAAGAAAAGCTACATGAGAAAAATCACCGGCAAGAATACATAAAAAAGACTGGACTCACGCAAGTTTCACTCTATCCATGGACTTATGCAAATTTTTTTTCATGGTTCTGTGGCTACATCTAATAATTTATCGCCCAAATATTTTGTTGCATCATAGATTATCGAATTTCTCACAAATCTGCACTAGAAGCTCAATTTTGAAAAAAATTGGACTTAGCCAATTTTCATATGATGCCGACGATATTTGGAATTGTAGTTATATTGAGTATGGATAATCATTGCGGCGTTTTTAACAACAACCGACAGTTATTCGCATGCAATAGGAAAAAGGTCGACGTTAATTTCGTATTCTGGGGAATCCTGATAGGTTTAATAAAATAAAATAAAGTTTATTTGTGAAGTACCTAGTTGTTTACTTGCTTCCCATATTTCAATGGTTTCTACTAATGCTTTGGTGCTAAGATTCCATCAACAGTCATGGCCAAACAACAAAATGAGGCATGGTTAAGGTAATATGAATCATAAAAATTACTATTTTACAGTAAATCAAATAGATATTGCTAAGTTGTTTCATTTTATTGTTCACGCATTACCAAGGCGAATGGACTGTGAATCTAGTGGTAAGCCAAATTAAACTATGCAAATTAAACTAAACTTATTACTTCAGTTTCTCGGTAAAATCGATGCTTCCTTGTGATGATTTTTCCTGATTTGCTTACCACTTTCTTGCTTCTGGGTTTTATTTATCATTTTTATCTATATTATGATTCAGGCGGATAGGTATATTTTATTGAAATATCTTCTAATTAATTAATCGCATGTAATTGAAACGCATGAATACAATAGTACCTACCTACTAGTTTGACACTGAAGCGGTTAAATATCTTTAAATTCTTTTCATTCGGATTTCTATCACAAGTCTTTCTCTAGTTCTTCTACCTCGTCCATCCAACCGAACCCCAATCAATAGACCAGTAAATTCCCGGACGCAATTTATTACTATTAAACATTTAGTAGGAAATATTGCGTTTTTTCTCTTTCTGCTCTCTTTGGAGGAAAACCAGCCACAGTCCTGCGTCTAATGGAATAGAAAAGCGGCCCCTTGTTTCACTAAGTTAACGCTGCAAAAACCTTATAACTTAGGCTTTAGGGGTCTATTAAATCTGCTTATAGTTTGAAATAAGAAAATCAAGTTATCTAAAATCTGGAAATTTAATTACTTTGGACAGAGTTGTCAAAAAATTGTAAATGCGAAACGTATGTCATACTTTTCTAGATTATGTGAATTTCTAGAAACACATTATTGGTGCTTGCTAACTGAAATATGAGTGTTATATTGAGTGAAATTGAAATCATATTATATTGTACCCATACAGAGCTTCATTGCCGATTTTCCCAATCATATGAAACATTTGCAAAGTATAAATGGAACTAATTATATTGGTGGATATTTTCGCTATACTTGCTTTTTTTCTTGTTACCCGTTTCTCTTGTGCCGGCGAGTAACGTATCGATCTATGTTGGACTCTCGGGATTTGGATTTATTAAAATTCAGAGAAGTTTACGAATTATTGATTTTTCATGAAAATTTGTCAACAGAAATTTTGTGTGAGTTTTACAAGTTGGGCAAGTTAATCACATGACAAAAATTGAAGTCAAAACAAACAATATACTTCTTATTTGGAATAAACATGTACATCAGAACCAATTGAGAATGAGTTGTTTGTGTATATCTACCATTGTCGTTAATCATTATATTTCAACTTTGCTTTGCGATCAAATTGAGAAAGTTGAGAACTAAGTCTAAAAAAGCTTAGTTTTTTATGGATTCAAATGAATAAAGTCCGCCCAGATGTCCCAGAAATGTTTTTGATGATGATATAATCGTGTATCTTGTATTAAACCATTATCGACGAATTATCGAGCAATGAAGCCTTTGAGCCTTACATAAATGATTTATAGATGATTCAAGAATCCTGTTATATTCCAAGATATCAACATCTACGTTTTCTCAAATAGCTGGCATAGTATAAATTGACTGAGCCATGAGCTCCGATAAAAACTCAATCCCGAAAAAAATTAGTTTTTCATAATGGAGCAATAGATCCACGGACTGGAAATAATCTCCGGTCTGCCGATTCGGTCAAGTGGCCCGCTACTACACTGACCTGTCGTTGACAGCCAGTGTAACATGGCGATTTATGTGCCATCTGGCGGTGAAACGGCCCGCCCGGACTATTTCGGATTACACAATTCGATCTCCACGTCGATTTGTATCTCTGTTATAATACTAGAAACATTTTTATATGAAGTAGCGATGTAATCAATAAACATCAGTGACTGAAGATAAGACATTACTGAGAAAAATTAATCACTTTCACTCACTCTCTCAAATGGAAGCAATCGTGAGGAATTCCCTAGTAAAGCGTTTCGCAAAATATCCACTGTGGATCGTCAAATTAGTATTTGGAAAAGCCAATTGACAATCACTCAAACTCAATATACTCAAAAACTGAACGTTTTCCGATCCCCGAAATAGAATTAACACACAGTCAATTTGTTCAGGTGAATTCGGCTGTTGGACTGGGACAAAAGGGCCGCTCGGCCGCATCATAAAGGGGATTAAACATTTACAACTTCATTATGATATCTGCGCGTGAGTTAATAGGATCTAAATAAATGATGCGGGACGCCCTCTGACGGATGGTGTGAAAATTTTGTTTGTTTATGATAAATTTCGGCCGATCGTTCTTAATTATGAGATCTAGCCAAATTGGTTTAATGAAAAACATAAAAATTATTTTTTTTTCAGTAGTTTACAATATGCAACTCTGAAAATCTCCTAATTCACTCTATCCATTCCAACCAGCTATCGCGTAAAACTAATGCTGAAGCTGGAGTGTTACGAAACATGATGAAGCAAGTGTTATAATATAGCGAACATCTATTAGAAATTAGTTTCACTTTTTCCATTCATAGATTTTCATTTTATTTAAGTTCAATGGAACATTTTTGCGGAGGTGAGAAAATTTGATGTCTGTCAACCAACAGTTTCGCCTCACTAAACAGAGAAACAAGAAACCAGATAATAGCTATACTTGCACTATTTACTATCGCGTCGTCAGTCGTCACTTGTTGATGTATATTATAATACTCGTTAGCGAGTAAATACCTATGATGATGATACTACAATATACAGGGTGTCCCAGGGAAACCAGCCCACCTCGATTTATTGGATTTGGAATGGAAATCTGGAAAAACGCTCGGACACGTCGATTTTTGATTTGAGGGGGAACTATATTTCAGTTTTTTTTATCCCCGTAGCTTCAAACCCCTAGCTGGGGGGCACAACCCCCAATTTTGAATAGGGAATGGGGGTTGTGTCCCATCGATTTCTTTGTGGTCCTAAAATTTCCTCTAATTATTTTCATCCGTAACGAAATGATATCCTGTCAAAATCTTGGAAATAGACTATTGTTTTAGTGGGAGTGAAAGCGATACTTACCTTCCTTAATAATAATGAGATTAAATTCTAGGGTCATACAGAACTTGATGAGACCTTCAAAAAGACATGACACGACCCCTATTCCCTATTCAAATTTGGGGGGTTGTTCTCTCCCTATTTAAGGGGTTGAAACTACGGGGATGAAAAATACTGAAAAATATTTCCCCCTCAAATCGAAAATCGGCGTGTCCGAGCGTTTTTCCAGATTTTCATTTCAAATCGAAAAAATCGGGATGGACTGTTTTCTCTGGGACACCCTGTATAGATTGTTATAGTTTCTCAAATCAGTCTTAGGGAAAGTGAAAGTGAAAAATTTAATAACCACTAAATGGATTTATATATTTTGTGAAATCAATTATTTTTCAATGGGGCCTTCTACCCTTTTTTTTTGTATTGGGGTTTTGGATTGCCTGAATACAAAATAAAATCCAATTAGAGCGTTGTCGATCCAAAAATTGATATTTTGCTTTGTTTTGATTGGGGTAGGTTGGGAAAAAAAAACACCAACGGAAGTTTGTTTTTTTCAAAATTGTCGACGTTTCGCAAATTTTATTTGCATCCTCAGGACATTACAAAAGACGTGAAAAATTTAATAAATAAATAAATAATTAAAAAGTGGACATTAGGAACATACTGACTACTACTTACATTTAAAAATTAATTTTCCTTGTCATTAAAATAATTGTATCACAGATCTTATAGGTATTACAAAAGTTTTTTTGTCTTTGGAACATCATCATTATATTATGTAAATTAATGAGGTAAAAAATGTAATTGGGCTGATTCATTTTGAGGGATTTAAAGCAAGTCAAGAACATTTTTATACTGCTCAAAGTGGGAAATTGAAAAATAAACAAAAAGGCAAATTTAAAAATCTTGTTAATGCACAAAGACCTATTCATGAGATTGATGTTAATAATAAATGGATTGTTAATCATATTAATGTGGAAATTCCAAAGGAGGTGCAGTATATACTCAGTTTGGGTGAAAAGTTTGATTTACCTTACACCGAAAATAAGTCAATTAAGGATTTGATTATAGATCTGGAATATGTTTTAGATATGTTTGACGAGGAAACAAAAATTCAAATTAGAAATCAGTGCATCAATATTACAACAAACTTTGTTCGTTCTAATAAACCATTAAGCTTCTAAAAAAACAACTTGTCAATATGGCTAAAAAAACTACAAACTTTCTTAAAGAAAACAAAGATAATATATTGGTATTAAAGGCTGACAAAAGCAACACAACAAAATAATAAATCCGAATATATTGCAAAATCCTTGAATATGTTGATGGATGAAACTACATATAAAAAACTAAAAAAGGATCCAACAGTTACAATTCAGAACAAAAATAAAAAGATGATTGACACTTTGATGAGGGATGGTTTTATTAGTAACGAACAGGGAAAAAAACTGCAAATCCTCCAAAGATCTATTTTCAACCTAAAATACATAAAAATAATATACCTTTAAGACCTATTGTATCGTTTGTAGGCTCACCTTTGTATTCTCTAACTGATTTTCTGGCTTCTACGTTAAATGGTATGTTTGTCAGGAATGAAAGCTATGTTCGTAACTCTATTGAGTTTGTTTCAAGTATGAGAGATGTTATACTTCCAAATGTCTATGAACTCATCTCTTTGGACGTGGTTGCGTTGTTTACCAATGTTCCGACAGATATAGTTGTGAACATAGTCAAGAAGAAATGGCATCTTGTAGAGAAAAGTGTAAAGATTCCTTTGGATAGATTTGTTGAACTATTAATGTATGTTTTTGATAATAATTATTTTCAATATCAGGACAATTTTTATAAACAAATATATGGTCTAGGGATGGGTAATTGTTTATCACCAGTCTGTTCAGATTTAGTGATGCAAGAACTGCAAGACCAATCTATTGAAAAACTTCCTTTTCAATTAGCGTTTTATAAGAGATACGTAGATGACATAATAACTGCAATTCCCAAAAATCAAGAGCAGACTGTACTAGACATATTTAATAGTTACCATCCTAGAATACAGTTTACAATAGAAAAAGAGAGGGACAACAAGATCGCATTTCTTGATGTGCTTTTGGTAAGACAGAAGCAAATTATAGAAACTGACTGATACCATAAACCAACCTTTTCAGAAAGATTTCTTAATTATTTATCTGAACACCCACTCAAACACAAGATAAATATAATTAATAATCTTAAAAGTAGAGCAATGTCACTCTCATCAAACAAGTTCCATAAAAAAAATCTGAGGTACATAGAGAGTATGTTGATTAAAAATAACTACCCAGTATCATTAATTAAAAAAATTCTTGATCAATGTAATGCAGTAAAAACCACAAAACAAAAAGAATTGGAAATTTATTGCAAACTACCCTATATTAAAACTTTGTCTGAACAAATACAAGGCGCATTTCGAGGTAAAGTTACTAAAAAGAAAGAAAAACTTAAAATTGCATTTAAATGCCAAAATACAATTAAAACCCGATTCTTTTCGAATCTAAAATCTAGCACAAGGAAAGAACTAAAATCAAACGTAGTTTATAATATTCCTTGCTCCCAATGCAGTAAGAGCTATGTTGGACAGACTGGTAGATACTTACAACAAAGAGTGAAAGAGCACAAAAATGACCAAAAGAACTATCGTTTAAAATCTAATCCAACAGCCTTAGTGGAACATAAGTTACAAACTGGGCATAATTTTGATTTTGACAATGTAACCATCTTACAAACACAATCTAATTATAAAAAAAGATTGATTGCAGAAATGATCGAGATTCAGAAAAATAAAAGTTGCGTAAACAAACGAACTGATGTAGAAAATCTGAGTACGTCATATTTCAATATTATTAATAAAATAAAATAACGTCACTGTAATTTTGGTTGTTTTTTGTTCTCGTTCTCTTTCTTTCATGAATTCCTGTGTGTTTTTGGTTTTTTTTTCCCTAGCTTATAGCGGCACCATTTCAGTGTAGTTTGGTACCGGCATGCATTGATTATAGGTACTACCTGATTTTAATTTAAGAAAAAAAAGTAACAACAATAACTTTAGAGTTACCAGTTTTAATATTTCTGTTTTTGTTCTTGATAATTTTAAACGTTATGTCTACAGTGTTTGTCTTTTTGTTTTTATTTTTATTTTAACGTGTTACGGCTTGTGTGTTTTTTGAATTCCGTAATTTACATAATATAATGATGATGCTCCAAAGACAAAAAAACTTTTGTAATACCTATAAGATCTGTGATACAATTATTTTAATGACAAGGAAAGTTAATTTTTAAATGTAAGTAGTAGTCAGTATGTTCCTAATGTCCACCTTTTAATTATTTATTTATTTATTAAATTTTTCACGTCTCTTGTAGTGTCCTGAGGATGCAAATAAATTTTGCGAAACGTCGACAATTTTGAAAAAAACAAACTTCCGTTGGTGTTTTTTTTTTCCGATCCTACCCCAATCAAAACAAAGCAAAATAAAAAAAAAAATAACAAAATAAAATGTACGTAATAATTTTAGTCACCTATTGCTATTCAGTTAAAGATATTGAATTTGCCGATAAAACGAGTGTTATAGTCTACCAATCCGTCGTCAAAGCTGCTTTCGGGTGCTTCCCTTTGAGCGCTCCCTAGTTACCCCGAAGTACTCCAGCTACAGTTTGACTCGTTCGGTTTCAAGCATTCGAGTGCAAAAAGCATGGAATATGATAGGTTTAACGTGTTCTAGGAGCTTCACTCTCTGCACCTGAAAGGGGCTCGGAGAGAACTAGAAATCAACCAATTACGGGGGCGGTATCAACCAATCAAGGGGGCGGCTATGAATTCGAAATGTGTCAGTTCTGTGTTGATTTTTTGATCAGAATGAAAATTGTGTACTGTATTGTATGGTTGCCTATTTTTCAGGGTTTAGGTCGTTGTGGATTATTTTCGTTCGTCTTTCCTATTGGCTGCGGTTATAATACGTCATAGAGGCGCGAAAACATCAATTTCAAATAATGGCAAAAATTAATTCTTGAATGAAAATGTAATGTTTCAATGCATAATTTTACTAATCATATTAAACGGTAATTTTGGGCAGTAGAAGTACTTGTCTTACCTTGAAAACATTCAATTCAATATAGCGGGACGGCCCCATTGTCTAAAAATAGGTTTCATTTTATGCTGATTTCACTTTTTTTTTGTTGGAATTATCCTATTGTAGATTATCGGCATTTTTTGCAAAACTGGTGACTCCAGAAACTATTAAAGAAATGAAAAAGTGGAATTGTAAACAATGATATTTAGAATGTAGGCTCTAAAGGACTTTGAGAAATTTTTGCGGCGTGCGCATCCCATAATAGATTGAAAAATTTATTAATAATTACCCCCTGTTTACATCACATTTTTCTCTTTCGAATATAATTTTTTGCTGTTTTGCATGTTGGCGAATGTCATCATCAGCCACAATATAAAATAAAAGTGAGGTTATTTGTTTATCGATAATAAACAAAGTATAGGTGGGTTTATATAGCCACATAACATAACATAAGAAATAACATAACATAAGATAAAAAGTTGACCTTATGGAAACCCCTAATGGCGTTTATACAGAAAATAACATAACATAACATAACATAAGAAATAAGAAAGTTGGTTAACTTTTAACTTTTATGTCTTATTTTATGTGAAAACGGATCTGCGCATGCTCATCCCTCGATGTCGACATATGGCGGAATAGTAAACAAAACATTCCAAATAAAACAAAATTATTTTGATTTTGGTTTCGGCTTTTGGTAATTTCTTGGATTCGTTATTTATTTTTGTGTTCCTGCTGAATTATTAATTAATAAATTTTTTCATCAAATATACTGTTTTCATTGGAGTTTATATAAGTACAAGTACAAGTACCAGCTGATTGGTTAGAAATTATTTCTTATGTTATGTTATTTTCTGTATAAACGCCACAAAATTCTTATTTCTTATATTATGTTATGTCTTATTTTATCTTATTTCTTATGTTATGTTATGTGCTGTATAAACCCACCTTATCTTTCACGGTTGCTTTTTTTAAAATAGTTGAGAAGAATTATTAGTGTACCATGTTTATTAAGTTATCTTTGTATTCTTAGATACCTACCTACGTGAAGGAAGATGGATAACCCACCTGTGGAAAAATCGTTGTTATATAATCTTTTAAACGTATTCTGTGCAGGTAAGTCGTACATTTGAGTGAGCAGAGCTCTTCCTACTTGGTCAGGTACCAAATTCAAGGAAATTTCGTTTGGATTGCTTGATTGATTGATGTTGTGTGTTTTTTGCTTCGCGCATTCCGCCGTAATGCAAAACAACCAGGTATTCCTGTTTAAAAATATTGCACCTACTGGATTGGCCAGTTTATAAAATGGCTGGAAGCACTAGCCATATTACAGAATAATGCAAAATAAACAATTATTTTACACTGTGGCCGCGTTTTATAAGTGACTAGCTGTTTTATAAAAAGGCGAAATTTACAATGTGGCTACGACATAATGTTTGTTTCACTGGGGTTTGTACTTTTGACATCATTTGTTGTCCTTTTTTAACAAATAAAATTTGACTGAAGCAAATTGATTTGGTTTAGTAAAATTTTATTTGTTAAAAAAGGAAGGCAAATTGTCAAGAGTACAAACCCTCGTGGAATCTAGGGTACATAATAAAATATCCATTGATGGGTATACTATTTTTGTTGTAATATTCTTTCGCTTTTTGCTTGGTCTGGATATTTTCCATTTCTGTAAACACTGCACAAGGCAGTAGTTTCGGTTTTAAATATTCTGATAAAATTGGCAACTTGGATCTTGAAATTCTATTAGACATGAATTGTGATTTATGAAATACTAAAGACTTGTTGTCGTTTGGTCTTTTGAAGTTCCAGCATCTTGTGCAGAAGTTCTTCAACTTTTTGTTCTTCTATTTTCGCTTGTTGACTCGTAATAAGCATATACAGGTATAGCAAACACGTCGGTTCAGTCACAAGTTCAATATCTCCCTTGGTTTCCAAATAGAATGTTCTGAAAATTTCCTGAAATTCCTCGATATTATATCATTTTTCTGAATGACGATTGATCTATCGAATACGTTGGCGAAGTCAGAAATTTGATATCTCCCTTGGTTTCCAAATAGAATTTTCTAGAACTTACTTGAAAATTCACTATCACAGTCAAAATCGGATATACAGTCACTTCCGGGGTAATTTACACGATCGGTTGAATCTCTTTCGGTGATTGTCACTGCTTACACTGACTAACTGTCCCAGTGTTCACTATAGTGTTCACACTACCCAACCAGCAATTTTAGTCGCCGCTACGTATCCTCGACTACAAAGAGAACTTTAAAGTTGGCGTTACTAGTATCGGGAACCGTTTAGGCACCGTTTCTTCACCACGTTGTTACCAAAATGGGGAATGATTTTGCAGTAAGGTTTACGTGCCTGGATCGTCCTCGGAACTGTTAATTTACGTCCCGAGACCGTTTCGGGAACGTTGTGAAACCGTAAATGTGTGGTAATATCAACCAAAATGGGACTTTTTCCCATGCGCCTTCAACCTTGAAGATATTTATTTGATCTTTCTCTCTCTTTCAACTAAAATTATGTATATTATGTTACCGTTCATCCAGCCAGTACTTTAAGTTCACAATATGTACACCTTTATTTTGTTTACTTGATCATTATTACGTACCTATATGAATATTGAAAGGCTTTGATTTTCGTACCCAAGCAGCTAAAACCCAAACGAGTGAAATTTTTCTGTGACAATTAAGTATGCTAGATCTGAAAATAACAACGCGCCCTCAAACTAAAACATTTTGATGATAAAAATATTTAAAATAGAAGATATACTAAAATACAAAATTATTTATTCAAAGGAGTTAGCACTTTTAATAGGTCCATTTTAATTAGAAATCATAAAAGTCCAAGGTTTTTATTAGTAAACAGATAATATAAGGCGTGAATTTTCTACTTTTATACAAAATTAAGTTTTTCCAAAAAATGGCGTCTTAAATTTTCTATAAAACATGGCGTAAATTATTCAATGCTACGTTGAAGTTGCCTCTAGATTCGTTAAAGTAGAATTTACCTATACATAAGTGGCGTTCACGAATCCGTTACCTTACAATGTTACTTGGAAGTGGCGAACTCTAAAGTGTTTTCTATTGTCCCTCTGCGGTTGTGGTTACCTTCAAAAACACTTAGTAGTCACGCCTACTCAAAAGTTGATTTTTTCACGTTACGGTGACAATTATTTGTTACTTTAAAGTTTTGGTGTCGAATAAGTAGCTAAACCTTGACGCCCCACGGTTCCAGCAACCCTGAAACTTACCACAATGTAATGACACCATATAGTCATCAAATTGGGTAAGTGTTACGGAAGTTCCACTAATTCTTCTAACTTACTAAAGGTTTAAACTTCATAGTAAGTTATTTGGTACCAATTACTATTTTTTTACCCAATCATAGTAGCAGTGTCGATCAGTGAGGGTTTCTATAACTTTGATGCTAGTTGGGTAGTGTCCGCGCACTATTCTGATATCGGATTTCACTTTGCAGTCCTCGAATTATGTCTTACTTCTAACACCAATGTTACGGCTCTGGCTTTCGTGACATTAAATCTTGGGTTCGTTTTTTCCAAAATCAGAGTCCAATTAACACATCAATAAATTATTTCACGTTACTACACACTCTGACACTAATTAATTCACTAATTAACATAAACTTTTTACAACTCCTAACAATTATCACTATCTAAATCATATCACAGTCAATCTTGAACTTAAAAACTACTTACTAATACCGGCCTTTATATATAGGCCAAGGCACTTAGCGAAATAACAGCCATATTTTAACATAAAATTTAACAGCAAACCATCCATGCAATATTGTTGAGGATAATTTATAGTTGCTAAAAACCAAAAATGCAACATCTACTTACTTTTAGGGGATTTTATAAACAATATTTAGTGCAAAAATAGGGCTTTTTTTGTTTATTTCACTGTATTTCGAAAACTAATGATCGGATGGTTTTGCTACTGTGGCAATAGTTTTAGAGCATTGAACAAGCTTTAAAATGAGCCATCATATAACCCTGTAGGTCTTTTAGTCTTCGAGAAATGATTTTTTCCCCCCAAAAAAGAGATTTTCGTAAAAAATTCCTAACTTTTTTAATTTTCATGCTAGACAATTAATTTTTTACACATTGAGTAGATGAGGCAGGCTTTATGGCATTTCGCCTTTTCAGTGGACTTTTCAAAATAAATATAAAAAAATTATCCTCAATTCGACAGACTGCTTTAGAAACATCCCTATTTTGCTTGACAAGGGTATTATGCCGAAACGACCCATCGGACCGGGCCCAAATTTGGGCTGCATAAAGCCTGCCGCATCTACTATGTATATGTAAAAAATTGCATGTCTAGCATGAAAATTAAAAAAGTTAGGAATTTTTTACGAAAGTCTCTTTTTTTGGGGGAAAAAAATCATCTCTCGAAGACTAAAAGACCTACAGGGTTGTATGATGGCTCATTTTAAAGCTTGTTCAATGCTCTAAAACTATTGCTACAGTAGCAAAACCATCCGATCACTGGTTTTCGAAATACAGTGAAATTAACAAAAAAAGCCCTATTTTTGCACTAAATATTGTTTATAAAATCCTCTAAAAGTAATTAGATGTTGCATTTTTGGTTTTTAGCATCTATAAATGATCCTTAACAATACTGCATCGATAGTTTGCTGTTAAATTTTATGTTACGAAAAAATTTATCTGCCCCTGGACTAATATCCGCAATCTATTCGTCTAGACTCCAGAATAAACGCGATAATCCGATGCTCGAATAAAGCAGAATTTACTAGATTTTTAGGCATGTATTCTGGATACCGTGGCGAAAGCGCATCGTAACAATATAGTTTGCTACCAAAAGTAAAGCTCATTTTTAATTTCCAAAATATTACATTCACAACATGCAACTGCAAGAGCTGAAAAGGAATGATTATAATCGGTCTTTAAACATAAATAAATAACCTTCGTGTCATTGTTATATCAACACATCAACACCAACCCTTAGGCATAGGTACCTAACCACCTCGGGTGGGTACTTAAATGCTAATGAGCTATCAGGTATACCTGCCATGTCTGGGGTCGAAATTTCTTGCAAGATTATTTTACCTCCAATTCCTAGCAAATACCTGACCCAATATGGGGCCGAAAATTTCGTCGCCCCCCGAGCTCCTGTACTTCACCCAAATACAATTGCGTAGAATAATGTTTTAAATTTCAGTTTGGAGTAATTAAGTGGTATTTTATATTCTGTCTATTGCGAATATGTTACGTTACAAGTTTAATTCAATTTTCTGAAAATTTATCTGAAACACCTCGAGAAAATTTATGTAACCCAAATATGAAATTGATTTTTTTGACTCAAGCTAAATATAATTAATGCAAACAGAATTCGATGATTTCAAATTGGTGTTCATTTCTTTCAATTAAATACGAGTCAAATATATGATGTAGTTGTCCGAAGTTGTCGTCAGAATGCGATTTTTTTTCTGTGTAGACGTCCGTCAGTTGTGCTGGTGAACAAATCAAACGTGAATTACGATATTTTAACAAATATGTTTCCCAATGATGATCTTTTTCAAGCATAATTTTCGCAAACAACTTTCTCTGCCTGTCCATTAGATTGATGATAATGTGGACTGTTCGTTGAAATAGTTTAATTCCAATCTTTAGCAAACTTTTTAAATTCATGAGATGAAAATGGCATTATGTCAGTAATAAGCAAAGAAGTAATTCCTAATTACCCAAAGACGCCTTAAATTATTTCCTATACAAACGTATATCTGCAATTTTCAACACCGGTAGCATCAAAAATGGTGTGGATGAAAATAGTGAGGTTAAGGACAAAAATCAAACTCCTGGATTGAAAATTCGCCGACGTTTCGGCCTTATATTAGGCCTTCTTCAGGGCTCTTCTTCAAATTAGGAGCTTTCGAAAACACTTAGCTCTGAAAACTCCACATTGTACATAATCATTTGTGACATGATTGGAACAAAACAACACGCAGACTTAAATTACGGGACGAGATTTTGACGACACACTAGCAACCAAATTGGAATTTGCTATTTTCATCCACTACTTCTAAACCAAGGACGCGAATATCTAAGCCATTAAAAATGTTACTTTATGGCTCTGTTGCTGCTGGGTGGTAGCTGGGCGAGTGCAAAAATCGCCGGACAATAGAGAGTCCACCCTCAGGGTATTTATCGACATTGGAGTTGCCTTTGACAAAACCACCTTTCAATAAATTAGCCACTTGCTAACAGAAAGGAATACTGCGGCAACTGTTACCAGATGGATATTACATATACTTTCCAAAAGAATCGTTCAGATAAGTGTGCATGATGTCAACATTAGTGAAATGGTCACAAGAGGTTCCCCGTAGGGAGGCGTCCTTCTACCTCTTCTGTGGAACATGGTTCTGGACAGCCTCACTGTCTGCCTAAGCAATGGCATGCACTACACAATAGCTTACGCAGATGACGTAGTAATTTTCCATAGGGATCGATTCGAGAACTCGCTCTGCGAAGGCATGCGACATGCTCTTCGAATCATAGAAAGATGGTGCACGGAATACACTCTGTCCATCAACCAAAAAGACTGAAATGGTCCTATTCACAAGAAAGTGGAAACTGGTACTTGCGCCAGCACTCAGATTCTTAAATACCAAAATGAAATTTGCTGTCAAGGTCAAATATCTGGGAGTGACACTTGATTGCAAACTAACTTGAAACTCTCATATCACTAAGAAAATACAGAAAGCATATATCGCCTATGAACAGTATAGACGTACCTTCGGTAAGACCTGGGAGTTCTCCCCCAAGGTAGTTATGTAGCTATCATCAGGCCTATGCTTACCTATGGAGCTATTGTCTGGGTTTATAGAGCCGAGCAGACCACTATTAGACGAAAACTAGACCGCGTTCAAAGAACGACATGCCTCAACATAACTGATTGGAAACCACACCAACTAAGGCTTTGGAAATAATTCTATGTTTGATGCCCATGGTTATTTATGTCAAGGCGATAGCTTTAACCACAATGATGCACTTCCGCAGTGTTGGAATAGAACCAAGTGCAGAAGTCGGTTCGCAGAGGGCTCGGATATGGCGCGAGGCAACGAACTCGCTTCTACTGTTGGAAGCCAGAAGCACTACGCAATCAACACGGAAGGCATTGGTAACAACACAGTGGCAAGGATAAGCAAAATCAACGGATCCAAAACTGAAACAGGCTCGGAATGCAGAGTATACTCCAATGCCATCAAACTTTACCTTACTTAAGCCCTTGGCATCAGGCCAAATGTACTCCAAACGGAAATTACGACGTCATAACCATCGCTGCAAAATAGATAGTAACAATATCACTAACAAGATCGTGCAAATCCACACGGACTTCAGACAAGCAGTACTAGCTCTATCTAGACCACGACACACGTCAAAACTAGTAAAACATTGCCACCGTACCCTCACAGAGGTGTCGATGGAAGTAGTCAGCTGGATCAGCGGACATGATCACAGCCAAGGCAATCGGGCTGCCGATGCGCTGGCTAGGACGGCCGCCAGGCTACAGCCTTTTGGACCCGATCCCTTCATGGGGCTGACAATGTCGGCGGCCAAAGATATGATCAAAGAACGCTCCCACACCCTTTCCAAAAAGCGCTGGAATGATACGATTGGCTGAAACTTATCGAAGAAAATGCTGTTTACCTAGATAAAGCTGCATCGAGCCAGAAACTGCTGTTGACCAGGAAAAGGCTACACCTAATAACGAGCATCTTAAATGGCCACTGCCAGTTAAACAAACATTTATTCAGGATGCGTCTAAGCATCACACCTTTATGTAGGGCTTGAAACCAAGAAGAAGAGACGATGGAGCACATTCTTTTTGACTGCACTGCTTTTTCGCCAATAGGGTAGTGGACAATTTTTTGAAATATTTTTTTTATTAATCTCCATAACAAAATTAATAGTAGTTGATGATTCTTTGATTTTAGAAAACAAAAATATACCTAAAAAAAAATAAACAAATTTATACTTATTTTAAACGCTATAATTTACCGCCCGGAAATTACGTCACAGCTGTTATGTCTAAGGCATTCCGACATTAATAAGAGTGGGCGAGAGCGCGGTCAGTGCGTCCTTATATTTTACATGCTTCTAGAAAACGATGCAGATAAGCTCAGTGCGCATTGATTGACAAATGAGTTGAGGGTGCGTCCCGACAGACGCTGATATATCTCGCTTTTTTGCACTAATGAGTAAGTGTGTGTCGAATATAGGACGAAGGTTTAATTCATTTCATACTCAAATACAACAGCTATGACGTAGAATCAAGGCGCGAAATATTTTCGTTTAAATATTGCGTCCCAAAAATCTACTTTCACAATCGTTTTAAACCAAGTTAGCAATTTTTTCTCAAATTTCTTTCAATAGGAATATTTTTTATTTACTCCATAGATGAACAATAGATCATCGATTTCATTGAAATTATACCTTGTCCACTACCCTATTCGCAGAGCCAGATTAGGCCAAGCGTAACCATCCCTAGAAGAGATCAGATGCACCCCCCTCGGCGACGTCATCGCCTACTTTAAATCGCTAGGCAGAAGGACGAGCTAAGAATAACCTGCTCTCCTTTTGTGGAGGCGCATAACGGGCCTACTGTGGCCTAAGTGCTGTGGCAAACCACATGTCGATACATTACAATGACATTATAATACTTTTTTTTGGGGAAGGGAATATAGTTCTATTGAGTCTAAAAGCGTTACGAGGTTAATTGGTTCGCAACAACCAGTGACATTAATTATTTGTGAAGTATTGGTTTACTTGCTTCCAATACCACAATCTTTTCTATAGTACCTTGATCCCAAGATCCCAAGCAATCATGGTTAAACAACAAAATGCTCTTTTCATTTTTATCTGTTACTATTTCTGTTGTAAAACTCTTTTGTCCTGGTTTAGATATTTTGCATTCTGTAGGTCACCTGCACCATTTATGACAATAATTACACAAAACCATGAATTGGACAATTTCGTATCGACAACCAAATCCGAAACTGGAAAAAAAAATTAGGCTCCGAACGATTTAATGTGAAACTTCCTTTACCTAAACCTCTTATTTTCTAAAAAAAAAATATAATTTAGGTGCGCAGTTGTGGTAATAAATGCTAAAACATCAATGTTTTCCATTTCTAAAAAAAACTCTTAGTCCGTATCTGTCTGGAAAATAATCCAAGCTAAGAAATCCTCCCCGTTCTAGGCATTGGCTGTGACACGGCCAATACTCCAATATCCGCGGGCCGGGCCCCACCTGCCGTCGTTTCTTTTTTGTCTTTTTCAGACGCCATCTTACCCAAAAAGGATTGAATTAAACATATACCTTATATACGTGTGTATCCGATTTCGAGCTGTACTGCGACTACTTGGAATCCACCTTTACCTGACAGAGGAAAATCGAATTGTAAACTACATATCTATTAAACAATTGATGGTCGTCGGGCATCGGGATGGTTTATAGTGTGCTCGTGACGTCCCTGGGACTTATTGTAATGTGTTTTGTCGATGTTATCGAGGAACTGCATATGTCTGGCAGTAGTAGTAAACGTTGAATTGAATAATACAATTTAAATATCCGAAACCTTCTATAAAACATCAGAGACTTTCTGGTTTGAATTCCATATCTCAAGCTGAATTTTAAGAAAATTATGAGGAACATAAAATATAAAACTCTTCAAATTGACACTTTTTTTGTGAATCAATGTTGGTATTATAGTATAAATAACGTAGTTCTAAATATTAACAAATTTCATTTAGGTATATACTTTAAGCTAAAAATCTCGAGATCCGAGGTTTTTGAATGAGAAATTGATAAAAAGCGTAGAACCTTCTCTAGAAATGGATTTAAGGATCCCACACACATGGGATGAGAACATGTGGTGGAATATGATATATCCTACACGTTATTTCGCTCAAACATCCAGTCACATGTTTTATTGTGTGATCCTTAAAACTTTTTTTTTTTTTTTTTCGCGAATTCACTAGTACATTTAACATGCGCGTCGCATTTCATTTTGGAGATTTTGCTTTATTATATCTAGGTCTGTATTATTGTCTAGTTTCCCTGTAATGAACTTGATTCGCCTACCAAGAGAGTTCATCAACCCGCGTTTGCTGCGTTTATATGTATCTAATTTTGCGAAAAAAGTCAAACATATTTTAATATACGACCGGACCACAAACTATTTGCGCCCTGACTGGCCTGCGCAATTTGATCTTCTTCGGCCTGCAGGGCTGCGTAGAGCCACAATGATGTAGATTGGATCGTAGCGCTAGTTTCTACTGGTGATTCATGAATAATCTATATTCTAGTTTATTATTTGATTTTGAAGAGGGAGTGCGTGCATTATTTATTTATAATTTTTTTAATATTAATATTTGGATTACATAATTACTTGCTGTCTTACATAAAATTTTATATGTAGGTACCACAGGCGCAAATGGTGTTTGAGCCCCTCGCCTGGTTAAAGCCTTTGGCTGTACCACGTGCTTCAATTTCCCTGCGACATGCCGCAAACACCCTAATTGTACATAAATAACTATTTCTAGCTTTGTAAGCATACGGAAAACTAGTTTTTGCAGTAGTACTTTAGGTAGTTTTATCGAATGTAATCTGTCAAATGGTGGTGATTAATTATTATTGGAGACGATGATATTTCTGGGAGGCTGTGAACAAATAACTAGCTTTTGAAACGAGTCACATGAGGAAAACCACCTATTTGAAATATTATTTCTTCAAATATTAAATTTTTGAAACGTTCAGATACTATAGAAAAACAAATAGAAAATACTGGTAGGGGCGAGCGTAAACGCGCCACACAAAAAGGTACCGAAGGGTGGAGAAGAGAATGAGAGACTAGAGAAGAAGCTTGTGCCTTAGACCGTTTGTCCGCCATTGTTCATTATTCAATTTTTATTTTGTATTAAACTGTTTGTTCAATCCAATGTGTGATTAGTTTGTGTGTCATAAGGAGCATTCACAGGTCAGTTGAATAAATTTTATTTTGTTTTTGAGAGTTCAAATTATACAAGTATCATTTTTTCACTTTCATTTTTTTTTTGTCTATAACATTTTTTTAATAACATGTGCATTGTCCATGTATTTAACAAAAATCGTTTCATGCTGTAAACGCAGATAAAAGTAAGTTAAAAGCTAAGGAATTATATTCAGTCTTTTGTGCTGAAATTTTAATTTTTGGTTTTCAGAACATACATTAGGGCCTTGTTGAATGTACTAACATTTTCCTACCCTGACTGGCGAATATCCTAGCGAACAAATTGAAAAATCAATCTAGAGATATTGGTTTAAAATAACAACTATAGCTGAGTAGTCTCCCGTAACCAGGGACCTCAGTAACTGCCGGCAGATGGGCTAACTAACCAACAACTCTTCAGTATTGAATATAGGTAGTGTTGATTGAATGTAGTGTGTGGAATTATAGTTTTAGTACAAGCACAGGGACGGTACCTCATTTGAACTTTTATTATTGATTCAAATTATTGATTATTGATAATTGACTCACAATTAATTATTAAAATGACACAGTATGTTTTGGTTTTTGGGAAATGTTAGATCGAGGGTTTCTCTGCCATGCTCTTTCCCCTCGTTAGTTCCAGGTCGAGAACGGTACCATTTACTTTAATGATAAAGTAGACGTTTCACAAATTTTTCGTTGATTTTACATATCACAACTTCCCTTATATTTGCTATGTCGGGCGCATGCCAAGTAAGTAAAATTGAGTACGTTTCAACAACGTAGGTCTTATTTTTTTTCTATTTCGTTTTTCAGAAGATTAATTTGAAAAAGACAATAAAAATTCTAACCGTTCAATCTTGCTGAACGGACCTATATATACAGGGTGTCCCAGAATATGTGGGCAATCTCTCGGATTCAGATAGAACACAAAAAAATAACATGACAACTTCCTATGAAAAAAAATTCCTACGGCCCCCCCTACAAAGTTACGTGCCCCTAAAGGACGCCTCTGAAAATCGGTTTTTTGTTGATAACTTTCAAAATACTTCGTGTAATTTTTTTTTCTTTTAATATGATGGATACTAGAAAAGACCTCTTAAAATGGACCCTTTCAAACACACTTGGCCAATCTAGTTTGCCAGGGACGGACTAGCTCTAACACAATAATGCTAAATTTTTTTACACCCTGTATGATATAGGCATAGCAATAATATTTTTAGATTGTTTCAACCTTGAACTAGAAAAAAGGTACTCTTATTCGATGTCAAAAAAATGAGCTGGTTTCAAGAAAAATCTGTTTTTGTGTATTAATGGTTTTTTATTAAATAATTTTTTATGTAGACTCAACATGAGATCCTTCTAATCTTATGCATTCCATACCTATTTTAATAAAATATTGTTCGACTCTCGACAATGCTTCAATATTAGCCCTTATTTCGCGAAAGTGAAAATTAATCCTTTCTACTAATATTTCCTCAGTTTTATTATTGCGTTAAACCTAGTCCATCCCTGGCAAACCAGATTGGTCGAGTGTGTTTGAGAGGGTCCATTTTAGGGAGTCTTACCTAGTATCCATCATATTAGAAGAAAAAAAATTACACGAAGTATTTTGAAAGTTATCAACAAAAAACCGATTTTCAAAGGATTCCTTTAGGGGCACGTAACTTTGTAGGGGGGGCCGTAGGAATTTTTTTTTATAGGAAGTTGTCATGTTATTTTTTTGTGTTCTATCTGAATCCGAGAGATTCCCCACATATTCTGGGACACCCTGTATATCATCGACTATTGTGTGTCTTTCGTTCATAGTTTCTCTAATTATCTGGTATGTGGTTTTTTCCATTTTTGATCTGCCTGTCGCATTTCAATTCTATTTCAGTTGTTTCCACCATTTTTTCGGTTCTATCCTCTAGTAGCCAGACCTCTGAGCTCTATTTAACTATACTTTTGACAATGGTGTTGCTTATTCTAGTTTTGTTTGTTCTGTTGATATTTTGATCGCGCACTAGTCCATTTAGTAGGGATATTGTGATCCGTCCTTAAACAGGGTACTTATTTTTGAACTTACCACCTTTATTATCTCGGAGGAGAAAAATTTTCGAGAAAATTCCTGGTTTCCAATGTATGCTTTGGAGCCTTTCAAGAGATATTTGGTTAATGAAAATGGCATCCGGGAATTGTTTCGAATATTTCTTAGATAATACCTATCCTTCTAAACCAAGGAATTACCCAATCTCTTTTTGTGAGGCGGTTTGGTTTTATTCCCTCTGGCTTTATGACGTGAAGAAGATAGAAATGTGACTTTTTGCATAATAACTCCGATTTGTTTATCTGGATTTTGAGAGATCACACAGAGAGATCTTGGAGTGGTGATTGATCCTAACTTGTTCTCTGGTCATATGGCATCTAAAATTGAAAGTGCACAGAGGGTGGCGGGATTTATCTCGAGAAACACAAAACACTTTAAAATAGAGGTGAGTCTACATCTTTTTGATAGTTTGGTGTTCCCATTTTGGAATATGCAAGCATAATTTGGTCTCCGCAATACAATGTGTGGGTTACATTAATAGAAAGGGTACAACGAAATTACCTCAAATGCATGTATTTTCGAAAATTTGGTATTTATCCGCAAAGAGGTTGTGATCAGGGCTACCTTGTGAGCATATTTGATAGGCTTCCCTTGAGCAAAAAGAGGGATAGGAAGATTTTGTGCACAATGTTCAATATTTTGAAGGGAACTACTGATTGTCCAGAAATGCTTGCCCAGTTACCATTTGCAATAAATCGATTCAACTCGCGAAATCGGAATGTTTTTTATTTGGCATATCCTCGTATTAATCTGTACAAAAATTCTGTATATAAAATGTATCAGGTTTTAATTTGTATGCTTTTGGTATTGACATTGACAGAATGAATATTGAAGCTTTTATAGTTATTTATGTATCAAGGGTACTAAGTAGATGATTATGCCCTGAGGGCGACAGTCTTACAAAGCCGAGGGCCTCTGGCCCGAGGGTATATATATCTATTAGTACCCGTGGTGCATACAAACTTTTATGTCATACCAGTTGGTTGTGAATCATAAATACCTGGGAAAAAAGTGTCACTTCGCAAATTGTCATCAGTGTGCAAACATCATTATTTTTTGACAAAAATAATATGCTGAATAATATGTTTATAAGCGTAAACTTATATTTTTTTTAATAAATAATAAGTTTATTGAAAACTGTTTTTTGCGTCTTTATGCCCGCGCGGGCCATAATGTGTACTTTATGCCCGCACGGGCATAAAGTAATGAATTATGTAGATGGTATCTGAGGTATAAAAACACAATAATGTATTGGTATGACATAAAGAAAATTATTGATGAAAAGTTACGAATGTGAGTGTTGTTTTGTTTTGTTTTTTGTTTTTTTTTTTTCTTTATTACAATGTGAATCTTTTGATCAGGTTTAGAGTTTACTTGTAATAGATGTAAGTTTTTATCTGTAATTGGCCCCTTGGCTGTTGATACTTGATGAATAAATAATAAATTATCGGAGAGATTAAGAGAATGTAAGGACAGAGTTTATAGTCTCGGAAAATTTCCTTCATTATTCTGTGGAAGGTGGCTGGGGCGTCTTGTTTTCAAGGGAGAATCTTTTTTTATTGAATCAGGATCCATTTCTATTTGATGAAATTCTTGAGCAAGATTCATAGTAGTTAAATAAGTGCATTTGCCTGAATTATTCAAGATCTCAAACCTTTGGAGATTGGTCTATGTCAATTCCTCGTAAGTCAATTCGTCGTATTGTTGATTCGTCGGAAAGGTATAATTCGTCCTATACGTTAATTCGTCGTATTTCATTATAATATTAAAGAGTTAAAATTTATAAATTTACACTTGAGGAAAACCACCTATTTAAAATATTATTTCTTCAAATTTTGACTTTTTAAAAAAACGTTTACTGAATAAAAATAAATGTTGCAACTTTGTATGCGCCGTGAAGCGTACTGAAAGGGTACCGAACCGAACGGGAGGTAGAGAAGAGGCGATTGGGCATTAGAGAGACTAGAGAACAAGCTGGGACTGGTCCCTTAGACGAGTGTCGCGTGTCTGTAATTATTCATTATTCAATTTTCATTTTTATTTTGCATTAAATTGATTATTCAATCCAATTTGTTATTAGTGTGTGTTTCAAGGAGCGATCACAGGTTAGTTGAATAATTGTTATTTTGTTTTTGAGAGTTCAATTATTTATACAAGTATCTTTTTCTCATTTTTATGTTTTTTGTTTGTTTATAACATTTTTTATAACATGTGCATTGTTCATGTATTTAACAAAAATCGTTTCATGCTGTAAACAACACAGATAAAGAAGTAAATTAGGTGCTGTCTTTTTGTGCTGAGATTTTGATTTTTGTGGATTCAGAGCGTCTATTAAGGCCTTGTTGAATTTACTAACAATTTCCTACCCTGACGAGAGAATATCCTAACAAATTGAAATAATCAATCTAGAGATATTGGCTCAAAAACAACTATAGCTGTGAGTTTACGTAACCAGGGACCTCAGTACCTGCCGCAGATGGGCTAAATAACAAAAACTCTTCAGTTTTGATTATAGGTAGTGTTGCTTGAATGTAGAGTGTGTAATTAAAATTTTAGATAGAACAGAGGCGGTACCTAACTTAAACTTTTATTGACTTAAATAATTGAATTATGGCTCACAGTTATTATTATTAAAATGACACAGCATGTTTCGATTTTTGAGGAATGTTAGATCGAGGGTTTCTCTGCCGTGCTCTTTCCCCTCGTTAGTTCCAGGATGAGAACGGTACGATTTACTTTAATAATAAAGTAGACGTTTCACAAATTTTTCGTTTCTTTTACATATTACAACTTCCCTTAAACTTCCCAAATATTTGCCGGGCGCATGTCCAGTAAGTAAAATTGAGTAAGTTTCCACAACGTAGGTCCTATTGGTTTTTCATTTCGTTTTTCAGAAGATTTGTTGTTTAAAAGGTAAGAAAAATTCCCACCGTTCAATCTTACTGAACGAACCCGGGTATGTTATACTACACACTTTTTCATTTAATCAAACATTAGCAAACCTATCGATAATAACCTGGTTAGTTTGAATTAGTTTGAAATTTTAATCAGATATAACATTGCACATTAACCCATACTAACCCGGTTTTTATCGGTAAGTTTGAAAATGTCTGATTAAAATTGCAAACTATTAACTCGTCAATTCCTCGTATAAGACAATCCGTCGTATTTCAGGTATAATGTTGAAATGTATTTTGGTTTAATCAGAGATTACCAAACTTACCGATAATAACCCGGTTAGTTTGGGTTAGGTAGTTTGCAATTCACATCTAACCCAAACTAAACGGGTTATTATCGGTAAGTTTGATAATAGAAAGTTCTCGTGCCTCAGACGCTACGCTAATACGGTACCGCTAACAATATGGTATTTTACATGCTATTTTATAGTTCGGCGACACGAAGACATAAAAATCCTCTAATCCCTTATTCTGTTTACATTTTGACACCTGAGTTGAGTGATCTATCCCAACTTTTTTTGGCTAGTATTCTAACTTTTATTTATCCTGAACATTCCTGAGTTTCATTAATTTTTTGAGGTGTTTTTTATGGAGAAATTATTAGAAGTTGCTGTTCTTGCGAACGAAAATGGGGCGTAAACTAATTTTGACATGGCATAGCGTTACGGTAAGGCATCCCCGCTAAGTCTCGTAAGGTAGCGGGCTCCGCTAGCGCTAATACCGTAAAGCCCAATTTATAAACTCACCGTCGAGATTCCGTTAGCGTTTGCGTCGAGCACACCCTTATCAAGTGAATATTAGAGATCCCATAAGATCGTTTATATTTGCCGTCGGCCTCACAGTTTGCCGTAAGCATAGAGACTACGGTAACCAGCGAGGCCGATGCAAACGCAGACGCAAACGGAATCCCGACGGCGAGTTTATAAATTGAGCTTAAGAATTGTCAAACTTGTCAAATAGCGCTACATTTGGAGAGCACGAGAACTCTCTGAAGTCTGATTAAAATTGCGAACTATTAACACTTTGGCTACCACATGAGTCATCAGTGATGCATAAGATACAGTTGCTTTTATACCGACAGGGATGTTTAACCCAATACGAGGTAGTCGACGTAAGTTTACGAGAAATTGACGTATACGACAAATTGACTTTACGACGAATTGACGTATACGTCGAATCAAAGTTACGAAGAATTAACGTATACGACTTTACGACGAATTGACTTTACGACTTTAGATTCTTAGCAAAAAGGCAATTTTTTTGAATTTTCGAGAGAAGCTACAAAGCAGGGCCTTAGGAGGCGCCGAATCAAAAATAAAGGTAATCTGTTTTTAGGGAGATAGAAATAGGGTGAAACGACTTTCCGAGATATATTATTTAAGTAAATATTGCATTCGATGGCTCTTGGGAGATGAAATTTGGAGGTCCTGATGGCAACTGAGGTGTCGGCAAGTTGAAGCTAGGTCATTTTAGATGGGCTAGCAATGGAAACACCTCCATCATGGAGGCAGAAGATATGAAAAAACAATAGCACAGGAATTTCAGGATTTTTTTTCTGAAATATGTTAAAAAACCGAGACATTATTCTCAGAACCATACCACCGTAAGGTTGACATTGTTCCAATTTTTAATGATGATGTGATATAATGTGGTTTGAATTTTTATGGTTAGATCATAAATGCGCTTCCTTATACAATAATGATGAATGAACTAAATCTATTTTCATGAGATCGAAGAAGAGTTCAGCCTCTCTGGACACATCTCCCTGATGCTGTAGATCAGGGCTGTCCAACTTCAAGATCTCCAAGAGCCGCTTTAAACAAAAATACGGTTTGGGGGGCCGCATTATAAAATACTTCAACTTCATCCGTGAGTTTTAATAGGTATGGTACCTATACAAAGAAAAAACGCGTTTGCAATATTTCCATTTACTCAAAAATATTCAAATTACAAAAAAATTAGTGGGAAATTTGAGGATGTTGGTTCTCACTTACTAATGCACCAATATTAATTTCAACAATTGTTGTTGATAAATGAAGCAGCTGAGTTAGTGACTTATCAGAAAGAGAACATCTATATTTTGACTTTATAAATTCCATGTTGGAAAAGCTGCTTTCGCAAAAATACGTGCTTTCCAGCACTGAGCACAGTGTAAGCCCTAAGTTTCGCAAGTTGGAGTATCGTTCTTCTATCAGCAACTTGAAAATGTTCAATCCAGTTCCAGTTCTTAAAAAAATTAGGCTCTTCAAATCTTCATTAGAAAAAAATGGTTTTTCATCATTTTTTTCCAAGTTGTAAAGAGCATTTTGAGGAAGTTTCAAATTTACCTCAGATAACATACATTGAGAAGAATTCGAAAATCGAATTAGCGACTACAAAAAAATCGAAAGAGAGATTTCAGTTCTCCCTCAGCCCCGTACAATTTCAGTTGAGAATGTGAGCAGAGCAGACCTTCAACTGGAATTGTGTGATTTGAAATCAGATCCTTTTTACCAAGGAAGAACTGGAAATGGATTAGACTTTTTCAAGTTGCTGCCAGAAGAGCGATACCCCAACGTCCCCAACCAGCGAAACTTAGGGCTTACACTCGGCTCAGTGCTGGAAAGCACGTATCTTTGCGAAAGCAGCTTTTTCAACATGAAATTTATACAGTCAAAATATAGATGTTCTCTTTCTGATAAGTCACTTACTCAGCTGCTTCGTTTCGCTGCGACCTTCTATCCTTCGCCAGTAGCGTCACATGTCTTTTCATTTGTATTTTATGGTTAATGTGAGAATTGTGCATATTTCGTATTGGAGAGTAATTTATAAATTCAGAGGTCTGCTCCGCGGGCCACAAAAAGTGATGCCGCGGGCCGCATGCGGTCCGCAGGCCTCTTGTTGGACAGGACTGCTGTAGATAATTAAATGAGGAAATCAATGGCGCTAGCTGCCAACTACATTCAACCCAAAATCATAGCTGGCTCACGAAGAATATTGCAAATTGAACAAGGGAATTTCCACTGAATCAGTCTCAAATATTAATGCTATTACGGTAAATTTTTTTCAAGGTGAATTATAATTAGATATACCTTAATTGAATAACTGGTTTACTATTAAGTCTGGTGCTCAAAGTAAATTGGAAAAAGATATTGCAATAAGAACATTGAGTTTTACTGGTGTGGGCTCTGAGATATACTGAAACCATCTTTAATAGATTCAATGGCATTTCCGATATCGCTAGTGGAGTACGGCTTCTACTTTTCCCTATTCGGGTTTAATAGTTCCTGAAGTTGAAAAATGGAAGGTTTTTCAAAAGGTAAAAATTTTCTTTCTTTTTTCTTTCCCAATTTCCCAAATAATTAAGAATTAAAACTTAATTGCTTTGGGCATGAGGTAACAGGAAATAGGTAATGACAGAAAATCTAACAAAATATTGATATGGTATTTTACAGAGAAGTTGGAGAAAGAGAAATCATCAAAGCTCATATTCGATAACGATGTCACTTCTAGGATTTTGGGAAAACTTCGAAAAATTCTATTGTCACAGACTTTGGGTCCTTCCCGGAAAATTTAAACAAACTTTGTTCTTTCCTTTGTAGAATCACTGCGTGAATTACTGAATTATCAAAAATCCTCATGATAAAATTAACCAGCTCTTAGGCTTCTTCGCCTAGCTGATGAGACCCAGAAATGTTGAAAGCTCCAAAAGTGATCCGAGTGAGTATCACTTTTGGATGTTAATTGATCTCATATAGCTTTCGACCTATCTGGGTCTCATCAGTGAATAGTATTTTGCTAATTTCTGAACACAACTGTCCGGCATATGATACACCAATCTTCAACAGAAATGTTTAAATACTCGTAAATAAACTTCAAAATATGATCACTAACTTGGGGAATTTTAGACTATCGTATTATTTTACTGATCAGAAGCGTTTTTTTTTTTATTGAACTTACTTCATTGACCAACAAGAGGTAATTAAAATTCAACTAGGTACTTAGCTTTTTTCCACGGTCAAGATTTTGCCGTCTGCGGAAAGGTCAACGATGTTTCTATTTTATTATTTAATTTGGGTTCGAGTTGATACAAAATCCGACCCTGAATTCGGCAGAAAACATTCCAAGATATTTTATATCCTGCAGCAAAAGGGGAATCGCAAGCAAGCGCAGCCGCTCGACCAATAGTCCGACCCGGGCCTCGGCATTTCTTTTTGTTTGTGCTTGACTTTTTAGCCTTTTAGCAATAAGAAAAGAGCATCTGCAGGTGAAATAGACAAGAAGAAAATGTAATTCCCCAAGGTGGATGATGATACTGATATCTTTTCGTGTATGATGAAAGAATGCGACAAGAATTTCAATTGGATTGTAATAAAAATTGCATTTCGGCCTAGGAGCTAAGGCCCCCTCGACGGATAATCGTTAATATCGTTTTCTCCGTTTTTTTTTTGCTAGGATTAGGTAGACGTGGAATGAGTTTTCAGTGGCTACTATATAAATGTTTTTGTTATTTTACATTTGAAAAATCTGAAAACTCTTGGCCTAACTTGACTTGTTGATAATTTATTCAATGAGAATTTATACTTGTGAAGGTTTTCCATACGATTCTGGAAAATGTAATACCTACTCTTATTTGAAATAAAATATTCAATAACTTAAGTATCCTGTTTTCTATTGTGGCATTAATTCACGCAATGAAACACGCTAGAATGTATTATTCAATAATTATAGTAATTCTTGAAAATGGAAAAATATTGATGATGTTGTTGGAGAGCAATTTGATACGATATATGGAAGCCTACTTTGGTATTATTGCCATATATTTAATGGTAAGTTATCAGGAGAGGGAAGTTGTACCAAAAAGTTTCGGGAATGAATAAACAAAGAAAAGTACATAATTTTTCAATTAGATAGTACTAATTAATTAAAGGTACAGGATAGAAGTGTTTTTTAGAGAATAGTAGGCAAACACCGAAGGCCGAGAATGTGCTCTCTAAAATACTATTTTTTCTGCGATCGCTCAGTAACGAAAAAAAGGAAAAATGTTTCAAATAATGAGAAATGTTATTTGGTATTTTCATATATTATTATTTAAACCTATGAACATGTTCCTAAAAATCAGCAGTAGTTGCACAGGCAATATTCTGCCATACTCATTCTTTCCAGGTGCTTGTTAAGTTTGCAATGCCCTATTAATTGGCTTACCCTTATCATAACAATCTTGCGGCTGTGGCTTAGTAGGTCCGCTGTGAACTTGGGCGAGGAGGATTTGATGAACTGCTCTGCCTGTTGTTGTCCTGCTGCCACCAGCTCTGGAACTCTCTGTCTATCCATTTCTTGATAAATGTTTTAAAAGGCCTGCAGAGATTCCGCAGAATGGTTCTGGGTCTATCATCTCAGTGACGGAGCCTCCTTTGTCTAAGTCGTCGGCCTTTTCATTTTCTGGATGTCCCTCATGGCCTGGTACCCAGGCTATGGTAAGTTTGTTGGGCAGGCCCAACTCCTCTAGGGCACGTATACGGTCTCCAACTAGCTTGAAGCTGGTCTTCCAGGGGCTGATTGCCTCAAGTGCCGCCTGGCTGTCCGAGTAAATAACTGCTGGGTTGATGGGCTGAAAGCCTGATATCACAAGATGCTGGCAGTATGTTCCGACCAATTTAATGGGACCATGTCCAAGAAGTTCATCGGGTCATCGTTTTATCTTAGTTGTAGTAGATTATTTCAGTTAATTTACTTCAATATATCCATTACGTACTGCTATAGCAAAGAAGGTAGCTTCAACCGCAAGTATCCTTTTTTGCAGGGTAAGTGGTAACTACCTTAACTAGAATTTTCTTGATTAATAGGGATAAAATTCCTTGTATGTAGATACTTTGTATGGGTTAATTTCCGAGTGATGTCTGCTGAGATTGAGAGCCTTCCTTTCACCTAGTTGTCCATAGTTTTCCTCATTGCAAAAGCTGTTGTCTAGATATTACCTGGTTACTTGGAGGGTTTTGACTGGAACATCCACCTGTTGCATTTAAGTGGTTGGGAGTTGGTTGACGAGCCAGTTATCACATTGGTCAAGAAATAGTGCAGCTCAGTGGACGTACCGGAGCCCCAGCAGTACCAGGGATTATTGCTGAGAAGATTAGGATAAGTAAAATAGCGTTCCTGTCTTTGAAATCTGCTCTGAATGTTATTAAACATGTTATTGGTTAATTACCACTAGCTTTCTACATTATTTCATTGATTATGTACGTGAAACAATATATGTTCCATCTAGGTGTAGGTATATATTAATAATCTCATCTTGTTCCGTGCATACTAGTTCCATTTACTTACCTTGACTTGAATAATTTTTAGATATTTTTGGGAAATATTTGAATTGTTCCTATAACATATTCTTTTTTTGGTAGTTACCTACCACTTTAACCTTTCTCAATTTTTTTTTCCCGATATTCCTAATATGCACTTTTTCAAAACAATGCGGAAAGAAAAACCGAATGATTGATACAAGAAATATGTACCTGACCCAAGTTATGTGGTAAAATACATGGATTCAAAATATCTAAAAATGGCAATATCTCAAAAAACGAGTCAAAAAACGTCGAAATTGATTTGCATGAGGGTAAATATTGTCAAAGCTTCCAAATGACCCCAACTATCACTCATTGAAAACTTCCTAGCGATGTTCCAAACACCCTGTATATTAATCGTATTTGTAATTTTGTAGACTAGAAGTGGCCGCGAGGAGTCAAATCAAGTAAAGGAAACCGGGAATATAACCCAGACATTACTGTTGGCTGGACCCCAGTGCGTTCCCTGAGTTGTCATGTAAATACTGACAAGGAGTTGGTAAGAACTTTCCGATTTCATTGAGATTCCTGTGGATTACTGAATGCATATTCCTGGCACCCTCTGTGTACTGGTTCCCAATCAACTCATAAGAACTCAGTATACTCACCTAGTGAAATTTTGCGGTATCATTGTATTACCTGAGGGTATTTTGTGTAACCATACATTCATCTTATTTCGGTTGAGTCCCCAGCTTTTCTCACAAAGCCTTCTGCATCTCACCAGGGAAATTTTAGCCCTCTGGACAACTTTGTTGAGGTGTGGAATGTGGACTCCAGGTCATCCTCTGGTCAAAAATTGCTCCTAAATATTTGACCGTTTTTGGGAAGGGGATTTCTGTGCTCTTTTCTTTGAGAATGTAATAATAATAGTTTTCGGCGGATTAACCGACAAGCCTCCTTGCACCAGTTATCTACCATGTTGAGTGCCTGTTGATTTCTTTCTGAGGCATGTTCTAGATGCCTGCCTCTAACTGCCAGGACTATATCGTCCGCGTAGCCGAGACAATGAAATCTCTCTTTGGCTATTTTATCCAGAAGATCTTCGACCAGGTTCGTTGTTTATCCGTAACAAAAACATATCGCTGAAAAATGCCTAAAATCAATATAGTCACTTTCAATTTTAACTTCACTCTCCAAGATATTGGGGTTACGTGTGACGAGGTTGCAAGATTTCGTATAGAAATCCATCAGAAGAGCCAGCAAAATATTAACCAGAGTTAAGAATACGCATAGATTATAATATAAAATAACTCAAGACCGGAAGGTAATTAATGTTCGAAATAAATCACATCGAAGTCCAAGGTCTCTTCCGCATGATGGAAATTGGCGTGCAAACCAGCAACAGCGCGCGCCTAAACTTGCGGACTTGACGGAGAAAAGCCTGGCAGGGAGACAGAAATAATTTGTGCAGCTGGTGGCAATGAAAATTGGAAAATGGGTATTAATTTCGTTATGAAACCAAAGATCTTTACAGTACGATTTCCTACAAATAAGTAATGGATTTTAAAAAAAATCAAAATCAGCAAATTCTTGCCAGGTGTGGAATTTCTGTCAAAACAGTTTGGATTAGGTAAACCAAACTTAACCATTGATTTGAAATGATTCGGAAATTGACTAAATACTTCAAGTGAAGCAAATAATTCTGGGTGCATAATTATATCAAATTGGTTATGAAAAATACTAGTTTCCGTCTTTCGTCGAAGCTCAAGATATCACTGGATATAGATAATAGTTATTTTTGTACCCAGTGCATGAAATGCCATTTAGAGAACGAGAACGAAAGTTTCCTCACGACGCGAAGCGGAGTCAAAAAATCGTTCGAGCAAAAGTTGCAACTTCTCAGATAATCTGCCTGCCCATATTTCCTAAGCTAGACCAAATGAATTGGGAAATAATGTAAATTACCAACGTTACTAACTAAAAATCTCTTGAACGCATCATGGTTTATTTAGGTACCTACTCATGGATGACCTCCTATTTTGAAAATATTTCAGTTTACTACTAAAACTTATGTTTTATTTGTAAAAATATATCTAAAATACTATAAATGTCAATAAAAGGGGCAATGAGCAAAAATCATCTCTATAAAATTCTTTTTCATCTGACGACATCGGAACTAGAGGGGTTTATAACGACGACGACGGACGAAAAAAAGGGGAAGAGGTTGGTGGCATTATATGTTAAAAATGAGGCCGATTAAGGCCTTAGGGGATAACTTACACTCTTGCGTACACATACATTTTCCTCTTGGCGAGAAATACGAGGGATTTACAAAAAAGGAATGGTTCTTGGTGATGGAACATTGATTTTTTTGCAAACAATTTTGTAAAATGATCTTATACACTAATCAATGATTCTACTGTGCAATCTAATCTATAATGACTTGAACATTGATTGGTGGTATTTTATAATTTGGTTGGTGAGAGGGCTATGAGAGCAATTATGCCAGTGAAATCTCGGAGAAACTGAGGTGAAGCTAGGGCCTGCGATCTCTTATTGCCATTGATAAACAACTTATTACTATATTCCACTCCTCTAGATGTCGCTGTCGCTAAACAGAATTGTAGGATACCAGCACATCAAGGACTAGTCTGATGTCGATAACATTGACATGTCAACACGTCATAACTAATAACTCATTTTTACCAAGTTCAATTAAACACCAATCAGAGCTTTGAATAAATATGTTAACCATCGATAAAGAAACTGTAATTTGATGTAATTAACAAAACACCAATTAATTTAAGCAAACATCAATGTCCCAGAGTCCAGTCCCAGAATAAACAAATTTGAGAAGCCTGACAGTAATACGAACAGGGTGCTATCTATCATGAAAATGCCTTAGCGCCGAATTTATAGTCTTTTATTGAGGTTTCCTCAGAACTTAAGGGCGCCTTGAACGTTTAGATTTGACATGACTAACTTCTCAAATAGTAGCAAGTGTCCATTCTAAACTCACAGCATCCAAGGAAGATTCAAGGAACGACTATAAATTCAGCCCTTAAAGCCCTATGTGAAGAAGGTGTTAAGACGTCAATGCAAAACAAGTCCGATGGCGCTGGCTTGGCAAAATTTTGTTGACAAAAACCAACACAGGAGAGTTCATTCTCGATAGTTTATGGAGTATTTATCTTTCGGTGGAGCTAAGAAGAAACCCACGCAACGTCTGACCTAAATTTTAGGAGCGGCTGATCGAGCCATGTTACATGTAGAAAATGTCTGAAAAGTGTAACCCCTTTTGTCAACGAATTAACGAGAGATCCATAATATGCTCAGTTTGCTCAGCGAATAATTATTAGGGGTGGGTCAATAGTTTAATAAGTACAGAATGGCAAGGGCGCCACCGAATTTAAAGAAAAAAATTAAATTACATAAAAATATTGAAGTGTGAAAATTAAGAAACACACCTAAAAAATTAATGATCAGCAAACGGTAATACATATTTATGAAAAGGAAATAAATGAGGCATATAACTCAACCGAATCTTGACATAGGTAAAAACACTCAAGCAATTTTCGAATCAAAATAGTATATATTTTCACAGTGACGTCAAAAATCAAGTATTGAATAACTGTAAAATATAAAATCGATTGTTGTTAAAACACTTCAAATAAAATTAATAAGTAGAGGTTAACTCTCAATCAGATTCATTCAAAATAATATAACAATGTACCTCAATATACTTGCTATATAAGTTCATCAACGCTGGCCATATCATTATCATGAAATGAAAATGTAAAAGATTAAGGTTTCCAAGCAACTAATTCAAAAAAAAACTAATTCAAAAAAAAAAAATCAATGATTGAAAATTTTAATATTATATGGATAAATATGGTCAGCTGCTGCCAGAAAATAAAATCACTAAAATCAAATTAACACTCTATGGAATCAAAGGTTAAACGTTGAAAGTAGGTACATATAAAAGAGATATAACCGAAATCCTCAAGTACCTATATAAGTTATAGAATTCAAGTGAATAATTGATCAATTTTCGACGATGTAGGATGTAGGTACTTACTCAATAATTTTAAATTTAGAACATATTGTCCAACCTTGACTATTCAGTTCAGATTAATGATTCTGATTAATAAAATATACATTTTTTAATCATTATTACTTGTGTCAAGAAAGTGAAATTGAAATTTTAAATATTTAAATATAATTTCAGTAAAAATAATCAATTATGGTAATTGATCATAAATCAGATTTCATGAAAAAAGTAATAAAAGTTATAAATGAAAGTCTATACAAGCCTCAATTCCGACAGAAAGGTAGGGTCCGGTAGCCATAAATTTTTTTGTCACTTGACGAGGGAAGTTGCTAGTGAAAGTTGCAGATTCTTGCCTGGAATCAAGGCTAGAAGTTCAGTTATCTTCGTCAAATGTGGGGGTAAACGTATCGACTCGTAATGGACTTGATTCCTCTTGGAATACCAAGCTCTATGCCACGGTCCATGAAAATTCTTTTATAAATGTGGCCTTTCGAAATGGATTCGTTGAGAGAAACGGCTCCTAAGTCATGGAGGCATTCCTTGAACAACCATTACTTGAAAGAGGGGTTTCGAAATTCGAAGTCAAATAAAACGGTAATCACAAGACTTTTAATTTAAATTTTTTCGGTAATCAACGGATTATTGCCTTACGTAACTTTATAAATACATACCACCTAAATCTCTCTCTATAGATGCTCCAAACGATAACAAAATGTAAAATGCAAATGCTTAACAAATTGGTTGAAGTAAATAACAGATTAATGTAAGGAAATTAATGCTCGTGAAGCAACTACATTTGTACTAAGGAGAAACTTTATTTATAGCAGGAATGTTATTTTGGAATCACGAATCCGAAGCTTCGCTGGTATGTTTGTTCAACTCTTGTTTCGAGGCATGAACAATCAGAATATCTAGAATAAATACAGTAGATGCTGCCAGATGATATCGGTGAATGTTGGGAATTGTATGGATCGACAAAAATTGCAGGAACATTAGAGAAAATTTCACTGCCTCCTGGACTATACTAATATTCATCAAAAGATAATCGTCCAAATGCTCTATTTAATAAGGCTAGAACTGTCCACAAAATACTTGTAGATGATAAACAATATTTACTTCCATATGCATTTATTATGAATGCGTATATAACAGTACAGCTTTACAACTATGTAAAGAAGATATGAACATACTACTCAATTAAAATAACGTTGATTGGTTGATTTATTTGATTAGAACAACTAGTGGATTTTACCTTGTTTAAATTAACAGCAAGCAAATGACCTTCCAACATTCTTTGAGGAGCGCTATTCTATCAAGTCTCTGAGTACAGGGTTATTGGTTATAAATGTCACCCCCCTCTATCTTTTTTATTTGACATTTTAGAAAAAAGTGTCCCAAATAAAAGTTTTATGGTTGAAATAATTTTTTTTGAAAAAATCACTTTTGCATATACAGGGTGTTTCAGAAAAGCTGGTCGTGCTCCAAATTTCTTATTTCAAATGGAATACCCTGTATATTATTGGATATTCAGATTCTACGTAAAGTTCTGAGCAGATTTCATATGGCATACCCCATACCTAAGTTCAACTGTTTTGGAAATATTGACAGTTGAAAATTGACTTTTTTGCAACTTCGACAGGCTGTAAATCTTAACCGGTTAATTTTAGAGCAAAACCGATCTTACATTTTTATCTTAGATATTTTTAACTATCAGTTGACACCAATATTTGACATCAACTTTGAATTTGATCCATGATTGAAAATTCAGATTAAATTTAATCTTCGATTAATTTCAAAGTTGGTGTCAAATGATAACTTGTGAAAATCTTAGAAAAAAATTTAAGATTGGTTTTGGTCAAAAGTTAACCGTTTAGGTTTTACAGCCTGTCAAATTTACAAAAAAGTCAATTTTCAACTGTCAATATTTCCAAAACAGTTGAACTTAGGTATAGAGTATATCACATGAAATCTGCTCAGAATTTGATGTAAAATCCGAATATTGAATAATATACAGGGTATTCAATTTAAAATAAGAAAGTTGGAGCACGACCAGCTATTTTGGAACACCCTGTATATGCAAAAGTGAGTTTTTCAAAAAATCTAATTTCAACCATAAATTTTTTATTCGGGACACTTTTTTCTAAAATGTCAAATAAAAAAGATAGAGGGGGGTGACATTTATAACCAATAACCCTGTACATATTCATTACTGTCAGACTGTGACGTGAGTGAATAGTTACTATTTTTAGATTAGTAAAATTTCAATATTCTCGCTTTTCTCTTCAAATAAAATATGACCAAATTTATAGAAATACAAGTTTGGGCGGGTATTTACCCTATCCCTCGTAATTTCCTCCACCGTCGTATATTTTCACCCTCCTGACTTTATTCGCGCCCTATATGCCCTACGGTGGTCCCGTTTTATTTTCAATTTTTCAGTATCGACAACGTTTCTCTATTAAATTTGGCTTGTTTGTTGGAAAAACTGGTGAGGAAGAAAAATGGTGGTTAATGGTGACATCGTAGATGACATAAAGGATAGGTACTGTTAGAACCAAACTTGTGTGTGTTTAGGTTTAAAATAAAATTATCATTCAGGAATTTCTAGTTGAAACTTTTAACGTTAGGACATTTTGAAAATACATTTGCTACATGAAAAATCGTCAGGAATGCGTGTAAAAAGCAGTAATTGTATAGCCGCAAACGTGTTTGAAGTTTTCAGCTTTGTTGCTAAACGATGTTCAAATAGTGAAGAGTTTTTTGAAGAGCTGACAGTTGCTTTTAAAACTCCGTTAGTAATTTCAGTCGACGCGACGCTGTAAACGTGTAGTTTCAATGCAAATATCCGCTCTCAAGAAAAATATAATATTTTCAAAAATATACTTGAAATATTATTTCGAGCCCAAATCGAGATGGTATTATTTTACTCTCCCTTCAACAGGTTAGACTATGTTTGATCCCTAGAGACATTATATAATATAGATAGAAGTGTCCCGTGGTATTCATAAACTATAATATTTTGGACCGCAGTAGGGAACGCGAAGCTGTTTTCCGTCTCTCCCTTTCATTAGAAAGATGTCTTTTCAATATACTGTGTGATGTTGAGGGACAATTTCTGATAATCTTGGAATGGACATTCACTTAAAATGGAAAGGAACATGATGAATAAATTGCAGGTTGTTGCGTTCATACGTTTGGATGTAATTTTGGACTGACCTAGATTATAGGGGCAGTAATTTTTACCTCTTGAAACGTGCCATAATCGCCTTTACTATTTCACACTTATTTGAGGTTTTCCATTCAAAATTCATTTAGATATCTAATTTTTCCCCGATTTTGTTTGGCTTTTTTTACATT
Organism: Ceutorhynchus assimilis; assembly: GCA_917834065.1. Classification (NCBI taxonomy): domain Eukaryota; kingdom Metazoa; phylum Arthropoda; class Insecta; order Coleoptera; family Curculionidae; genus Ceutorhynchus; species Ceutorhynchus assimilis. Next base: position 10,159,605 of record OU892278.1, on the reverse strand, counting down.
TTTTGTTTCTAAAAATTCAACAATAATCACAGGAGTTGCAGATCCTGTAAATTTTCTCATCTTTATTATTTAAATTTTATATTCACTTGTGCGTAGTTCTTGTTGACGACTTATGATTTTCCTCGATTTTAATCAATATTTTATTTCCATTTTTCATTTAAACTTTCATGTAAACAAATCAAATATTTTTTTTTTTCTTGAGTTAGGTTTTACAAATAGTGGTCCATTCACGAAGTGTGTACTGCACGCTGCACGTACTCTATTCGGTTGCTGAACTCAGTACCAGATTTAGTTCTGCACCCGGTTCCATCAAGCACCAGGTTGCTCTCTATTCTATAGTGACACTTGAGTCACGTCACTCATGAGTTGTTGTTATCATTACTCTTCAGCTGTTGTCATTTTTCTGTGATTACATTGTTGTGTGCAATTTTTGGAACTTAAAATTTTACCCGATTTATTTTTGACATTTGTCATTACTTTGCCTCATCTCTATTCCTCAAATCTAGGACAGCTAATTAATTCCTTGTGGTGAACCTTTCCTTTTACGATTTGGTTGTTCCGAGAAAAGGGTTCTCTTGAAGAATTTAATTTTTGTCTTCGCCTCAAGGAGATTTTGGACCTATTTTTCTCAGTTATTGAATTTAGGGTACATTGAGTTGCCTTACGTTGCGTTACGTTTCCGTAAAGTGCCATATTTTTGCCGATGATTTCGGATTTTCAAAAACCATTTCGGTAAGTTTTGCTTTGCAAGTTAGCTAGGCGAACCTGTTTCATGGGGTTGATTATTCATATAAATTTATTTTATTTTGGTCGACTTGTTGTAAGGTTTGCAACTGGTAACCGTTCCAATAACTACCTAATCATTAAATTTTTTTTTGAGTAGTTGGCGCTCAAAAATAAAGCCGAATTGTTATTGATGAGTTAGGGATTAATTTGCACGCACTTCGACGTCCAGTTCTGCAATCTCAAGTATCTTGTATCCAAGTATATTTTTTAAAACTTTTTATAACCGAAAAAGCGCGGCACTTTTATCTTTAATAGTGGTTAATTAAGAGAAAAGAAGAAAAAATGTTACACTATTAATGTGCAGTACCTATTGTATGTTTTGTTACTAATTGTTTAATTGCAATATGCATATCTAATATATAAAATTCTCATGTCACAGTTTTAGTTACCTTCGACCTCCGAAACGTCTTTACCGATTTTTATACTAGATACGTTAACACAACATTTAATAGGTATTTAATAATTCATAGGCGGTACGAAGTTCGCCGGTGCAGCTAGTATTTCTATATTATTAAACTAACCATTTTAATAAATTATTTTCGGTAAATTTTGGGCTCCTGTTGGAGATGATTCAATCCAGAATTTCTTGCTATTAAAGTAAATTTCAAGTTAAGTTTAAATATACCTAATCAATCATACTTTTTGTTGTGGCTGGGTTTCGTTTTCTTATTATTACGTTCAAATAAACATTTCATAGTTTATTGCCTCAAATATCACAGCAGAAGATGCATGGGAAAACCTTGAAGCATATAAAGACATAGGTCTGTCTAGAAGGTTAGCTCTAATACATGGTTTAGTTCGAGTAAGACTAGAAAACGTTGAAACTATTCAGGCATATTGTACAGTTCTTGAGGCCCATAACAATATCTTTCTATTTTAGTTTAATTGTTATCAATATAGCGAGTAGTGATTGTATGACAGTTCTACGCCCTCCGTCCTCCGGAGGAGATTTATCAGTAGAAAATCTCTGACGTCATGCAAATGACGGCCTAGACGTGTATAGCTGTATACAGTTTTAGACAGCTATACAGGTCTGATACTCTGTTTGCTCATACGTCAAATATACATATACAGGGTGTTTCAGAAATGGTGTTACAATGATGTTATCTTTCCTTATGGAGTCCAGAGACGTGCCGAGGTATGGTATTGTAATTTTTCCGCGAAAACGAAGCGAGATAATTGAAAAACCTAAGAGACAAAAATGTTGTATTTTTAGTGTGTCTATCTGAAAAATCAATAAAAATCGTACAAAAACTACAGAGTGATATTTTTTTCTGCACAAAAACAACCGATTTGGTCGCTGGGTACGCCCCTGGGAATTCTGGATCGAATCTAATTGGTCCAGCAGATGTCTAATAATGGTTGAAATAAACCGTGAAAATTTCATTGAAATCGGCTAAAGCTCTTTTGGGCTATTAATAAAAATCTATTTTTTTTTTGCAAAACGTATCACCCTGTATCTTGGAAACAAAGCGTTACCGGACCTATATTCATAGGAATTTTATTAACTATCTGCCCTAGAAGCTTGTAACACCATTTCTAAAGCACCCTGTATAATTTGCTAATGGAGTTTAAATGTCTTTCCACGCCATTCCGACGTTATTACTTGAGCTAGAATTCTCAAATTTGGAACAGTTGTTCGTTGGGATACTGGCTAGAACCTAATGGAGCCAGATTTTTTAATTTTGATCTAGAAAAAAAATTAAGGCAAAAAATGGGTTTTAGCGCGGACTTTTCGCACGTTTTATCTCTGATTCCACGTCGAACCCCATTCACGTTCATCGCGTCTTCGCACAGAGTCAGTGTTGCCAAATAATTCTTTTCAGTTGAAAAACCCGAGAAATTGAAAATGACCACTAGAAAAAAAAGTGTACATTTTTTTTCCAGTTGCCTGGTGTGGCGGAAAAAAAATAGTTATTTATTATACAAGGGAAAAAAGTACTAGATTTTAGCGCAAGGTGTGGTTTGTCACAACACAGCAAGCGCTAAAATCTTACTTTTTTCCCATGTATATTACACAATTTTTTTCTGTGACGGGAAAATCTCAACATTTTCCATCTATACATTATTCCGTTTGAGAAAAAAATTTGACTGGTACCTGTTACTTTTTTCCCTCGGGAAAAAAATTGACTGGTACTTGTTACTTTTTTCCCGTGGGAAAAAAAATCACTTTTTTCCCATGGGAGAAAAAGTGACATTTTTGCCTCTGTCAACAGGTACAAAAAGTCTACTTTTTTCCCGTCACAGAAAAAATATATTTTTTTAGTAATTTTACATTGTACTCATTCTTTTGTTAATATGACAAACAATTTTATTTACGTTGCCTTGAAGAGACAGGCCTATCATAATATATTCAACGATTTCACATTTGAATAAACTGGCAAATACACTGAACTGTTTATAGTCCAATACTCCTTATATATATATGGTATGGCCCTATGCAATTTTCCGTGGGGAAATCAATGCAGGTCATCAAAACAGAAAGGATCCATGACTTAATTGCCGCCATATACATCTGGTCTTATCTCCATAGGTACCTGAAGAAATGAAAAATGATCGTAAAATCCTGTTTAAAGGACGGAACGCCATTAACAAACATTTTTACGACCTAGTCAGCTCTGATGCCGACTTTCTATAAATATAATTTTTCTCTTTCCTTGTTCCTATCGCGCGTGTAAATTTGGCTATAATGGCCGGCGTCAAAATAATAAAGAGGGTGAAATATTGCATGTTTTTTCCCTTATGGAATAGGGGAGATAAAAATGAAATAATTTAACGAGCGTTAGATGAGGACTCATTTTCTATGTTTAAGTTTATTTGTGAAAATTTATACAATTGGATTTTGAGATTTTATTAACTCCGCGATTGCCAGTATTGGGCATATTATTTTGGAATTCATTTAAGTATAAATTAGTAGTTATTGACGTACAGTTTCTATAAACATATTATATGTACAGGGTCATTTTCTATATTTTTCCACCCCCCTCAATTTTTGTGTGCAACTGTGTATAAGAAAAATGTAAATTGGAAAGGCAGTGCTTGAAAATAGTTCTAAGAAATCATAGTTTTGTTCATACCGGGCGTTCCAGAAAGTTTAAAAAACAAAACCCACTTTGTACATCTTTTACTAGAATGATAGATTTTTGTCTCCTGATTCCTGATTCCAAATATATCATGTATGTTTATATTTGTTTCAGCTGTTTTTTTGCGCTATTTAAGTTTAAAATCGCATTGAATAAGTGAAAATAGTATATAAGGAAACGGGAATAGACCTCATTTAGGGTTATTTACACGCATCTTCCAACTTAAATAGCGTGAAAACAGATGAACCAAATATCAAAACATATGATATATTTGGAATCAGAAGACAAAAATCCTTCATTCTAGCGAAAAATATACAGGGTATCCCATTTGAATAAAAAAAATTTTGTTTTTAAACTGCAATACCCTGTTTTAACAAAACTCTGTATTCTGAGAACCATTTCTCAAGCACTTTACCTTTCCTACTTTCATTTTTTTTATACACAGTGGCACAAAAAGTTAACGGGGGTGGGAAGGTATGAAAAATGACCCTGTACTTATTTTGGAATCATATTGGCATTGACAAGGCAGAGGAAGACATCGCTCATATATAACATGGATGCCGAACAAGAAAAATAAATAACGCTACAAATTTATAGGACGTATGAAACGTTGCAATCCTCAATTTCACTTAAATTGTGACAGAATCATTTTCCTCGGTGTCATATAATCTTATCAGCGGAGATAGTTTCCCAAGCTTCTGAGTGTGCTGTTGATATAATCAGTTGTTTCTTGACTGTTGTAGAGATCTGTATACCTAGATAGCCTCAGTCATTTAGCAAGCCATGAGCATTAGGGTTTCCAAAAAAACAAGCTTTCTTGCATTTCTGTATTTCCGGAATCCGTATGGTTAATTTCGGTTTCCGGTTGAATATGCTATAACAGTTATCAACAGTAAGTATTCACTGATCTTCATCGTTAGTGCACAGGAGGCGGCAGGCGATTGAGGCGATTTCTAATATACAACCTACTCATACATTTCAATTTACTTTGGAATAAATAATTCGACATAGGTACACTTAGAACCAGTAATGTGATTCTAATGGAAACAATTAAGGCTTTGCTCCATCTTAAGTTCGTCTTAGTCATCATTTATGTGGTCCTAAGAAGAACTTTTTTACTTTAGCTCATGGCTTGCAGTTTGATGGAGTAGCTCCTGGAACCGTTTTCTTTCAATGCAGACTTTCTGTCGTTGAAGTAACCTAGCTTTTTTCTGGCCAGTGTCACTGAATTTGCCAACTAATATCAATGATTGGGGCTCCACTCTCACCATCGAATTGTCATTGTGATAACTTTTGTTAATGTATTTAAAATATACAGGGTTGTCGTTATGTATGGAAACCGCCTAATATTTCAGAACGCACTTAAGAAAAATGTTGAGGATTTCCTACCCGGGAGTTTTTGGGAATGCCCGATTCATTGGTGGTATTTGTAATAATGCCAAGTTTACCGTTTCTAAAATGCCCTATGTAACTTAATTTTTTTAAATGAAAATTCCTCTCTATTTTTATTGTAATTAATTCAGCTTCCCAACATTACTAAAACCCCTAAATGCCAAACTTTCATTTGACTTGGTTTTTGAAATATGAAAACACAGTTTTTTGTTGAAATGTATGGAAACGGTCTCGTATTTCAGAACAGGTTTTAGAAAAATTTACAGTGTGTCCCATTTTTGTTGTCCAAAAGGGATAACTCGGTTGCTATTGGTGTTAGAAGGATGCGGTTTCCACGAACGTTGGCTACTTTTTTGTCGGACGAAAAATGGCGCCAACAAAATTGTCATTGGTCTTTTTGTTTTTCAGATACAGTGTTTTTCAAAAAGTTGCATTTTGGGACACCCCTTGTATCTTGGTTCTCTCATAAGTGATAGAAAAGGTGACAACGGATTCTTATACATACTTTTACGTAGCTTCCAGTGGCGTAGTCAGTTTTACTCTAGAAGTAATAGTTTCTAAATTATGAACGAAACATACGTTTTTTCAAATGAGATACCCTGTATATTAATAGCTCATTGGATAGCTCTGCTTTTGCTGATTTTAATGATATAATGTCGATAGGTTTATCTCTATCATGTCTGTTTTTGTCATAAGAAACAATGTGTCAGAAAAAGACTTTGCATCTGTAAGGAAAATGAGAAAGGTCTCTTTCTATAACATTGTTTCTTATGACAAATACAGAAAAAAAAAGTTTGCTCGGAAACTGTTAGAAAATACTGTTTATAATTCTCAATCATTCATATTTTTATTAATTTTCTGGAAACCTAAATCTTTTATATTTTCATTTCATGATAATGATATGGCCAACGACTGTTAATGCCCTTATATGGCAAGTATATACAGTGTGTACGAAATTCGACTCTCTATATGGGGATCTCCCTTATTATGAGAGCTACAAGGTGGCTCAAATTAGGAAAGTTTTAGGGAATTTATTGCTCATTTATATCCTGTTGTTAAATTTGCTTTAAAGTTTTCTGTTTCCTAGAAATCCGAGAAAAACTGAAATAGCCAATTTTGTTTTTTGTCAATAATTCATAAATCGTTAACTTTAGGCCTTTCTCACTTTAACATTATTAAGACACTTTTTTGAGACAGATATTTTCGTGATTTGAAAACATTCCGATCGTCATTTGTTTTCCAGTTATTAACCAAAATTTTCCTATTTCTTGTGGCGGCCATCTTAGATTTCAACAAAATATAATTCTGCGAAAAAAAATCCTCTAAAATGATGCATTACAAGCTATGAAAAAGTTTTGCAAGTCCTTCAAAATACAGTTGGAACCGATTTTTTACTAAATTTGGCAACACTGCTCATATTTATAAGAATAAAAGCAAATAAGTAATAAGTATGATATTAGGATCGATATTTTTGAAATCTTCTGGCAATTCTACTGAATAAAGAAAAAAGAAATAAGAGAAAATGAAGTAAGGGATAGTGAAGTGAAAAAAACAAACAATAAATATGTAAATTTAATACTAAAATCGGTATGTATGTAAAATAAATCTTTCAGCAAAAATCACACATTATTTAAATGGGTGAAATGTCGACCATCAGCTCTGTGACATTTTCTACAGTTGTCTAAAACTTTTTTGGTTACGCGTCTTAGAGTATTTTCGTTTAACAAAATTAAAGCAATTTTGCACTCTTTCATATTCGTAAACTTCATTTTTGATATGCCCCCATAAATAAAAATCTAAAGGCGTAAGGTTCGGAGACCTCGCTGGCCAAGCCACTGGTCCATTATTTGAAGTAACCCTATTTTCAAAATGGTTATTTAATAAAATCGCAACATCCCTGGTATTATGAGCTGGACAGCCGTCTTGTTGAAACCATAGCCGATTAAATCGTTGTTGGTTAGGTACAATTTGTCGAATTGCAGGAATTATATTGTCCCTTAATACAGTAAGGTACCGTGCACCATTTAATTTTTCATTAAAAATAAATGGACCAATTACATTACGCCCTAAGGGATAAAGATATTTAAAAAAATAAAATGTATATAAAATGTATTATTTTATACCCAAGACACCACACCAGACGTTAAACCCAAACCTCGTTGGCAATCTTCTTTGCTCTATTTCCTGAGGATTTTCAATACTCCAGTGATGATGATTGTGTTTATTAAAGATGTCACAATTTGTGAAATGAGTTTCATCTGGCCATATTACTGAATCACCAAATTATGCCTAGTTTTCGCATTTTTGAATGTACCACTCACAGAAACATATTGTCCTTTGAAAATCAGTTTCCCTGAGTCCATGAACAATGGTAGGCTTGAACGGATGATACTTATTTTTTTTGTAAAATTTCATGCACGCTTGATTTCGGCACATCGACCATTTGGCCTATGCGTCTTACACTAGATGTAGGATTTGCATTAACCGCCTGAATAACTGCTCTTTCACGAACTTCATTATTTTTATTATAATTTTTCCTTGGCTGTTCAAATGCTCCATGATTTAATAAATTTGTGACAATTCTTCGGAAATAAGTCTTATGAGGTTGTGGTCTTTCGGGAAACATTTCCAAATACCTTCAATTTGAATTTGTATTACCTATTATTCTGTATGAGTCTAATGGTAATTAGTATACCTTGTAGCTGCGATATCTCCATTGCGATGAAAGTGCAAGTAAGCTGCTAACATATTATCAAACTTCTCCTCATTTGAAAAATTATGTTTCTGTGCCATATTTAAAGAAACACTAAACAACTTAATCAACACAAAACCTCAACAACTTAACTAAAAATTAACAATCAAAAACGAATTAAAATAATCGAGAAAATAATTATTGTCTAAAATAATACCACAACCTGAGATACTCTAGAACAAAGAATTCAAAATTCGCGATTAAAGTTGGTAATTATTATTATAATTTTTGACATTTATGTGTTGGATATTTCAGATATCTTGTCATTCCGTTCTGTTACTATGGTTACTATATTCTATCAGTCCACGTCACAGATAAAGAAGCCAAAAAAGCGACCCATCGTAATATTGTTATCTTGATAAAATAAAACTCGAATTAAAGAATATTTTGTTAAAATAATAATACAAGGTGGAATAGACTCTCAAAGACTGAAAATCTGAGAGTGCAAATTCGTCCTTCATGCAAAAACAAGGGTTGTATCTGGAATATCCAAATTGGTATAATTTTTCCCGAGGCGTAAAACCGAAAGAAGAAAGGAGGAAGAGCTGTAATTCATGTTGTTTACATTACAAAAAAAAAAAGAGGAATACCTTACCTACTTATTTTTTTTTATCCAGTAAAATTGCCAGAAGACTTCAAAAATACCGAATCTAGGTATTAAATCATACTTATTTGGTTTTATTTTTATAACTATGAGCATTGTTGCCGAATTTAGCAAAATATCGGTTCTAACTGTAATTTTGAAGGACTTGCAAAACGTTTTCATAGCTTGTAATACATCATTTTAAAGGATTTTTTTCGCAGAATATGATTTTGTTGAAATCAAAGATGGCCGCCATGAGAAATAAGAAAAATTTGGTTAATAATTCGAAAACAAACGACGATCGGAATTTTTTCAAATCACAAAAATATCCGTCTCAAAAAAGTGTCTTTATAATGTTAAAGTTAGAAAAGTCTAAAGTTAACGGTTTATGATTTATTGACAAAAAACAAAATTGGCTATTTTCAGTTTTTCTCGGATTTCTAGGAAACAGAAAACTTTGAAGCAAATTTAACAACAGGATATAAATGAGCAATAAATTCCCTAAAACTTTCCTAATTTAAGCCACCCTGTATCTCTCATAATAAGCGAAATCCCCATGTAGAGACTCGAATTTCGGACACACTGTATTGTAATATATTTTATTTTTTTTAGAATTTGATTAATCTGATTGAGAGTTATGGCGAGTTCATAAAAAATAATTACCACTTAAACTAATTCAAGAAAATTAACTTACAACTAAGAATAATTTCAACGTGCGCTTATGTAATTTTTAATTCTTAGTTAATAAGTCTATTTTTTTTTAATAAACCGCTACGTTACATATCACAACGTCAACTGTTTAGGTTAAATTTTAATTTTTAGTTTAAGTGTTAATTTTTTTTTTTTCATAAATTCGCCATCAACCTCTATTTATCGATTTTATTTAAAGTGTTTTACCAGTCTAAGATTTTACCAACAAATACTTGATTTTCAACCTCAATGTGAAAATATAATAGTATACTATTTTGATTTTAAATCGAGTAGTTTATTGGTTTTACCTATGTCAAGATTTGGTTGAGTTATATGCCTATTTTTTTTCCTTTTCAAAATTATCAATTACCGTTTGCTGATTATTTTTTTTAGGTGTGTTTATGAATTTTCATACTCCAAGATTTTATATAATTTAATTTAACTTTTTTTTTTAAATTCAATGGCGCCCTTGGCATTCTGTACTTATTAAACTATCGACCCACCCATAATAATTATTCGCTAGGCAAACTGTGCCAAATATGGGTCTCTTGTTAATTCAATAACAAAAGGGGTTACAATTGGTATATAGATACTCTTATTCTGGTTCAATTAAATTTACTGCAAAGGAAAAATGTTAAACAAATGGAATGGCACACAGATCTTTTTAGCAACATCAAAATCAAAGTAGGAAACCCGCTGCTAACCACGGCATCTACGGCCAAGGCGGTAATAGTAAAACCATCAGACCCGAATATAGATCGCAGCATCCAATTGTTGTACAAAAACAGATACCCTGAATTGGTGGACACCGAGGAAGATTTCGCTATACTGGAACACTTCTCGAGATGGAGGACAGGCCATCAAATAGGCAGCCAACAAAAAATAGTAAAAATGACAGGAGAAAATGAGGAGAGCCTCTAGGAAAAAAATAAAAAGGCTAAGGGCGGAGGCGAAAGGGGAAGACTGGTTTGCCATGCACCATACAAACTCCCACAGTCCAGAATGTCTGCGAAAGATGGTCGAAATCATCTTTCACAGCGCAGAGACAAATGTTACGATATACACAAATAGCAGTCTTGTCTCCTATTGCCTTAGCCAAATTAAAAAACAAGGAGAGGTCATATGCACTAATAGTTGAACACGAAGGGAAAAACTTCAATGACATAGTAAGAGACATAAATACTAAACTGAAGGACAAACTGGAGATGCCAGTAAAGTGATTAACGCGATCAAAAAGACAAAGAGCGAAAAGGTATTGATAACAATGAACAAAGACTCGAAGGCAGCGCAAGAACTCAAAAAGGAAATAGAAGACAACATAAGTGGAGCTAAGGTACGAATGTCTGGAGGACCTAAGGAAACCATACACATACGAGGCCTAGACGCTACTCTTACCAAAGACGAGATAGAACAACACATTCAAGACATCACAGGACTATTAGAAGAAGGAGATTACCGGATAAGCGACTTGAGGCCAAACGCAGGTGACACACAGGCTGCAACAATGACCCTAAATAAAGGAGAAGCAGAAATTCTGTTACAAAACAGATACATCCGCATTGGGCTGTCTGTGTGTCGCTTGGAAAAAAGAAATGCGGTAGGCAGATGCTCCAGATGCTGACATATGAGCACAACAAGGAAAAATGCACAGGGCCAGATAGAAATGGTCTGTGCTATAAGTGCGGGAAGGAGGGTCACACAACCAGAAGCTGTACAGAAAAAGAGGAAATGTTCCCAGTGTGCAAAGAGAATGGACATAAAGCAGGTTTGCGGAAATGTGGCGCTCTTCAAAGAGCCTTATCGGTGGCTAGGAAAACAGTAAGCAGAACTACCGGATTCAATCCAATATCATAATGCCTAACAACACCAACACTAACCAAAACAGACACCGGATACCCAAAGCGCTAAAGATCCTCCAGTTGAACATGAACAGGTGCAGCGTAGCCCACGATCCTCCCACGAAGCTCCTTAATGTTACTGCAGACAGTTGCGATGCAGACATAATCATGGTCTCGGAACCCAGCCACAAGATAGTGACCCACACATCATGGTACACAGACACAAGAAAATACGCCGCCGTCAAACTCAGAAACCGAGACATCGCGTGTATAGAGTCCGGGGCAAGCGACTGTCTCGCATGGGTGGAACTCCGCGACTATATTCTTGTCAGCTGCTACTTCGCGCCGAGCATGACACTGGAGGACTTTGACCTGGCTCTAGACTCTCTCGGAAACCTCCTGACTACCTCCATAAAAGACACCATAATCACCGGTAATTTCAACTCCTGGGCCCCTGACTGGGTCATGCATACCACGAATGCAAGGGGCAACCTCCTACTCGATTGGATAGCCAAGAACAATTTAATACTCCAGAACATCGGAAGCACACCCACGTTCGCAAGGGAGGGAGCTAGCTCTATCGTAGATCTGACCATGTCTAGAGTAAAGGTCAGCGCCAAAATTAAAAACTGGAGGGTTCTCGACGCTGAATCACTCAGCGATCAAAGGTATGTCTACTTCCAGATAATAAACGAGAATAGTATCATGCAGCACAGTTGAAACAGACCAGGATGGAACGTCAAAAAGCTAAGCCTCCCCAATCTAAACCAGGCAATCAAAGTGGCCTCGCTAGGAACGTACCCAGAGACGACCGAACATCTAGACCAGCTTGCTACTGACATCTGTAGTGCCTCAATAGTTTTTTATTAATAGCTTAAAAGAGCTTTAGCCGATTTCAATGAAATTTTCACGGTTTATTTCAACCATTATCAGACATCTACTGGACTAATTAGATTTGATCCAGAATTCCCAGGGGCGTACCCAGCGACCAAGTCGGTTGTTTTAGTGCAGAAAAAAATATCACTCTGTAGTTTTTGTACGATTTTTATTGATTATTCAGATAGATACACTAAAAATACAACATTTTGGTCTCTTAAATTTTTCAATAAAAATGCTTAGGAATTGATTAAAAATTTTAAAAGTTTGTTGATTTATGAAAACAAAACAAAAAAAAACCTCAAATGGAATTTATGTCCTTGTCACTCAATGAATGGGTGATGTACCTTACTTCCTATGAATTTTTATCTTTCCTGGAGTCCAGAGACGTGCCGAAGTATGGTATTGTAATTTTTCCGCGAAAACGAAGCGAGATAACTGAAAAATTTAAGAGACAAAAATGTTGTATTTTTAATGTGTCTATCTGAATAATTAATAAAAATCGTACAAAAACTACAGAGTGATATTTTTTTTCTGCACAAAAACAACCGACTTAGTCGCTGGGTACGCCCCTGGGAATTCTGGATCAAATCTAATTGGTCCAGTAGATGTCTAATATTGGTTGAAATAAACCGTGACAATTTCATTGAAATCGGCTAAAGCTCTTTTGGGCTATTAATAAAAAGCTATTTTTTTTTTGCAAAACGTATCTTGGAAACAAATCGTTTCCGGACCTATATCCATAGGAACTTTTTAAATTAGTTTCATGAATACTATCTGCCCTTGAAGTTTATAACACCATTTCTGAAACACCCTGTATAAGCCGAAAACGATTGACCTAGATTAGATCGATATGGGTTCAATTTAAGTGAACTTTTTTTTTTTTTGTTGATCTGAAGGTGCACTGATCCAACCTCAATCGAACACAGTGTGGTTCACTTAAATTTAAACATATCGATTTAATCCGGTCGATCGAATTCGGCTATGGAGGAGAGTGATATATATAGATATAGGTAGGCAATTTTTTTTATCCCGAAAAAAAAATTTCAGTTGCGCGAAACTCACTGGAAAGCCTATAGACAGTCCGGAGGCTCTAAAGCAGCACTAGAGTACTTAAAATGCGTCACTGAACTCACTGGCAAGGGACTCTATCGGATTTAAAGAAAAACTTTTAGAAAATCAACAAAAAAATTTGAAAAAAAGTGTATGATTTCAAAATGTACTTTCATGCTGGCAACGCAGCGGGTCATTGGCTAGTTTAAAAGAAAGTTTAAAAAAATATATAAAGTGTGTGCTTGTAGAAAAAATCTTGATCCTAACTCTTGCGGAAAGTAACTTTCCGCACTTGTTAGGATAATAACTATATCAAAATGGATAAGCACATCTAAAACATTTTTGATGTTATGATGCATTCGTAATAAAAAATAGCGTATGATATGCATGTATAAGAGGGCCTTTAAAGCCCTTGCGACTTACAAAACACTCCGCTGCGCGTCGTGTTCTGAAATATGTCGCACGTGCTTTGAAGGCCCTCTATACACTTATATCATAATAATATACTATTACCTATATTAACTAAGATAATTGCAGTATTCTTGATTAAACAGCAACAGATACAAAACAGGCACTGGCTTATACCTAGTTTTTAATTTCGCCTGTATTCTCTGTCGATTTTACAGTGGTTTTCAAATAATGTTGATGGCACCTCCAACTTGGTACCGAATCCTGACTCGATAATTATATTTTTGTTTGTTCTATTTTTTTTTGGAACTGTAATAATTTTTATTTTTAACCATGAAATGTTGTCATTACTGACTTTTCAAAAATTTGAAAATGTCACATTACTGTCTTTTCATTTTCCGTCCTCAGGGAGCAGGGAAATATTTCCCGTTCTCATTTTCCTCTTCATTTGCCGACCTCATTTGGTTGCTTCGAATTTTTTTTTTCAATAATTTATGGTTAAAAATAAAATAGTATACAACCCTCGACGGGAAACTTCATTGCTGTCTCGAGGTTTAGGCTATTAAACCTCTCGACCAGTAATGAAGCATTTCCCGTCTCGGATTGTAATATACTATTGTCAAGGTACAGAATGCAAAAAAACCAATTATTTATTTATTTTGAAACATATATTATCGATTGGAATGCAGTGTAGTCCTATTATTCAAGCATAACTTAGCGCCAGCTGAATCACAGAAAAATGAAACATTCTTCCATAGGAATTATAATTAAAGCGGCTAAAGACTTAAAACTCTTATTTCTCGTTACGAGAGCCCGTAGCTGGTAGCTATGTGGCTGGGAGCAAATCCGTCACCGCGGCGTAGCAGGCTGAAATTAAAAATGCACCGTTTTGCAGAACGAGGCGAACGGAGTGAACAATTTAATCGGCTAAAACCGGGAGGCATTCTGGCAGTTATTAGAGCTTATATTTAATAGTACCTAGAGCCACGTATGCACAATTCGCCCATTGTTGCCAACAAACATAAATTCTTCATTTATTTCATACCCCCACAGCACTGCATGATGCAAATATTTTAACCCATTGTTCGTTCTAATCATTCTTAGGCGTATAGTAATATGCTGAGAATGGTGTGCTGCTATAGCATCCTATAATAATGTTTACAAACAGTGGCGTTTCAGTTTAGGGGATATTTCGAATTTCACAAAAATTGTTATATTTGACTCTGGCAGAATCGACAAATGTTTGCGGCTTTTAAATTGACTTAGATTCACTCACACACTTCATACAATTAGACTTATGATGGCATCCAATAAACATTCAGAGGGTGTATGTACCTACTTGAAAAATCATTATCGACCTCAGGAGCTCACGCAAAGCACTTATCTTTTGAACTTTACCTTTACATAAAATACTCTGGTATTTATTTTAAAATAATCGAATCAACTGTAGAATTCTTCAATTATGTACTGGTTTTCACGGTTCTGGGAACGCTGCTAGTAGTTAAATTGTCTTCGGTATGTCATTAGTCTTCAATAAAAGTTCAGCAGCTGGCAACATGGTGATAAAAAATATGTCCGATGATCATCGGAGAAGTAGGTATTGTTCGTCGATTTTTAACTGATACTTACGGTATGAGGAGCGAGGGGGTTTTTCATATGGCAAAAACAGGTGTGACGTCAGGTAACCATTGGCGTTTTAATGTAGGGTGCCACCAGCTTACATTCCGCCCGAGTATCAGATTAAAATCGACGAACAATAACGAAGACGACACTCCCCTCACACCGCCTCTGATGAAGATATCTTATCTACCCCAGCAGAAGACGCAACCTTGGATAGAAATGCTTACAGACCACGGCAAAACAGCCTGAAAGAGACCTTCTCACTAACCAGTATATATTCACTAAACTTTATTTGCATTATATTATCTGTATTTTTTTTTTTTTTTTTTTTTCTGGGTCAAATCTATAGTTATAATGTCAAGAAAGTTCCTAAATATACCTATCCACTGATTGTACCGAATCGACAAGGTCCTGCCCAATTATCACTAGGTACTTTTTCCGACTTGCACGCACTTTTAGAGAAAATGGAGACTTCTTGCATAGGGAAGGGGTGATTGTATCAAGTCTGTATCGGAAAGTAACTTGCATCTACTCATTTACACCAGAGATACAAATTGATGGGTGCGAAAGAGTGACTGCGTTTGAGAGTTTTTTGAGAATTCCATTCCAATGGAAGTGAAGCAATTGAAAATATAGTTTTTTTTTGTACCTGATAAAATGTAGAAGAAGTTAACACGGTAACTTAATTACTAAAAAGTGTCTTCTGAGATCTGTTTCCTAATTCTAGCGAAGATCAATTATCTTAACTAGAAATAATGGAGCAGTTTAGTGTTATTCTATAATTCTCCAGCTTTTTAAGGTTAAGAAAAAAACATAAATCCGGTGTTGCAACAACTTTCAATGCCCTTTTGCGTGGGCATTCGAGAATGCTGGAAAAATTCTGTTTTACTACGGAAATTTTATAGTTTTCAGTATATTTCTTTGACGTTAAGGCCTGACAAGCCTTTCATATAATTTTTTGTCTGAATTTCAAAAATAAAAAAACATATTATCGACTTATGGCCGTTTGCACCGACCGTTTCAAGGGAGGCTTAACGATAAGTTTACCTTAAAATGACAGTTTTACATGTAAAAATGTCACTTTGAGGAATACTTATCGTTAAGCATTCCTTAAAATGGTCGGTGCAAACGGCCATTAGACCTACTGACATAGCCTACCCTAAACACATAAGAGTCAAACAGTCAATACAATACTGTACAACTAAAACATTGTACTACACAGAAATGAAATGAGCTCGTTGCAATGGTTCACGACGAACGAAAATTTTAGAAACATTTATCTCATAGTACTAGAAGCTATAGATTTTCTTTAGGTCACTTGATTTTCTTGTCATTGATAGCGCTTTATTTTTTTTTATGTTTTTTTGGGAACTTAAACTGTACAGTTCATTTGCGAGTTCACTGAGATAGATCTCATTTTTTTCCCGCAACTATTCCATAAATTGTAAAAGAAGGTTAAAATTCATTGATACATGAGCCTTTAATTAAAAAAAAAAAAAAAAACATTCAGGAACGGATCTTTCAGGAGAAGCCAAACAAGTCGATATCGGAGCACAGGTGCAGGATGCCTTCGACTAAAACGGGAACATGATAAATGGGACTCTCAGTGTCACCCGGGCCTCTGTCTTTGGTTCCCAGTGGATAAGGTAGGGGGATCCGCCTGCCAGATATTTATTATTGGAATAAATAACAATAAGCAACTTCTTATATTTCCTTTAGTAGCTGCTTTGAAAAATTGATGGCCTGCAAGGGTGTACTGCTTTTTCTTGTTTCTTGAATGAATATTTATTTGATTTGAATAAAGGACTTTTTAAAATAAAATATTGGCAAAGTTTTTTTACAATCATATAGGTACAAGTTCTGTTAGATAACAATGCAACAATAATATCCCAAAATTGTTTAAGAAGAACAATCAAAATCATAGGTCTTCCAGTTCTTATCATGTTATTAAAAATACCCTGTAAATAATCAAGCTGTCAATTAATTTACATTTTGCATTACAAAAGCCTGTTATAGATATTTATGTCATTGGGCCACAAAGAGCTGAAGTTTTAAACTTCCTAAAACAGTGAAACATTAAAATTATGAATAAAATAGCAAGACTTGAACCTATGATTAAATATGTATTCAAATAAGAGTTTTCAAAGGAAAATTCTTTGAGATTGTGAACTTCCATCTGTTTCGTCGTCTTGAAGGCTTCGTCTAGGATTTCTTGGTTGATTTCTTGAAGTTCGAATGTTGTTTCATTCTCTGGAAATTCAGGGATGCCTATTTTTGGAATTTTGAGTTCCAAATTGAAGTTCTCGCTGGTTTTTGAAAATGTTTGATTTTGTATTTCTACAAAGCATTTCTCAAAAGAAACTAACGTTGGATTGGTTATAATTTCCATATGGTTTGTCTTTTCACATTGGCTAAATATCGTCAGGCTTTTCTTAGGAATGACTAACAGTTGTCCATTCGGGAGTTGTCTCACTGTTGGTTTCACATATTTCACTTCAGTGAAAGGACATTGTTGTGGTACGTCAGTAATCAGGTCATAGACACATGATTCTTCTTGCTTGAGCTCTTCTTGGTTACAGAAGTACACATTTTCGACTTTTGGGCATCCCCATAAAGTCTTGTGGTAAGTGTACGTAGTAAGTAATAGGTACGGGTACTTTTTCCTTGGATAGGTATTGGATAAATTTTATACAATATAAAGGGCTTGGGATTAATCATTGGTGTATGTATAACAAATATAATTAACTAATTTCGGATTTTTACTTGAGTTTTCAGTGCCTCTTAATACTTGACTTTATTATCAAAAGATATTTGTTGACTTTTGGGTATATATGTTAATATTTGATTTAATTCATTATGCTGTAAAATAGTATAATGCTATATAAGTTATTCCCAATTGTGTAGAATTTATTGCTAATTGTTCATGTTCAATTAGATGCCTTATTTTATTACATTGGATACTACAAAGCTCTGCAATATTGTCCAATATTAGATAAAAGGGGTTAACATTGAATAGAAATTTCGGTTTTCTAAGGAAATACTCTGTAATTTTCCTGTGATAACCTTTTGGTTAGATTCAATAGTTATAAACTGATCGTGAAATGTTTCTGTAACTTGTTTTAATACTTGAGTTTGTGTTTTTAGATCTTTATTGAGAGTCTTTTGATAATCATTGAG
Organism: Ceutorhynchus assimilis; assembly: GCA_917834065.1. NCBI lineage: Eukaryota > Metazoa > Arthropoda > Insecta > Coleoptera > Curculionidae > Ceutorhynchus > Ceutorhynchus assimilis. The sequence continues at coordinate 10,141,347 of OU892278.1, read as the reverse complement.
CGTTTGGATATAAAGATCATATCTTGCGCCGTCTTTAGCATCTAGGGTTCCGTAGAGCCATTTTTGTGCTGTGCCCATGAAATTTATTAGACCTTTTTTGTTTCGCTTTGAGTGTTGATAGGTTTTTTGACCGGTTTCATAATCTTAATTTGCGAATAACTGGTTTCAATATTTGTTTGAAACAGTGCAACAAATTGGTTTGACTATGTTGTCTTATTAAGTGTTTCAGATAATATCATTAGGGTTATCTCTAATTTATGAATACTTTGTGTGATAATTGTCGTGTTAATGTGATAATAGGCAGTGTTGTGATAATAGGCAGTGTTATGTTGAGTTGTTGCGTGAATAGTTCCTAAGGAAATTGGTATAAAATAGGATTTTCTACCGTCACATCAATGTATACGCTTGGGTGACTCCAACGAGAGTAAGGAATACTAAACTCGGAGTACCTGAAATAGATTATTATCATTTAACATTTTGTTTAGCACAGCGATTCTGTATTTTGCTATCAGAACGCGGACTTATCTTGCCTCTATTAAATGGTTCTACGAAGATTGGATCTTGTCATTCTGGTTCAGGTTCACGATTTTTATTGCGTGATTCTAAAGACTTTGTTTGTTTAGCTAACCATTTTTCTTGAATTTCTTTATTCGAATTTTTAAGGGATTCTGCCAAACTTGTTATATAGTCAGTTGTTAGTTTATTTTTTGTTTGTTCATTTGGTATGGCATAATTCAAATCTCCTTTAATCACTTGAACAGGGGTGTGATTCATTGTACTATGAGTACTGTTGTTATAATACAATATAGCGATTGTCATTAGATCAATAATAATACTCTTATCCGAATTTTGGAGTTTTAAACTCGTTATACTTTCACGTAGTGTCGACTGAAATCTTTCGATTGGACTGTTCGAGTTTGGATTTCTTGGAGTTGCGCAATGAAATTCAATTTTGTATAATGTACAAAGATCTGATCTGTCATTATAGCATTTTTGACCTCTGCTCTATTATCTGATGTGATTTTTTGAGGTATTCCGTGATCACTAAAATATTTCAATAACTGTGATGTTATATGTAGAGATGTTTTCGTATTTAGGGGAGAGGCTTGACCAAACTTTGAAAAGCTATCAATAATGGTCAAAAATTTCTGGTTATTGATTATATATGTGTCAATATAAATATGTTCAAAGGGTTTCGCACCAATCAGTGTTGGTTTAAATATGATTTTGTATGGTTGTCGTTCATACTTGGTTTTATTTTTGGCGTGATCACATGTCCTATGAATTCAACTGTCTTGTGTAGGAATTCTGATTTGTCTAATTGTATTTTTAAACTAAACTTCTCAAGTCTCTCAAATACTTTCTTTGAATTTTTCACGTGTTCATGAAGTGAAGTGGAAAAAATTATTATATCATCCAGGTATACTAGACATATTCTATTCTGTAATCCCAGTAATAAATTATCCATCACTCTCTGGAAGGTTGCTGGTGCGTTCTTTCATCCAAAGGGCATTCTGTTCAATTCGTAATGACCATTTTCAACATTAAATGCCGTCTTGGGTATCGAATTTTCATGCATATCGACTTGATGAAAGCCATAGGCTAAATCCAATGTCGTAAAATAATTACTACGACCTAGTCCGCCTAATATATCAGGGATATTAGGTAGTGGATATCCATCATCGATAGTTTTTCGTTTATCTTACGATAATCAACCACCATTCTCCATTTTTGTATGCCTGCGGCATCTGCTTTCTTAGGTACTATCCATACAGAGGATGATTAGGGACTACAGGATGGATCTGATTATGTTATTTTCTAACATTTTCTTTATTTGAGAATCAACTTCTTGTTTATGCACATGTGGGTATCTATAAGTTCTCGCGTGCACTGGTATTTCATCTGTTGTTTTAATTTCATGTTTGACTTGATTGGTGATTGTCAATTTTTCGTTTGGCTTGTAGAAAATTTCAGGAAAAGCTTTAATTACGTGTTTTAAAGCATCAAATTCCTCTGAGTTCAAATGAATAATACGCAGTGACTTTATAGGGTCATTTGAATATTTATCATTTTGTAATGAAGTCATTTGGTCCATATTAATTATCTCAAACTGTTCATCAGCATGAGGTAAACTTATTTCCGCAAAGTTTTTAATGGTATATGAGACAATAATAAGCTTACTCATTGAGTTGTGTACTTCTTAAGATACCATCTCATTCATGACTGTTGTTTTTGTCGAGGAAATATGTTTAATTTTTTATTGGTGGTGTATACTTGAATTGAATTACTTGGAATCTCAAAACTTGTATATTCGAAATCCTATAAGAAAGAAGCATATTGAAAAAATCTATATTTTAAACTATTTTCTTGCAATGCTTTGATTCCAATAATTCCATCAAAATTAAGGAAATTATAAATTATCATTTCAATATTGTTTTGAATATTATATTTTTGTAAAATTGGGACATTGATCTTTCCTTGTGTTTTTCTTGTACCCATACAAGTTGTTAATTTGTTTTGTGAATTAATTATAGAATTTGAAAAAAATTCTTCTGCGGTCGAGGGTCTTATTAAAGAGGCATTACTTCCTGTGTCAATTTGGATAAAAGGCAGTTAGTAGATTTAATAGGCATTTAAAGGTAATGCTGACTCATTGCATCCAAGGCTGGTAACTGAAAATTTTCGTCTTTAGTTTCGACTTGATTTTCTTCATAATAATTTTGATTTTCGGAACATTCTTCAGTTTCGAAATTTTCATCAGGGTCAGGTAATTCGATTTTAAAGATATTAATAATCTTTTCACTTGTATATTTTGAAGGGCCTGCATTTGGGTTAGGTTTGAAATAGTTATTGGGTCTATATTGATGTTGATTTTGTGCTCGTGGTTGCACTGAAACTCCGAACATAGGTTTGGGCTTCGAAAATTGTTGATTCGTGTTTTTTCGAAAGGCATTATTGTTATTTTTACCAAAAGTTCCTGATCTAGTAGGAAATTTCGTTGGTACATAGTCCTTTTTAGGTGCTATGTTAATAGGTTGGGATGAAAACTGTGGTTTCTGTGGTACTTAGGATGTTTTTTGTGTATATTGATATTTTTGTTTAGTATATGTTTGTTGAGAACAAAATTGCGTGTTTTTATTTTTGAAATTTGAAACATTTTGATTTTGATTTTGATTAGTGGAATGATTAAATCCTCTACTAAATTTCATGTGGTTTTCAGCTAGTTGGTAATTTAACACAAATTTGTTGGCTGTATTCAACGTTTGTGGATTTTGAACCATGAAAATTGTTCTTGCTTCAGTTGGCGAATTATTGACTAGATTTTGAATAGCAATAATTTCGTTTTGTTCAATCAAGGCACTTGCAACTACCGTTAACTTTGGGTCGCTCATGATTTTAGATGTAATTCTTTGAACTAAACCTTTTAGTTTATCCAAATACTCAATTGAAGTTTCTTTATTAGTTTTGTTGGTAAACATAAGTTCTTTTACCAAGTTTTGTCTAGAATATTGATCGCCATACCTAAACCTCAACGCTTCTCTTATATCGGTCCATGTTTGTAAATCAGGACGTGCCATAAGAAAATTTCCCGCGTCAGTTATTAATTTTGATTTTATGGCGGTAACCACATAGTCCTAGCATTTTCACCAGTGTAATAGGTTTGATAAAATAAGTTGATGTTTCTTATAAAATATTCTAAATATTGGCTTTCGCCACTGAAAGGTTTGATCAGTTGAACTATTGATTTTAAATTTTCACTCATTGTTGTTGTTGGTCTTTGATTTTGGTTACTTCTTCAAATAGAATTATACAGATGAGTTAAATTGAAGAATCCGACATTGTACATATAATCTTTCTTTGAATTATTAAAATAAATTATTTTGAAAATTTGAAAATTTGAATATTAAAAATTAAAAATTTGAACATTTTATTTTTATTTTAGAACTGAAATTAATTAATCAGTCCTATGGGTTACGTTTTCTTGAAAATTATTTATTATTTTGGGTTTGTAAATTCTTAGCTACATTTTTTTAATTTTGATTTCAATCTTTAATCTTTTCATCAAACCGTTTTGGAATTGCAAAAGAACAAAAATCTTAATTATGGAACACCAATTACAAAATGTATAAAGAGAAAATATATACTTACTGGGCTCGATGCTAATAACAGTATCTTTCTTCACACGTTGTTTCTTGTTATTCCTTTCACTCAGTTAACCAATTCGAAGTTGATAGTATCTGGAAGGTTTAATAGCAGCACTGATGATCCAAATTTCCCGAAGAATAAACTTTTTCGAACTTCCTTCAGTCTTTTGAAATTTTCCCGACGGATTACGACTGTATCGAGTTTCCCGAAACTGAAGCACTCTGAGTATCCGTACGACTGCGCCAAATATATTTTCGATTAGGGAACTTTTATTTTAAAGAAACATTTAACTTTTAATAATTATAAAATACAGAGGCAACAAAAGAAAATATGTGGATCAAATTGCTACAGCAAAAGCTTGGAAACAAATGAACGTTCCTTATAGAACTGCGCTGGCTTAAATAAGAATTTAATTCCGATATAGCAACTTGATGTTTACTTTACAACAATGTATTTAAAAAACCATGGTGGAAAGGGGTAAGCATATTAAAGCATATAAAAAATGGATAATTGGATATTAATTAGCGTGAGAATTGGATAATATAACTTACCTACCGGTTGATATGTAAACCGTTGAATTGCAAATTAATAACCAGTTTAAATAAATTTAGTTTTCAACGAAATGTATTTCATTTCTTAACTAATTCAGGGAACCACAAGCAGGCTTTGTTACTGGTCCTCCGTATAAACAGGCGGTCTTTAAAAAAAAATTGAAAACTCAAAATTGCCTAATTTTAAAACATTACTTCGGGATTCTGTTCACAAACTATTAAAATATAATTGAATAGTACAGTAGTTTCCCAACTAATGTATAATTTGAAATAATTAAATGAGTTAAAATTTTAGCAATTCCATTTTGAAAATTGATTTTTTTCTTCATGGTTTTACTCTACTACCGGAAAGAAGCTAGATCCTCTTAGTATTTGAGGTACCTAGTTTTTTTCACTGATCAATCAATTCGTCGGTGTCGGTATTGAACCCACGGACAAGGGAGAATAGGTTATGAAAAACATGCTTTGTCCATAATGTTTTTTCAATTAGGATTCCATTTAACTTGCATTCCCGGTTCGAGTATAAAATAAAATATTTCGCTGTAATTGCTATCCAATTACCATTTTAATCAACTCATTTCATTCTCTGGGCGCAATTTCAACTTTGCATTTTCATAATTTAAAGTACGACGGCCAATTAAAAGAAATGGCTTTCCCTATTGTCATCGTCTCGGAGAGAATAAAAGGCAAGTTTTAAACAACCCACAAATAGGTCCATTTTGGCGGCATTTTTGGCAGCAGCAGAGAGTGGTCGCTCATTTTCGGGTAGACAATGGCTCTGGCAATCTTTGTCAAGAGCCTTATTCCTGCCTGGCTTCTTCTCCATATAAATCTAGACCGGCCACATCAAAGCTACGGCTACTTATTTTGTGGGCGTTTCAGCAGTGAAATGGAAAAGAAGGCACAATGCAAATTTTTTAGTTTTATCTATTTCTTTTTAGTTAAATTGTAGTTTCCTTTGTTTTGAGTAAAATCTCAATATTACAATAGAATCATTATTACACATAAAAAAAAAAGAAATTTAACTTCTTATCGGAGCCAGCGTAATCCATCCTGCACAGACGAAGCACTCGTGCCTTTTCCTTTTCCCTCTTATCCGTAGGGTTGTTTTCCGCCTCATTAAACGCACATTTTTATGTTTTGACGTCGAAATAGGAAATATTTTATCTCGCTTTCGCTACGATGGTTTTTAATAAGTCGCTCGTTTTGTCAATAAATCGTAATATTGCCGAATGAAACTGACCTGACTGAAGTCGACGACTGGGAATGGCTACATGCCAACTTTTCATTTTATTTTTAGATAGGCGCTCTATTTAAAATAAGTGGAAATCCGTCAAAAAATATTTTTCTCAATATTTCAGCAGCAATATGCTGCTGAGCTATTTAATTTGAAAATGTGAAAATGGTTTTCAGGAATTAAAATACAATCGCATAAAACAAAATCTAGTCGGTTCTATTACGATTCCTCACGTTCAAAAAAAGTTGTTTGAAAATTTGGCAGGGATGAAGCCGGCCTATTCTCTCAGCATATTCGAAAACTTCAATAAAGGACCTTCGACTATCGTATTTACCATGTTTGTTTGGGTATCTAGAACCTGTAACTAAGCCTCTTAGATGAATTTCAAATTGTGAGGAAAGCTACAGTCATTTTCAGGATTGTAGAAATCAAATTTAAAATCCTACTCTGACCAAGATTTTTCTAAAGGCTTGGTGTATTTTTTTTAGCTAGCGGCCAGCTGCAATGGATATTACATTACCCATAACAGCAACATAATACTTATCGTAGTTTTTGAATTGATGAAATAATATTGAAGCATGATAAGGTTAAAAATAATTTGCAATTACACATCTATAAAAAGTCCCTTGAAGAAAGTGGGAATATCGATTAATAATCCACAAGCAGTGCGAGTGAACCGTCTGGAGTGTAATCGGCTGGAGTGGTCCATACATTTGGCGAGAACGAAATATGGAGAAATGGAAATTGTGCAAATTAATACACGCTCCGCGCTTGCCAGAAACCTAATGGCCTCTACCGGAGCTGAATGCCGATTGGACATTAATTATTGTAAATATCGAATGGGTGCATTTGGCCGATTGTTACAACTTGATCTGAATATATCCGAGTTGACTTACTTTGCAATATCGAGAAGTTTTATTCGTATTCGGTATTCCAAAACTCTTCGAAAAAAGTTTTGCTCGACCCACAATGCATAATTTACTTCGGCAAAACATTCGACATTCGTACGAAACAATTTGCGACTCTCATTTTTATCAATAATAGATTTGCTTGTTTCTCTGCACGGGCGCCTTTTGCAATTTCTGCAAGGAAAATGTTGGATTCGCGTTGTTGCTGTTGTTGTTGTTGCGACCGAGAACGGAACGTTGTCTGCATAACAAACAACTTATGAATTTGTCATGTACACGAAGGCTACATTTTTTTTTTGGCTTTCCACGAAGTTTACTTCATTTATTTGAAGGGGAATAATTTTTTTTTGAGAGTTTTAAGAGGGGTGTTTCAATGAAACGTGACTTTGTTGACCTATATAATCAAGAAACTGAAAAAAAAGCATCATTTTTTGTAATGTTGCCTTTCAATGTGTGAATAAGAAGTTAAAAGTTAACCCTTACCACAAAAATCGTAAAAATCACTTACCTACATCAGGATCAGGATTATAAATTTAAAATAAAATCTCATGAAAATTAACTCAAGTTGGACTTAAGGAAAACCACAAAAGAGCCTTGGGTATATTCAAATTTTCAAAAATTTGTATATATCTACTAATCATCATGAGCGATCACTCGACACCGCCGAGTATGATTATCTTCTATCCTATTCTTAAGGCGGATTTAAACAACTTTTGATAAATTTAAGTCGTAATTTTTTCATAATTTAATGCGTAATTTAATACATAACTCAAAACCCCAGTTTAAACAACTTCATAATTTAATAAATAATTTTTGAAATTTTACTAATATTCTATTGATATTTTGAAATTTGACACGGACAGAACTCGAAAGGTCCAGTTTTTTTTCATAGTTTAATGCATACAAGTTAAAAGTTATGAACTTTTAAGGTTATCCATTATGAACTAAATTATGAATTGAGCATTAAATAGATGTATAAACGCTTCCATAGAAAATAATAAATTTAACTTTAAACTTTATGCACTAAATTGTGAATTACGCACTAAATTATAGTTATGAAGTTGTTTAAACTCGCCTTTAGTGTCGTATGTCGATACGGCAATTTCCATATTCTCCTTTATGAAAACTTTGTAGCGTTTTTTTTGACCTCCTTGATTTCATTTTCCCTCTTCTAGTTGACTATAGAGAATCTGTCGAGGATGACGTGTTTCGGGCATGCGGCCGAGGTGAATTGTCCAGCGGAGTTGGTGCTTAATGATGACTCATCATTGAGCTAGTTGTTTTGGCCTCCTCTAAAACACTAATGTTCGTTCATTGGTCTTGCCATTTAATTCGTAGGATCTTTCTTATGCATCGCTGGTGGTATTTTTCTAGGCTTTTTATGTGTCTTCTGTAGTTGCTCCATAATTATGTAAGTGTTGGTAATACAAACTGCATTGTGGGCGCGAAGTTTGGTCCTAGCGCTGATGTCGTGATTGTTGAAAACTCTCTAGAAGTCACCCGAATATCGCGCTAGCAGACTTCAAGCGATGTTGGATTTCAGCATCACTGGTGACATTCGCTGACAAATCGCTCTAAAGGTATGGGTAAATGGGCATTCTACATTCTGCAAAGAATGGTCATTTATAGTTATATTTGGGGCTTGGGAATTAGTATCCGTTGTGGATTGGTGCAGCGTCTTGCGTCATGTTGAAGTTGACCTCTTCCAAGTCAACTCTCCTGTAGGTATGCCTGGCTGAATGCATTGATTGATGATGTATTGGCCATCTCGACGTTATCAACCGCATATTGCAGTTCAATTATCGATGTCATCGATAATTTCGTCTTGGCTCGTAATCTGTTTAGGTTGAATAAGCCACCATCAAGTCTGTAGAGAATTTTCACTTTTAACGGCAGGTGTCACTCAACAAGGTGAAGTATGGATCCTAAACCGGCGCCACAGGATTGCAGTCGTTTCAATCTGCTCCGACAGTAGAGCCGCCATCAAAGCCATTATGGCTGACACTGTGCGCTCTAAGCTTGTAATAGAGTGCAAACAAGTCCTGGGAAGACTTGTGAGTGCGGGCTGCCGGGTCCGTCTCGTCTAGGTGCCCGGTCACTCGGGCGTCGCGGGCAACGACGAGGCTGATTCACTTGCCAGACAGGGATCGACGATGCCACCTGTGGGCCCTGAGCCCACGCTGGGCATAGCCAAATGTGAGGCTGTCACGTCCCTCAAGGGTCTCCTCGCGGATAGATTCCTTGGGAGATGGATGGAATCACCTGGCATGAGACACGCTAAGGCTCATATTGATGGGCCCTCTGCCTGTCTCACCAAACAACTACTGCGCTTGAACAGACGCGAGTTACGGCTAGTGACTGGTCTCCTAACCAGACACTGGCACCTAAGACGCCATCTCCATAGCATGGGCACTACGCACGACCCGAAATGCCGATGGTGCATGGAGGAGGAGGAAACGGCAGACCACGTCATTGGTGAGTGCCCAGCACTCACGCGGCGAGGTTCAAACACCTGGGCAAGTTGTATTGCTTGCCCGATGACGTCAGAAGGATGAAGCTAGGGTGCCTGATTGGCTTTTCTAAGGACATAGGCCTCTGGTAGAACTACGGTCGCGGCCGCCCACTCTTTCATTCATTCATTCATTCATTCATGGATCCTATGAATAGAGAGAATAAAGTAGGTGCAATAACACAGCCCTGTTTAACGCGTGTAGTTATTTGAAAAGATTCTCCTTGTCTATCGTTGCTTAGGACGAGTGCATTCATATTATCATGCAGCAGGGAGTATCTCGACATAGGTACTTTTCCGGAAACCCAACCTTTGCCAAAGAGCTTCTCTGTTGACTGAATCAAATGCTTTCATTAAGTCTATGATTGCATGTATAGAGGGCGATTTTCTTCCCTTGTAACGGAGTTACCAGATTTTTTCCGAAAATGTGTGCGCCTCTGACTTCAACTTAATTAATTAATTGACTTTAATTCAACTATTTGCTCTAGGTAATTTTCGGTCAATCCCGCGGTAATGATTTCACCTGATTATCGTATTTTTAATTATTTGTGTAACTAAAGCCACACAACTTTTCTTTGATTTTAAGAAGAAGCGCGGCTTTCTTGAATTTCTTCGAAATATTATTCATTTCTAAATATATTATTTTACGCGTGACCTCGGTGCAAATATCAGTTTGGCTGGTCGCACGCTCGAGGCTGCATCGCTGGTTTTGGATCCATGGTAACCGAAGCGCGCACCATGATATTTTCTCCCACGAAGCTTGCCCTTCCATCGTCGAGCGTTTTCCTTACAAACGAACGGCGTTGGGTTAAGTCAGTCCGGCCCGAGTCCACCAACTAAGTAGACGCTTCCGACTTGCACCGAATACCGAGGTAGGCCTTCTCTCCGAAATACCGACTGGTACCCGTTTCACCGCTACGCGAGTAAGTTATTTTTCATTATTACTTGGTTGGTAAATTATATTTTGGTTTTTTACTGTCACGGTTCACTTGGACGGACAGAGTTTGAGATTCTATAGACTATCACGATTTATGTGTACGGATAGTTTTCGCTAAGATATTTATTTTTCAAAGTAAAGTTCTATAAACTATCACGGTTTATGTGTATGGATAGTTTTCGCTAAGATATTTATTTTTACAAAGTAAAGTTCTATAAATTGTCACGGTTTATGTGTACGGACAGTTTTCTCTAAGACATTAATTTTCACAAAGTTTAAAGTTCTATAGCTGTCACGGTTTACGTGTACAGACAGTTTCTCTTCATCTATTGGTTCATGTTTTAGTGTCACGACATAGTGTAAAGTTCTATAAACTGTCACGGTTCATGTGTACGGATAGTTTTCTCTTTGATATTATTTATACTGTCACGGTTCATGTGTACGGACAGGGCATTATTTCCACCGCCGTTGCGATTGATTCTTACCGATTTAAGGTTATCGTATTGACCAACCAAGTAAATTCATGTCTGTATCCGAAATGTCTCACATAAAGTGTGAAACGGGTACATCAGTATTCGAAACAGTTGAAACCTCAGAGGTTAAAACCGTTAAGAACTAACCGCTATTGTATTGCATGACCGCTTCCAATTTTCTGTTGCTCACCGCTTGCTTGACCGCTCTTATTTTCTGTTTCTCACCGCTTGCTTATAAACCGCCCGTTATCATTAATCTACACACACGCACACATTCACATTTTCACTCTCTCCATTGCACGCCCGCTTCATTCACTCTATTCACTCTGCTTAAGGAATGTTATATTTTACTATAGGAATTGCCTTATTGACATAAATTTATAGCAATAAATACCAGAACTTAATCGTGATTTCATGTGTCTTCTTTTGGAGTTTTCTGGAGGATTTAGAGGAGGTAAAGAAGGAATAACTTCCAGCATCTGATTCGACCCCTGATCTCCACTGTCTACATCTCACATCTACCTGGTGCACGTGGGCCCTCAGCCACAATAATCCTGAGGGTGGCGCCCGAGATAACCATTAAAGCAAGAAAAGGAAAAACAGAAAGGGCGCTAAACCCTGGATTCCTCTTGTATTTTTCTTGCACTGAAAATCATGTCAGCTGTGACTCGCTTGGGTCTAAAGCCAACCTCTCTCCGAGAGGTTCTCTCCAGCAGTTGGGATTGAACGATTTGATAATATCCTGACCTTCGCGCAACAGAAAGTGAATATATTTCTTTGTAGATTTCACATCGAACCACCCTTTTCAAAAATTGTTACTATGGAGGCATCTCTAAGTTTGGCAGGTATGGTATCAGTAATCTACATTTTACTTATTAGGATACGGGTTTGGGCACTTCGTGTGGGGCCTTCTTGTTTCAAGGATTCAGCAGGAATACCGTCAGTACCGGCTGACTTATTGTTTTTCAGTTGTCTGATTGCCTTCTCAACCTCCTCTAATCTGGAAACCTCGCTCAGTTCTTGTTGTATTGGTTTCTGTGGAATTTGGTTGAAGATGTCTTTATTAATTTGTGATTTTCTGTTGAGTAGTTCCTGAAAGTCTTCCTTCCAACGAGAATTAATTAATTGCTCGTAAAGGATTGAGTTATTGAGTGGTTGGTGCATATACCATCTTAGTAGCCTCAAAGAAGGTCCTGGTGCTGTTAGATTCAGCTAGTTGCTGCATTTCGTATGATTTTGTTATCCAACATTGGTTCTTTAATGCTTGCGTTTACCTCTGAACTTTTGCTCTGCTTTTGCTTATTGATAGGAATTGCCTTTTTTTCTCAGTCGAGTTAGGGTCGCTTTTCCATGCATTATGCGCTCTACTTTTTCTTTCTATAAGGTCTTGAATTTCAGTGTCGTTCTCATCAAACCAGTCTTGATGATTCTTCTGTATGTGGCCGACAGTTTCTTCCGAGGCAGATGTTATTACAGTCTTCAATATTTTCCAATGCTCTCTGGGCCTACTAATCACACACGAGACGTCCAATAAACCAGTTGAAAAAAAAGCTTCAACATAAATTCGCCAAATAGGTGCAAAGCTTGGTTTAATTATTGAAAGGTGAAAGTGCAGGCTGAAGAAAAAAGAGATGGAATCTGGAACATGAAAGTTCACCAAGAGATGGATACTGTAATAGTTACAAAGAAACAAAAAACAGTTAATTCAGCAAATAGAAATGTCGAAGAAGAATATTAACAAAAAGTCACGACATACATGAACAGTGATTTGTGTGAAGCTTAGAGGAGAGTATGGCAGATGTCCCAAAATAGAAAGAAGCACGTAGATGAGTTTGTCTGGACCAAAAAGATAGGTTTGTGACCAACAGCTTCTAAGAAATATTAGCAGAAAAGCAAGGAAAATAATAAAACTTTTCAACAAAATATTATTGACATCCAGCAGAATAACAAACGTATCCTCGAAGAAAATATGTTTAGAAAATAGTATTAGGCAATAAGGAATCTGGAGCGGTCGACAACTGATGCACTTAACAAGGCCGTCCAACGGAGTACAGCTAGCAGATATAATGGTAACGTGAGCAAAAGAAATACAACCAGGAAAAAGGTAAACTTTCATGCAACAGGAGAAATAGCAACACTAAAAAATAACTGGGAAATAACTTCACCAGATTCCTTTACCACCTCGTTCTGGACGAAATTTCACAGAATTTGATAACATTGAATAGGGTGTATGGAATCCAGCAAACAAACTATTCTGCAACACAGGCTTCACCTTACCCTACCTCAACTGGCCAGCCCTGATAACCTCAAAGTAGCACCCAAAAGAACCTCAATTTCACCAGGAATGAAGAACATCTCCGCTAATTCTAAATCTAGTGGTATTTTAATATCATATTTATTAAAATGTGAAAGGGGACAAGTAGCTAATTTTAATAAGAGTAGCACAAATTGTTCAATATTTATGACCTTTGCAAAGCCAGAAACTTGGACAGCACTTTGTCCAATACCCGATACCTGAAGGTCAGTTTCACAAACCCTAATTTTTTGGCTACCCTTTTTGTAATAAATGAACTTTGGGAGCCTAATAGAGCTCTCGCTTGTTCCTTGAAACCGTTACTTGTGGATTAATGTTACTCATTACACATAGTGGTGAAACCAAAACGGTTGCCAAAGTAGACGAAGAGCAGTCATTGTCTTCTTCGCCATTTTCATTATTCCTCATCTTGAATACGCCATTCTATTTTCCCTGTCCCCTCCGATTTCTTCCGTCGTGCAAAAGACTATGATGCTCTCACTCTACCCGCTGTTTTTTTTTTTATTAATTACTCGGAAAACTCTTCCATTACTGCGGTATTATTTGGTAATATTACCCTTCATTTTTGTTGTCCTGTTGTTTTTCAGTACCTTTTTACGATAAATTTATCATTTTCGTAACATGTTCTATTTCTTCTAATTTTCATTATAAAGTTGTATTTTTGTAATTTAAGTATCTACAAAATTTAATTAACTCAATATAATATCAGTACTGCCATCTATCCATAATGAGCATAAAAATGCAAATTTCTGTAATTAAAAGAAGGTACCGCCATCTAATACCTGATAATTTTTTTTGTTGTAAAATATGATTTTTATTGACAGTCATTCGTATTTTCATTTGAAGAAATTATATTTATCTCACTTTCAGCAAATAGATATATTTCTGTCTTTCTCTAACTTCTGATTCTGAAGTAATTATTTTTGGCTTAATGACCTAATTAATTAGTGGTTTTGTGTTTTCAACATAACCTCAATTTAAATCATGAGGCAATCCAAACCACGTGACCCTCAAGATGGCGTGGAGGCCACATATGGGCCAAAAAACACAAAAAAATATCTAGTTTCTGCCCGATTCAATAGTTTAGGTATCTAGTCAACAAATATTTTATTAAATATTCAAAATCAAAGTTGCAAGCAAAACTCAAAGGAAAATAATTAAAAATATGCATGAAAATATATTCAAAAGAAACTTGCTTGGCCGCCACGTCATATTGAGTTTTCCTTTTAGACAGATGGATTGGATTGACTAATTGTAATCTGTAAACAATTAAAATAATTCTAGTGTGTTTTTATCTATTCCCTTTCCATCAGCATGGTATTTCATTGATGAAGTGAGCACGGTCTTTTGTGTGTGTTGAGTGTTGTCTTCTGATTGGTCGATGATTACTACGCAGAGGGAGACGAAATAAGCGAGTTTTTCATGTTTTGTAATTTTTTTCATCAGATTTCTAGATTTTCTCTCAATATTTTTCAATTTATTTTACCATCAGTGTATACTATCATATCGCTGTTGACTTTTTACCTGATAAATCTTATCCTATCTACCTTTGAAGTATAAATATTATATTCTAATTTTTTTTATCTAATTGTATGCCTCCATTTTATGATTGGTGGTCCCAGGTTTTTCTGAGGTGAGTCAATTCAGAGTTTTGACTAATAAATAGGTACTGCTGCTCTGATTTTCAGAATCAATTATTAGTGTGGGAATATTGGATCATTTAGTCTAAGTAGAGTCGGTGCAAACCAAATTTGTGTGTCCATCCCTATCAACATTTTACTGAATCCAGGTAGTGGCCTGTATAGCCATTTAGTTTGACTCTCTCATTTTCTTCTCGAGAAGGAGAGTGCTGAAAAAAAGGTGTATTTTTTAAAATAGAAATCCAGATAGGTCAAAAATTTAATATGTTTTAATTAAAACATCTCAAGAATTTTGACAATTCCTGAATTTATTTAATTTCACCCTCAGTTTTATCTCTTAAAACCTATAATAGGTACCTTAACTTAAAAAGGAAGATTTATCTATTTGGGGAAAATCTAGAAAATTATTTTGTTTATTTATAATAGGTGGTAGACGCTTTTTACTCATTGGGCGTCGACCGGTGAGATACCACCATGCCAGAATTGAGTAGCGCCAAGTGGTATCACCACGTTCCGCTACTGCACTGGCAGTCCGGTTCCAACAATGAGTAACAGATAGCACGATGGCGCCTCCAGGATCAAAATATTCCGGAGGTAAAATACCCGACCACTCGGATCTCCGGGCGTCGGGTGATCCTGGGGGTCCTTCATGCAAAGATATAAAGAGAAGATCAAAAACTCAACTCAGAATTGATTTTAGCAATATAAGAGGAATAAGTACAAATATGAATTCAGTTCACCAACATCTTGAAGAACAAAGACCTGACATCCTTGTTCTCACTGAAACTAAAATCAGTTCTGCAACACCTATTGTGAACTATCTTTATCCCGGCTATGACCTACACCACCGATTTCGACATAATTTTGGGATCTGTGTGTACATTAAAAATGACCTTTCATGTCATCGAGAGGAGAAGCTAGAACCAGCGAACCTTGATATCATATGGCTAAAATTCACCTCAAAGTCATCGACCAAGTTTATCTGCTGCCTCTACCGACCGCCATCTAACACCGAGTACCAAAACTTTTTCGCGACATTATCCGAAAGCTGTGATAGTATACAGTCAAACTATCCACAGGCAGAAATTGTCTTTTTAGGCGATTTCAACGTCCACAATATACCCTGGCTGAAACACCACAACAAAACAGATAACGAAGGCAGAGAAGCAGAAGCTTTTGCCATAAGTTGTGGTCTAACGCAGCTTGTCGATGAACCTACCCGTATCTCAGAAAGGGGCGAATTTGCAGCGCTTTTAGACTTGTTCCTAACCACAAATCCTGACTCGTACACAATTCAAGTAGATGCTCCACTTGGTTCGTCCGATCATAAACTTATAATAACAAAGTGCGAAATGCTCATCCCACCAAGCCAACAACCACTTCCTCGTAAAATGTGGCACTATAAATCGGCAAAATGGAATGACCTAAAACAGTTTTACCTGGATTTTCCATGGCAAGAGGTTTGCTTTAAAACAGCTGATCCCACTATTTGCTGTAATGAAATAACACAAGTAATCTTATCTGGAATGAATGCATATATCCCACATACAACTAAACGTAGAGCTAATGCAAAACCTTGGTTCAACAGCCAGTGTCAAAAGGCTGTACAGAAAAAACACAGAGCATATAACCTTTGGAAACGACAACAAACCGCTCAAAACCACACAGAATTTATAGAAGCCAGAAATAGTTGCAAAATTACTATTGACTCCGCTAAAGAAACATACAATCAAAGAATAAAAAACAGGTTGCTGAATTGTCCAAGTAGTTCTAGGTCCTTTTGGTCTCTTGCAAAAGCTGTTGGATCTAACTTCACCAAGTCATCCATACCACCACTTACAGGTAAAAATAATCACTTAGCCACAACATCAGAGGAAAAAGCCAATATGCTGGCCCAAATGTTTTCCTCCAACTCCAACCTAACAGTGCCAAACGGAAAAACTCCACCGTTCATTGAAAGGGTTTCCCATAGTATGCCAGAGGTACCCTTTTGTCACAGAGAAATACGAAAATCCCTTAAAAAGCTAGATACAAACAAAGCAATGGGTCCGGATGGCATTCCCGCAATAGTACTCAAAAATTGCGCCAACGAACTCACCCCAACTTTCGCAAAATTATTCAATTTGTCTTACAGGCAAGGAGTATATCCATCATCATGGAAGTCTGCCGCAGTACAACCCATTCCAAAGAAAGGAAAAAAGACAGATCCGTTAAACTATAGACCAATTACTCTACTTCCGGTGATATCAAAAGTAATGGAAAGAGTTGTGAACAATCACCTAACCAAGTACTTGGAAAAGTACAAAATTATCAACGATAAGCAATACGGATTTCGAAAATATAGATCAACTGGCGATTTACTTACATACGTCACTCACTTATGGCAGAAAGCGATTGAGTTGCGAGGTGAAACAAGAACAATTGCCTTAGATATATCTAAAGCATTCGACAAAGTTTGGCATGAAAATCTGCTCAACAAGCTCAAAGCAATGGGATTATCGCCGAAACTTTGCACTTGGTTTGAAAGTTACTTAAAGGACAGATCCATTTATGTTGCACTGGATGGCCAGAACTCTAACTCTTACCAAATAAATGCTGGTGTGCCACAGGGAGCAATCCTTTCGCCAACTCTTTTTCTGATTTACATAAATGACCTCATAGATAAAACAGTAAATCCACTTTATTGCTTTGCAGACGATGGCAATGTAGTCTCCTCACTCATACCACCCACAGGTATTTCCGCACGTGAACTCCATCATCTTAGACTAACTCAAATATCGCAGATAAATAACGACCTGGAGATAATAGAGGACTGGGGTAACAAAAACCTTGTACAGTTCAACGCACAGAAAACCCAAGCAGCTCTGTTTTCAAAAAAGAACAGCACCGGTGAGCCAAACATCATGCTATCTGGAAGTGCTGTCACATTACAGAGTCAGTTGAACATCTTGGGGGTTACTGCAGAGACCAACATGTCTTGGCACAATCACGTGGCAGATATTGCTAAAAGGGCGTCCCAAAAGCTGGGGGTGCTATTTCGTACAAGACATCTGTACACACCAAGCCAATTGCTGACACTCTACAAAGCCCAGATTCGACCAACTATGGAGTAATGCTCACATATATGGAGTGCAGCACCCAAACATACCTTAATGCTTTTGAACACCGTGCAAAAACGAGCTATCAAGTTGATCAATGACCCCGCACTTACTCGTAACTTGGATGGTCTCGAACATCGCAGATCTGTGGGCGATTTATCTCTCTTCTATAGGTACTATCACGGAAAATGCTTTGAAGAGTTGGCACGTATGATTCCATCGAGAGTAGCGCCTACCAGGCGAACCCGTCAAACAGACGGTAACCATGAATTTACTGTCAAACTAGAGGCACCAAGAACCTAATTATATCAGAATTCATATCTCTGGAGAACAGCATCGCTGTGGAATAAACTCCCTGCGACGGTTTTCCCTGCAGGTTACAACCTGAACCGTTTCAAGACCAACATACACCGACATTTCCGCGCACTTGCCGCTTCTCGAGCGTGATAGGACATTTCCTTGCGAGTGCGCATATCCGTTGTTGCTTGTTCAATTTTTCTTACATTCTTTTTATTTAAATTTTGCCTGTTTAGTGCGACTGCTAGAAAAGCAGCATTCTGCTCAATTATAACGAGCATCGCTATCTTTAATCTCTCTGTATAGTTAGCTAATTATTACGACTTTATTATTTTGTTATTATTTTTTTCAATTATTAAATTTTTTTTTATATTAAAATATTTTTCCAACTTGCAATAGTTGCTCATACTTACCTGATTCTGTTGGAAAGAATTCTCTGCACAAAAATAGTTCTATAATAAACTAATTTCAATTTAAATCTTCTTTGCAAAACACTTGCTTTTTGACAGAATTCAGGGATTTAATATTCCAAATCTTGGTGAACCTGATACTGCCTTATTCTTTTCTGGGTACCTACTCGACATAAAGATCACTATTTGGAGTCTGGATCAGCTGGAGTGACGTCACACCAGCAATCTATCCTCTTACCTGGATACAGGAAGCAGCACGAAAAACTCCAGTTCACGAAAGTGGAACCCCAACATCCATTGAAGAGCTCCGGATTGGAAAGGTACATATTTTGTCAGATTCACCAGAACAACCAAACTGTTAACTGTCTAATTTTAAAGAAAAGTTAACCTTACATTGTAAAAAAATATTAAATAAAATTATTGTTTGTTGGAGTTTGAGTGGTTTCATTTGTACATAAAAGGGCTACACGTTATCTTTATTTTTGAATTTCACGACCCTACAGGTTCTCTTGTCTTAAAGTACAAATAATTAAATTTAATTGTAACAACCTATCGTTTATTTTTATGTAGTATATTTTATTCCATAGATAACCTTGCTTGCGCATCTTTATATATTTCTTTATCTCCAGTTTTATTTGAACATAGGTATTGTCGATGTTTCTTCCTTTTGTCTGTTATGCCTTTCTCGATTTCTTCATCCAGCTTTTTGCATTTTTTAATTTTTTTCCCCCTTTTTGCCTAAGGCTTCAAATGCTGCAATATGAATACCTACCTAGCAATATTATTTAAATAAAGCAAATATCTACTAACGTTTTAAATATTAAAAGCTGTTTTTAGTTTGAAGAATGTCTCATGACAGTGATAATTACAGTTTTCAACTGAGTATTTTAATGACAAAGTTTAGGTAAATACCATTATTTATAATTTAGTTAAACCAATGTAGCGATTTTTTTTTTATGTTCCAACTGTATAATGACAAAACCTGTAACTATATTATTTCATGGAGCAAAATAGCCCCAAATACACACACAACATATTTATTGAATGTCTTAGAAGGTTTTATGGGCTCTCTATTTTTCACAAACTCGAAGATGTATTTCGGATATATGTACATATGTAGAGAGAGGAGGTGTATGTGTATGGTTTGGCTGTTTTATTTTTACAGGTAGGCCATAAGTTCTATACTGCCTATAATAAAACAGCAGCGCGGCCCGCCGCAAACGGTCCAAGCAGTAAATTTTGTATGTTCAGACAGCTTGCGTTACTTTAATTTTGGAAATGCAAATTTTACTGTACGAAATTTGTAAATAGACTCCGCACTTTTCTCAAAGAAACTGATTAGAATTGACATATGTATTCGTAAAAAAATTGTTCCGGAAGTAACCAGCGTGAGGTCAAGGATAGCAGTCCTTGATTGGGAATTGACCTGCTGGGCTGCGGATCCAAGATTCCCAAGCTAGGCCTTTACACGTTTCTTTCTGATTTGGACTCATCAGAAAGGCTTGGGCCTCCCTGTGAAAGCAATATTAAACTTGACATTCTATAACTCTATACCACAAATTTTGAAAGTGATTCACATAGGTATCGATAAAAACTTGAAACAAAATGACAATAAATTTGTTACAAGGCATAATAATGATATACCCGAAATCTTTAAATACCTTTTTTTCCCATTGAAATGTTCTTATTTCTTTCTTAAACCCCTCTAACGGTATAGGGCGGCTTTACAAAAGAAAAACATATTTCCCGTTGACAAAAATGGTGTCATAAAAGCGGTCCCGCAAAACACTCTAAATAGCGTTGAAAGAAGGGGTATCTAATAAAGTTGGCTCATAGATGTCGTTCGGGGATCTCCAATCGTAAAATAAGACACACTGCAACGGAAACAAGGGAGTGTGTGGATGGGGACTTCGTTATCCTGCTCTGTTTTATTGCATCAAAAAGGATTCCAGAGTTCTGATTGAATTCGCTCGGTAAAGAAACACGCTCGTAAATATGCCATGTGGAGTTTGTTGCTTGTTTCCCAATGACTGCTTTTATGTTTTATGTTTTGCAAGGGATTTCCTGGCATTTAGCTCGTTAATTTGGAACATGTTTTGCATCGGGAAACCGTTTCTTGAGGCACGTTCTTATTAGCCAGTAATTTGCAACTCAAGCGAAATAAGTAAACTAAACTACTCGGCCTAAACTGAAATAGTGTATGTAAGGAGAATTGGAAATGCCTATCCAGCACGTGTTGCTTTAACAACTAGGGCCACTATCTTGATCGCAGTTTTCAATAAACACGTCGGAGCAGCTCGGAACGACGCCGTCGACATGGTTTCCGTTCTGCTATCTCCTCGCCAGCATGCACCACCCACCTTCCTGTCTTTACATGAACACAAACACGAAACGTTCAATGCTCAGCGCTTTCTCAAAATGTCTATTATTTCCCTCGACATGGATTTGCTACTGTGCTCGTTTACTTATACTTTCAATAATATACTACATAACTTCACTGTGTTTATGTGTTTGAAAAGACATAATTTCTCTTTGACATATACTAATTACGTTTTAGAACAACAAAAATAACCTTTTTTGGGACCGTTCTTACATGCACGATTATACAAATGAATCTAAATCTAAAATGACATTTAGTTGCTTCTATAAGGTAAAGGAGCAAATGCAGTGGGGTAATTGTGATATAGTTTCTTATTAGGTTGAATTTATACCGCTGCCAAATGGAAAGTATAACCAATAAAATTTTGAAATTAATTACAATAAATTTCTAACAAATTTATTGTCTGGTAATGTATTTTCAGAATAGATATCATTATACTTTTTTTATAGGGTGTATTTTTTTAAAACAAGCCCATTATATCTCATTTATCCCAGAGTTCGGGGCAAATGTGATAATGGGGCAATTGGGACAAATTTATAAAATATAGAAAATTTCACGCATTTCGTTTTTTTATTGATCAAAATATCTCAAAAATTAAAAAAGTTATAAACTTTTTTAACTTAGAAGCAAAAAATCAGCATTTTAAAATAATAACAAAAAATGACAAAGTGTAAGAGTACTTGTCAAAAGGTACAAAACTATAAATAATAGCCCCCACACCGAACTGGGAAGTCAAGCTTCAGGACATATTCTAGTTTTTTCTGTGTCGGTGACTTTGGAGTTTGATTGACTGCAGATAACAAAAGATCTTCAAATGACACACGCTGCTGGCAAATACTTGATGGTCCTAGTAACTTCCTGCCTTGCTTTGCTCCACTTATACCTTTGATTCGGAAATGTGATGTATCTTACGTAAAGAATTTTATTTATTTTAGAAGCTCTGTAAATTGTTGTTCTTTTGGCTTCATCGATAGCTAATACTAGATTGTCCTTTGTATACTTTTTATTATCGGTGGTCTGCAATGGGGCAAATGTGATATACTACAACACAATTTCCCCGCCACTGTACAACACATTTACCCAAAATGCAAAAATTGCTGGGGCAAATGTGAGATAGTATCAAAAGTTGAAAAAATCTTAAAATGTTGGTGAAATATACACACTAGTTGAAAACAAGCGCCGAATGACATCACATCAAGTAATAATATCTTACTGACCACTTCAAAAGGAAAGTTCACACACATAAATAGAAAAACCACGCAACTCGCAAGATTATTATAATCTCGCACCTAAGGAAGCTATTCAATGACTGACGAAGCATGCGCCGCACGTAAAATTTCAAGTGGTGGGAGCGTGAACAGTTATGGTGATAAAACATTGACATGGATAGCATTGGTTAATTGGCATTTTCCAAATTTTTGGTGGGACTATATTACAATTGCCCCTTTAACACATTTACCCCACAACCCCATATGAACTTGTAAGTTTTTAAAATCCAAAAATATTTGAAATTCAAATACTATTGATATCATCACTATTCTACTATTCATATCGCTTTATAACAAGAAATATATGGAGCAGATACTTGTAAGAGAAATAATGAAAGCCATATAATTATAACATAAAGTAAAATAGTCCAAACATATGTAGGTATATTAAACTTGTCTATTTAGCTAGCATTCCGGATTCGTTTTAATATTTTATTTTATTTTGTAAAATGTCCAATTTATTGAAATTAACATTGTTTTGGCACAGAAACTATTTTAAGATCCTTTTGTTCTATTATATTTTCACCGAAAACATGTCCACTAAAACTGACTTCATAAGCAAAAACAATTTTTTTGAATAAAATTGACTTTATATTATTATATTTATACTAGATGACCCGGCGAACTTTGTACCGCGTATGAATTATTAAATACCTATTAAATGTTGTGTGTGTGGTGGAAGAAAACTAATGTTCACTCACTGGATCAGAAATCACCTAAAATTAAAATTTTACATCATTTGGCTATTGATTTCAAATAGGGTGCCTCGCATGGATCATAATCGCTCTCGGAGCACTTCCGCAGAGATCTGTGACGTCACCGCCCAAATAGAGAGCGCTCTGGGAGCAGTAAAGCCGAAAATGCTATAAGATAATACTGTTACGTCGGTTGAATGGAATAAACAAAAATAAGTTCAGTTATGTAGTTGTGAGAAGCAAGAAAAATTTTAAAAAATTTGGGGTGGACCACCCTTATCACTTAGGGGTATAAAAAATAGCTTAAAACCTATTCTCAGACCTACTGAATATATTCGGTTTTTATATATCTTTTATATATATATATTTTATAAAAATCGGTAAAGCCGTTTCGGAGGACGAAGGTAACTGAAACTGTGACATGAGAATTTTATATATTAGATATATTATGGCGTAATATCTAAACTGACTGACTACAACAAGACTCTTCTCATTTCGACTAACTTTTAACTTAAAAACTATGTGGTTTATGTAAAGATAGAAAAATCCAGAAGTCTCTCGAAATCATGTGAGCATATTGACTACACTCAAATTTTTCGAATAGTCGCGCTACGCAACAACTCGTTTCCTAGAATCCGGAATGTTCATTTTCGTAACACTGTTTCTCTTTCAAATCAGATCCTCCCGATCTGACTCTGTCTAAGACTACTAAAATAATAACTACCTGTGGACTGCCATGCTACCAGCCGGCTTGCCTGCGCCTTCGCGGATGTTCGTAGCCCTTGTAGTACTTTCGTTTAAGTCTCTAGAGCGGCTGTTTGAAGGATTATTTTGATCTTTTGGATCAGCAGTCGTATTCCACCAATCTACTTTTTTTTTTTTTTGGTTTTTCTTCCATCACTTGCCTAATTTTTCATTTTGTTGCTGACTTATAATTGCGGGTTTTCGTAATGTTCAAAAATGTGTGTCACTTTTTTTCAGTTGATCACTTCCAAGCTTTTCGGAACTCCGTTCTTATCCGCATCAAATCGGAGGATTCAAACGAACTCTTTCCCGCTGAATAATTCTGAGGCAGTTCACCAGAGCGATGTTTATGTTTTTCCAGAAAATCGTATCGTTACCACTTCTCAATTGAAGGCATAAGAAAAATAACGAGATCTTAGCTGTACTCTACGTTTAGAAGGTCCATTTTCCGAGGTCTATAAACCTAGCAGTCCCAAGGTGGAAAAAAAACTTCGGGAACTATATAATAATTAGATGCTTTTTAGGTGCTAATTAGGGCCTCTAATTAAAAATTAGGTGCTCCTTTAGTTTTTGAGAAAATCAAAAAACACTAAGGGACTGCTAGGTTTATAAAAGCTAGCAGTACAAAATATTTTTTCAATTTTTTTCTTTGTATGGAAATAAGGTGCTTTTTAGGTGCTCCTAAATAGTCCAAGAGAAAATGGAATTGATTAATAATTATTAACTGAGTTACAGATTTTTTTTCAATTATTAGGGGACTGCAGCAGTCCCCTAACGTAAAGCCAGCAGCTGGCTTTACGTTTACATGTTATTGTGTCAGAATGGAAAAAAATCTTCGGGATCTATACAGGGTGTCCGGAAAATAGCGTAAAAGCTCTTCACAACGTGGTGGAGGACTCTTCAAGGAACCCCAGAAAAATTATTTAAAAAATCTGGTGGCATTCTTAAGAAAGTTATTAGCATTTTAATGTTTATTGAAATTGGCAACACTGAAAATATCCCGTTGGCATTTTGTCACAGAATTAAATTGAATACCTGTGTAATTACCTGAAAAAATCGAAGGTGACTAAAAAATGTTGTCACATCAATTTTTCCCGTTGTAATTTAGAGATTTTGCAATTTTCATAATGCATTTCAAAGGTTACCAACAATTTTTTATAAACCATTGTGTAATGAAAAAATAAAAGATACCTAACACTTTGTACAAAATATTGCAATTTGAAAAAAAAATCAAAAATAAGGAAGTTGAATTTCCACATTTACCTCTTCATATTTCCAAGAGTGGTCGAGGAGGATTTTTTAATTATTTTTCCAGGGTTACTCAAAGGGTCCCCTACTACGTAGTGGTCGTAGTGGAGAGCTTTTACGCTATTTTCCGGACACCCTGTATAATAATTAGGTGCTTTTAAGGTACTAATTAGGGCCTCTAATTAAAAATTAGGTGCTCCTCTAGTTTTGAGAAAATCAAAAAAAAAACTAAGGGATTGCTAGATTTATGAAAGCTAGTAGTCCCTATAGTGAAAAATATTTTTCCAAAAATTTCTTTTGTATCAGAATTAGGTGCTTTTCAGGTGCTCCTAAATAGTCGAAGAAAAAATAGAATTGATTAATGACTAACTCAGTTACAGATTTTTTTTTTAATTATTAGGGGACTGCTGGCTTTACGTTTACATGTTGGTGTGTCAGAATGAAAAAAACTTCGGGATTTATATAATAATTTGATGCTTTTTAGGTGCTAATTAGGGCCTCTAATTAAAAATTAGGTGCTCCTCTAGTTTTGAGAAAATCAAAAAAAAAACTAAGGGATTGTTAGATTTATGAAAGCTAGTAGTCCCTATAGTGAAAAATATTTTCCCAAAAATTTCTTTTGTATCAGAATTAGGTGCTTTTTAGGTGCTCCTAAATAGTCGAAGAAAAAACAGAATTGATTAATGATTAACTCAGTTACAGATTTTATTTTTAATTATTAGGGGACTACTGGCTTTACGTTTACATGTTGGTGTGTCAGAATGGAAAAATACTTCGGGATCTAAATAATAATTAGGTGCTTTTTAGGTGCTAATTAGAGCCTCTAATTAAAAATTAGGTGCTCCTCTAGTTTTTGAGAAAATCAAAAAAAGAAACTAAGGGATTGCTAGGTTTATGAAAGCTAGTAGTCCCCTATAGTAAAAAATATATTTCCAAAATTTTCTCTTGTATCAGAATTAGGAGCTTTTTAGGTGCTCCTAAATAGTCGATGAAAAAATAGAATTGATTAATTATTAACTGAGTTACAGATTTTTTTTTAATTATTAGGGGACTGCTGGCTTTACGTTTACATGTTGGTGTATCAGAATGGAAAAATTCTTCGGGATCTATATATTAATTAGGTGCTTTTAAGGTGCTAATTAGGGCCTCTAATTAAAAATTAGGTGCTTCTTTGGTTTTTGAGAAAACCAAAAAAAAAAAACTTATGGACTGTTAAGTTTATGAAAGCCAGCAGTCCCCTAATATTGGAAAAAAAATCTGTAACTCTGTTAATAATCAATCGTTTCAATTTTTTCTTCGACTAATCAGGAGCACCTAAAAAGCACCTAATTCTGACACAAACAAAAAATTTGAAAATATATTTTTTACTTTGGGGGACTGCTAGTTTCCATTAACCTAGCAGTCCCTTTGTTTTTTTTTTTTTTGATTATCTCAAAAACTAAAGGAGCACCTAATCTTTAATAAGTAGCCCTAATTAGCACTTAAAAATCAGCTAAATATTATACTGTGTGACAAAAAAAAACGCATCACCCCATAGAAGTATAGATATTTGTTAACCAAATTCTGTAGATGTGCTTGGGCTATTAAAAGTGAAATTTAATTTAATAAAAAATATACAAATAAAGTAACATTTAATCAATAATTGTTATTTTTTACACCATTTTAACATTAGAAATTTTTTTGAAAAATATACACTTTTGATGAGTGATGCGTTTTTTTTGTCACATAGTATAATATTATATAGACCCCGACACATCACCAATTAAAAGTAAGGCCAACAATTTCCTAATAATGAAAAAAATCTGTAATTCAGTTAATAATGAACTGATTCAAGTTTTTCTTCGACTATTTAGGAGCACTTGAATAGTACCTAGAAAAAAAAAATACGATAGGGGACTGCTAGCATTCATAAACCTAGCAGTCCCTTAGTTTTTCTTGATTTTCTCAAAAACTAAACGAGCACCTAATTTTCAATTAGAGGCCCTAATTAGCACCTGAAAAGCACCTAACTATTATATAGGGTGTTCCGAAACTATTGTGCCATAAATTGAGGAATGATAGATATCGCCAAAATAAACGTTTTTTACTTATAAACCCATAGGCGCATGCGCTTTGGTTAGGTGATAATAGCAGTGGCGGTTCCTCCATAAGAGCACATGTGCACGTGCACTCCCAAATTAATATCAAACAACTTTAAATTTAATTTTATCATTCTTCAAATTTTAACATTCTACCTGTAAAGTATTAATTTAAAAAATTAGTGGCCAAATGCGCCAGCAAAACAAACGCAACCGGCAACGCTGGAATCACAGCGTCCACCGCGTCGCCTGAACGCCCCGTTCACTGCACATTTCAATATTAAATCCAATTGGTGGAACTATGCCCCCCCGCACTCTTTGTTCCCCGCGAAGGTCTAGCGACGTTCGATGTTTTAAGCTGGCTGGTGTGCACATGTAGTCAGTGCACTTTGGGATCGGAAGCTCTTGTTTTATATTTATTTCGATTTCGAGCGCGATTTAACTGAAAACTGTGTGTAGAATGGCGGGATTTCTGAACCCCGATAGCCTTAGCGTGCAATATTTAAAAACAATTAAATTTTCTTCGCTTTCTTTGGAGGAAAAAATCCAAATCAAATGTGTCGGCCGTCCAAAGCCAAATTTAATAATCACCAACATAACAAAATGCAAAAGTCGTGATTATAAACGAACTTTTAAAATGGAAACTTACGAAAAAACTGACTGGTTGTGCGGTTGTGATGTTAGTAATAGTCTTTACTGTTTTCCCTGTTTGTTATTTGGAAGCGATGAAGCATCAGAATGGACAAAATCCGGCGTTAAAGATTTAGTAGATACATTTATCCGAAAAAATTAAAAAACATCAAAACTCAAAATCACATCTTACTCTTATCTTTCAATACAAAACGTGTCTGTGAGATTGAAAACTATAATACATTTATGTATAAAAACAATTGTTAGATCAGGACGATGTACTCAGTGAGGTAAGTTACTTTGTTACTTAATTTCTAGTTTATTGATATAAGATCCTTCAATTTCCACGATTTGATAGACCGAAAAAAGTATTAAATTGAGCTTAGTTGGTTGTTTGGTAGGGTAGATATGAAATCCCTTAACAATATTTTTAATTATTGGTAGGTAAACACATCACATAACTCATACGATCACTTACAATAAATTATTTTTTTAAAGGCCTAAAATAAACACTTCTGGGCGTGGCGTGGCACCCCAAAAAATTTCGCGCCTCGATCACTTACAATAAATTATTTTTTTAAAGGCCTAAAATAAACACTTCTGGGCGTGGCGTGGCACCCCAAAAAATTTCGCGCCTCCGGCGGGCATCCCCCTTTCGGCATTTATTATGAATTACAAATTATGTGCACCCTCAATATGTTATACCACGAGCCGCCACTGGATAATAGCACATTACCGTCAGCACTGTGGTAGCCACCTTGCACACGGAGAAACGTGTTTGAATAAGCAGAACCTGTGTTATTAAATAATACAGAACCCAAAGAATGCTTGCAGTATTTATTTAAAATAATGATTCACATCAAAAGATGCTCAAAAATACGACCACCCGCCTCAATGCATGTGTAACAGCGTTTTAGCAGAAATATCGAGTATCGAAACTGTTCCCCTGTATGCCAGACAAAACATAGGGTACCAACACCACAGACCACCACCACATTACTTGTTAGCCTTAAGGGAATATCTCAACGAAACATCTGGAAAGAGTGATTGTTAAGGGGGCATGGACTCCACGTTCACCAGACCTGACGGAATGCGACTTTTTTTTATGGGGTCATATAAAAGCTCTTGTTTAGGACACTCCAGTTGAAACAGCTAGAGGAAGTTAGTAGGAAGGATTGTTGCAGCAGCTGCTGAAATTCTCGAAACACCATGAATTTTTCAATGTGTTTAGGAGGCTATGCTACGGCGCTGTCACGCACGTATGGAGGTGGGTGGTCGTAGCTTTGAGCATCTTTTGCTGTGAATCATTGTTTTTAGTAAATACTGCAATCATTTCTTGAGTTTTGCATCATTTAATAACACAGGTTCTGCTTCAAACACGTTTCTCCGTGTGTAAGGTGGCTACCACAGCGCGACCTGTAATGATCTATTATCACATAACCAAAGCGCATGCGCCTATGTGTTTATTAGTAAAAAACGTTTATTCTGGCGCGATCTATCATACCTTAATTTTTGGCACAATAGTTTCGGAACACCCGTATAGATCCCGAAGTTTTTTTCCATTCTGACACACCAACAAGTGAACGTAAAGCTAGCAGTCCCCTGAAAATTAAAAAAAATGTGTAACTCAGTTAATAATTAATCAATTCTATTTTTTCTTCTAAGAGCACCTAAAAAGCACCTAATTCTGATACAAAAGAAAATTCTGAAAAAATATTTTTTACTATAGGGGACTTCTAGCTTTCATAAATCTAGCAGTTCCTTATTTTTTTTTTTAATTTTCTCAAAAACTAGGGGAGCATCTAATTTTTAATTAGAGGCCCTAATTAGCACATAAAAATCACCTAATTATTATATAGTTCCCGAGGTTTTTTTGCCATTCTGACACTCCAACATGTAAACGTAAAGCCAGCAGTTCCCTAATAATTAAAAAAAAAAATTGTAACTCAGTTAATAATTAATCAATTCCATTTTCTCTTATACTATTTAGGAGCATCTAAAAAGCACCTAATTCTGTAACAAAAGAAAATTTTGGAAAAATATTTTTTACTATAGGGGACTACTAGTTTTCATAAACCTAGCAATCCCTTAGTTTTTTTTTTTATTTTCTCAAAAACTAGAGAAGCACCTAATTTTTAATTAGAGGCCCTATTTAGCACCTAAAAAGCACCTGATTATTATATAGATCCCCAAGTTTTTTCCATTCTGACACAATAACATGTAAACGTAAAGCCAGCAGTTCCCTAATAATTAAAAAAAAAATCTGTAACTCGGTTAATAATTAATCAATTCTATTTTTTCTTCTACTATTTAGGAACACCTAAAAAGCACCTAGTTCTGATACAAAAGAAAATTTTGGAAAAATATTTTTCACCATAGGGGACTACTAGCTTCCATAAACCTAGTAATCCCTTAGTTTTGATTTTCCCAAAAACTAGAGGAGCACCTAATTTTTAGTTAGAGGCCCTAATTAGCACCTAATTATTATATAGAACCCGAAGTTTTTTTGCCATTCTGATACACCAAGATGTAAACGTAAAGCTTGCAGTCCCCTAATAATTAAAAAAAAGTCTGTAACTCAGTTAATAATTAATCAATTATATATTTTCTTGGACTATTTAGGAGTACCTAAAAAGCACCTAATTCTGATACAAAGAAAAAATTTGAAAAAATATTTTTCTTTATAGGGGACTGCTAGCTTTTATAAACCTAGCAGTCCCTTAGTTTTTTTGATTTTCTCAAAAACTAATGGAGCACCTAATTTTTAATTAGAGGCCCTAATTAGCACCTAAAAAGCATCTAATTATTATATAGTTCCCGAAGTTTTTTTCAACCTTGGGACTGCTCGGTTTATAGACCTCATTTTCCGTACCGTTCACATTCGGAACCCTCGCTCAAATTACCCAATGAAGTCCCAGAGCTGTAAGAAGAAGAGTGAGATCTTTGATCTTGTTGTTGTGAAAGATCTGCAAGTCGAATCTGCCCTTTTTGTTTCTTTTTCTGGCTTCGGTATTCGTTTTTATATTCTTCTTTCTGTCTTCGAGCTCCCTTTTCTAGTCCCTTGTCGTTTTGAATTTTTTATTAAGTCCATCAACATTTGTTTAACTTGATCAATTTCGGCTGTGTGTTGACGTGTAACTATTTGCCATAGAATACTCTGTATCTTTCTTGAAACTTGATTTTAAATCAAAAGTTCTGTTGGGTCCATTAACTATGACAAATTGTCACTCTTTTTTCCTGCAATAAAGAAATAGGTAATAGACCTATCTCCCATGATTAGAAAAAGAGAGCTTCATTGTAATAAATACAAGTTAGAAAACAATAAAAGATGACATGCGCGCGCAACTCGTAGGCTGCAGTGTAGCCAGATTGTATTGTTGCAGAACAAATGTAGACAATACAAATCGAACATTATAACATTAAAGAAGTAATATAGTCTCAAGTGTTTCACAACGCCTTAAATCAGACAAAAGAAGAGCTTTAAAGTGGATAAAGATCGTTTGCACTTTTATTTTGATAAATGTTTCATCCGGCAACATCGCTCAATGAAATTGCAAAGGAATATGTCAAGTATAATCTAACATAACCTTAAACGAAACTGCGGTGAGTTCAAGTAATATGTAAAGTATTAGTTTGCTCTTTGTCAAATTACACGTTACAAAGAAAGAAGGAACGATTCATTCTGAATTGGCTCCTAAATAAGAATATGACGCAAGCCTGTCATAAACTTGCTTTTCAGTGGACGCTCACCTGCAGCCTACAAGCGACGCGCGCAGTCCAGGTAATAGGAGATCGGTCTATTGAGATTGCAAGGATGAAAGTCTGGTGCGTGCAAATTATGCCCTAGCTCAAAATAAAACAATTCGGAGTAGGATCGTTTTTTTTTTGTTGCCATAATGGACTAAGGGACATAAACATACATAAAATAATATTCTATTACAATCCACAAATGTAATTATCTACTGCTGAGAATCAATTTTGACTGAGGTGCATAAAACCAATTAAGAGTATTTCAGTTCAATAGCTCAATTACTTCAATGATGTTGAGATTTTAGTTCAACAATTAGCTAATAGACATGAATGGTTGATACTTGTTCACAAATAATAATTATGGATGGAAGTTAATCAATCCAAACTGCGAATCGATTAACATAAACAACCTGACTGGTTATATTGCGGGAGAAAATTAAATTACCTAATCAATTGTTGGACCATTTACTTAAACAATAACTTCATTTAATGCAAATGTATTGAATTAATCACGATAATAAGCACAGCCACTTGCT
Source organism: Ceutorhynchus assimilis (assembly GCA_917834065.1). NCBI lineage: Eukaryota > Metazoa > Arthropoda > Insecta > Coleoptera > Curculionidae > Ceutorhynchus > Ceutorhynchus assimilis. The sequence continues at coordinate 10,109,498 of OU892278.1, read as the reverse complement.
TTTCTTCTTTTTTTTTCTCCTTTCTCTAACATCTATGGAAATTAATTGAATTTTTGGATAAAAGATATCCAAATTTTATTATTGCTTTAAAACTCAGCGGCTGTGGGAGTCCAAGCATGGTATCCAATTTCCTGGTTTAATAAAAGTTGTTTTTCAGAATTTTCTAGTTTGTTGTATATTTACGGGAGCACCAACTAAATTGGTAGTATTTAATTTGCCCAAAACTTATATTATTATTTTCCAAACAATCGCACAATTCCTTGTTTAAATGCGACCTTTCTCTCTTGAAAACAAAAAGGTTAAAAATTAAAAAGGCCGGAAAAAGCAGATCCATTTACGTCGGCAGCTAAAACCGAGAACGTAACTGTTTTTAAGTTGTGGCCTGCCTCCAGGCTGTTAAATGAATATTTGAAACGGTGTCCCCCTTTATGGTTCTCCTGGGACACACTACCCTTGTCGATTTGCTTGGCATGGAACTTCACTGACATTTTAGCTGTGTGTATTGCGGAAAAGTTTCGGTGCAGTCTGGGAAAAGTGCATGTACCTAAATTGAAAAAGATCTTTGGATAGATTATAGGATCATAAAAATTTTCGATGATTTGGTTTTTAGTTTATAGAGGTTTATGAGGAATAAAATACAATTTCAAAAATCGTCTTCTTTTACCAATACCTATAACAAAACATTAAATTTAATTAAAGCAACACGCGGCTCTAATCAAAGGATTTGTAGTTAAATTTGGATAGGTATTGAATTAATTAGGAAGGTATTCAAATAAATAAAAAAATCTATTAAGGGAAAAGCGTAACAAATACTGAAAAGCTGTTCAAAAGTAAAATAGTTTGGGTTAGGATATAATTATATAGCTATCTCCAATGATTCAGGATATTTGTAATAACACTTAGTCATGGCTAGCTCAGCATTTAATCTTTTATATAAATACGAACAAGGCAATAATAAGTTAGTTCTTTAGTTCACTGGGTTCACACGTTATGAATTAAGTAATAATTTTTTTCAAAAAGACAAGTTGCTTAATTTAAGACATACCTAACTGGCGCAGTCAGTAGGATTCCTTGCGGGTCTGAACCTTTCGAGTATTTTTTTGATTTTTCATTGAATTATGCGAGTGTACCTCTCTGTTTTAACAGTCAGGAAAGGTACAAACAACAAAAGTGAACAAAAGTGGAGTGATATCGGCTCCTGCCAAACATCGCAGCGAAGATACGTTTGATACAGGTCGAAGATTGGAATACTTTTGTAAGTCCCTTCCTATAATTGAAGAGCTTGTTAGTTGAGACATTGTTTTTATTTCAAAATAAGTGAAGTTTTCACTTTTTCAAATTAAACCAAGTGAAATGAAACATTTGTATAAAACCTTTGGACTACTCTAAATGAAAAAAATTAGAGACCGTTCTAAGAAAATCTTGGAAGAAATTTCTTATTCAAGAAATTAAAAAAAAAAAACCAGAGCAACCTGAATCATTAAAACAACCTTCAACAAATGCAGAAGATCGCCTTTTAAACGACGATTTTCCTTATATTGATATTGCTTATATTCTAACATTGGTTTAGAAACACATGATACTAACGATAATTTAAAATTTTAATTTCAACAATTTACCTATTAATAATAATACTTTTAGCTTTATAAATAACGAAATGGCTGACACTTTGAGATCAACTGTTACTCTTTCAAAAACTTTTGATGGTACTACATCACATTTAAAAGCTTTTTTTTCCGAATGACAGTAAAAGCGGCCTTTTAATGACACTTGACAGGATCAAAAGTTGTATTTTTACTGCCTAGGCAGTAAAAGTGGACTTTTACTGCCTAGGCAATAAAAGTGACAGTGTCACAACGTTCCATGTAATAATTTCACTCAATTTGGTATTTGAAATTGATGGTAACAATGACAATAATTGTCAAAATAATTCAATTATTTGGATAATAATAATGAATGAAATAAATATAAAAAAGATGTTCATGTGTGAATTTGAACATTCGGAGAAATTTTTCTATGTTTTACATGGCAGAAAAGCAGATTTAATGCCTCGGCTGGTTTCCTAGCCTCGGCTCAAATTGATATTTTTCATATATTTTAATAATGACATCTCACATCAAGAATATGTCAATCTTGCTATTAAATCTAAAATAACAGGATCTGCCGAAGATATCCTCTTAACCAGATCAGACTTAACAACTTGGGATGAAATTAAAATAGCCCTTAGATAGAAGTTCAGTGATCCTGGAGTAAATTTACAACAACAGTTAATATTTTTAACAAAGAAAAATGAGTCAACTCAAGACTATATCCAAATACTCAAAGCCTTGTCTACAAAAATAAATACCAAAACTTGTACGGACATTGCAAACATAGAAGCGCGAACAATATTAATAAATCAAAATGAGTGAACTGCAAAACAAAACTTGTAATGAATCAAGAACACTACCAATTGCCTCAAATCCTCAAAATTTAGACACTGCTATTGATATTATTACAAATCTACTCCACAAACTTGTGCAGGAAACAAAAACACCACAAGTAAAGCAAACATTCCATTACTATTACCTTATGGTATATCTGAACCTTTGGAGTTCATTCTTTACCCTTTTCATGAGTTTTTTGATGGCATATTCGATATAAAACATCTTCGTAAATTGAATTTAAATATTGATTTAAAAAATAAACCATTAGTAAATGACTATTTACAAATTCCTTTTCAATATGGGAAAAAATTCATCAATATACCTCCTGAAACTATTATATACAAAAGGATACTTTTAAAACTAAGCTACCAAATAATACAACTTGGCTATTACCCTATGTGTATGACGAGTTTATTGAAATACAATCGACATTAGTGACAATTATTGACAATACTTACACTGAAAATATTCTTAATCACTCAGACAGAACATTTGTTTAGATTATGACATTGAAGAAAATTTACCGATCGAACTCAATAATTTTGAGATATCAACCTTTGAAAAACAAACAACTATGTCACATGCAAAACCTTTACAAAAGAAAGACCCTGACAAAGTCGATTTGAAATCTCTAATAATTAATACATGAACACTTGAATGCTGAACAACGCTTTCAACTCTTCAAACTCATTCAAAAATTTAATAAAATTTTGCATAGACCGTAACATTTTCAAATCAAGTTAAGCATGTTATTAATACAACAGCCGAAATTGCAATACACAACAATTAACAAAAGCTATAGATACCCTCATGTTCATTAAAACGAAGTAAAAAATCGAATAGGAAAAATGTTACAAGGGAAAATTATTCACCATTCGAGTTCACCTTGGAGCTCACCTGTTTGGATTGGTCTAAAAAAGTAGACATATCAGGAAAGAAAAAATGGAGACTCTTTATAGATTATCGTAAACTAAATCAGCAAACCATAGATGGCAGATACGGTTATTACCTAATATAGCTTGGAAGCTCGCAATATTTCACAACATTAGATTTGGCGAGCAGATTCCATCAAATCGGAATGGATCCCAAAAGCATTACAAAAACAGGGTTTAATGTAGAGCATGGACATTACAAATTCTTACGAATGCCCTTCGGATTAAAAAATGCTCCTTCAACCTTTCAAAGAGCTATAGAAAAAGTATTAAAAGTATTACTTGGTAAAATATGTTTAGTCTATATGGACAACATAATTATATACTCAAAATCACTTCAACAACACCTTGATTCTTTACGACAAGTATTTGAACGACTTATTCAATTCAATTTGAAAATTCAATCGGATTAGTTTGAATTTCTCCACAAAACTGTTGAATTCCTTGGACATACCATAACCTCAGATGGTATTAAACCAAATGAAAAGAAAGTAGAAGCATTAAAGAAATTCAAAATTCCAAAAACACCAAAGGAAATAAAATCTTTTCACGGACTTGTAGGATACTACAGGGAATTCATTGAAAACTTTGCTAAAATTACCAAACCTTTAACTGAATGTTTAAAGGAAAATGTTAAAATAATTCATGACAGACAATTTATGCATGCATTTAATCTCTGTCAGAATATTTCAAAGAATGACCCGATATTAAAATATCCTGATTCGAATTCACAGATCCCTGAAGCTACTAAACAGTTATTAACTACACCTCAAAAATTAACACAATAACTTGAACCCAAGTATAATATAAAAACATTTAAAGATCAAAAATACCCTAAAGATATTAGAAGACGTTTCTAATTTTCAGAAAAATGAAGATCATCCTCGTGGGAATAATATTTGTACTTCCAATGCTCAATGCGCAATACAAGATTGAAAAACGAATAAATCCATTATTACCGATTCTTCAAGGAACCAGTTATACAGGGTGTCCCACGGTGGATGGCGTATTAGACGTTTATGGAGAACTAAAAAGCGGATCATTTTGAAAATTTGGCAACCGGGATAAACGACCATGATCTACACTTTAAAAATATTTTTGACCATGCGGTGTTGCCGCTTCTACTCTAAACTAGTGGCAACATCGCTATTTTAAATGGAAAACCATGTATGTGATTACATATTTAGATTCTACGTAAAATTATGAGCAGATTTCATGTGATATACCCTATACCTAAGTTCAACTGTTTTGGAAATATTGACAGTTGAATATTGACTTTTAGCATCTTTGACAGGCTGTAAAACCTGAACGGTTGATTTTAGAGGAAAACCGATTTTACATTCCTATCTTAGATTTCTTTAAACTATCACTTGACACCAACTTTGAATTAAATCCATGAATAAAAATTCCAGTTAAATTTAATCTCCGGTCAAGTTCAAAGTTGGCGTCAAATGATATTTTATGAAAATCTAAGATAGGAATGTAAAATCGGTTTTAATCTAAAATTAACTGTTTAGGCTTTACAGCCTGTCAAAGTTGCAAAAAGTCAATTTTCAACTGTCAATATTTCCAAAACAGTTGAACTTAGGTATAGGGTATATCACATGAAATCTGCTCAGAATTTTACGTAGAATCCAAATGTGCAATTTAATACGGGGTGTTCCATTTAAAATAGTGATGTTGCCACTAGTTTAGAGTAGAAGCGGCAACACCGCATGGTCAAAAATATTTTTAAAGTGTAGATCATGGTCGTTTATCCCGGTTGCCAAATTTTCAAAATGATCCGCTTTTTAGTTCTCCATAAACGTCTAATACGCCATCCACCGTAGGACACCCTGTATAATAACTAGTCATCATCATGTTTATTATCATATTAACCTTATTAATGTAAGGAATTTTTAGAATTAACACAAAGAACACTTTTACAAGAAACAAAATTAGGAAAACTAGATACACCCTTATATCATCTTTTACTCACACGAGTATTTATGACCTTCTCGACCAAACACAGCAATTGAATCATTATACGACATCGAATCAAGCGAGGATTAGTAAATTTTATAAGAAAAGTACATAGATATCTTCATGTCACCCTAGATGCTGACGATGGAGAACATAACGATAATTACACCAGGACTCTGCAAAGTAACCAAGAAACGTAACATCAAGATTTGTCATCCACACAGACAATTCTCAAACAATTAACGAAAGACATTGATACCCAGTTGACTAATGTCGAGACAAATCGACAGGAAATTATGAATTATATAAAAAACCTCACACGAATGACTCAATCTACGTCCGCACTACTATGTACTTTATTATGTTATTAGATAACCTAGAAAACAATATACGTGTCATCAATGAGATTCGCACAAATGCTCAAGCTGCAACTAATTTTGCTGAGATAAATATTATGCATCATAGCATTCTTGAATATCAAAAACTTCAAAAAATTATTTCAAAACTGAATTCAAAAACGCGAATTCCATTTGATAACATAATCAAATATTACGAAGTTGCACATGCTGACGTGACAATAAAAAATATAGTTTAAAAAAACTAAAAAACACGCTTTTATAGTAAATTGAACTAAAAAGTGAAAAATAATTTTTAATATAAACAGAAAATATTAATGAACAAAAAATATTAGAATTATTGTAAAAAAAGCGTGGGATGCTTGTTCCACATTTCTCGTACATTGAGCACCCCACGCTTTTTTCACAATAATTCTAATATTTTTTGTTCATAAATATTTTCTGTTTATATTAAAAATTATTTTTCACTTTTTAGTTCAATTTACTATAAAAGCGTGTTTTTTAGTTTTTTTAAACTATATTTATTTTTCACTTTTTAGTTCGATGTATTATTTTGTTGTTCATTTTTTTATTTTGAAGAAAAAACTTTAATTCTTATTTGTGTTTTGTTTATATTTTGCACCATTTATCTTTATCAACGGCTAGTGCGTCGCACCGCACTGGTATCGCACTCACACTGAGTGTGTCATTCCTGAATTCGCCCCAGAGATTTCCAGACTTTTGCAGACATTATCCAGACTTATTTAGAGCTTTCCAGAGTCTTCCAGATTTCATCCAGAATCATCCAGACTTCTACAGACTGATCCGGATTCTGGAAAATGATCCCTAGGTCTTTTGGGACCTTTTCCAGAATTTTTCCGACCCTTTCAAGAAGTTTCCAGGCCTTCTCCAGATGTTTCAAGAGATTTCCAGACTCTTCCAGACAATATCCAGACTTATCCAGAGTTTTACAGACTTCATCCAGATTTATCCAGCCCTTATCCAGACTTGTACAGACTGCTCCGAATTCTAGAAAATGATCACCAGGTCTTTTGGGACCTTTTCCAGAATTTTTCCGACCCTTTCAAGAAGTTTCCAGGCCTTTTCCAGACGTTTCCAGACTTTTCCAGACATTATCCAGACTTATCCAGAGCTTTCCAGAGTTTTCCAGACTTCATCCAGATTTATCCATACTTTATCCAGACTTTTTCAGACTGATCCGGATTCTAGAAAATGATCCCCAGGTCTATTGGGACCTTTTCCAGAATTTTTCCGACCCTTTCCAGAAATTTCCAAGTCTTTTCCAGACGTTTCCAGAGATTTCCAGACTTTTACAGACAATATACAGACTTATCCAGACCTTATCCAGACTTGTACAGGCTGATCCTGATTCTGGAAAAAGATCCCCAGGTCTTTTGGGACCTTTGGCAGAATTTTTCCGACCCTTTCCAGAAATTTCCAGGCTCTTTCCAGACGTTTCCAGAGATTTCCAGACATTTTCCAGCCTTTTCCAGGCTTTATCCAGATTTATCCAGACTTGTTCCAGCTCACTTGGCTTGTTCCAGGTTCTTGTTCATACACTTCCCAAGGGTCCAAAAGTTCGCACGCATCCCTATGTGCCCGTGCGATAAACATTTTCAATGTTACTTACAAACATACATACAAACATACATGTACATACATACAGGTGAAGCTAATATAAGCGTGTTAAAAAAGATCTTATAATTTTCTAAATTGCCATTCCCCTAATCTTTGACAAACCATTCATATACTTTATTGTGTGTACCCTATTCCAATAAATGGGAAAATAACACCTATTGATAATCCCCATTTATTGAAATCAAATAATGAGTTTTTCAATTTACGACAAAAATGTCAAAAAATAGAAGATCTATTTTTATTTACAAGCAGGCCACTAAATAAAAATGAGCCTTGCATATCAGAAACTATAATTTTGACAAATCATTGTTTAATGATACCAGTAAAATATGAAGAAACTTCAGTTACACAATTAAATGACAATTCTATTATTATTATACCGAAAAGTCTTAGATTGAAGTTGCCGTCAATAAATATCGATGATTATTCCACTTATGTGTTAAAAATCCCATAAGACAAGTGACGATTTTCAGAATTACAGCGAAAATTCTCTTTTCCATTTGTTTAACTAGAGAGAATTACAGCGATAATTCTCCCATGTTATTGTATACATGGTTGTCATGCTAATTTTTGATACAAACAAACGGTTCCTGATAGCAACCATTTATTTGTATTGATTGTGGAGATGTTCAAATCATTTAATACATATTTATTTCCATATTTTTTGTATTCTCATACGTGAAATAATCCTCTAAATACCACTTGGGCTTTGAAATGAACCAGATAATTTTTCACTCGTGCGCGTTTCCTCTGCAAATTATAGAAAACACGCAATCGTGAAAAATTATCGGTAATTTTGAAGCTCTAGTGGTATTATCCCCGAAAATCTTTTCAAAATGTTGAACCTTTGGAATTGAAAGAAATCGATTTAAATAATATTCATGAGGATATGAAAAATGTTGAAACAATAATTGTACACCCATTAAAAAAATTTGATGTTGTAAACACTAGTGTGTCGGTAACTTTCATTATGATAATCATTATTATTATCGCAGTGCTTCTATTATATTGAAAAATAGGATCTCCAAAAACAATGTAAAGGTGGACAAAAAAATTGAAACCCCTCGAAAATCAACCCCGATTTTCTCAGACTTAAGAAGGGAGGAATTATATGGCCATCTCCAATGATTCAGGATATTTGTAATAACAATTAGTCATACGCTAGCTCAACATTTAATCTTTTATATAAATACGCGCAAGGCAATAATAAGTTAGTTCTTAGTTCGCTTCACTGGGTTCACACGTTATGAAATAAGTACCTAATAATGTTTTTTTCAAAAGACAAGTTGTCTAAATTAAATCATAACTATATTTTCGATTACTAAAATAGTTATTTTCCTAACAAGTGCGGAAAGTGATACTTTCCCGCACGCGACTGCCGTTGACCCGAACGACGCGAAGCGGAGTTCGGGCAAGCAGTCGAGTGCGCGAAAGACACTTTCCGCATGAGTTAGGAACATTATTTTTTCTACTGACGTTTCATAATAGCAACTTTTCGATTGTCATTTCAGTTTTGAAACGACATTCTTTTAGGCACTGAGTGCGTGAAAGTTACTTTTAGGCACTCAGTGCGTAAAAGTGACTTTTGAATGCGTAAAAGTGACTTATGGGTGCGTAAAAGTAATTTTTAAGCACTAGTGCCTAAAAGTGTCATTCATTATTCAGAAATAAAAAACACACTAAACACATATTTGAATTTTGTTTTGTATTTATTATGAATATTGAAAATGGAATTACTGAATTGAACGTTTGGGTTACTCAAAACAGAAGTTTGTGTTATTACCTACTTTCTAGGATTTTAATTATTGATGTCGAATTTTGAAAAGAAAATCGCATGAAAAGTGTCAGGTGTCAAGTAAAAGCAGGTAACAAAGATTTTGGGTGTAATCGACTTATTCACATGAAATAAAATTGTGTTTTTTTATTATAAAATGCCAGTAGAAAAAATCTTGTATACAATACGTTTCGAAACGATGTCTTTTAGTCACTCGACGTGTTGTCCAACTCGGCTTTGCCTCGTTGGACAATTTTCACGTCGCGTGCCTAAAAGACGCTCATTTCGTAACTTATTGTATAAATAGCTATTTTCTACGAGCGCGTTCAAATATAAAAACAAAAACTAAGTAAATTCAAAGCGATATATTATTAAAGAAATTTAATTACAAAATTACTTATTTTTATATTTTTACGTTTACTTTCAAGTATGATTGAAAAAAATTACGTATTAAATCGATTTGATGTTACAATAAACAAAATTTCTAAGGTAAAAAAACTGCCCTGCCTCAAAGGAACCAAAAAGTCAAACAATGTACAAAAAAAATTATATAAAATTTTTGAAATATTCACAAATTACATTAATACGGATTAAAATAGAAAATAGGAATATTTAAAATAGTTTATGAGCGCATAATAGTAAATCTAGCAAAAATGTATGCAGACAAAATGGATAAAATGTTTGACTAATTAACAAAACTGACACTTCTTCTGAACGCCACTTCTGAATGTCACTTTCCCGCACTAGTGCGGGAAAAACAAAATCGCGCACTAGTGCGGGAAAGTGACATTTTCGGAACGAAGATGCGTGCGGGAAAGTAATAAAAAATGCACGCTCGTAGAAAATAGTTATTTATGCAACAAGTGTGTAAAGTGAACCTGAACATGAGTGAAAAAAGGTGCCTTACGCACGTATTGCATACAAAAATTTTTCCACTACCAATCAAATATGTGTGAAAAAATAGATTTAGACAAATACTTTACGAACTAGTACGTGAAGTATTTCCACTTTACGCACTAGTGCGTGAAGTAATTTACCAGAAAAATGCCAAATTGACAGTGTCGACATCTGTCACTGACACAACTTTACACACTAGTGTGTGAAGTGAATAACTTTACGCACTAGTGCGTGAAGTGAAATTTTACGTCTTCTGAATAGTGCGTAAAGTGAGTACTTTACGCACGGTAGTAGAAAAACTCTTTTTCCATATTTATTCCGGGCATTTTTCTAACTCGCAACATATTTCATGTACTGTAAAATCTAAACATGTTCTAAATTATTTTTCCCGAATATAAAAGTGCTATGGCTTGTCTTATCCATCGTAGGCCTATCCAGGGGTTAAATTAAAAGGCAAGCAATGCAGCGCAATTAGATTACGTTTAATTTAAATCAATTTATGTACCCGGCGATTATTTCGGAAAGCGATGGAGTAGAACACTTGGGAAAGTGTATTTATGCACCTGCCTACCAACCATCTGGTTGAGGGGCTTTTTTAGACTTAAAGACCCACGTAGAGAGGGAAACTCCAATCTTGTAATTATGTATATTTTCTTACAAGCTAGCTTTAACTTTAATTTATCCAACGATTAAATCAGCCGTTAGCTTAATTGAGAAACACGAACGAAACTTTCGTAGGTTTGATTAATTTGGGCAGAGTGCGTTCATCCGAGCGTATAAATAAATCTTGAGTTATTTTTAGGCGGTTTCTCAAACAATTATTGTCTTTAAGATATATTAGAGAAGCTTTGGTTTTTGGTTGTTTTGTGACTCATGGTAGAAGTTTCCTTCCTGGCGCAGACGTTTTCGTTCATTATAAATCAGGTAAACTATGAATTTATACAGGAGATACATTCCTTTACTTTCTTTTATTGAGCAAAAATACTAATTTAATAGGTACTTGAATGATTTTGAAACTTTTGAAATTCAACACTTTATTTTCAATACCTACATGCATTTCCTAATTGTGTGACCCTTTTTCCTCTATTATCTGGGTAATCGTGAACAGATGGGCCTCCAGAATCCAGAATCCCGATACTAGTCCTCAATCCTCTGTTTTACAAGTTTCCTATTATACTCTCGAGACGGTGTATCGGAATGCACTTCCCGGATAGTTATCGCAGACGCCTCTATTTTCCTTTTAGCGAATAGTTTTAGTACAGGATGCTTTCCATTCTTCAGATATAAATTTTCCATTAAAGAATTTTTGGTAAGGGCTAGCTTGCTGATTGGCCATATTGGGGTAAACGTATTTTATATCGGATTATGGCTGTAAATATGGTATTTTATTCTGATTTTTTTTCAGTCAGCATTTTAGCGAAATACTTATTCCATTCATTTAGGCAAATGAGTCAGATGATATTTTCTGTCTCTTCCTGGCCAATGGGGGATCTTATTATCTTACAATTTTGGAGATTTTTTATATACATTTTCTATACACAAAAAAGATTCCTAGAATACGAATTTTCTGAGAATGTGTAGGAAAAACCTCAAAGCCCTGGTGGGTCACTACACTGCACACTGCAGACTTCGGCATAACATGCACAGGATCGTGCATGCTTCCCTTACGCTCATTTCCACCTTCATCAGAAGGGCTGGACTGATGAGGGAAATATAAACTCGGAGTCAGCCACAACAGACCGCAGGTCGCAGTGGAAGGGCCGACATCGGACCACTCACGGAAGACCTAAACCTAAAGCCGTGGCTGGTGTTTCATAGCCGAGGCTAGGAAACCATCTCAGATATTAAATCTGATTTGCTGCTGTGTGAAACATATATTTTTTTCTCAGAATTTGTTCCAATTTCTGGCATGAATAAGTTTTTTATATTTATTAATCGCGCTGATGACTTTTCTTGATTTTTTTGTGTGTACTTGAATGTCCTTTTCAATATCAATCAATCAAAAAAAAAAACTTTCAACGTTGTATGGCAACGAATTTTTTCTTTCTAGACAGAAAATTCCCACTTTTTTTGCCTTGGCAGTAAAAATACAAATTTTAAGCCTGTCAAGTATCATCAAAAGGCCGCTTTTAATGTCATTCGGACAAAAAATATATTACTTAGAAAAATATAGTTTCTTCTCCCACCCCTAATCATTAAATACGCCAAATGCCATACCACTTATAAACTCATATTAATTCATTCCACGTCTTAACGGCGTCATAATTTAGACCCTTAAGTAAACAAGAAAATGAGAAAGCAAATTTGGCGGCAGGAATGGGTAGGCCTTTTAACTTGACTTGATTTGACACGAAACCAGGCTTGAAAATCATTATTTTCAGTAATTTAAATGGTCGCGATAAACGGCCTCAGATATAAATTTGCAAAATCCACTCGGGTTGCGTGACACATACGGAATCAATAAAGAGCTTGGGAATATTTTCTTATTTTTGGGCCTACTATGCACCGAATTTTGACAAAAAATACTTACCTTTTGCAATTTTAGATAGCCCCTAAATGCTCAATGCAATTATTCACAAGATACACATTTTACACTTTATTCCATGCCTCAAAAGAATGATCAATTAAATCGTCAACGGGTTTCCAGAACCACTTTTTTCGGAAATTAGATAAAAAATATTGAAATTTTTATTAAGTAACATTTTTGAGAGCAAAGGTTAATATTTCCTTTTATCTAGTCCTCAGGGAACTTTGAAAAAATATTCATTATTGTATTGTGAGAAAATATCATTTCCTTACAGTAAACTAAAAATATGATTGAGAACTTTTTTTTTGGAAAGAGTTTAATTTTCAGGAATTTTAATACATTATAAAATATTTCATAGCATCATCAACCTGTTTGTGAGTAAAATAAATAATGCTTGTTGCTGATTGTAATAATATATGTTCTTTCTTTAAATAATTTTCAATTTTCGGGAAAATAGTATGTTTACCTCGTAGGAAAAGCCACATTCCTTGTGCTAAAGAAGAAGACAAGTTTAAGTCAGTTTTTATATTGATATTTAACTGATAAATGGCGGTATCCTTGAAAAAACACACAGTTATTTAGTTATCATCTAATCAGTAGTGTAGCCAGCAAATTTACAAGGAGGAGAAATGTTTTGGGCGTAGACAAGGAGCCCGCCGGAGTTAAAGATCTTTCGGGCGCCACGCTCTTTTGAGGGTTTTTTAACGTTATTGGACATCGATATCTAGTCAAAAATATTAGTATCTAGTCTCACCCAAAAAACCCTCTCCGTAGCTACGCCCCTACGCCCTGCATTAAATAGCGAATATATTTGTGTCCCAATTTCAATAAAATATATGTCTTTGTTATTGTTTCTTTTACTGTTACATAAGCAGGGCTAATTGAAAAGAGTGGACCGATCTTATGACACAATATTGAACCAAATTGTTAGGCGGCTGGCTGCTAGGGCAATTATGAAAGCTCTCAGTCGCATTCACGTATTGCAGATAGTGGAACGTCCATCAGTCGCCAGAAGCATAGCGACACGTTGTATGTTGTATGTTGTATGTGTTGGAGGTGTCAGTTGCACCGCGATCTGATAGATCTATTGTACCCCTCCTTCTGCTGCCAGGTCAGGGCTTCCTGCTCAAAGCAGCCCCTCCAGTCCTAGGTCCTTAAGGAATCTTAGGATATCCAGCGGTTCCAGAGTTGAAATATCTTCCAACTGTATGGTGGGGCTTCCCAGATTCTTCATCCTTGAACGACTAATAGCATTACAATTCAGTAGAAGGTGGTGAGGTGTTTCCTTTCCGTGTTCGCAGAATCTGCAGGTGCCATTTTCTTCCAGACCTAATTTGTGTAGGTGTTTTCTGAGTCTGCAGTGTCCCGAGAGAAACCCGGTTAGCGTTTGGAGACTTTTCTTGCTAAGGTTGACTAGCAGTTCTGATCTTTTTTGGTTAAAGTTGCCCAGTAGATCTTTGGCCTGCCGTAGTCCTGGCTGTTCTAGCCAGTGTTTGTTTCTTAGCCGGTTTTCTTCCTTTTTGAGGATTCCTTGGAAGTGCCTATTGCCAAGACCGCAGAATGGTTCTGGCCCAGTGAAGGGAGTAGAAGCTCCCGTTCTTGCGAGTGCATCTGCGCATTCGTTGCCCTCAACTCCCATGTGCCCAGGCACCCAGAGGAGAGTTACTTTGTTTTCTTTTCCTAACTCATTGAGTTTCTGTAGACATTCCCATACTATCTTAGAATTGATGACTGGTGAGTTCAATGCTTTGATAGCTGCCTGGCTGTCAGACATTATCGTAATTTCTCGTTTCCAGTATCTTTTGTTTAGATTGAATTGCACGCATCTTCCGATCGTATGCAACCATTCCAGAGAAGTTTAGAGTCTAGGATTCCTAGGAATTTTACTGCTTGCTTCCAATTGAGTTTCCTTCCATTGAGGTAAATGTTTCTCAGATTTGGGAGTTTGGTTTTTCTTGTGAATGTTACCAGCGTGGTTTTCGCTGAGTTTAGATTCAACCCCACTGACTGACACCATTTCTTCGCGGTTTGAAGTGCTTTTTCTATAAGGTCACAGAGTATTTCTTCGAATTTGCCTCTGGCCATAATGACGATGTCGTCGGCATATCCAAAGCAGGTGAAGCCCTGGTCGGTCAGTACGCCAAGGAGATCATCAACCACTAGACTCCACATCAAGGGTGATAGTACCCCTCCTTGTGGACATCCTCTAGTTGTGTTGACTTGTATGGTTCGCTCATCTGCGTCCGATTCTGCAGTTCCGGTTGCAAGCATTTCGCACATCCAGGTGGATGTTGTTTTGTCTACTCCTTTCCTGACGAGTGCATTCTTAATTGATTCATGAGAGGTGTTATCAAATGCCCCCTCTATGTCTAAGAAAGCACAGATGGCTACTTCCTTATTTTGCAGTGTGTTCTAGATGCTATCAGAGAGTTCAAATAAAGCGGTTTCTGTTGATCGTCCGGCTCTGTAAGCATGTTCTTGAGGATGTAGTGGCGTTTTTTCCAGAACACTTGTTCTGATGTAGTTATCTACAACTTTCTCTGCTGTTTTCAGTAAGAACGACGTAAGGCATATAGGTCTGAACGACTTCGGTAGAGTGGCGTTCTTTTTCCCTACCTTTGGGATGAAGGTTACCTTGGCTCTTGTCCATTGAGTTGGCAAATACCCGGTGGCTAAACTGAATCTGATCAGTTTCATCAAATACGGCATAATTTAATTTTGTCCTTTTTGCAGCAGGGCTGGAAAGATGCCGTCAACTCCAGGCGAGTTAAATGGTTGGAATGCGTTGATCGCCCAAATAAGCCACTCGGGAGTGCAAAGGTTCTTGGCAACCTCCCAGTTTTCTTGCCTGGTTTTCTTGGGTTGACCTTTGCTATCTCTAGTACTATTAATTGTACTTCCTGGAAATTGAGTTTCCAGTAATAGAACAGCTCGTTCTTGCTCATTTTCTGTGTAGCTACTGAAGTTTTTGCGTTTGGCCCTTCTAATTTCTTTGTTGTATTCAGTAAGCCTCTCGGTGTAACCCTGCCATTCTCCGTCTCGTTTTGCTCTATTAAAGAGCCGACGTACTTCAGATCTAAGTGACAGGTGGTTACTCCACCCACCATGGGCTACTACTATTTTTGTTTACTTTTTCTTTTACGGGACAACTGGATTCATATGCCTCCATATTCTCCATATTCTCGTGTTTTCTTGCACCTAAATTTATTTTGTTTAAGATTGCATTGCAGGTTGGTTGTGTATTCTTCCCAGTTCGTGTTCCTGGGGTTTCTGTACCAGATGGTTCGTTCCTGCACTCCTCCTATATCAAATATTATGATTCTGTGATCAGAGAGAGCGGGTTCATTGTACACTCTCCAATTCCTGATCATTTGGTCGATATTTGGACTACAAAGTGTTAGGTCTAACACCTCCTGTCTTACCCTAGTAACGAATCTTGGTGTATTCCCTACATTTAGTATATTAAGGCTAGTTTGAAAAATGAATTCTAACAGTTGCTCACCTCTTTGGTTCGTGTCGGTACTTCCCCAAATGGTGTTGTGGGCGTTGCCGAGTAGGAGTGGTAGGTTGCTCCTGTTACAGTACTCGACTAGTCCTTGTACTTCTTCTGGTGGTGCTTGCCCATCTCCAGCAAAGTATCCTGATGCCAGTACAAGTTCGCGGTGTGGTTGATCGGTGGTAAGGTTTACCCGAATGGCAACCAAGTCCCGCGACGTGAATTCTGAAAGACATAAGTGATTAATGTTTTCTTTCAAGAGAATGCATGCTCTGGGGTCGTTACACCGAGTGTCCCAGATTACTTTGGCCCGTCCACCGGGAAGGCCTCTGACCTGCCCTCCATAAACCCAGGGCTCCTGGATTAGTACGGCCCCAAGTTTGCCGTAGTGAACAGCCGCGCTATGACAGCAGATGCTGCCCTAGCGTGGTGAGTGTTCACTTGGGCAATTTTGGTATGTTTCGCCATCTTACCTGCTATTATTTTTATCTTCTGTTGAGATGGAGTGTATTCCTCCTATTCGCCCAGAAGCATGTTCTCTTCCTCGCTGGGGATTTCGGCTGCCGGAGTAAGGGTCTTTTTCCCTTCCTCGAGGCTTTCGTCCTCTTCACCCTCTAAGAAAGATTCAGGCTTGGAACCTGAGGAGGTGGGCTCCTTTGGTTCTTCGTCCGACTCTTTCCTCTCCTTTTTCTTTCTCAGGCCATGGACGGGCATTTTCCCGAATGCGAAAAACATGCTGTGTCCCATTCTTATAATGGCCTCACAGCCACCCATCGTCAATGCCGATGTTCAATAATTGACCATTGCCTTCTTCTTTGCTGCCTAGTATTTTCCACAACTGGGTGTTAAGCCCCACATTTTGGGTTTTTACTAGGCTAAGAATCTTTTGGCTTTCCTGCCCTTCATTTCTGGGGAAGAAGACTGTGATGGAGTGCGCTTTCGGGATGTCGTCTCCCATGCACACCATGTTACGATAAATTTATCATTTACGTAACATGTTCCATCTCTTCTTATTTTCA
This sequence comes from Ceutorhynchus assimilis, assembly GCA_917834065.1. Classification (NCBI taxonomy): domain Eukaryota; kingdom Metazoa; phylum Arthropoda; class Insecta; order Coleoptera; family Curculionidae; genus Ceutorhynchus; species Ceutorhynchus assimilis. The sequence continues at coordinate 10,092,471 of OU892278.1, read as the reverse complement.
TTATAAAGTTGTATTTTTTCCATTTCAGAATTCAAGATAATTTCTTAAATTCTAAAAATATCCATTAAATTAAAATTTAAATTCGAGTAATACAAGTGCTGCCATCTATCTACATTTGCGTAAAGTGCAAGTGTCGAGAAGTGATTTTTTAGTACTGACATCTAGTGCCCGATGATCTATATTTCAAAGGATGATTTTTAAAATTAGTATATGGCAGTTATTTGTATTTTAATTGAAAGAAATTATATTCATCTCACTTTTAGCAAATGTATATATTTCTGTCCTTTTTTAACTTCTGATTTTTAAATATTCATTTTTGGCTTAATGATCTAGTTAATTAACAGTCTTTTATTTTTGACATAACCTTAATTTAAATTATTATAATTTGTAAACAATTAAAATAGTTTTAGTGGATTTTTATCTATTTTCGTTTATTCCATGCGGGCTTTTCATTGTGTTATCATTTTGAAGTGAATATGGTCTTTTAGGTGTACTCGTTTGATTGGTTCAAACTGGTTGGCATGCAGTTAAGTATAAAAAACACAGGATTGTTTTCCTGCTAGCTTGTTTTTCTAAAACGTTCTCTTCTTGAAGAACACTCTGGCCAGGCAAGTCCTCTATTTTTTAAATAATTTTGTGCTGTGAATTTCTGGATCCTCCCTTGTAAATTTTTCAAAGTGATGATATCATTATTAAGTTTTTACCTGATAAATCTTATCTTATCTGTTCCTGAAATATAAATATTATATTTAAGTTTTTTTTTTTAAATCTAATTGTTGGCTTCCATTTTAGTGTGAATTGCTTATTGTAGTGCCACGAGGTGAGACAAGACAGATTTTGGATTTTAAATAGGTACTGCTGCTCTGGCTTTCAGAGTCAATTTTTAGTGTGGGAAAATTGGACCATTTGCTCTAAATAGAGTCGGTGAAAACCAAATTTGTGAGTCCATCCGCATTAATTCTTTATTGAATCCAGGCAGAGGCCTGAACAGCCATTTTCTGCTTGACTCCCTAAATTATCTTACCTTATCTTATCTTATCTTAAATATCTTAACTAAAGGGTGTATTTTTTTAATAGAAGTCCAGACAGGTCAAAAATTCAGTTAAAAAGTTTTTATTAAAACATCTCAAGAATTTTGACACATTCTGGATTTGATTAATTTCAACCCTAGGTTTATCTAGTATCTGTGGTAGCTAACTTAATTCGGGAGGGAGATTTTGTCTACTCGGGGAGGAATCCAGACATTTGTTTTCTTTTTTTTTTTTTACTCACCTTATTTTTGCTCATATTTTTGCTTGTATTTTTGCCTGCCAGAGCTGTTTTTCAAGGAAGCAGCATTTTGCTCAATTGTAACAAACATTCTAATTCAATCTTGTTATTACCTTATTTTTTCTATTATCTTACCAACCATTGATTTTAATTATTTACCTAACTGTTTTTTTTTATAATAAAATATAATTTTTTTTAAACTTGCAATAACTGTTCATACCTGATTCTGTTGGAAGGGAGTGTCTGTATAACAATAATTTTGTACTAAATTTCAATTTCAATGTCCTTTGCAAGACACTCACTCTTCCGACAGAATTCAGGAATTTAATGTTCCAAATATTGGTGAACCTGATACTGCCTTCTTCTTTTCTGGGTACCTACTCTACATAAAGATCACTGTTTGGAGTCTGGATCAGCTGGAGTGACGTCACCCCAGCAATCTACCCTCTTCCTGGAAACAGGAAACAACACCAAGAGCTCCAGTTCACGAAAGTGAAACCCCAACACCCATTGAAGAGCTCCGGATTGGAAAGGTACATATTGTATCAGATTCACCAGAACAACCAAGCTGTCAACTGTAAAATTTTACAATTTTACAGAACTTGCATTTACTACACAACATTGTAAATTACACTAAATAAAATTATTGTTTGTTGGATTTTGAGTGGTTTCATTTGCACACAAAGGGGCTACACGTTATCTTATTTAAATTTTCTTTGAATTCACGACCCTAGGTTATCTTTTTCTTAAAGTATACAAATCTAAATTTAATTTGTAACAACCATCAACTCTGTTCCCTGCCATGTCTCGAGTTTGGGGACGTGTTCCTTCAGCCACTCCACCGTTTCCTTGGTGAGGCAATCGATCACCAACATGCTTGGGCGGAAGTGTATACCCCCAAATTGGAGCTTGTGTTCCGCGCCCTTTGACATTTCCTCCACAATGGCATCTTCTAGTGCTGAGAGTTCCTCTGCACTGAGATTCTCTTCCGGGAATGCCACGGGGAGTGCAGTAACTTTGATGGTTCTTGCTGACTCAGCGTAGCTGGTGCTTGGCCCAGCGGCTTCGTCAGCATGAGAAGGTCCTATTTTCCTCCTTTTTACATCCGCTTTATGCGGAGGGGTTATGTTTTTGGGCCCCCTTTTGTGTGATTTGTCAGCTGGAGTGCTTTGCGATTTTCTTCGCAGGGCATTTTCTCTGGCTTCATCAGGTGTCTTGCCCTGTTGAAGGAACCTGAGGTACCACTTCACTCTAGCCTCACTGAGGCCTTTTCTCAGCGGGTCGTCAACCCCTCCAGGTGGTCCAACAGCTGACTTGTATGCAGCTTTCTTTGGTTGAGGTTTCTCCCCCATGGGTTTGGTACCCTGCTTTTGTTTTGCTTTTCCTTCCTGTCCCCGAGGTGATCTCGGGTGCTGAGAAGTTCCTGCATGCTGACTTTCTCGGATGTCATGCTCATCCCGGTTATTTTCATTTTTGTTTGTTTTCTTATCCATGTTGTTCCCACGAATATCTAGGGAAATAAAGGTCCACCACGTCGGAGCCCCGCGCGACGTGGTAAGGCTGCTTACTTGAGAGTTTGCTTGTTTGTTTAAGGCTCCGTTCAGGGCGGTGCTCTCCCACCGTCATGCATCCTTCGGCACGGATCACGTAACACCTTGGATTGGATTTGTTGAGCTGTCCTTCGTTTTCGCTGTCCATGGCCATCCGCACCGACCAGTCCAGCCCAGGACAAAGCCGTAACCCCGGACTAACGATGAAATCTCGTCAATTCGGGACCGCGGCCCAATCCCAGAACAAACTATCCGGTGAAAACGGTCACTAGCATTTACTCAAGCCCCCCACCAACGACAAGGTCTCACAGCTCCTCGGGGGGGGGGCGGAGGGGGCCGTTAGACACGGCCGGCGACACGTTAGAAGAATAGTAGCTAGAGAAATGCTGCAAGCTCTATGACTGTTTTGCAATGCATTCCAATAGGTTCATGGGTGGCGACTGACAGCCTGTATAACTAGAGCACCTTTGTAAAAGTATCTGTCCTATAGTTGATCCATAACCAAATCCGTTACATGTCACAATGCATCCACCAGCGAAATAAATATAAAGGCAGTTGGTGTCTCTGATGACCTGCAACGCAACGGATTAAGTTTTGGATCAACTATACAATGCAATCTATTTTTTTATTATTAATATCAACTATGGCTGACAACACTGTGAGAATCAAACTTCGGCAATACAAAGCTTTGAAAGTTTGAAATTCCATTCAAATGACGCGACGGCTCAATATCCATATTATAGGTATAAGCCTGAGGTATTAACCGAAAGTATCGCGCTCGCTCAAATAAACTCCGTGATCGAATGCTTGTTTTGCTAAATTGTTTAAATTATGGTTCTAAAACGAACAACAGTTTGGCATATTTGCTTAATGACAGTCATGAAGATTCACGTAAAGTTTCTTATGCACAATCCTTTGACTACACATACATGACGCAGAAAATTTGAAGTACATAGGGCTACTATCACAAGAGAAGTTTACATAATCACTAATGTTTATTTTTTAAATAAAACATGTTTTGAACAATTTACAATGTCAATATGCATATTAACTAATATATTGAATAATATGTATTACAAATTGTTGTATCAAAATTTAATACAGATACATAGGTACTAACATTTGGCAACTTGGTTTTTGTTTCGCCCAATGAAGTTAACCTCAAATTTGCATAAATCAAACCTTGTTGTGAGAGATTTTTTGTTTACATATAAGGCATACCGTATAATCTCTCTAGATTTTCATTCTTAAAAAAGAAATTGAATGGATATAAGGTAATCTCTTCGACAATGGTAGCTGCAATCGCGCGTCAAGCAAAACTGGAACTGGAATTAACAAACTTTGATCCAACATTAAATTTTCAATAATTGACATGTCAAAATTATTGGAAATTTAATAAGAACATATTTCAGGTAGGTTTAAGCCGCACTAATTTCAAATTTGTTTACCTACATTTCATTCAAATTAATGACTGAGCCCAAGTTTATGGCTTATGATTTTACTCATAAGCCAGTAGGTATACTTCGACTTAAGCAATTTTACAGATTGCAATAACCTCAAACATAGAGTATAGGTGATTTCCGGAAAATGACATCCGTGTACATTTTGTATTTGTAAAGAAGCGCATAACAGAATATGAAATGTCAGCGAAACATGCTAAGGGGTCGTAAAACGGTCTTTGTTTCCCGCTGGGAACTATTCAGCCACATACAATCTCACTGTGTTTCCATTAATTCTATTGTGCTTCGATCAGTCTGGAAGAGAAATTATGTCGAAAAGAATCCAATTTTTGCTCTTGTAGGTAAACTTTTCTATTAAAATATTAATCCTAACTAATATTATAAATGCGAATGCGAGTTTGTTTGTGAAGAACATAGGACACTTTTCTTTTCATAAAAAACAACAATATTGAAAAAAATTATAATTTCTGATTAATTATAAACAAACTCATTAACATACATAACCCAACTTTTGAACTTTTTTTTTTGACATCAACATGAAACAACGTTGCCACATTTAGACTGGCGCATTCAACCGACGTAACTGTATTATTTTTTATTGAAAAATAAAAAAAATATAAAACTAATACCAAATACTTTTTCGGATTCCGTGCTTTTTGATACCCCACTAGCCCAAACTAACCCATTGTGTCGTGTCTGCATACTTTTTTTCACTAATCAAGCGCATGTTCTATGTGTATTGTTAGATGCTTCCGTGATATGAAAAAATAAATATGCCTTTTATCTGAAATGTACAAAATATATACAAAAAATAAAAAATTGGTATTTCAAGTTGGGTTGTGGTATCCAACTAAAGCTGAAGCATAGAACCTCCCTTGTGGAAATTCATGCATAAAGTAAATAATTAACTAAAAGAAAAAAATTAGAATTCACCACAAATAATAATGAAATAAAAAAACTGATAGTAATAGTAAAATACAAAAAAAAATATATACCATATAAAATGGTAATGATCAAAAATTAAACACAAAACAAAAAAAGCGTCAATAAATATCAGAAAAGTACCTTACAAAGGACAAAAAATAAAATAAATGAAAATAGAAAATATATGGACCCATTACTACTATTGCTAGTGGTAGACTCATTTATTGCTGACTTCGACCTGCCAACAGAATTTCCTTTAATTTTTAACAAAATGCTGCCGAATTGGGAGATATTCTGACGCTATCAAGCAAAGAGTGTAATGTAGTCATTGCAGTATAGGTAAAGGAACGCCGAAAAAGTGCATAGGTAATTATTAAGCTAGAGGGCACGCTTTTCGTTCAAATTTGAAGTATCAGTTTAGAGCCAACACTTTCCGTTGGCTATTTTTCGAAGGGAAGCTCTGCTTGTTCAGCTGGTCGGATTCTTCGTCCCATTTAAAATTTGACTTTCGACCTGAAAGGTTGATCCTGGCCTGGGGGCAGTCATCTTTCTGAGTCAAATGTGATTACCGGTCTCGTGGAAAAAGTATTTTAGGGCGCAAACAGACTATTATCACGTCACGTGAGCTCACATACTATCACGCAAAGTCACGGCACATCCGAAATATCTGAAATACAATTTAGGCGTTTTTATAAATATGCTGAGAAGTACACTATAGTCACCTCATCCAGGTCACAGCAAGCATAGAGCTTTTGGAGTGATTTGACGAGAACTATGAACTTCTAGCCTCTTTCTACCTTGATTCCAGGCTAGAGTCTGCGATTTTCATCTTCAATAGACAAAAAATAGATAGCTACCGTACTGCAACGTTTCCGTTGGAATTGAGGCTTGTATAGAGTTTCATTAGTAACTCTTATCTTTTTTTTTTAATGTAATCTATGTTATGATCAATCACCAAAACTAATTGAATTCTCTCTGATATGACATTACAAATTTAAATGTTTAAAATTTTAATTTCGCATTCTTGACTCCGAAATGACGATTAAATAACTATTTCCTATTTTGGTTTTTTTCGAATTTATCATTGAATTATCTTCAATTAACTTTTAGCACTGTTATGTTTTAGGAATGTATATTTTACTAATCATTAATCTGAACTAAAATCAAGGTTGGACAACATGTTCTAAATTTAAATTTATTAAGTAAGTACCTACATCGTCACCTGGGTCTTATAACCTATATATTTAAGGACTTCTATTATATTTCCTGTATACCTTCATCAATTAACCTTTGATTTAGTACAGTTATAATTTGATTTTACTGACTTTATTTTTCTGGCACTAGCTTTAAAAGTTCTCCATAAATTTCTCCTGCGTCTAGCTCTCTTCCATTTTTCAAGAAGCTTCACTTTTTTTAACTTTTTCCTAAAAAACTGTTATTGGCGATCCTGTAGTTTTTATGTTTTGTATCTGTTTCCTTTTTTTCCCGTGTTTTTATGTTATTTTTTTTATGCCTAGAGTATCGATTAGAAATGTTCAGGGTATTTTGTTGGCATATCGTTATCAGCCTTTATCCATTGTTTTTCTTAATATTCTCTCGAAATTCTCCTTCTACTTTGTCGTTGCGTTCTCTTCCTGCTCATCCATGAAAATCTCCCATAAATATTATTTCCCTTGCTTGAATTTCCTATTTTTATGACGTGATCAATGAGTCGTTGATATAATAGCAGGATAGGTGTATATGGTATTGAGAAGCATTAAAAAGTTAAGCTTCCTATCTAAAGTCCGTTGATTTTAATCTGATACTGTGAGCTGGTGACTACGTTAGAACGCCAATGGTCATCTGACGTCACACCTGTTTTTGCCATATACTTCACCTCCTCGCTCCTCATACGGAAAGTGTCAGATTAAAATCGACGGACAATACTTAATAATTAATTTCGACGGGGAAATATTGCTAAAATTGATCCATACCTAATGGTAACACGATGTTATCACTAACCTCAATAATATTAGGGTTTGATAATGGGTTGAAAAATTTCGGACGAAATTGGGGAAAATACAAAAGGAAAAAAAAAATTCAATTTTCAGAGCAAATTAGGCCTGCACTGATTATCTCTTGTTGTTAGTTCTGTATGTTCTCTTATAGGATATATAATCAAATTTGACTGCTACTGTGGAAGAGGGAGTTGCACCTGATTGTTCGCATAAATATTCAAAACCTTACAAAGAAATAAATTCGTAGCCATTTTTAAATGATAAACATTTTTAGTTATATATTAGTAATCGCATATTTTACATCACCCACTTTAAATAACCTATAGTTAAATAATGATACGTGGGAAACATTTACATCACCCTTATCAAAGCCTGAAAACACTTAAATGGCGGAGTTTACCGACACCTGTAGGAATTATAGAAGTATTTATTTAAATATTTCCACAAACCATATAAAAGCTTTTATAAAAATATAAATTAAATGATGTTGACACCTGGAGTAACAAGTTTCTTTCTGTCTTTCTCTATTTAATTATTTTTGGTATGTCTATGCTTGTTTGGTAATGATGCCTCCAGCGACTCCGACTCATGAAGGGATAAATAAATACACAAGGATAAGAAGTCCCATGTTGCAACAATGGCTTCTGCTAGATAAGTACTTGTTCCACATTCACATAAAAATAATGTTAAACCATTGATCCCGGTCCAAATTTTTATTGCCGAGTGATTTTTTTCTGATAATTATACATGTTATACCTTCAAAAAATGCGAGCGCTTTTTGAAAGAACCATATTTGATTGTATTGCCATGAATATAAAAATAAAATTTTGAAAAAATATTAATATTTAAGTGACGAGTTCTTGAGAGAACAGTTGCTTATTTGATTATATGAGGTTCTTATGCATATTTATCACAGATAGCTAATTGCCCTAAATTTTTGAATTTCACGTCGAATTGTGAAATAGCGTCCATTTTATTTGCAAAACAAATATGGCTGAAAGTAGACTAGTTTAATTCGAAAAATTAATAACCTTTATATTACTCAAAGGAACTTTACATAAATTATGGTACCCTATATATAGTATTTTTAATACCCATTTAGAATAACCCCATCCTTATTACTCAATCACGAATCAGGTGAAACAAAAAATTACCAACAAAAACGAACATCGATTACTAAAACGTCAATTTCAGGTACAAATAGGAAATTCCTAACCTAATTTTTTTTGTACGTTCAAGAAGCGACATACGTTTTGTCACTTAAACGACTGGTACTTCTAAATAGGTATTAAAAATTCTATACCTTCTTTTGATTTTATAAAATGTTCCTATGAAACTTTAAAGTTTATAATGGTAACAAAAATTACTCCAGGTACTATAACTTATCAACCATCAATACACGTCGCACTCGCGCATGCAGGTTTCCCAGTTTCTTATGACGTATTTCGCCCAATCGCGTCACCCGACATAATTGGTCTAAAAGTGGCAGGTGACAGCTTTATCCACATTTCTGACCAATTATAATTCGTAAATTAGGGTTGGGCGATTACGCGAAATACCCGCGGTGGGGCACCGGCACCATAAAATAACAATAATAACCTCACTTTTTTTAGTTAACTGTTTATTTTTGGCTCGATGTGATGTTTGGTAATGCTGCTGACCGCTGGTATTCCACTCACCCAATTTGTTTATTATTATACTCCTGTGAATTATATAAAGGATCCTTACATATCCAGAAGCAACAAAAATTTATGAAAGACCCGTCGATTACTTCTATTTTTATACAGGCAAAAATTATCACCATTTTTTAAGTAAGGAACGTGAAGTTATACAGAAAGGTAACCGCAAAATGTATAAAACTTTATTATATACCTATTAGTAATAGTTACTTTGGGTTTTATAACTTGGTAGTTGAAATATTTATGTCACCTAGTTATATATCCAGCGGTTGGGGGATATTAAAAAACCCTTATATACTAAAAGCACTATTTATTCCTCTTATATACCCTTTATATAATAAGACGTTACTACAAGTAACGAAAATTGTTTATTGGGAACGATACTGCCTATTCCAAAGTTGATGACGATATCGATCAGGAAGCATGTAAGAAAAATAATTTGGGTATCTTATAAATATTTAACTAGATTTTTTTATTTCCTTCCTAAATTGCGTAACGCAAAGGTACGCTCTGAGGGTATAATTTTTACGTCATCCCTATCACCTGGCCATTAACGATAAGACTGAAAATTGGCCATAACCGATAGGGCTGGAAATTCTGTTAAAATATATAAATTGTCTTTAAAACAGCTACTCTGGAAAAGCATAATGTAGATAAATTTTCAATTAATCGGCTTAGTTATTATCGTAATACTTTCATTACCTATCTAAAACTGTGAAGTTAATGTATATTTCCTGGTTATCAGGTAATAAAGTGATATGGAAATGTTTAGTCAAATCCCCTATTGCAAAATGCGCATCGTAGCTACTCAAATTATGAAATACGATAGGAGTTGCGAAATAATTTTTATAATTTAAATTACAAATATGGTGAGCAGATCCTCTGAAGTCTGCAGTGAGGTGACAGTGATCTCTAACGATTTCATCAGTTTCCTCGAATTTCCTTTCGCAAACGTGACAAATTTCAGTGCCATGTGGTAAAATTATTTCCACATTCATTGGTTCCACGTATTTTAATTTAAAATAGACATTGCGCAACATTTTGCAATTCTTTGGCGAACCAATACATACAATCCAAACTTCTTTACCCCTATAGTAAGAAAATTAGTTATAAATTACACTTGAAGTAATACCCAGCACTGCATGCTATATTATGTTTTTGATATTTATTGTTTTTTTTTTATTGACTATTATGGCCCAAGCAGAGATTCAAATTGTGCGTACATAATAAACGGTACCCTTTTCTTGTAAAAGAAATTTTCAAATTTATTTTGCTGTTCTTCAGAAATCTCTACTTCACAGTAATTAATTTTTGCAATACGCCACATGATCATTTAACTTGTTTTGTGAACCAAGATACTTTAAACACCTATCGCATATAATTTTCCTATTTCCGTCTTTAGAAAGCTCATAATTTAAAAGTTTTGATAAGTTTTTAACATACCAATAATGATATTTTATTTCCCCTCCATCGACCTGCACATCTTCTACCTCAGGAATATTTTCGAATTCGCTAATCTTAGAAAAATATTTGTTTTGAATATTAATTCGTAAATTTACATGTTTTTCTAATTTATATTTAGTTGAGCGAACGGAAAAATTTAAAGATTTGATTTTGAATCAATTTTTAATCCAAATACATTGACGATAGATCCTTATTTTTTTTCAACATTTGGAGTTGTGTGGTGAGATAATAGGAAATGTAATATCTTTCACATTAAATACATCAACATATTGAGGGTAGGAAGAGACTCGATCGCGATTTACATTCACAGGAAAAAGAGCTCTAGTAATAGCCCATACAAAAGAGGCCTCATCATAATAATTTTCAACGTTAATGCAAGTAATGCAAGCTAGCTTTTTTGATATTTTTCCCGGTAGTTTAATGTAGAATGAGCCGACCCCGTTTCCAAATTCATATTTATATATTTATTTAAATTTATATCTGAATTGAGAACTTCATTAATCGCCCACCCACTATACCTGATTCTTGATATTCAGATAAAGTATCAAGAATAGAATTTTTTTCATAATCCTGAAACCATTGATTTAAATCCGTTCCGCACAGTCAATCACCTTATTTTTAGTATGTGTGTGTGTGTGTGTGTGTATGTGTGTGTTGGAGGTGTCAGTTGCACTGCAACCAAGGTTGATCTATTGTACCCCTCCTTCTGCTGCTAAGTTCGGGTTTCCTGCTTAAAGCAGCCCCTCTAGTCCTAGGTCCTTTAGGAATTTTAGGATGTCTAGCGGTTCCAGGGCTGGAATGTCTTCCAGCTGTATAAGGGAACTTCCCAAGTTCTTCATTCTTGAGCGGCTTACGGCATCGCAGTTCAGTAGAAGATGGTGAGGTGTTTCTTCACCGTCTTCACAGAATCTGCAAGTGTTACCTTCTTCCAACCCCAAATTATGTAGGTGCTTATTCAGTCTGCAATGTCTCGAGAGAAACCCGGTTAGAGTTTTGAGACTTTTCTTGCTAAGGTTGACCAGCAGTTCCGATCTTTTTTGGTTGTAGCTGCCCAATAGATCCTTGGCCTGTCGTAGTTCTGGGTGGTCTAGCCATTGTTTGTTCCTTAGCCGGTTCTCTTCCTTTTTGAGGATTTCTTGGAGGTGCGCATTTCCGTCGCCGCAGAATGGTTCTGGCCCAGTGAAGGGAGTGACCGCTCCCGTTTTTGCAAGTTCGTCTGCGCATTCATTGCCCTCGACTCCTACGTGTCCAGGAACCCATAGTAGGATTACTTTGTTTTCCTTCCCCAGCTCATTGAGTTTCTGTAGACATTCTCATACTATCTTAGAATTGATTATCGGCGAGCTCAATGTTTTGATAGCTGCTTGGCTGTCAGACATTATTACAATTTCTCGTTTTCGGTACCTTCTGTTCAGGTTGAACTGCACGCATTTTCCTATTGCATGAAGTTCGGCTTGGAATATGCTTGGTGATTTGCCCATTGGCTCCGAGTATCTGGTTCGTGGCCCGAATACTCCGGCTCCTGTCCCCTCAGCAGTTTTGGAGCCGTCTGTGTACCATTTGATGGTGTTTGCCTTAAGGGACTGGATACATTCTATGTTCCATCTGTTCTTTGTACTTAGTTCGATGGAAAAGTTTTTCTCGAAACTGAATTTATCAACAATCGCGTCTTTTGGTAAGTCCATGAGGTGTGCACAGTTTGGGAGAGGGAAAGCTCTGCCAAAGTGCGTTTTCCCTTGTAGACTTATCTTCGTATTTTTAGTATTAAATTATATATATATTTTTTCAATAATTTCAGATTCTCCCGACTTCTAATAAACTCACCACAGAAACTAGTAGTATTAACCTTAGGCATAAGCATCTTGTTGTTTTGTTATTATGACGTAAAAACTATACAGATCAGATAATCGATGAAAAGCATTTTTCCTAGCCCCAGCCTCTCTATAAATGACCCATTTTTGCCAAATTAGACATACTCTAATTCATTCCTAGGAAAATTTTACTCAGTAAAAAAGTCCATTGCCTAGTTTTGAAAAGTATATCACATTACGAGTGTGGAAAGTGAGCGAAAATCCCACGAGTATATGGAAGACGCTTTCTCACAAGTGATGTAGGTACACCATTTTTTCTACGGCCAGGATCCGATTTACATCAATTCTCTCCTATTTTATTTCTTTGCATTTTCAACACACGCGCTGAAAGTACTTTTAATCTACGTATTGAAAGTAAATTATGATGTCAATCACAAAAAAAAAGTGAAACAGTACTGAACGTACTTACAGCATGCGAATTAATAGTTATTTACCTAACAAGTGCGGAAAGTGGTACTTTTCCGCAGTTGCACGAACGACTCGGAGCGGAGTTCGGGCAAGCCGTCGAGGGTGGAGAAGACATTTTCCGTAAGAGTTAGGTACAATATTTTTCCTACGAGTGTTTTTGTCCATCTTATTTATCAAAAAAAATGTTTCCAATAGGCAAAGATTTTATAATGATGGTACAAAAGAGCACATAATATAGAATAATATATTAAAAATCATTTATTTGATCCTAAATATCTTCATTTTTAGAAATAAAAAAATCGTGCGGAAAAGTAACTTCTCAGCACTAGTGCGGAAAAGTGACTTTTCCGCACGATTTTACTTTTCCGCACGATTTTTTTATACACAAAAAAAAATGGAACCGGATTTTTTATCATGATCCTTGGCCTATATCTAAATTGGCCAAAAAAATTGTTAGGATCCCCCACCCTCGCGGGGCTATGCCACCTAAAATGGGGAGCCCTGCGGGGCTGTGCCCCCAAATGAGGGGCTGCGCCCCCCAAATAAGGGGCTTCGCCCTCCAAAAGGGGCCCAGGGCTCCGCCCCCCAAAAGGGGCCCCAGCCCCCCCCCAAAAGGCCCCCAGGGCTCCGCCCCCTAGAAGGGCCACTCAGGGCTACGCCCCCGACAAGGGGCCACTGCGAGACTGTGCCCCTCAAAAATGGGTCCCCTGCGGGACTGTGCCCCCAAATAGGGGCCCCCCGAACTTTAACACGTTGAATACGACTGGCCACTATAATGGCCACAAAATGTTGTAAAAATGTACCGCGGCCACAATAGTGGCCGGTATTTTGAAGTATTTTAAACGAGTATTGAATTGCAACGGTACAAAATAGAAGGTTTTATTTAGTTGTGTGGTACACAGAGAGGGTTGGCAAAATGCCCCCACCTACCATGGCCACTATATTGGCCATGTAGTACCTGGATTAGTGGTTTATTTTCACTTGTGGTAAATAAGTGTCTTGTTCGATTTAGGCAGCTTCTGTGCATTCTGGAGTGGCAAATTTCTTAACATACCTTCAGAAAAATGGATTATCTGAGGAATTATTGAAATATTTGAAGTAAATAGAAATACGGAAAAACTGAAAAAACTGCAATGCATCCTGATCCGAATTCGTTTCATTACCTAGAACAACGCTAGAACCAATCTCGAAAAAAACACAAAATTCAACGCACTCCAAACGGTGCCAACTAATATGCCAACAAGGTTCCAGAAATAACATGAGAAAAAGGACCAGATACCAATCCCCAAAGTGCGATGGTAGTCCAGATTCATGCATTGATCCGTGTTTTGAGATATGGCACACAAAATAAAGCTAAAAATATGATTTTTGTTTAAAGTTTTCTTTATATTTCCTTAAAAATATATTTTTTTTCGAAAAGTCTTAGTTTATTCAGGGCCCTTATAGTGGCCATATTGGTACATTAGGCTTACATTTTCTCAAAATAGACCAGTGGCCACTATAGTGGCTCAAGGTCAGAGCTGTCAAAGTCATATTAAGAACTCCTATTAGTCATTTCTGTCTTGGTTTCATATTAATATGTCAATCCGTTTGCAATTTATCCACTGCGGTACACCAGTATGGAATTGCTTAAAGCATTGTTGGTACTCAACGTGTTAATATGGATACACAGTAAAAGTAAAAATCGTGCGGAAAAGTAAAAAAATAGTGCGGAAAAGTAAAATCGTGCGGAAAAGTAACTTTTCCGCACGCTCGCAGGAAATAGCTATTCACATAACAAGTGCGGAAAATGAATTTTTCCGCAAGTGTTAGGTACAATATTTTTCCTACAGGCGAAAAAATGTAAATTTTTTTTTTTTTTTTGACATATCAGTGCGGTAAAATTTTTTCCGCACTGACAGCCGTGCGGAAAAACTTTTTCCGCACTGGTATGTCAAAAAAAAAAGTTTTACTGCACCGTGCGGGAAAACTCATTTTCCGCACGCATATCAGTGCGGAAAATCGATTTTTCCGCACGGCTGTAGGAAAAATTACTTTCACCACGCGTGTGATATTTAGCGCTAAAATACTTAGAAAATCGTCTTTCACAATCGATTTTTGTGGCGGATTAATACCCAGGCAAAATTTTTGAAAACAAACAAAAAATCTTACTGGAAAATTAGAAAAGTCAAAGAACGTTCCCCACATAGGCGTAAGGGAACAGTGAAGGATTTAACTGAGGTGAGGATCTATGATTGAAATGTTGAATTTTTTAAGCTTCTTGCTTCAAAGCTCTATCCCTGAATAAATGCTCGATTGGTTGCATCAGCATCCGATAACGTTATATCGGCCTACTTTCAACAAATAGAAAAGCTTGGTACCTTGATGTATATCTCAAAGAAAATCGATGAGATTGCCAGATTTCCGACAACAAATTATGGAGGTGGTTTCTGGCCAATAAACATGCCATTAACCCTAGCAAATCACAGTCCATTAACTTTACGTTAAGCTATTGGAAACTTACTATCTGGAACCTGTTGATGATTTTGGTTTTCTTTTCCATCAATTATGCTACGAGCTAAAAACTTCGTCGAACGTATTTATCCAAGGGAAATAAACTTCTTAAACTTATTTTGTATGTATGTAGTACGGAAAAACAAACAATTTATCTGCCAAACAATAAGCCAAACAAAAAATAATTGAATTTCAAAATTATATAAATAACTACTCAAGCTGATAAAGTAGCAATGGTAACGAAGGCGCACACACGTAGGTAAGACAAAAGTAGAGGAAATGAACAGCAGCATATCGGGCAGGAAACTCATTGTGTCGCTTGAGCACAAAGCCGTAACGCCAACTTCAATGGCGCCCCGTTGGAAAAGTTTGTACAATATATACATTTTGCATGACTCTTCTTTTTTCAGGATAGGTAAGTAGCTAAATTAAAATAACAACTTTGAAATGATTGAGCCGATACTTGGTGGAAATTGAATTTAAAATCAATGGTTAAGAAAATAAATGATATTTTTAATTAATTTTGACTAAATTTATTGACTACAGGTACACGTTTTGCAACACTCTTTATCAGAATAACTAAACATTATGACTTTATACATACATATATGTAAACGTACTACTATCGTACTTATGTAATATATACAACCATAAAAATAACATAAAGATAACAGGTACGATTTATTCTAATTACAACTAATCATCATAGGCGATCACTCGATACCGAGTATGATTATCTTCTAGTTCATTTTTATGGTCGCTGTGGTACCCTCCTCTCAATAATACACAACACTCCATTTATAACAAACTGTTTATTTATAAACCAAATACGAACCATGAAATCTCTCCTACATAAATAGTACGTGACGTCTTCAGCCGCTGCCATTATCTGAATGACTTCCCCACCTCAGATCCGTTCTTTCCTAGCCCATCATATGCAGTCATCCCGCTCCGCAACCAGTCTCCACAACCCCTTCTTTTTCTTGAGCTTCAGTAGTGGTATCCTTGCAGTTGCTATGTTCACCTGTTGCTGGATATACGAAGGCTCGTCCTCTGCCAAGACTTCAGGGATGGCGTCGTGGTTAGAGGTGGCGGAAATCGGGGGTGACTGTTCTCAATATTCTGGTAAGTCTTCAGGTAGTTTTCTCAAATGAGTTATATGTGGTTTAAATGTTTTTCCATTTCTCATTACTGTGACTTTATTTCCTTTTCTTTCTATCACTTCATACTCTTCGTCGTGAAATCTACTTTCTAACTTATTTGTGGTTGTCAGGTTACGTGCTAATATTTTATCTCCAGGTTGTATGTCGTACTCTTTTGATCTTCTAGCTCGGTCTTCTCTATCCTTTCCTTTTTGTTTTCTAATCATATCATTTCCTTGGCTTCTTGATCTCCTTCGCTGCTCACAAGATCAGATATTGAAGGAATTTTCTCACGAAAATCTCTTTGAAAAAGCCACTGTTACGGAGACTTTTCTGTTGTACCATGAGGGGTGAAATTGTACATTAGAATACATTATCTGATTTCAGTTTGACAGTTACTTTTGGTGGCATGAGCAGTTTAGAGTCTTCTTAGAATTGACTTATTTGCGTTATCCACCTCGTTATTAGCTTGGGGCCACTATGGTGGAGTTCGAATTAGTTCAATGTTATGATTGTCACCAAAATCCATGAATTCTTTGCTGACAAACTGTCTGCCATAGTCCGCTCTGATGCTTTTCGGGAAAACCAATCTTGAAAAGATGTCTGTTAAATGATCAATTATTATGGATGATGTGGTGAATTTCAAAAACTTGATTACCTGGTTTCTGACGTAGTAATCAATAATAACCAGTACCATATCTCGGTTAGGTAGAGGTCCCATCAAGTCTATGGCGAGGCATTTCCAAGGCTCCTCGGTGGTGATCTGTTAGATTGTGAAACCAGGATGCAGTCTCTGCATTTTAAAACAAATTGCTCTGTTTGACGGTCAATCAGTGGCCAACAAACTTTGGCACGCAGACGTCTTTTCATGACTGATTCGCCAGGGTGCCCCTCATGAGCAAGTTGCCAAACTTGGTTCACTAATGATTGCGGTATTACAAGTCGATTACCTCTAAGTAAGACTGCATCCATTGACGATAGCTCTGACTTGAATGGAGAGTATATATTTTTGTCTGCAAGGGTCCAAGAGTTGTTTTTAAGTTTATCTCTTGCCTCCATTATTTCTTTATCTGCCCTGCTTTCAGAAATAATTTGTTAGATCTTAACTGGTTTGGGTATACTCTTTTCCAAAATTGAGAATATGTGTCGCTCAGTTCCAGCATCAAATGATTTCTCATTTTCTAATTTGAAAAGCCTTGAAAATGAATCTGCGATATAAAAGTTTACCTGGCTGATATATCGCTCTGAATTTGAAAGTTTGTGATCTATAGTTTGGCAAGTGGTAAGTTGATAGAGATGAAAGGGGGAAGGAAAGTGGGGCGTAACCTAAGAATATTCACTGACACCTCAACTGACACCATTTGATGACAGCCATGCCTTTGGGTTGAGTGGCACCGAAAACACCAATAAAATTATTAGATTTTTTTTTAAAGTTTCGCCAATAACCACGCCACTGTTCTGTCGTTCAGGCTCTAACCTTAGGCTCTAACCAATAGAATTATGCCTCTGAATAATCACACCCCTCCACATCCATCATTTCGCAATGTTGCCGGATTTTTTTCTATTTCAAAATACCACACATGCCCATATAGCAAAAAAAAAGTCACAAACTTGTTTATTACTCTTTCCGTCAAGTTTGGCAAAGCAGCAAATTCTATTGCAGTTCGCTGTTTGGCTAGCCCGACAATAAGTAGCCATGTCTCGATACGAGCAGGTGATTTTGATGTTGGTCTAAATATGGTTTCAAGGGGTTTATGATCCGTTACTTGCTCGAACTTTAGTCCTGCCAGGTATAACTGAAAACGTTCTACTCTCCACACCAAGGTTAGACTATTTTCTGTCTGTGAGTAACGCTTTTCAACATCTGACAGACTCTTGCATGCAAAGGAGATTACTTTGGGGTCATTTTGCTTGTCGAATTGCAATAAGACTGCTCCGAGTGCCACAGGACTGGCATCCGCAGTAAGTCTAATACGTTATTGGGGATCGAAGTAACCTAACGTTGGGAGTTTGGCTAACAAGTTCTTGAGATTGTTAAAGTGCTGCTGGTGTGTGTCAGTCTACACAAATTTTACATCCACTTTTGTCAAGTGACGCAATGCGTCTGCTGCCGTTCCCAGATCAGGAACAAATTTTCCAAGGTACGTAACCAGTCCCAAAAAACTACGAACTTCTTCTTTATTATCCGGTGGTCGAAAATCTAAGATAGCTTTTATTGTCCTCTGATCTGCGTTTATACCTTTATTGGATATCTCATGCCCTAAAAATTCTAATTCCTGCACTTTTGTTAGGCATTTCGATTAGTTTAGTGACACATTATTTTTCTCTAGAATTTCCAGGACGGCGTTGACACATGCGTCATGTTCCAATTCAGAAGATCCAAATTATGTCGTCTGAATAATTGAGGCAATTTTTCACGGTGACAAAATCATTTCGAATATTCTTTGAAATAACTCTGGAGCAGAATTGACTCCAAACGTCAGACGTTTTTACTGGAACACTCCTCGGTGAGTGATAAACGGCTTGATGTATCGGCTTTCTAGGTCCAGTTCTAGCTGGCGATAGGCATTGGTCAGATCGAGTCCTGAAAAGTACTTTGCATTTCTGAATCTGGTTAGAAAAGAGTCAAATGTTTGCAAGGGGTATTTTTCTCTGAGAATGGCCTCATTGGCTCTACGCATGTCAACACAAATTCTCAATGTCCCCGTTAGGCTTGAAAATAACAACGATTGGCGATATCCAGTTGCTGGGTTCCGTTACTCTCTCAACTATATTGGTTTCCAAAGCCTCGTTCAATTTATATTCTACTTGTGATTCAACTGCTTTTGGGATTCTTCTTACTGGTTGTTGCACAGGCCTTACGTATGAATCTATGCATAGTTTTACCAGAACATCTTTTTTTTTCGGAAAAGGGGTTACTTTCTCTATTTTATTAACATCAAGTCCTAATTTCAATATTTCCAATTTCTTGGCAGTATTTTTTCCTACAAAGGAAATGTTTCCATCTGCTACCTACTAGATAGTAGTGATGGTTTCTTTTCTACCTGGAATGTTGATGGTGGTTGCAAAACTGTAATTATTGATTTCAAGTGGACTTCCAGGCGCATACGATTTCAAAGAATCAGTAGTCTTTGTTGTTACGTCCAAAATAATTGCGTTTTTCTTAGAAAGTTTTTCCCAGTCGGTGTCTTTCATTATGGTTGCCTTCGATCCTGTGTCTATGAGCAACATTACGTTCACTCCCCCTATCAAACATTTAATTAAGTCGTCGCAAGAATCTTTGTGGTTTATTTGTTCTGCTTTATTTATTTTAAAACAATCAAAATGTTTGCTGTCTTGTGGTTCAACTTCCGAGACTTCAGTGTCTACAAAATTTACATTGGACCTAAATCGTTTGTCACCTCGAGAGAACTTAGATGAGATAGGTCTTTTTGCTGATACGCGAGTTTTACAGCAGATCGCGAAATGACCTTGAAATCCACATTTTCGGCATTTCGCCTCTTTGGCTGAGCATACCATTTTATTTTCATTCTCCCCCCTACGAAAGTAGATTTTGCATAGGCGAGCGAAAGCGAAAGTGAAACATGCTAGTAGTCACTTTCACTTTCGCGACTAGCATGTTTCACCTACGCATGCCTATTCACTCCTCGCGCCTAAAAGTACGCTTTCGCAGCTTGGAATGTAAATAATTATATTATTATGGTCGAATTGCCCGCATCTCGAACATGAATCCATAGACCTGTTGCGTTTTGTTCCAATTTTGTTCACCATGATAGATGAGGTACTCGGGGCACTATGGGCTGCACTCATAAACTGTTGATTGGTTCGGTATTTGCTCATGATTTTGGCAGAGCTCAATAATTTCAACAAGAGCCCGTTCCTTTTCTAACAGTTTTCTCTTCAGATCCGGTGAGGCCCAGGTATCGGTAATTTTAGCCTTCATATTTATTTCACCAGCTTCGGTTGGTGTACCACCGAAGTAACAACAGTTTACTTTCTGTCTTATCTTTAGCAAACATTTGTTGAAGTTTTCTCCTTCATCTTTCTTTATTCATCATCATCATCATCATTAAATGTCGAGTTCTGTTTAGGACAGATGTAGCTTGATAATTTATCCACTAGTATTTTTAGCACGTCATCATTTTCTTCCAGTTCGAATGATTTAACAGCCCCCGGTAAATTGTATGCCACCTCCTGCAACTGTGTACCGCCTAAATGTAGAAGTTTATTTCTTTTCTTCCCGCCGTCGGCGTCGGTAATATCTTCTGACGCTATGTACCTATGGCTTCGAGACTCTGAGCCATTTCTCCCATTCTGCTCGCTATATTGTCTTGTCAAGGCAGTCGCAAAAAAATGGTCTGATCCCAGTTTCCGCCATAATAGGCAAAAAAAAAACAAAACCTGCATTTACTACTTTTACAAGTGCAGTAACCTTATTAGTCCAAGAGCCCAGAGTCGCCAGACACAACTTATTTTTTAAAGGACAGAATATGTGGGATTGAGTAGCAATTATAGGTACTATGCACGTATGTATACTTGCTAAGTTGGGTAGACGGCCCATTGAAAATAGTAATAGTAACAGCTGGAACTGTTATTTGTAAATAATAGTTTTTCACATTTCTACTCTAGCCTGGAGTAGACAGTAAGTTTGAGACGGGCAAATCACTTGACATAGATATCTCACTCACGCTCAAACACATGCATAGTACCCCCGCGCTCACACTCCCGGAAAAATTATTACTACATCATATGCTTCATCTCACTTGCGAGACGAAAATTTTATAAATCGTGTCATGACGCGACCTTGAAAAATCACTCTCATGCGACCAAAGAAGTATTCACTTCAAAAAGTTTAAGTTTTTCTCAGCTTTCGCACTTGCTGTCGGTAAATTGGCCGTCTACCCAGCTTAGCAAGTATACATGCGTTCATAGAACATATAAGTGCTACACAATCCCACATATTCTGTCCTTTAGAAAATAAGTTGTGTCTGGCGGCTCTGCTCTTGGACTATATGGCATTTCGAATAATCAAGCACATAAATAAATTTGAAAAAGAAACAAAGAAAAATAAAATAATGTCTTTGTGTTATTATTATTTTTTTTTTTTTGTGAATGTATATCCGAGAGGTGTCTCACTTAGGTAAAAAATATACACGTACTGCCATAATATCGTTCTACACGTGACTGCCATCGACTTCCGGTAACTGCCCGCTTGTGCCAGTGACTGCCAGCTACTGCCAGTGACTTCCAGAGACTGCCGTCGACTGCCAATGACTGTCATAGACTGACAGAGTCTGCCAGCGACTGCCAGAACATTCTGTGAGCACTTTAGAAATGCGCGATTTGTTAATACATGCACGAATGCACGAGTAAACCACAAGCACCAGCATGGTCCCTATACGAGCGCGAAAAGAATTGACAATAGCATATTGGATTCAAATGGGATTTTTAAACATTTTGTAACATTATTGAAAAAAACTTCTTAGCTCCAATGATGCATTTTTTTGGTATTATCTTTATCGTCGACTCCATCCTCGACTTCATCATTAATAATGTTGATGTTGTGGTTAAATTGATGTTGCATTGCTGCTTCCGTTTCTAATGCCGATCTAACAAGATCTTAATCTGGGTTTTATCGAAAGTTAAGATAAGGGAAGTCTGTAAACGATTTCTTCTTATAGGGGCGGGTATCAGGGTGGTTGCTAAATTTGGTGTGGACATTGTAACTTGGAGATAATTATTTGGAGAGTCCTCGGCAGAATCTATCTGCTTAGTATTAGAAATATTTTCTCGAACATTCTTTAAAATCATAATGCTTTGAAAATCTTAATTAGATCTAGGTGCTACTATTGGTGCTGAGATTGGAGTATACATAGATGCGTATGGAGAATTATCTGGAGAATTGGTTTCTAAGGCCGTAATCTTTTCAATCAAATATTTTCATAAGTAATGCTATCAACCTCTCGAAAAATCGGTAGTACTTTTTTCAGACTTACATTTGCAGATAGTTACCAGTAAGTTTATCTGAAGATGAATAAACCCCGGCCTAGGTGTATAAATAACTATTATACTTTTGAGTGCGATAAAAGCGTTATCGCACTCTCAGTATTTTATAATAAATGGACAAAAAATTCAAATATGTATTAAGTGTTTTTTTTTACTCCTGAACAATGAATGACACTTTGAAGTACTAGTGCCTAAAAGTTTCACTCCTACGCCATAAGTGCTTAAAAGAATGTAATTCAAAAACTGAAATGACAATCGAAAAGTCGCCATTATGAAATGTTTTTATTGATAGCTTTATATTTATCGTCGTAAATGACTCTAGGAGAAACCCAGGATCAAACTGGCTTAGAGAAATAAAATAAATTTCAATAAAAATAGAAGAATTTCACTTTCTTTAGTAATTTTTTCTCTATTTTGTTATACCGGAAAACAGTATATAAACTTGTGAAACGATTGCAGAGTAACACCTAGATACATGAACAAAATATAAAATTCAATATGCATTATCGGTCATCAATTATTATAATAATTGTTACACTAATCTTGCAACAGGATGTGGTTATTGGTGTATATGGGCGCATCTGCGTGGGACATTGTACGACGTTACTGACATGACCGAAATTATACACGGGTCATCTGGGATGCTAATAATTTGTTGAAGTGTCGAAATTCTGGTCGAATCTCGATAAATTGGCCAACCTGCTATTGAAAAATATAAGACCTAAAATGCTATAAGTAAGGCAGAACTGATAAATTTTCTGTTTTTACTGATTCAGTTTTTCATAATAATAACAGAAACATTTAATTAAAATAGAAAGATATAAATTCCGAAAATTAATCGCTATTAATTGGAATAAAACAAAAACTCACAGACGTGTCATCGCGTCGTCCTTAGATGCAATAGTCATCGTCCTGGAGTTTATATGGTTAGGAATCCTAACCGATGATCTATTTGAATAGATACTATGATTGGAATAGATGTACAATATTTGTTTTAAACCAAATTAAGTTTCAAAGACGCGGACCTCATAAAAATAACCAGGAAAGGAGGGATACAAATTTTGATCACAGGTGCGCCGGAATGCGCACTAATTACAAAACTAATTACAACCGCTACTTAAAAGCCGCTTTATATATTAATAATATTATTTATTTGGCGGTGTCGCGCCGAATTCTCGCCATTTATCACTTTAAAAGTGTTATCTGCGAGGCAGGGCCCCGCGAGTAGAGCGCCGCTCGAGATTTAGGAGCACTCATTTCAAATTGCTCCTGCCCCAAAATATAGGAGGCTTTTGTTGGTACTTTATGTGGCGTGCCCGAGCCACATGTTTAACGATTAAAAACCGGAAGATACTTAAAGGCAATTTATTTTTGATAGACATAAATACAATTATTGAAATTAATTTTCATTAGGTATACCTCTACAAGTAATTTCAATTTGGTGCAAAAATATTTTCAAGTAAGTATATTAACTTAGATAACATTTTCCAAAATTTTTACTAGTTCTAGATTATAGGTATTATTTCCAAATTCCCTTAAACATTCTGCAATAAAAAAACGATTGAGAAAACAATAAATAGTCCAAGAAATTGGGATCTGAAAAGAGGGTTCACCTCAACATAATTGGAAGTTCACATTTTTTTGGGTGGATCGGTCCATTTTAATATGCTTAATAACATATTAAGTTTGCGACCTTGTACTTCCATAGGGTTTTTAGTTAGGGGTGGTTTTTAGGGGTAATTTGCGGTTTATAGAGAACGCTGCTCAAAGGGATGGTCCAATAACAAAAAGTTTCAAATGATTGTTGTAGCTTAAGTTTTTTACTATATAAAACTCCACGAAAGCACCCCTTTATCTTCTATAGCTTTTTTTTCTGCAGCGTCTTGAATAGTAGCATGTTTTTGTTCAAGGTCACTGAATCAACGTCGCCTGTTTACGCGCATTTGATGCAGCAGCAGCCGAATGCATAATCCGATTTCAATTTTTCAAACACCACATTATTTCTAATGAAATGCACTTTCCAATGCTTTTTTGTTCGAATTTTTTGCTTGAAAATTAAGCGAGCACGGACCTCCCTAATGTGCGAGGAAGTTGTAAATTGCATCGAAAACTACCCCTTTTTTGCATTCACTGTAATTTCTAAACGGGGCTAAATATTTGGTGACAGTTTTCGATAATCGGCAGCCCATTCATACCTCTCATAATGCCCAGCGGATTTTTTTTGCGGTAATTACTCAATGACTTATTTATTGGCCTGAACACGTCACGCGGAATTTTTCAAAAAGTTAAAAAAAAAAATTAAAATTGTGGCACAACGCTGAAATTTGGTACGATGGCTTTATTTATTGTTCTTATGAATATACCGCAATTTTAATTGCTTCATATGACTGCTGCAACAATAAGAATTGCAGTATATTCATAAGAACAATTAATAAAGCCATCGTACCAAATTTCAGTGCTGTGCGACAATTTTAATTTTTTTTGACTTTTTGAAAAATTCCGCTCGACGTGTTCAGGCCAATAAGTCATTGAGTAATTAGCGAAAAAAAATCCGCTGGGGCATTATGAGAGGAATAAATGGGCTGCCGATTATCGAAAACTGTCACTAAATATTTGGCCTCGTTTAGAAATTACAGTGAATATATAACGTACTTATTTTGGCAATTGCCTAATTATACTGCAAACGGCTAGTCAGCATCAGTCTGGAGGCCATGGGTCTATGGGTTCCTTGTATACATTTTACCTTTGTGAGACACCAAGTTAATTGTGACTTAACTAGGAAGATAACCTAATGATGTTTAAACAAAACCTGTGCAATTGGAGAGCTTATCAATAAAACAACTAATTAGGTACAATAATGTATCTGGCTTCTTTATTAAAAAATAATAACAATAATGAATAGGGATGGCCAGGACATCATTATGGCTTGTACCAATTTATAAATATTTGATTATAAAAAAATTAATGTAAATAACGCATATATAAATATGAACTTTAAGTAAACATGACTAAAAACCTTTTGGTATTTACACTTGTGAGTGATAAGAAAACTACAGTATGGGTTACACTTTACCAACAGGCAAATTAAACACAGAAAGATGAAAGTTATTGTTAGGGCAACTTCAGGGTAAAATTCTAGAATTTTATTTAAGGGGCACTTACCGAACCTGATTTGGTATCAAGTGATTTACATAGGATTTGCCTAAATAGTAAAAAGTCCAACTTACATGTGTACAAGTGTTGATTATCTTCAAAGGTGTGTGTAAATCCAGAAGTTTTGAAGGGATATTATCTACAGGTTCGGTCTCACTGTAGATAGACTATGGTATGGTAAGTGAGTCATAGTCATGAGTTCTATCCACGTGGTATCTGTTTTACGTAGAACTCAATGTGGTTCCGCCAGAGTGCTACCAAGAGGGTTGCTGAAGGGAGGCTACCAAAGCCAACTAAAGGCAATCTAGATCTAGTCTAGAATTTCTTTCTAGGAGCTGTCCAACTATAGCCTAAGACTGTCTAGCTATAGCCTAGCACTAGGATTGTCCAACTATAGCCTAAGAGTAGGACCCTATAACGATGTTCGTATAAAAAACAAATCGAGCCCCAAATATTAGAAATAATCTTACCTGAAATTGAGGGATACTCTAGACCAAAGGTGAAGCTTAAACTTCCAAATGCTGCTCGGAACAGTCCTATTAAAAAAATGGAACACGTGTTGTAGGTTAATATTTCCTGAAGAAAATCTCAAACTTACCGAAACAGAATCCAAAAATGACCAAGGGACGACTCTAGACAATTATCAGCAAGAAATTAGTCTACTTGAGCTCCCTGGCACAAAATTCCAAAAAGACTGGCCCCAAAAATAATTAGGTCTCGCCCCAAAAATAATTAGGGCCGAGGCCCGAGACCGGACGACTACTCAGCGTGAGGTCGCAGGTCAAAAGGGCAGATTCTTCATTTCGAATTTAGATTTCGGAAGAAGACTTTCATCTGTCAAACTTCTAATTTTGACATTGAAGAAAATTATAGAAAAGGACGTGTTCAGTTTCACCACAAAAGTACGAACTGAGAATCGGTTGTGTAAAAAATGACTGGTGAATGTTGAAAAGTGCCTATAGAACATATATCAAAAGGTAGAACAGGTCTAAAGAAAACGCCTAGACAAAACAGCTGTTCAATGACATGATGGAAATGAAAAATCAAAAATTAGACAACAATTATTATCATAACCTCAGGTTATTGATTGGATTTGCAAACAGAGATGGTGATGGTTCTAACTCCTTTTCCTAAGATTCTAATCAATAACAGCAGGCCCTGCCGTACTGAATCAAACCTTCCCAGATCAATTAACCAAACTTGCAAACCTGAACCAAAAAAACTTCTAGTAGAAGGCAGCACTCAAGGTAACAAAATCTGGGCACAAAAAAGATAGTTGTTTATTCATTTATTTCATTGTAGCTCTATATGGAATCATATCCAGTATGGCAAAACAAGGTAGCTTATTAGCCAAGAAATTGAAAACGTTACAAATGCAAGAAATGGGTAGTTTTCGATGGAATTCACAACTTCCTCGCATATTAGGCAAGTGCGTGCTCGCTTCATTTTTGAGCAAAAAATTCGAACAAAAGAGCATTAGAGAGTGCATTTCATTAGCAACAATGTGGCGTTTATAATAATAATAATAATAATCTTTATTCAAGTAATTCAAATTACAAGAAAAGGCAAGAGTGCAGCGCCCAGACGAATCTGCTTGCTGATTTCTACACTTATCCTTAAAAAAAAAACAACGCATTCTTAAATAACCTTATTTAAAAATATGAAATTTCAAATTTAAAAATTGAAATCTTCCATTCGAAAAATAGCAAATTAATAATACAACTAATTATGAAGTTATAATACATTTTGCAAAACAAAGAAATGTACTTACATCAATAAAGTTTCTCTAAAACGCAATATAAAGTATAAAACATGACAGTGTTTCCATTGTTAAAGAAAAAATAAAATAAAATAAAAAAGTTTTAATGCTAATTTCAATAAAAGATAATACCATATATAAAAAAAAAGATAAAAGATTCACCTCAATATCTGTGGTCCTTTACGAGAGAAATAAACACAAATAAACACACATGAAACTTAGTGAAGATAAAGTTTTTTAATTTTTCCCGACAGAGATAGAGTCGAGCCGTTTTGAAGGGATGGGGAGAGGCCGTTATAGACTTT
Source organism: Ceutorhynchus assimilis (assembly GCA_917834065.1). Classification (NCBI taxonomy): domain Eukaryota; kingdom Metazoa; phylum Arthropoda; class Insecta; order Coleoptera; family Curculionidae; genus Ceutorhynchus; species Ceutorhynchus assimilis. Next base: position 10,064,991 of record OU892278.1, on the reverse strand, counting down.
AGTAAGGTCATAACCGAAAGATTTTTCGAAAATGCCACATCGATGTCTTGGAATAATAACATTATTAAACCTTAAATTGAGATTATTTACATCTGTTCTAAATGTAATTCTTTCAAAAAGATATTCTGGGTATCTATATCTGATTATTTTATGGTATAAGCAAGTCCTGTGAATCAAGCGTCTAGTTTTCATGTCAACCCAACCTGCAACTCTAAGCTTGTGGCTAACAGGTCGCCGACGACGGATACCATATATAAATCTCAAACAGCATTTTTGGATTTTTTCTATGCGTTTTGAAGTCTCTGCTGTTAAACAAGAGCCGTATACTACATCACAATGGTTAAATACTGATAAAACGAGAGAGTCGCACAACATTATTTTCACTTTTTGATTGAGAAAATGCCTAGAATTATATAACCCTTTTAGTCGACCGATAGCCTTTTGAGTGCAGAAGGATATGTGCTTATCAAAGCGAAGCTTATTGTCAACAATAACACCAAGATTTTTCGCCTCAGTTTTTATAGGCAAAATATTATTATTAATGTGAATTGAGATCTCTGGAGTTAAACGCTTCACATCAATGGGGCGACCGAAGAACATTACAACCGACTTATTTGGATTTAGAAGGAGGGCATGATCTGTAGATATTTTATCTATCCTCTCCAAGTCAATATTGACATTTGCGCATTCCTGTCGAAGTCGAAGGGGGTCAAAAACGTGATAGAGTTGCGTGTCGTCAGCATATTTTTGTCCTTTGCAGAATCGCAAAACATCCAAAAATTTAACAGTATATAGAATGAATAAAATAGGACCCAAAATGGAACCTTGGGGTACACCACTATTTATTCCTAAACAATGAGATTCCACTCCGTTCAGAACTAATTTTTGCTTTCTTCCCGACAAATAACTATTCATTAAACTTACCGATGATACGTCAAAGCCAAGATATTTTAAAATGATAGGCAAAATTTGGTGACTAATTGTGTCGAAAGCCTTGGAGTAGTCAAGCATTACCAACACCGTACATTTACCTTGATCAATCCCTCCAAAAATATCATCGGTAACATTGAGAAGTGCAGTTGCACAGCTATGTCCCGCCCTGAAGCCTGCTTGCGTCTTATCAATTAATTTATTATTTTCAACATAGTCCACCATTTGTATCTTTAAGGCACGTTCAATAACTTTTGACAAAATTGGTAGGATAGAGATGGGTCTTAACTCACCAAAAGACTGGGGATTTTTGGTTTTAGCAATAGGAAGAATGTGCGCAATTTTCCAGTCAGATGGAAAAACAGAATGGGTAATGCAAAAATTTATAAGATGGCAGATATATTTTAAAACGAATGGGCAGCAAAAAACAATGAAATTAATATGGATTCCATCATGGCCAGCTGCTCTCGTTTTAATCTGCGTCAAATAGTGTCCTATTTGCGTTTCTGTAACCAAGGAAAACTTAAAACTGTTGCTAGTATGCGGGGAATTACTATAGTATTCATTTATATCAGGCGAAAGTGACCCTAAAGGTGGAATGGAGTTGATGAAAAAGTTGTTAATTTGATTGGGATCAGAGAGGTGGTCTGGAATTTTATTTTTGGCATCCTTTTTATTGATAATATTTAGGTTTTTTAAAGATTTCCAAAAAGTTTTACTGTTTTTACTATTTAATGTATGTTCAAGATATGCTTTCTTTTCGTTTTGAACTACCTTGTTCGTAAAATTTCTCAACTCTTTGTAACGCGATTGACTTTCTGGAGTTTGAAAAATTGAAATCGGATTATGCATTCGGCCGCTGCTGCATCAAATGCGTGCAAACAGGCGAAACGTTGCTTCAGTGACCTTGAACAAAAACATGCTACTATTCAAGACGCTGCAGAAAAAAAAACTATAGGAGATAGAGGGGTGCTGTCGCTGAGTTTTTTATAGCAAAAAACTTCAGCTACAATAATCATTTAAAACTTTTTGCTAATGGATTATTTCTTTGAGCAGCGTTCTGCACAAATCGCAAATTACCCCTAAAAACCACCCCTAACTAAAAACCCTATGGAAGTACAAGGTCGCAAACTTAATATGTTATTTAGCAAATGAAACCCCCCCCCCTCCCAAAAAAAATGTTAACTTCTAATTATGTTGAGGTGAACTTCCTTCATTGCTTGGCCTAAAAAAGATATGAGGCAAAATAAAAAGCTTCCCAACCCAACCTAAGCTTGAAGCCGCCAAAACAAGAAACGCAGAAAAATTTTCTGACCTAGACCAGTTTAGAAAAAAAAGTACAGGGTCTCTTCCCTATAATTAGTGCAGCTTCTACAGCTAAAACCAAAAATAATTTTAAAAAAAGGTAAATACAAAAGTTGTAGGTTTTTATCTTTATTATCTTTTCCAAATATCAAAAACGGGCAAATGACAGGTGCCAACTGTCATAATGACAAACACTTGCATTTTTTTTTAATGGAACACCCTGTATATTTTTGGCTAGAATGATAGATTCTTTTCTTCTGATTCCAAATATACCATAATATGTTGATATTTGGTTCAGCAGTTTTTGCGCTATTTAATTTTAAAATTACATTGAGCAAGCTTATCATTGATAGAAGAAACCGGGACGTACATAATTTAGGGTAATGTAAATGCATTTTTAAACTCAAATAGCGTAAAAATAGCTGAACCAAATATCAACACATATGATGTATTTGGAATCAGAAGAAAAAATCTATGATTCTAGCCAAAAATATACCATTCCATTTAAAAAAAATGCAAGTGTTTGTCATCGTGACATTTGGCACCTGTCATTTGCCCATTTTGACATTTGCAAAAGATAATAGAGATAAAACCCTACAACTTTTGCCTTTAACTTTTTTTCAAATTATTTTTTGTTTAAGCTGTAGAAGCCGCACTAATTATAAGGAACAGACCCTGTACATAGGGATGGCCAAAAGTCTGGCATAAAATTCATAGTTTTTCAGCAAGTAATTTTTGCAAAGAACGCTGAGACACGTTAAATGATTTTGACTTTTTCACATTTTTCAGTTGAATGAAATAGTTATTTATGATATAAGTGCTAAAAGTGACATTTTATTTTGTGAAAAGGGAAGTTTGGGACACGACGCCGAAGGCGGAGTGTTCCATCCCTTTGAACAAAATAAAATCACTTTTAGCACGAATATCATACACTATTTTTTCTACAAACACTCTTTAAAAGTCCAATTAACGCATCCTTGCAATCCTCAATTTCAAATCTTTTATCTAATTTATTTATGAAATAGGTTGCTGGCAAGAAAAAAAAACGAATTTGTTTATTTTTATTTGTCATCTCTGTTTGTCATTGTTGATTAGTAACGTCAAATAATCACGAATTTTTGCTTAAGGTTTTTGCACAATTTTTGGTTTTTGCGTGGTTTCATCCAGTTTCATTGTGGTTTATTTTCTGGGCGATGAAAAGTGATCAAGACAATGAATTTCTCCCGGCGGAAATTGAAGAAGCTGCCAATAAAGCTACTTTTGAATTATTGCCTAGCAAGTCAAAGCAACAGTACGAGTTTTCATACGATCGTTTCTTGAAATGGTGTGATGAAAAAAAAGTAAGTGGCAAGGAGGCCAGTGAAAAAGTGCTCCTTTCATAATTTGAAGAAAAATCAAAAATATGGAAATCTTCTACGCTTTGGTCAAATTACTCAATGATAAAGGCGATGATGAACATAAATAATCAGGACATAAGCAGATTTTACAAGCTTGTAGCTTTTTTAAAGCGAAAGGGTGAAGGATATCGACCGAAAAAGTCAAAAGTATTGCGGAGTGAACAAATCGATAAATTTCTCGCAGAAGCCCCGGATGAAATACATCTTATGCGAAAGTTGCCTCAATTTTCGGTGTATTTGGAGCTTGCCGTCGAGAAGAACTTTGCAATTTGACATTAAATAACATTGAAGATTTGGGAACTTCATTAGTTGTGCATATACCAGACACTAAAACTAATGTGCAACGAAATTACGTTATTAGTGGTACATTGTATATAAACTACTATAAGAAGTACCTATCCCTTCGACCAGCGGATATCAATCACTCAAGATTTTTTATAAAATACAGCAAAAATAAATGTGCCAAGACTCCAGTTGGAATCAACACATTTGGTAAGATCCCTGCCGAAATCGCTAAATTTCTGAATTTGCCTGATCCCCATCTTTATACTGGACATTGTTTCCGGCGTTCCTCAGCGAGTTTGTTGGCGGACTCTGGTGCTAATCTTACTATAATCAAGAGGATTGAAGTCTAGTACAGTAGCGGAGGGGTATATAGAAGACTCGCTACAAAATAAAAAGAACATTGCGGATCAAATTCTGCCCAAAACTTCGGAGAATAACATTGCTCTTTGCCCTCCTGGTACAAGTTTTACCAAAATAAATTCAGTAACTGCTACCAACGAGATTGGCCATGGAGTTTCTTATTCTAATTGCAGTTTCGCTAATTGTACGTTTAATTAAATAAATATTTTATTTTGATTTAAAATTTCCTATGTTTTTATATTTTCTGATCAGTGCTAAAAGTGATTACTTTTAGCACTAGTGCTAAAAGTAATCACTTTTAACACCAGTTTCATAAAATGGCATTTTAGACACTGACAGCATCCGTTAAAAATGACACTTTTAGTGACGTTTGTAGAAAAATACATTTTTTTCCAACCTCCTAACCACCAGCTACCCCAACTTTTTTTTGATGGAAACCTAAGTCTTGTGGGGACTCATTGAAAAGCTCATGAAAAATGGAATCCAGCCATACCAAATAAACAATTTTTTTTTTCAATAACCAGTTTGTAAACACTGCAATGGTTAAATGGAAAAAATGTTGCAGAATTTAACGCTCAATAAAATGGTGGTTTGACATTTGGAAAGTTGCGAACAATTCCCGAGACATCCGAAAAAAAAACGAAATTTTGCAAAATCGATTTTATTTTATTCTGAGCTTATTTGAGGAGCTATTTCAAAATAAATGTCACTGTACTGTTTAGAGTAGACAATGGAACAGAGACGAAGAATGCTGATACAAACAGGTTATCCGAGGAACTTGAAGTGTTCCACTCAAAAACCAATGCTAATAGTCCTGAACAGAATGGACGAAATGAAAAAGAACTGCGTACTATTGTGAAGTCAGCTGGGTCAGTTATACCTACATGCTAAAAAGTTATAGACAGAAGCTGTCAATTATGCCATATTCACCTTAAATCAGACAGGCACTAGCATAATCAAAAGACAAAAGTCCAGCAGAATTATGCTTTGGAAGAAATGAAAAAGTTTTAAATGTGACTGCTATGTTTTGATTCAATTTCATAAAAGGGCAAAAGCCGAAACGAAATAAAAAAAGGGAATTTTTGTGGCATATGATTTAGACTCGGCTTGCTACAGGATCTACATTCCTGAAGAAAATTTTCTTGTTAGTTCTGAAAATGTTATTTTTGATGAGAAAATCAAAAATGACCGATATGGAAACTTAGATACAGTTTGAAAATTTAGAAAAAAAATCTGAGCGTGAAAGTGATTCGGACTATGAAGTTTCAGATAGTGAATCGAGTGAAAGTTCTGAGAATGAGCCTATTGGAAATCAAACACTTATCAACCTGAAGGATTTGATTATAAAAATGGACGAGTCTGTAAATGAATTAAGGTATTAATTCAAACTACTGGCAATTGAAATCATGTTTTCAACATTTTTGAAGACACTTGGATTCACTTATATTGGGCCTATTCGGGTTTGGTGAAAGTACGGTTCTAGAACGGTCCAAAAGAATCGCACGGTTTATTATTGAAATATGTGATAGCCGAGTCGTTGTTATTTTGTTGATCAATAAACTGTACGATTGTTTTGAACCGTTCTAGAACCGTCCTTTTTCCAAACCCGAATAGGCCTACTACTGATGATCGAGCTGATGAAGATCCTTGTGTTCATTATAATAATAACAAAAGCACGATTTTTAGTTTATTTGTGGATGATGTAATTGTTGCAGGAACTATTGAGATTGATATGATCAAAATCTGAAATAAACTGAAACAGAACTTTGAAAGTACTTATGAAAAATCTATTGAGGGAAAATTGACCTATATCTTGGAATGGAAATTAATAATAGTTCGAATGGTTATGTCAGTTTGTACCTATACACTGAACGTATCTTAAAACGAATTAGGGTTGACATAGTAAACCCGACAACTACACCAATAGAGAAAAGAATGGCTACCGATAAACAAAATTGTGTGAATAGCAAGATACTTAAAATACAGAAGCTATAGGCCGTTTACTGTATTTTTCGGCTATAACATTAACTCGGCATTAGCTTTGCACTGAACTATTTATATTAGCAAGATTTAGCAAACAAAAGTGAGTATCTGGAAAATGGTAAAACGTATTTCTCAATATTTAAAAGGGAATATTCGTACTGGAATATACTCTAAGTGTACAAACACAGTGCAAGCAGGTTTCCGCCTACCAGTAACCAGCGCCGACTCGCGCTTAAAAGCGCTAAAAATGAATGCATGTTTTCAAATCGGCTAGTACACAGTAACAAACAGGTAGAGTATCTGCTTTTCACTGTGTTCTAGCCGATTTAAAAACATGCAGTCATTTTTCGCGCTTATAGGCGCGAGTCGGCGCTGGTTACCGGTAAGCGGAAACCTGCTTGCACTGTGTTTGTACGCTAATGGAGATCCAAAAGTAATAAGCATGCGAAGATTCTCACTCTGGAGGAGATACACTAACAGAACGCTGCTTGACTAGTGGAGTACTTACACTACGTGGTGGAAGCAATCGTATGGTATGCACAAAAGCAACGAGTGGTAGCAAACTCTAAGACTGAAGCCAAATATCGAGCTGTGGTATCTGCTATAGATGACATCTGTTGGATTCAACCTATAGGAAGTTAACTTGGTTTTATAAATATTGAGAAACAGACACCTTTATCTGTGATCGAGATAGCAAGGAAGTTTATACAAGAATATGTTGATAAATCGAGGGACATATTGAAAGTACTGATATCCTGATAACCTCTAAGTCGAAAAGTATTAGATAATAATATGTTGAGATGTAATTATTTCAATTTATTAGACAAGTGCCAAACTGTTGAGACTTGTGATTCTATTTACGTCAGTACGTCAACTACGTCAGTCATGTTATACTAATCTTTTGTCGACTTGTCTTGTCATATATGTCATTGTCATACTGCAGAACCTTTCTGCCTTTATATAATAACTTACATTTTATCTCCAGAAAAGTATTCCAGAAACCTTTACAAGCAATAAGGTATTTTTGTAATAAAACTGATTCTTTAAAAAGAAATAATTCTACTGACTTTTAATAGTTATTTACCTAACAAATGCGGAAAGTGATACTTTACCGCACGCAACGGCAGTTGACCGGACGACGCGAAGCGGAGTTCGGTCAAGGCACTTTCCGCATTTGTTAGGTACAAAATTTTACCTATGAGCATCTACATCTCCGAAAAAAGGCATTAATAATAGTATATTACATACCGAGTAGGGAAGTGTTTCATTACTGTCGAGAGATTTATATAGACTAATAATCTCGAGACAGAAATGAAAACTTCCCTCCGAGGTTTGTATACTATTTTATTTGCAAGCACACCATTAATTATGATTAGTCAATCAATTTTTTTAATATTAAAAAAATAAAACAAACATGCCAAAATGTGTCATTCGCTGCTTTGACGTTTTTACCTGACATGTTTTCATTGTTGCCAGTAAAGGTAAATAAATTAGAGTGAGGGAAATCGGTGAGGGAAGTCGAATAGGGAAATCGATGAGAGAAATCGAAGAGGGAAGTGACACAGGTAAAGTGTCACTTCCAAATTTTTAAAAAGTCAGTAATGACAAGATTACATATATGATTGCAAATAAAATTAATTAATGAATCAGATTAATTAATAAAATTAGATTAGATTGGAAAATGATCAAAAATACATTTTCTGAAAAAGAAAGGATTTTTAATCATAAATACCAAAAAGTCTACTTTACCGCACACTATGCAGTAGAGTAACTTTACCGCATAGTGTGCGGTAAAGTGGACTGCAAAGTGTGCCGTAAAGTTACTTTACCGCATAGTGCGCAGTAAAGTAGACTTTGGTATTTATAATCAAAAATCCTTTCTTTTCCAGAAAATGGATTTTTTATCATTTTTAAATCTAATCTAATTTCATTAATTAATCTGATTCATTAATTTATTTTATTAATGCCTTTTTTTGGAGATGTAGATGTTTACAGGTAAAATTTTGTACCTAACACATGCGCATAGTGCTTTTACCGCCCTTAACGGCGGTCAACTGCCTTTGTGCGCATTAAAGTATTACTCTCCGCATTTGTTAGGTAAATAACTATTAGGGCGGGTATTATAAAACTGCTTTGACAATTAACTTAAAGTTAACTTTTTGAATTACATGTAGGTAATTCCAGAAGTTAACTTTAAGTTAACTCTCAAAGTAGTTTTATAATACCCGCCCTTACAGTTTAGCTGTCAGTTTTACAAGTCAGTAGCTTGTGAAAATCATTTTCTGCTGTTTATGTTTCGACCTAATAGGTGACCATTCACAAATGAGTGACAAATAGACGTATGTAAATATGTCTCTTTATTTGTTTTTGGTGACAGAAAATTTATTGTTTTTTTTTTATTATTTCAGGCGCCTTATTTATATCTTCATTCTAGTTATGTACTACCTGTTAAGCCTTTGTCAAGAATATTTTTCACTATCAAGAAATATTGTGAACACGACAGGGACATTATTTTTTACCAAGAAAACTCGATCATCCATAATCTCACATCCTCTGAATTGAATTACTTACCATCACATAATGGCATTGTCGTAGATTAATAGTAGATTATACCACGAGTCAATAATGATAGCTATTATTCCCGAGGAATATTTACAAACTGAGCCGCGCTAGCGGCGAGGGAGTAACATTCCGAGGGAATAATAGCCATTATTGCGAGTAGTATACTCTACTTTATTTACGACAAATTAATTTATTTGAGATTTTTAATAGCAAATTTCATCCATGTCAATACAAATACACAAGCACTACACGTTTGACACTGACACTTTTGAGGAGTAATGACCATTATTCCCGCTACTCGTCATTATTCCCTGGGGGTGACATTAGTCGTAAATAATAGTAGATTATACGATGAGTCAATAATGTTAGCTATTATTCCCGAGAAATATTTAATTATATATAATTTAATTTATTTTAATTATATAACTTTGATAAGCCGCCATTTCGACAGGGTAAATAGTAGCAACTTGGAACTTCGGAGATATAATTTTAATGAAAATAGCTATCAAATGACGTATCACTCGACCCCCCCTTCATTTAAAATTTTGTGGGTACCTGTCACCCCCACTTAGGGGTTCACAAGTAGGGGGTGAAAATACCAATAAAATTTGTCCCCCAAAAAACAAAAATTGACGTGTCTAAGCGATTTTTGATTAAACTCCTAACACCTGAGAAAACCTGGGTGGAAAGTTTTTCGTGCCCCACCGGCAGCCTTATTCTGTAACTTGCGACCGCAGATAATTGCGCAATAGTCGCTGTCAAGCAGTGGCGGCTCTTCCTTAGGTTTGCAGGTTTACGCAACCCCCAAAACAAAACTTAAAAAATATAAAACAAAAATAGTAGAAGTAAATTGTAGTACCTAATTATATTTAAAAAATAAATTATACCAAAATTTGGGACCTACATAATACGCAGTCAATTAATAAAATAATTTGACCAACTTCGCCAAAATATCAATAACTGACAGGCCGCCGGCGACTTCGAGTAGCGGCGTCGAGTCGCTGGATTGCAGCACCAAAGCAAACCGATCTATTATATGACGGCGCACATTTGGTTGCCTGTCTTTGCGTGGATTCGAAATCCGCCCCATAAGCTCCAGCAGGTTGCAAGCGAAATGCAAACTTTGTTTATTTTTTTTGCTCACAGCGCAGAGACTAGGTTTGTTTTGTGAAGTTTTGTCGTGTGGGGGGTGAAAAAAAAAAGAATTCTGTTTAAAATTTAATTGCCGAGCCATTCTGTGGTGGTTCTACAACCGATAAGGCTGAAATAAAAAGACTTGGAAGGCCTACTCCAAATTTAAAAATTAAACAGACTGTAACTAGCCAAAAAAAGGACTTTCACCAGGACATTTAATCTGGACCTTTACGAACAACATGCATGAATGTACCATTGAAATTGGAACCCCACATTTTTAATATACGAGCCGCCACTGCTGTCAAGTCGCTGTCAAACGCGAATTTTCCATTCAAAAAAAGCAACTTGTGACCGGTTGCTGGTTGCTATGTAATTGCTGTTTTTAGAGAATAGGCCTGCCGGTATAAGTCGTAAATAAATAAATTGATATTGTGAATAATAGTTATTTATGATATAAGTGTTAAAAGTACATTTTTAAGGCACGCATGTGAAAGTTTGCAGAATGAGCGAAGCGAATTCTGCAATTCACATAAGTGCCTTAAAAATACTTTTAACACAAATATCATACAATATTTTTTCTACAAACGGCAATAACAAGCAATAACCAGTGACAAATTGGATTTTTAAATGAATAATAAATTGGAAGCATCTTTCCTACGTAAAATTATTGAATTTGATATTTGTCAAAAAATTCAAACAACCAGCACCTTGTTTTACAGGTAATGAAATGTCTCGTCAGTTTCTTGAAAGTCTGTCGTATGGTCTATCGTGGTCAGTAAGCTTTTTGCTAAAAATGCAACAAAATACACAAGAAAAAGAGGGTTGCATCAATCCCTTGAAAAATATAGAGGAGGCGGCCGATGGAGCTTCCTCAGTTGTTCAAATTTTACCATTAATATTAATGTAAATAATTAAAAATACAAACTTTTTTTGACGTTTGCTTTCAAATTTTGATGTTTCATTTTTAACACTAGTGCCTTAAAGACTTTTAACACTAGTGCAATAAAGTAACATTTTTAATGCTTCGAGGGGGTGTTAAAAATTGCATTTTTAACACGTTTGTAGAAAAAATATTTTTTCTCCAAACGTCAAAAAAACGTCACTTTGTTAACCCTTGTCAAGATGTCAGAAATTTAATTTCTATGCTGGTAGGCAAATCCAGCAGGTTAACACCTGTCAGGGTGGTAGAAATTTAATTTCTATGCTACTAGGCAACCGCAGCGGCAGTAGAAGTACTTTTAGTGACGCTGGAGCGGCAGCAAAAGTACTTTTAGTGCCGCTTGTACTTTTACTGCCGCTCAACCATTCAGTCACCCCCGAGCTCACCCCATTTGTTTGGAGAAAAAATAGCGTGTTGCATACGGAGTAGAAGCACTTTTTTGGTGCTTCAGCACAAAAAAGTAAAGCTTCTACTCCTAATACAACAATATACTATATTTTTTAATTAAAATTAAAAATATACTATAAAAAAAATACACTTATAAGTTAATGACTTGTGGGGACTCAAAGCCGTTTTCCTCATTTTCAGCTAACAACTTCACCTGTTTGTTGTCATCTCCTGGTTTAGGTTTTCCATAAATTTGATTTATGCGTTTCAAAACTTGCCTTATGTTTCTCACATTCCTTAAAATATTGAAATATAATTATCAACCGGAATTAGAACAGAAACGTTTGGATGTACCATCGTCACCAAAAGTATCTGGGACACAAATAATGCATAATAATCTCCTGGGCTAATTCTACTGTCATTCATTTCAATGCATTTAATTCATAGTTTGACAAATATTTGACAATAAAATTCATATTATTATAATAGGACAAGAGCTAATGTGATGCTGTCCCAGTTACTTTTGGTGACGTTGGTACTTGTGTACCTGACTGCGTTGGCCAACTTTCCATATTGCTGCGATGTTGATGTGCTTATATGAGTAATACTTTCCTCAACTTCCCGTTTTTTTATTCCGACTTTGCTTAAATCTTCGATTATCTTATTTGCACCAGCATTTCTATTTTTCAGTCCTTCTTCCATCATTTGAGTGTCTAAATCAGATGCATCCTCAAAATTTGAAGAATGGATTGCTAAAATTAACATTTAGATTTCACTTTTAATATTTATTATGCAGTGCCACAGTAATTTTATGTAATTATTTTGTCTTGGAACCGAATAAAGTATATATTTGATAGAAGTAAAACCATGCTTGTAAGGGATAAGAAAGTGTTTTCGATATAGTGAACTAGTGGTTTAATACAAGTAAATTGCGGAGGTTTCAAAAGTTTTATTTTTAGATGGCACACGACACATTTTAGGGGCAGATAATTCATTCGAATCAGGACATAAGGGTCGAGAGTTGAGAATGCTTTTTATTTGAGCTAACACCTTGCCAATTGCTTAAATGTTGAGATCGTTTCACCAATCATCCTGCGCAAATGAAATTTTGTTTATTTTATGCCTGCTTTCCAAAGTCTACCCCAGTGAGGAGTTGTATTAACCTCGTATAGAGAATTATGGGCTCCATGGGGACCCGTCAATTTTTTTTAAAATTTGGTATGTTGTAGTACTAGAAAAAATAAGCATTTTTCATGATTGCATCGAATCTCTAACTATACAGGGTGACCTAGTAAAGTGGGTCCAAGAATCATAAAACAAGCCTTTCAATTATCGATGTTGGCGCGCCCTGCAAGCTACATATCGGGATTTTTGTTTTCGATTTCGCAAATAAATAGTCTAAATAAGCCTAATATACTATACAGGGTGGCTTAGGTTGCGTATTCTTTCAGAAATCTTGCCCTATTCTTAGAAATAGTGTTGAAAAAAGGTCGCGCTGGAGTTTATTTGCCGTAACTTTTTTAATTTTTGTCCGATTTGAAAAAATGTGGTCTTAAAATAAAGCCTATATCACAGGGATGTCATGAAATCTAAAAAAATTACAAATGTGATAAAATTCGAGATGGCGGAAAGTAATAAAAGTATAACTTTTTATTTGATTGTGGAATCTTACGAACTTTAAACCCGGTTTGAAATTGAAAACAGGATCTAACGGTTAATTACTAATGTTGAGAGTAATTAAATGTAGTCCAGGCCGGGACTGGAACCCGCGCTGGGAGGGTAGAAGTCCAAATACTATGCCACTGGACCACGTTGGAATTTGAAAAACACGTGTAAAAGAAACAAATTATACAACTCGTCCGTGCTCACGGAGTAGTAGTCCCTATCTAAAAAATAGAGGTAGGCTATGAACGGTGACAAATTTTTGAAACAAAGGCAGGTGCCTTGGTACTATTGTTACAAACTAAGTTTCGTTGTTAAGGCCGCAACAACGATGAGAATGCTGAGCTCTGATTGGTTGGTTTTTCAAAACTTGTTTTAAGGTCTTTAAAAAACCGGCACATCAGAATTGGCTCAAATTTGGCATAAACATTCTTTGATCGATTATCTAAAATTCGCTTATTTTGGTTTTTCGATATTCAGCCGTTATTTTTAAATTCAAAAATCATGTTCGCAACCACCAAAACAACTAAATCTGTTGGTGGTTGCATATTTGTATGTTTATTAAGCTCGGATCCGTGAAAACCATATTTTATTGATAACCACGAAAAACTAAAATAAGCGAATTGTAGATAATCAATCAAATATTGTTTATGCCAAAGGATTTTGAAAATTATTGCGGATTTTTTGAGATGATCCTAAAACAAATTTTGAAGGTGAAAATTGGTGAAAATTTGACAGTCACATTTCAGCAATTTCAAGTAGATGGCGCCACGGCAAAAAAACTATATTGGGAGCATCATAATTGTATATTTGTCTTTCTCTTTCACTAAGTGTTTCAGCGACAAATAGATTTTGGACAAAAATTAAAATATTGAACCGTATGTGTAGACTGGCGCATTCGTCATTTTCAAAAACTAAATTTAAACATGGCGGCCATTAACGCGGCCTTAAGAGTCTATGGTTAGGATACAGTATATTTTATAAAAAACTTATTTTATTAAAAAGCTCATTCTTCAACGATTTTTAGTGACATTTACTTTCAAAGCATACCTAATGGTACCTTCAAAATCGTCAAACCTTCTGAAATGATAGAATCCACCTGTCAGGTGGTGAGTGTCACCAACTGACATATTTTGCAAAAAAAAAAATCCCCAATTAACAGCATACACAAAAAAATTTAAAAAAATTAAAAATAAAATCCAAAATCTAGAAAATAGTACAAAACTCACGTTGCAGAATGCTATTCTCGCACTCATTCGTTCGTCCACTCGCTCCTTCGTCGCTCGTATCCAAATTTCTTCTGCAACTCATATTTTAATATACTATTTCAATGAAACTGAGACAAGGATAATCGAACGATTTCATTAAAGTCATTTTAAATTATACTTCTAGAGAGGCTGTTAGTTTGGCAATTACAATTATCAGAACTACCTTAATGCAAAACTATGTGCCGAATAATCTTAGTTTTCAATTTGAGGAATTAAGAAACCATGAGCAGTTCATTGAGCGCCATATTACTTCATTTTAAAACCTTTTGTATAACCCAATACCCCAACAACCTTAAGCAATTCTCTATCCCGATTGCACCTACCTCAAAGCACCAAAAAGTAGTCACTTTCAAATCCAAAGACAGTCATTTCCACCTCATAGAATAGAGTACGTTCAGCGTGCAGTACACACTTCGTGAACGAATCACGATTTGGAAAACCTAACCCAAGAATAAGAAATATTTGATTTGTTTACATGAAAATAAATTACCTATTTGAAAATGGAATTAAAATATTGATTAAAATCGGGGAAAATCATTAGTCGTCAACAAGCACTAATCACAAGTGAAAAATAGAATTTAAATAATAAAGATTAGAAAATTTACAGGATCCTGCAATTACTGTAAAGTCTGTTTTTTTTTTAAGATAATTCCCCAAGTCAAAAATTTGGTAACTATGTTGGCAACACAAGCCTTTTCTACATAAAAAATTTGAAAGCATTGACAATTTTACATTGCATTGCCAACATAACGTCATTTTGACTTTTATGTTTAAAAAAAAACAGACTTTAATTATTGTTGAATTTTTATAAAGGAGAAATGTAAACAAAGCTTAATAAAATCAGCGAAAAATTGAATATCCATAGGAATTTTGGAATGGAAAACTAAAAATAAGTGTGAAATAAATAGTTAAAGGCAATTTTGGCACGTTACAATATACATATACAGGGTCCGCAGCTAAGCGCGCGGCGGTCTCTGCGGCCGTCCCAAACTTATAAGGTTAGGAATTTCGTTCATATGTCAACCTATACTGGTCGTGAGACTCTATTTTAGGAAAATATTTTTAAGTACTTATACAGGGTGGCTCAGTTAGGCGAGACGATGTAAAAGTCATTTTTTCTATAAATGAGCCACCCTGTATGTGATTGCATATTTGGATTCTTTCAACTTTGACAGGCTGTAAAACCTAAACGGTTAATTTGAGAGGCGAACCGATCTTACATTCTTGTCATAGATTCTCATAAACTATCATTTGACACCAACTTTAAATTTAATCCATGATTGGAAATACCAAATAAATCTAATCTCCGGTTAAATTCGAAGTTGGTAGATGATATTTTATGAAAATCAAAGATGAGAATGTAAGATCGGTTTTCCTCTAAAATTAACTGTTTAGGTTTTACAGCCTGTCAAAGTCGCAAAAAATTTAATTTTCAACTGTCAATATTTCCAAAATAATTGAACTTAGATATAGGGTATATCACATGAAATCTGCTCATAATTTTACGTAGAATCCAAATATGCAATCAAATGCAGGGTGTCACATTAAAAAAAAAAAAAACGCTTTTTATATCGTCACGCCTAATAGCCACCCTGTATACTCAAAAATATTTTCCTGAAATAGAGTCTCAAGACCAGTAGGGGAACCCGGGGCAGAACGGCATACCTAAGCTTTAGGAGGCCTTTTCTTCAAGGGATTTTGAAATTTCGAAACCAACTTAGGACATACCCTTCTTTATTGTTTAAATAACATCCAAGAAAAGTTTGAGACGAATTTTATCAGAAAAAAAAATTGTTTTTGAAGCTCAAAAAAAATGTGTCAAAATGGCCATTCTGCCCCGACTATGGGGCAGAATGGCCCTATCTTGGGGCGGAATAGTCATTATGGTGAAATAATGAAGTAACTGTATTTTTGGGAACAAATGAAACACTCAAATATTAAATACACAATTTAATAGAAATCTTAAACTTATTGCCAGATTTTGCAGACAAGCACAGTCTCATCGTCGTCGCTATCGATACGCGCAAGTATTATGAGTCCATTTTTTGCAGATTGAGCATGATATCTAACCTTCTATAGATTTTGAGTAAAAGACTCCACAGTAGAGGCATTGGGCATCATCACTTTCACTTTCGCTGATGGAAGAACTTGTTCCGTCGTTTACAGGAATCCTTGTGTTTTGTTTTTTTTTTTTATTATTCTTTTGCATAATCTTTGAGTGAATAACTTTTTTATTTTTGGGTTTTTTATTTATTGCCAATTTATATTCTGTTATTGATTCATCTGGACTGCATTCTATCAAAGACCACATGCGTGAATCTCTTCTTACAATTGAAAAAATTCATATGACTGCTTGCTGATTTTATGCGGGGCAGAATGGTACCCTGGACCATTCCGCTCCGATCCGTTCTGCCCCGAATTTGGTTTAAAAATATTTTCAAAAAAATAAAACAAAATCATTGAGGAAAAATATCAACATCACCACCACTAATGCTCGACATCATGTACTACGTGAAAAATATAATAACAATGACTTATTATTTGTGTACAATATTTACTTTGTCATCAAATTTCGCAAAAAATTATAAAATTTATTCACAAATATGTACATGTATGAATTCCGTTAGACTAAAGTTGTTTTCGTACTGGCATTTATCAAAACATAATAGAGTATAGTCTAGGGTATAGTTATAAGGCGATTTCTATTTACCATTTTGGTTGCGGCTGAGTTAGGAGGCCTATTCCGTTGTGCCCCGGTATGCCGTTCTGCCCCGGGTTCCCCTATAGGTTGACATATGAACGAAATTCCTAAGCTTATAAGTTTAGGACTTGTAGACCGACGCGCGCTTAATTGCGGACCCTGTATATGTTTAAACGTCTAATAGGCCATCCACTATGAAAATCCTGTGTATTAAAGAGTTATTACCTTTCTTTACTTTAGGCTTAGTTTCGCTAGAATTTCCTCCACTTCCTGGAAATTCCGTTACCTCACCCCGCGGCGTGAGTTCGCCTTTTTTCCCTGTCATATGCTCAATCATCGCCAAGTGCGATACGATGTATTCCCTCACCGGTTCGGCTCTCTCTTTACATTCCTGTGGCAGATTATTGTATTTATTTAATAGTTCTTTTAATGTTTGTTCATTATCCTGGATCTTTTCGTTCTGACCGGAATGGAACATGTAGGTGCTCTGGTGTTCATCGAAATCAATGTCGTCCATCTCTTTCAATTTTCCCATTGGATCGTCCATTTCATTTTTCGTGATTAGCTTAACGTACATATACAGGTTTGCTGGCAAAGCTTGACATACAGTATGGTATTTAAGTTTCAACATTAGGCTATTCATTTCGTTTAGTATTTCACCAGTTGCTGCACTGCTGTTGAAGTGTGGTATTACTAAATTCATCTAAAATTTTATAAGATTTTCAATGTATTTGCAACAAATAACCTATTTCAAATGTTTAATACATTAAGTTGACTCCTCTTGAGCCCCTGTCTGATATTTCCTCTTGCCATGGAAAGCGAATGGGACGCTATATGCCTAGGCAGAGTACCCGCGACTATGTCATTTAAGTCCAGAAACTCATCTTTTGATACGTTAAAGGACTAAAATTTCAAACAAGAATTCGAAATTCAAATAGGTAAATTCCAAGAAGTTTCACCTGGGTCTTGGATTCTGGTATTAATGGCAAAACGCTTGTAATAGTGGCCGGACAATGAGTAGCACTTTCCTCTGGGCAAGGGGTTATCTCGTCGTCTTTATGATATTGGTCGCATTGAGTGTCTAAGTAGTAAATATTAGTTATTATTATTGAAAAATATAAGTTCAAAAACCATTAATAATGTTTCATTAGGACCCTGTTGTGAACAGTAATTCTCAATAAATCAAGGCCAACAATAATCATTTAAGCTAGAGAATTTGGAACTTCTTGCTTCTGATACCTCATTATTTAAAATGCATTAAAATAACTTACTTAGTGTTAAATCATCTGAAATAGTGGTGAAATAATAATTCGTTGAAGCTCTTTCAGTATTATCAAACAGATCAGGATTGGCAGATTGAATTATGTCCTGAGCAGCTTGTATTAAAGCAGTATTGCCTGCCCCTTCAAGAGTTGTTTCGAGCATGGTACTAGCCTCATCAGTTTTCAGATTTATTTCTTCTGGAGTACTTGACGTGGCCTCACTTTCAGTAGTAGTAGTTACCACAGTAGAAACAGAAGTTTCTTCTCTCTTAAATTCTGCTCTAGGTACTACAAAATATTCATTTGGAGAATATTGGTTGTTTAGCTGATTCTTCCCTTTTAATCTCTGTTGATTATTTAAAGCTCGCTCACGCATCAATTTGTGATATTGATTGTCGTTTTGAACGAATCTATAATAATTATTACAGTAATTCATTTGTAAGATGAAAAAATTGTTTCAGACCTCGGCCAACGTTGAAATTCAGGATTATTCCTGAGAAAAATGTCTTGTTTTTGTTGATTTGTTAGGGGTTTTGGTTCCAATTTTGCTTCGTTATTTCCTAAAAATTGGTTGTTACTACATTTAAGCAATGAAATAGAAATTAAATTACCTTCCCTAGTTGACAATTTCCTTTTTCTCCGCTTATTTCCCAAGGTTTTCTTACCCTTCTGATTCTTTGACTTCTCTTCAGATAAAAACAAAACATTAGCCCCCGTATTCAACATCCTCTTTTGAAATCACTTTGAGGTAAAATCGTTTCTTAATTTAAATGCGATATGAATCAAGCTTACGAATTTTTAAAATTAACTTTTCAAATAAGTTTTGAAGGTTCTTTTAGCGTTAACTGAAGATGTTGAATACGGCTGTTAGTATTTATTTTCACAAAATACTTACTTTTGCGTTCTCCTTTTTTTTTCTTTTTCTGCCTTCCACCACCATGAGCATGCGCATTTGCAGTCAAATCATCCTTAGCTTCCATAAGAACCTTATCTAAAAAATGACAGATTCATATGGATCCGGGACCAGAGCGGTAAAAATATCGATTTCAAGAAAGCATAAATAGGTAATTTTTATTTTACATAGAAGTGTTGATTTGAAATTCAATAATAACATCCCTCAAAAGTTACCGACTCAGGAGTAGTCAGAGTCGGCATTGCTGTGGAAAGGGAAAATATTTGAAAAAATTCTTTCCGAAATCATTTTTTTGTGACTTCGCTACTTCACTAAGTTTATTATAACTATGAGACTCTCTTCATTATGATTTTTATTTCAGTTTCATAGATTCGGAGCTAGGAGCACTTGAAGTTGGCTTTAAATTTATTAAACGTTATTCCGGAATCCTGGGCGGTAATTTAATAAATAACACCAAACTGTAGCTTGACATTGCTCTATAAAAACGGCCACAATGCACACAGAGTTCTGATGATTAAATATTCGATACCAGCCTTCCATTCACAAACGCAACTCCAAATGTCTATGGCACTATTAACTGTAATATCTGTAATGTTAGCGGGTTCTTTAACATAAACACTTTATAGTTATAGTAGAATCATTACAACTTTATTTATTAGAAACTCAGGTAGACTTCCGAGAGAAGACCTCAAGTTATTGAGAAACATGGAAAAATATTCCGGAGCACAAGTGATACCGAACGGCAAACTCTTGAAATAAAAACTCCCGAATGGTGTAATGAAAGTGGTCAAAAGTTGAGATTCTTTACCAAATTTAATTTTATAGAGACTGAATTAGTGTAATATTAGTGTAATTTAGAGAAAAAATTGGAGCCCTGGATCTGTGAAAAAATAGTCTCCACCTTACCTATGGGAAAGTGCGAAGGTAAAACTGCCTCATTCAAATGTGTATAATCTACACAGAGACATATTTTGAAATTTTTTTGGACAACCACGATTGGACTGACCCAATTAGTAGGGACTTCCACAGGTTCGATTATTTTTTGAGTTTGTAAGCGTTCCAATTACTCCCTTAGAGGCTTTAAAAGTGGAATGGAAACAATTCGTGGAACTGATTGAAGGAAAGTTTGAGCTCCCTATACTAGATTGATCTGCATTTCGATTTAAAATTACCGACACTAGTAGAGATTTTAGAATATTTCATAATGATGTGGTTCTTTACAGAGTCATCAACTTTTATAGGGGCCTGATAAGACAATAAAATTAAAATTTTCAGTTTTTTGACTGCGGCTCGACCTAAAATAGGTTCAGTCAGGTTATCAATAAGCTCTATGCCAAAACTTATCTTAAAAATTTAAAACCGCAGATATTGTTCCTAGCAGATTCAATTTAATCCCAGACGGCCCAGTAACTATTCTCAGTCAATTTAAATTGTTTACGTAAATTTTAATTAACTATTCAATGTGAAGTAAAACACGAAGTCGTGGTCTCAAGATTCTTTAATAATATAAAGGTTACATGTTTCGCCCAATAATGGGCATCATCAGACCTTCAACGGAACTCTCAGAAAGAGTGTTTCCAAAAGACGCATACTTCAATACATTTATTTGTACAATAAAAATTTAAAAACTTTGAAAATAGGTTCAACAAAAATGTGGAACATGTCCCGAAAATGTAATTTTTTATTGATTTCTGATACAAAAATTATAGCCACCTACTCCTTGGAATCGACATGATTAGATTGACTTGGTTATGATTAATAGTGATAGACTACAGGTAGATGTCCTCTACAATTTCTGAATCCTCAATATCCAAACTGTTATACTTGGCCTCTAACTCAGATAACTGGATAGATCTCACTTGCGTTTTTCGGCAGACCACTGCCCAATGGCCCTTCTTCTGGCATTGTCTACATGTAGATATATTAGCTGGGCACTGATCCCTGAAAAAATTCGCACTTTCTAGAAGGGGGATAGGGAAAGCTTTGTGTTTCTCACTCAAATTAAAAGAGGGATTTGATGATCCTGTTGCTATGCCCTTTTCTGCCTTCACTCTTCCAATGTGGCGTTGGCTGCCCTGCCTTCTTTATTCTGATTGGTTTCCAGTCCGGCTGGTTTTGCCCGTAAAACACACTCTTGTATGTCTTTCAGTTGGAGCCTTTCCAGAGTTTTAGAATCAAGCATGCCTACTACGATTCTATCCCTGATAAAATCATCTTTGAGATTGCCATAATCACAATACGCAGCCAGTGAATGCAAATTTGTGATGAAAGGGTGCACCGATTCTCCAGGTTTCTGAAAGCTGGAATTGAACTTAAATCTTTCGAAGATTACATTTCTTCTGGGAATAAAGTAGCTTTCGAAACTGTTTAAAGCTTCATCGTATGTACCAGGAATATTTTGAAACTGTACCATCACTTCCTCGGCTTCTTTATGCATGATATATGTGAGAATATCTATTTTCTCCTTTTCGGACTTGCCTATTTGTCTTGACACTCACATACGTTTTTCGAATCTCTTCCGCCATGCTGGCCATGCAGCTGGTGAAGAAAAACATTTACTGGGGTCACTATTTTGAAGTTATTATATATTTGCCCAGCACCTTCAGACTACGCTGGTAAACAGTTTATTTTTTATTTTGCCAAGATTCATATAAAGTCGTCGAAGCTTCACTTCAAAAACACTCTCGCTGCCACCATGTAATGTTAGTGGGTTCTTTAACATAAACACTTTATAGTTCGTAGAATCATTAAAACTTTATTTATAAGAAACTCAGGTACACTTCCGAGAGAAGACTGGTTATAAAACATCAAAAAACCTTCTGCTCACCAGCAAGCTTCTCTTAGTTTAGGTTTACTGCAGCTCTCATATCCTTGGCTCACGTCACACCGATCAGATGTTGAAGTGTTTCTACGCTGTTGCAGTGTTGTTATCAGCCAAGGCTACTGACAGAACAATACTTAACGGTATTGAGACCCTAATCAGACGGAGCGGTTTCTGCCGAGTCGACGCTCGTTAGAAATGAATGTAGAACCAAATAAATGAAAGTTGATTTTTCGAACGATTTCCCATACAAATAAATTAAAATCCGTTATCTTTAAAAATGCTGACATATCGACATAGATAAATTCAAAATCATAAGATAAACAATATGCAATATTTGGAGGATTGTCAATGACCGCCGCCAAAATTGCAACGGCCAACCAAGGGAGACGGATCTTTCTGTTAAAGTATTCCTAAAAGCTGGTGCTAGTTGATGTTATTATGGCTTCGTGGACAATGGATAAATTTTCGCCTTATTTGAATTCTGCTAAAGTTATTCCAATTTATAAGGTAGGAACGCTTGTTGATCCTTCTAATTTCAGACCAATATCTCTTCTATCTACACTGTCAATATTATTGGAAGGATGGTCAAAAATCGTGTTGTATCCTTTTCAAAGTCCAACAATATTCTCAGTGGGTTTCAGTTTGGCTTTCACGAGAAAAAACTTATGATGCCTTGTGCCTCCAGCGGTGGGCTTCACCTACTAGGTCCTGCTTTCGGTGTGAATCCTTTCAACTATAGACCACGAGCCGCTATTGGTTGAGAAGCTCCAGCTCCTCCACTCCAGAATGGCACTAAAGATTCACCACTGGTTTCCGCCGCTGTGCTTTGTGACTTGTCAAGCGTTGCAAGCATGACCGCGCAAGCCACGAATTATTGTGCTTCGGAATCTTTACCACTATGGCTCAAGAGGAGTGGCATCATCCTGGTTCTCGTCTTGTCTGGTCGGTCTCTATCAGCGAATATTTGTGGGCTCTGAGTGCTCTGAATATCGTTCAGTGCTCTGTTTTGGGACCATTGCTTTTTCTGCCATACATAAATGAACTAACTAACCTAAAAGTTCAGAGAAAACACACACTATTTGTCATTCCGAGTTGAGCTCTCCAAGTGGTAACACGTTTTCCCCAAGAGAGATCTCAATTCTGCTAAGTTTGTTTTGGGCCGAGAAGAATGTTGACTAGTGCCATATCCAAAAGGCAAACCAAGCTGCCAGTGTGTTCCGAGTGCGAAAAGTTGAAGTACGAAAAGTTAAAGTCAGTTGCGATAGGGAATCAATGTGAGCGCGTCTTCGACTAAGATGTCAAACCTGACGCTAGAAGAATGGTAAGCCAAGGTAGCCCGCCAGTTCGAAGAACTGCAAAGGGAAAACGAGGCTCTGGAAAGTTACCTGGTACAATTGCAGACAGACAATGCCAAACTAAAACAAGAGCTGAAACAAGTCAAGAGCGAAAACCTGAAGGTCAAAGTCACGGCCAGCGCGTCCCGCACTGCCAACAATGTGAAAACCGCCGAAATACGCCGCTTGTCCAAGTTGGTTGCGCAGCAAAATATGGAGAGAGCAGACAGCTCCGCTAGTGACAACGGGGGAAGGATAACGATGACTTTACAGTTTGCTTCACCTAAACGCAAAAACAGACGCCGCCGAACCAAGTCAAACAGCAGTGACGAATCCACGCAATCCCAAAAAACCATCAAGCCAATCAACAATACTCGGCTCCGATGGATGAGGAGCCAGCGACATCCACGAAAATCGTTAGTCAACAAACCAAACTTACTCCCCAAGCCCCCGCAAGAAATTAATTTCTGCTTAAGCCACCCTCATTCGCCCCAAAACAGGAGCAAATCCCTCCGATTCTCGTACGAAACAAGTCAAAATACAACGACCTAACCGCCCATTTCAAGCAGAACCAAATCCACCATCATACAGTAGACGATTTCCGAAAAGTCCAAGCTTTTCTGGAGAAAAACAAGGAACCTTTCCACACATTCAGGTTCCCAGAAGACAAAAACTTAGATTCGTCCTCAGAGGTCCGCCAGAAACGTGGTCGACAGACTACATAAAACATCAGTTAAAAGATCGAAACTACCACCCTACCACTGTAATAAGTTGGTACAAAGCCAACGGAGAAGTCGAAGAACCAGTTCCCCCTAGTCCTAGTACTGGTCTCAGCCTCGGAAACCGCCATCTACAAAATTGAGACCATCAACTATGTAAAAATCAGGGTTGGGACACAGAAGTCACAGGCAAAATCAACCCAGTACCACCGGTATCATCTATATGGGCACTCCCAATCTAGATGCCAGGCCCTCCCCAATTGTGTGAAGTGTGCGGGTGACCACCACTCGACCGTGTGCACTAAAACCAGAGACACGGCAGCCATTGCGCAAACTGTGGCGGCGCGAACATCCCGCATCCTACCAGGGCTGCCCAAAGCACCCCAAACACCTTAAAAAACCGATGTACAAGCCCCCCCCCCAACCAACTTCGTATGGGAACAGCAAAAAAAAAAGGAATTTCACAAAGGCTCCGCAACAACGACCAACTCCGCCACAACGATCAACCAACCATACCGCTACGACTCAAGCTTACTTGGAAGCTACAATACAACAGATGCAATCACTTCAGCAGCAGCTGAACGCCATAGTAAAGTCAAGAAACACACCACTGAATGGGTAATCGTCCCCAAGCAACGATTAAATACTGCAAAATAACCACGTGGAATGCAAACTCAGTCAAACAAAAGAAGCTAGAATTGTCACAATTCCTAGAAAAACAACAAATCGAGATAGGTACTGATGATACAAGAGACGATGCTGGAACCAACCCTCCGATACACGCTGCCAAATTACAGGATCCTTCGAAAAGACAGGGAAGGAAGGGGCGGCGGAACGCTGCTCGCCATTAAATTCACCATCCCGCATTATGAACTGCTGAACCCGAGCGACCAAATTGAAGGCAGATTCGCAGCAAAACAAGTGAACGGGCAAACACTAGTGATCGGATCCATCTATGTGCAATCAAACAGAGAAATCACAGCAGCACGACTGGACGCACTCGTCGGCGACCAAAATCACCTCATTGGCGGAAACTTCTGGGAGAGCTCTCTTCAGACCACTTCCCAGTAGCCATCGAGTATAGGGACCCGGCAGAGCGAACACGCAACAGAATGCGCTCCACATTTATTAACTGAAACACCTACCAAAGACACCTGGAAAGGCAGGAAGCTCTGAGAGAGATAACCACCGTACCGGAGCTAGAAATCGCTGTAGACACGCTAACGGCAAACATTGAACAAGCCCTTAAAGAAGCTCAAAACTTCTTCCACCCGGCCACAAACAGACAAAACTTACCACCAGAAATAATGGAAGATATCCCCAGCAGGAACAGACTGCGAAAAATTGCTATAAGAACAAGAGACCTCTACCTTCAAAGGCAGCTCAACAGAATGAACCGACGAATACGCATTCACGTCAATGAATGCTATAATGATCAATGGCCTTTTCCGACTGGCCAACAATTTAATCAGCGGACATAATCATTTCAGACCCGGTCCTGAAGGCGGAAGCTTTCGCAGACAGCCCGGAGGAACAATTCCGAAACAACCCTACTCTATACCCAGAGCACGAGAGGAATGTCAACACCACAATACGTCTACTACCTACTGACAGAAAAACGAGAAAATGTAGCAGGCCTGAATGGAAGGAAAACCCCAGGAAAAGGCAACATTACCAATTTGGCCTTGAAGAAGCAACCCCCAAGACCTAACCAAAATAATAGAAGCCACATTCAATCTATCCCACTTTCCATCCAAGTGGAAAGAAGCCAGCATAATACTTTTCAGAAAACAAGAAGAGCCAAGCAACGATTCCAAAAGCTACAGACCCATCAGCCTGCTCCCAGCGCTGGGCAAAGTGACTGAGCGAGTAATCAAAAGAGAATTACAGGACACCATCAATCACCGGAACCTGCTGCCAAATGAACAAATGGGCTTCAGACAACAACACTCAACAACTCACTTACACCGTTCTGAAAGGATCCAACAGGAGAATGGAAACAAGAGCGGTGTTCCTAGACATATCCAAGGCCTTCGACAAAATGTGGCACCAAGGCCTGATACTTAAATTGCTAAAATAGCCAATGTACCTACCTCACTACCTGGTTGAACTAATTAGATCATTCATAAGCGGCATAAACTTCTGCATAACTCTAGACGAAGCCACAAGCTCCATGACCAGATCAACAAACAGACACATCCAAGCAGGCGTGCGGATATCCCAAGGTCCAGAGAAACTTCGCTATTGGCCTACGCGGACAACACGGCCATTATTGCCATCGCCAGGAGCAGACCGATCATAAGAGCCCTACTTCAGATGGAGAATGCGGATGAACTCCAGAAAAACAGAGGCTATTCTGTTTGAAAAAAAAAACATCACTCTAATGGAGCACCATTGCCAAATATTTAGGAATATATTTAGACAACCGCCTGAACTGGAAAAGGCACATCAAACACGCCAGAAACAAAACCCAAGCGCAGCTCAAAGTTCGAGTTATTGTCTTCTTTTTTCCTAGACGAAGGCGACCTGCAAAAACTGGGCTCAGGGTTTTCGAATGTTCGAGTCTACACTACACCGTACTGTTCTCTTGTGAACTTATTCCACGGATTTACTGTTCGAGGGACTCGCTATGAAATTTAAATTGTTACATCACAACCGTTTTGACGGCGGTGAGCGAAAAATTTCTCCGCTCAGCGAAATAGCCAGCCGCTGAGACTGAGCGTTCAAGGTAACGGCATTTGGAACGTTACGCTCACTAAGCGGTCTCAACGTTTGTGGCACTTGGAACGCACCCAATGTCGCAGCACTCACAGCACATCTTTTACGTTATTTCACAATAACGATTTATAACCTCAACGTTTAGATTTGTGGTTTGTATTGCCAGATTGGAAATAGTTATTCATGTACCAAGGGCGCTGTTAGGGTATCTGTGGCCCCCCGCGTGGAAATTGAAGCACACGGCGTAGCCGAGGGCTTCAACCACGGGAAGACCCTCAAACATTATATGCGCCTGTGATAAATAGGCACATGATTTCCCAAGCAACACATTAATTTGATTAATTGTATAATATAAGTATAATCAAGCATTTTTAGGTAATATTTTAGTCTTGGGATATTTATTAAACGTTTACAAATGATTTATCGTCAACGTATAATTTGTAGACCTTAAATAAACATTATCATATACTACTTTATTACCAGTAAGTGTAGATTTGGAAAAACTATATATGCTGTCACACAAATTAGCAGTTAATTGTTAATAAACAATGTCACTATTTTGTTAAATTTAACGAAAGGCTCATTTTGGAACATTATGACTTTTAAAGTATCTAATAGACGTATTACATCCAATAAAATTTCACTTAAAAATATTTAGATGTTTATGGTAGACGGACAAGTAGGGTACATTAGGGGTATATAATAGTATAAATATATACTTGTTTATTATACCTGTTATATTATATGGCCATACACAACATTCTTTTTCATTTTACTCACGATAAGGGGTGAATAATCCCGTTATGATTAACTAACCGAGCTAACAAATCGTCATCTCCAAATATGAATTTTTAAAGTATGGGATGGACGTTACCCAATAAAATTTAACCTGAAAACAAACTTCTATAATAGATGGAAAAATAAGCCAAGACATTGGCCATATTCACGGGTATAATAGTTTGCTTTACTTGTATTATTCTACGTTTATGTAGGAACATTTTTTAAATACGCTTTTCACTTTACTTATAAAGGATAATTATCATTTGTAAATTAGATTTTTACCATATGTCAATAAATAAGCTAGCAAACTTTGGTTTGCAGTATACCATGTATTTTATTCCTGTCAGAAGTTTACTGTAGACCCGGGCCTGAGATAGTTTATAGTTTATCATAATTGTATAATCAAAGTATAGGAACGACCAGCGAAAAATGAGAATTGAACAGAAGGCGGCAAACATGCGAACTAATATTTCTATCAGGCGATCCTTTATTAACCAATCAGCTGCTGCATGTGGCTGAACCACGCACGCGTCGTGTCGATGGCCTTCATCTTCATCGATCGCGATCCACGATCCATTACCGTTGTTGCTACCGGTCTACAACAAGCAAAAATGGCCGTGAGTGCGTAGTGCTTGCTTACTTGCTGTGACTTGTGAATCGTGAATTTTTAGTTGTCCTTGTTAATAGCAGACTAATGAATCCAGTAAGTAAAAAATTATTGGTTGTTTAGAATTACGAATATTTATTTGAAAAACCTGGCATGTGTGCTATTTTTTCACAAAATTCAGCCATTTCGATACTTGATTTACAACCTGATATTTCGTCGTTTCGTTTTCCACCACACAGGTACAAACAATTGACCATTCCAGTATTCCTCAGGCAGTGGCGTAGCTAGGCGTCGGCGACGTCGGCCACTGCCGACGGCCTCGCGCCCTAAAGAGCCTCGCAAAAAATAGGTTACCGAACCTAAAAATTGGTACTTTTCGATTTTCCAAAATAAAACGTAGAGAACAAATAAGCTTAATCCTATACGAAACTTAACTAAATATCATAGAATTCACTAAACATTATCAATTCTACTGCAAAATAACCTAGAACTCTCAAATCATATGGTTTTTATTTTTTCGATAGATTGTCGGAAATTGAAAATTGAAAAATATTATTATTTTTGATTAAATATTGTTATTTCGTACGTAGTATTCTGAAGTATTAGCATTCTTCCAAGTTCCAAGGCTTTAGATCAAGTGCGTTAGAATCTTGGATTGGTCTCCAAAACTATGGTCTTGAGAGTCTTTATCCTTAAAACATTTCGAAACCTTCAGGATTTTCAGAATCTTCAGTCTTCAATGGCCCTAGAATAATTGATCAAGACGCCGACATCTTTTGCATCTTCTGATTTTAGCTCAGTAAAGTCCTTATTTCAAAATATTTTGAAAAATGACCCTTCAGAGACTTCAAAATCCCCAGAGTTTTCAGTCATGAGCTTCAAAATCTCTAAGGTGTTAAAAGTATAAACATTCTTCCTAGTTTCAAGGCTTTAAATCAAGTGCGTTAGAATCTTGCGTTGGTCTCCAAAGCTATGGCCTTCAAAGTCTTCTTAGCTCAGTAAAGTTCTTATTACAAAATATTTGAAAAAAAAAATAGTCTTCAGAGACTTCAAAATCCCACGAGTCTTCAGTTAAGACTTTTCAAGATCTCTAAGTTTTGCAAAGTATAAGGATTCTTCCAAGTTCCAAGGTTTTAGATCAAGTGCATTGGTCTCCAAAGCTATGGTCTTTAGTCTTTATCCCCAAGAAATTTCGAAATCTTCAGGATCTTCAAAATCTTTTATCTGCAATGGCCCTAGAATAATCGATCAAGACGCCGACATCTTTTGTATCTTCTGATCTAAGCTTAGTAAAGTCCTCATTTCAAAATATTTGAAAAAATGAGTCTTCGGAGTCATCATCTCATCTGTACTGGAATGGTAAATCCTTTTCGATTTTTTTTTTTTGTTAACTAATTATAAATGAGTTGCTGGATAAATCATGGTAGGTAGGCAGGTACATATAGTCTGGCTAGCCAAACGGCGAACTCAAAAAGAATTTGCTGCTATGCTAAACTTGACAGAAACAATAATATACAAGTTGGTGACATATTTTTTTTGTTGCAATATGGGCCGTGTAGTATTTTGAAATAGGAGAAAATCCGGCAACATTACGAAATGAAGGAAGCGGAGAGGCGTGATTATTCAGAGGCATGATTCTATTGGTTAGAGCCTGAACGACAGCACCAGTGGCGTGGTTATTCGTGAAACTCAAGAATTGTTTTCCTAATAATTTTTTGGTTTATTTCCTTGGTGTTTTCGGTGCTACTGAACCCAAAGACATGGTTGTCATCAGGCGGTGTCAGTTGAGGTGTCAGTGAATATTCTTAGGTTACGCCCCACTTTTCTTTCCCCTTTCGTCTCTACCAAGTTACCACTTGCCAAACTATAGGTAATATGTTTTTTTTTTTTTCAATAGGTATAAAGTTATTGTTGTTTTTTTGAGAATGGTATACTTTAAACGTAAAATCTACGTATTAATACCACAGCTTTTAAGACCGTACAGTTGCACTGCCATGAGCAGTGTGTCAAATCTAAAATTTTCAGGATTTAAGAACAAAATTATCAGATTCCAAGAAAAATTATCAGAAAAAGTTTCTGTCAACTTTTTTGACTTTATATCTCTATTTTCATTTTTCTGAGGGTTCGTATTGTCACAATAAGGCTAAACGTCCGCCAGGCTGTCAACAATCGATGGCGAAGATACTAGAATCTAGCGAATTATTCTACTTTAATCTGGAAAATAAGATTATCGTGTGTAGGTATTCTAGATTTTACAGGAATAGATTTAGGGATATATAAGAAGGCTGGCATTGATTTGTAAGTTAGTTAGTTTCAGTTCGACTGTGATACGATTTAAATAGTGATTGTAAAGAGTTTAATTGTTGAGTTAGTAAAGTAATTAGTGTCAGAGTGTTTTGTTAAGTGGAATAAATTATTGCTGTGTTAATTGGACTTTGATTTTTGAAATAAACGAAACGAACGACGAACCCAAGATTTTTGTCAGCAGGCAACCCAAAGCCGCGACATTGGTGCCAAGAAGTGGGATATAAAAAGCCGCGACATTGGTGCCAAGAAGTGGGATATAAAGGACTGCAAAGTGAAATCCAATTACGGAAGTGGGGACACTAGTGTAGTATAAAAACTGAACACTAAGTGAACACTGGGACAGTTAGTGCAGTGCAAACAGTGACAATCACAAAAAGAGACTCAACCGATCGTGTGGATTACCCCGGAAGTGACTCTATACCCGATTTAGACTGTGATAGTGAATCTTCGAGTGACTTTTAGAAAATTCTATTTGGAAACTAAGGGAGATATCGAATTTGTGACTTCGCCGACATATTCGGAACATCAATCGTCATTCAGAAGAGGTTTTTCGAGGAGTTTCGTGAAAATTCTAGAACATTCTATTTGGAAACCAAGGGAGATATCGAAATTGTGACTTCACCGACGTGTTTGCTGTATCAATCGACATCTAGAGAAGAAGTTTCAAGAAAATTCCAGAACATTCTATTCTAGAATAAAGCAAGTTATCCAATTTGTGACTTCACCGGCGTGTTTGGAACTTCGAGCAAAGACCAGAAAAAAAATATTTGAAGAAAATTCAAGGGAAATTCTAGAACCTTTTGTATATGCCTATCACAAGACAACAAGCCAAAATGGACGAACAAAAAGTTGAAGAACTTCTGCACAAAATGTTGGAACTTCAAGAGACAACTAGAAAAACAAGACGAAGAAGCCAGACGACAACAAGAAAAACAAGACGAAGAAGCCAGACGACAACAAGAAAAACAAGACGAAGAAGCCATACGACAACAAGAAAAACAAGACGAAGAAGCCAGACGACAACAAGAAAAACAAGACGAAGAATCCAGACGACAACAAGAAAAACAAAACGAAGAAGCTAAACGACAACAAGAAAAACAAGACGAAGAGGCCAGACGACAAAAAGAAAAACAAGAAGAAGAAGCTAGACGACAACAAGGAGAAGCTATGGTTGAGCTCACTTTTGGATCTACCACCTTCAGGCACAGAACATTAGTCGCCGATATAGAAGATGATTTTATTTTGGGAATGGATTTGATCGGCCAACATGGTTTCTCCTTTGATCCTTCCATGAACATCCTTAAATTCGGTAATGAAGAAATTGTCCTAACAACACAAGAAGAATCCGATGCCGTTAAGATCTTGGCCACAACCCCAGTGAGGATTCCTGGAAGTACTGAGAAGATCATTTGCGGAAGATTAGAAACAAACCCTGGGTGGT
This sequence comes from Ceutorhynchus assimilis, assembly GCA_917834065.1. NCBI lineage: Eukaryota > Metazoa > Arthropoda > Insecta > Coleoptera > Curculionidae > Ceutorhynchus > Ceutorhynchus assimilis. The sequence continues at coordinate 10,033,172 of OU892278.1, read as the reverse complement.
GCGTTGGGCTAACACGTAATTTCATTGGAGATAAACCAGAAAGATTTCTTGTTGGAAAAACTCTAGTAAGGACAAATGGAGACTTATGATAAGAATTGCCAATGTTTCTTCCGAAACAGTAAGAATAAAAGAAGGAGACATTATTGGAGCTCTCGAACCAGTGAAGCAAATATCGAACTGTGACCTACCGGATAAGCGACATTTTGTGAAATCCAAATTGGATACAGACACCTTGATGCAGACTTTGGCGAAATCATGGAAACATCTCGATCCAGATAGACTTCAAGAAGCCACAGATTTCATTTTGAAAGAAGCAGACGTATTTGTGATGGACAATCAAACCGGACGAACCAGCTTAATTCAACACAAAATTGATACTGGATTGGCACACCCAATTAGACAACCACCACGACGTATGCCAGTAGCTAAGCAACAGGAAGTGGAAAACCAAATTGATAAAATGCTTCAAGACGGAGTCATTGAAGAGTCAAATAGTCCATGGTCCGCGCCAGTAGTACTGGGTACGAAGAAAGATGGGAGTCTTAGATTTTGTGTGGACTACCGAAAGCTTAATGACGTCACCAAGAAGGACAGCTTCCCTCTCCCAAGAATAGACGATACACTAACAACTCTATCGGGCTCTAAATGGTTTTCCACCTTGGACCTCAAAAGGGGATACTGGCAAGTGGCAATACATGACGATGACAAAGAGAAACTGCCTTCAGTACCGGAAGCGGACTATACCAGTTTAATGTAATGCCTTTCGGATTGTGTAATGCTCCAGCTACGTTTGAGCGACTGATGCAGCTTGTTTTGCGAGGCCTTACATGGAGAACTTGCCTGGTATATTTGGATGATGTCATGATTATGGGAAATTCGTTCCAAGAACATCTCAATAACCTAAAAGAAGTTTTTGACCGCTTCCGGAATGCAAACTTGAAACTCAATCCAAATAAGTGTTTCCTATTTCAAAAGAAAGTGGAATTCTTAGGTCACGTGGTATCTGAAGAGGGCATAAAAGTTATGGAAGGAAAAATAGATGCTGTCAGGGACTGGCCAAAACCACGCGACAAACATGAACTAAGGAGTTTTCTAGGATTATGTTCTTATTATCGAAGATTTGTGGAAGGATTCGCCGATATAGCTGCTCCACTTCATCGATTGACAGAAGAAAAATCAACATTCAATTGGACCCAAGAATGCGATTCCACATTTAGAAAATTGAAAGGAGCATTATGTACGAGCCCAGTGTTGTCCTATCCTGATCACAAAGGCATGTTGATTTTGGACACAGATGCAAGTAACACCAGTGTTGGAGCTGTCCTTTCACAAATCCAAAATTCACAAGAACATGTCGTGGAGTACTACAGCAGAACATTATCAAAGCCGGAACGAAATTATTGTGTCACCAGAAGAGAGTTGCTTGCCATAGTAAAAGCAGTCGACCATTTTCATAAGTATCTCTATGGACGCAAGTTTCTAATTCGAACAGATCACGCAGCTCTAAAATGGCTTTTAGAAATGAAAACTCCTGAAGGACAGCTTGCTAGATGGATTGAGAAATTGCAGCAATACGATTTCCAAATTAAACATCGACCTGGAAACCTGCATAAAAATGCTGACGCTCTGTCCAGACGGCCATGTAAAGAAGATTGCAAGCATTGTCAAAGAATCGATATACATGAGAAAAACACTAGTCCAGTTGTAAGAAGAACGGGCCTGATCGTCGATGACAAATGGACTACCAAACAAATGAGAGAAGATCAGGAGGCAGACCAGGACATCGGGCAAATTCAACATCTTAAAGAAAATGATGAATGTAGGCCAGAATGGAGGGAAGTGTCAAACAAAAGCTTGATTTACAAGGCGTTGTGGGCCCAGTGGAACTCTCTGGCCGTAGAAAATGGTTTGCTCAAAAGAGTTTGGGAAAGTGCCGATGGCAAATCCACTAAGAGCCAACTGGTTATCCCAAAAGACCGAGTGGAAGATGTATTAAAAGAGATACACGACGGAACTTCAGGGGCACATTTCGGAGTTAACAAGACTTTGGACAAAATTCGGGAACGTTTTTATTGGGTTCACTACCATGAAGACGTTAAAAGCTGGTGCCGAAAATGCGACATCTGTGCTACCAGTAAAGGCCCTAAATTAAGATCTCGAGGGCTCATGAAACAGTACAACGTCGGTCTCCCATTTGAAAGAATAGCGATAGATGTTGCTAGACCGTTCCCAGAGTCAGAGCGTGGTGACAAATACATCTTAGTTATCATGGATTACTTCAGTAAATGGCCAGAAGTTTTCGCTATTCCCAATCAAGAAGCCATCACTGTTACCCAGGTGCTAGTGGACGAAGTTTTTAGTCGTCATGGTGTGCCACTAGAGTTACATTCAGACCAAGGACGAAACTTCGAATCTGCCATCTTTAAGAAAGTTTGTGAGATCATGGGCATTCGTAAGACAAGGACAACACCTTTACACCCTCAGTCTGATGGCATGGTAGAACGATCCAATAAGACCATAGAGGAACACCTGACAAAAGTGGTCGCAAGAAACCAGCGAGATTGGGACAAGCATCTATTTTTAATGGCTTACAGAGCAGCTGTTCATGAGTCAACAGGTGAAAGTCCAGCCAGAATCGTTTTTGGAAGAGAACTCAGGTTACCTTGCGATCTGATGTTTGGGATACCTGAAGAAGAACGAAAAGAAATTCGAGACTATGCCGACGAAGTAAGGGCACGACTTCTGGGTATCCATGATTTTGCTCGGGAGCATATTCAACTAGCCAGTGACCGGATGAAGACCAGATACGATCTGAAAGTTAATTCAGCCGGATTTCAAGAAGGTGATTTGGTGTGGCTGTATAATGCAGCTAGAAAGAAAGGAGTATCGCCGAAATTGTCTTCAGCATGGGAAGGACCCTACAAAATAATCAAGAGGATCAATGATTTGGTTTATCGGGTCCAACGCAATACCAGGAGTAAGATGAAAGTTGTACATCTGGACAGATTGGCGAAATATCATGGGCGCGAAGTTGATCGGGACGATCAACCTCAAGAGGAGGGCAGTGTCACAATAAGGCTAAACGTCCGCCAGGCTGTCAAGAATCGATGGCAAAGATACTAGAATCTAGCGAATTATTCTACTTCAATCTGGAAAATAAGATTATCGTGTGTATTCTAGATTTTACAGGAATAGATTTAGGGATATATAAGAAGGCTGGCATTGATTTGTAAGTTAGTTAGTTTCAGTTCGACTGTGATACGATTTAAATAGTGATTGTAAAGAGTTTAATTGTTGAGTTAGTAAAGTAATTAGTGTCAGAGTGTTTTGTTAAGTGGAATAAATTATTGCTGTGTTAATTGGACTTTGATTTTTGAAATAAACGAAACGAACGACGAACCCAAGATTTTTGTTAGCAGGCAACCCAAAGCCGCGACAGTATTTTCGAATTAACTCGAGTACATTTCGCATACGAAATTTGATTGACAGCAATGTAAATTAAATGGGGAGCATTCGAAATCGTATCAAATTTCGTATGCGAGAATATTCGAAAATACGACCCCAGCTGTTTCTAGCTGGGACTCTGGGACTAGTGTTTGGTGCTCGCACCAGTACGTCAAAACACTCAAAACCAACAACCACCTTCAATTTTTTTAATTAATTTTTAATTTTTAACTAAAAATTTGAAAAATGTGTATTAAAATTGTAGTTTCTATAAATTATGGTAGATTAGCTTGTCATTATCGATTATTGAATCGTGGTCAAAATTATGGTAGAATTCGATAATTATCGGGTCATTGGCAACACTGGCCATGAGTGACCCTCATGGAAAATAATTCACTTATAATATGTAATTATTTCCAGAAGCTACAAAAATTTACTTCCAAGGAGTGGACCAAGTGGGCATCATGGCAGGAGACATAACAGATAAAAATATTGGACAAGCATGCCAAGATTGGCTTGAACTTTATTTATTTTTTAAAAACTTTTTGTAATAACTACGTAATAATTTTTCGAAATATATTATTTGTTTCATAAATGAACTCTTCCATTTATTTCAGTTAATTAAACGTTACTGATAAAGAATAATATGAACTTTATCAAATTCATTTTTTCAACGTATGATATAGTTTATATTTCAATGTTTAAATTATGTCAAATTATAACGTATAATAATATGATTATTAAACGTATCACATATACAATTATCATTGGTGTATTATATCAATTGAATTAAATATACACGTTTTAAATGGTAAATTATTAAACATAATTTCTATATACACACATCAAAATAGTCTAGGGAACAAGATGCAACTGAATACATTTTTAAATTGAACAAAATATACTTTTAAAAAAAATTTAAATTTTTTCAAAGCCTGCTAAAAAAGTCGATATGATAAATTTGATAAGATTTGTTCAACAAATACCCACATGTTATCTTTTTAAAAAAAGTTGTTCTGTCTCAAAATTTAAAGACAAGTATATCTTGTTCCCTACACTATTTTGTTGAGTGTATTTATTATAAGTACATCATAACAATTGAATTAACGTAAATTCTATGATAAACATATACGTTTTATATAATAACCTAATAAACATATTTTGTATACGTTTATATTTGGTACATAATTATGGTACATATCGACTTATATCAGGCGGACATTTTAACCTATTATCGCAGGCAATAGTAAACCATAAATATACTTGTGGTATAAACAAAAATTATACGTATATTAAACTATTTTGTGTTGCTTGGGTTCATGTACGACCGCGAGTAATTATGTAATTTAAATAAAATTTTACAAAAATTATAGCTAACATAATGGATGTACCCCCATCAAAGTGAAATAATCAACAAAAAATTTTTAGTAAAAACTACAGTAACCAACCAAACATAGTCAATTGATGAACAGATCTAAAGTCGCATACTAAATAATAGAAAGAAAATTACAAATTCACGAAAAACTGATTTCGTAGCGAGCTATGGGCCATCTTCTCCCTTTCCTTGATAATACCAACAACCCCAAAGAAAGAAAACTAGAAGAAGTGATATTGGGTACCCACTTAACCATTTTATGCCTATCAAGTAATAAGTAAATTTTTCTGTTAATATAATATGTACCTACCTAAATTATCTGAATAAATTCGAACTTTTTTTGCAATAGTCGTATGTTCGGAATTGATTACATCAGGCAAGAGTCGCTTCTGATTATTAAAATTCAACCTGTCATCCTCATGTTCATTTTTATTATTATGTCCTATAGCTTCTTCGATATCTAAATTATCAGCACCTTTAATTTCTTCTTCTTCGTAGCCTATATCATCATCTTCTAAAATTTTTTTAAAAAATAAGGTAAAAATTTAAAAAGGTAACCAATTTTCACCATCCTCGGCATCACTGCTTAAATCTGCATAGTCATAGTCATCATCATTGTCTTCTGTGGTTATTCCAGGATCAACACCAAATCTGTTCCTAGTTTTCTTTGAAGGAACTTTTTTCGAAGGACTAGATGTGATAGGGACTTCTTCATCTTCATAATCACTTTCTGATTTATATTTTTTCCTGGGAAGAATTATTTTAATTTTTCCTGCCTTTGGATGTTCAACTAAGTTTTTAAAGTCTTTTTGATGATTGCCAATATCTGGGATTAAGTGTGGGTCAAATTCATAGTCTGCAGATTTCAGTTTTCTTTTATTGTAGGATGGAATAAAATCGAAAGCATTATCAGGCGAATCGTAATACTTATTCAAATCATAATAGTCTGTTTCTCTTCCAACTCTTTTCTTTTGATGTTGACGTAGCCATTTTCTTTTGTATTTCGGTAAAGCTGGTAAATGTTTTCTATCTCTGTCATAGCAAAATTATTAAAAATTGGTTTAAGAGCATTTTTGAACGTACCTCAAGGCATCCTTGTCCGAATGTTCATCTTTTAAATTATCCTTTTTGTTTCCAGCAGCATTTTTAATTTCCTTTGCTTTTTGATGATGCATTTTAACTTCTCTTTTTTTACCGTTATGAGTTTGCTTATGTTTGTGTTCACGATGGTGTTTTTTCTTCGTCGATTTTTCATTGTGACATTCTAGACATTGTTCTTCATTTATATTTTCTATGCCTTCATTTCTACCATCTTCGCCTAAAAATCAATTTTGAAAATAACCAAATTTATGCAACCATGCCAATGCTTACGAGATTTTTCTGCTATTTCCTCAGCTTTTTCAATTTCATCAACAACAGCTTTCCCAATTTCTTCAGAACTTTTTGTTTGGCTGAATTGTTCACTACTAAGTGACAATATTGGAACTTGAACATCCAGAATACTCTCAGTAGTGATTATGGAGACAATTGCTGGATCTATTGTAGATTCTTGGTCTACAAATTCTGGTAAAGAGTTTTCTTGGTTAAGTACTACTGGCATATCTAAGACGCTTAGAGGCTGAAATTTTTTTTATCAAATCAATAATATTGAATTGAAGGATAAATTACCTGATTCAAAGGTTCAGAATAATCAACTTCGGTACTTTTAGCATTTGAATTTGGTTGTGCTTCTTCTCCATCATAAACATTGTCGTAATAATTTCTTTTCTTTTTAATTCCAGACTGCGTCTCAATAGGGATTTGGCTACCATCAGTGGTAACAACGGTATTCTCAAGTACTAAGCTTTGAACCGTCTCGAATTGGTTTTTATTGTGTTGCTTGTCCATGTCTAAATCTGGTCCTTCAAACATGTTTTAGTGAATAAAGATTTTTGTGCTTTGTGTTACATTACCGAATAAAAATAAAGGCTTTTCTTCGATATTTTCGAAACTGTTCATATTACTTTGAGCGATATCAATGCCTTGATCAAAATTTGGATTATTTGTTTCTGGTTGTTCTATGTCCTCAGAATTCAACTTGGGTCTAAATTCATTATGTTTATTTAATTTCAATTTTAATTTTAAATCCTGATAATTGGACATTTCATGTATTTTCTTTCGGTTGTTAATGTCCTGTTGTTCTAATACTGAACTTAAGGGTACGCCCACTTTTTTAATCGCTGTTAAGCTAGGGATTGTTTTACTGTTGCTAGGTCCTAAATCTGGATTCTCGTTTTTTAAAATATGATTGGATTGCTCTAACGATGGAGTGATATTAATATCTGGACATTCTGTAGTTGCTTCGGGGCTTTCTAATTTTGAATTATCATTGTCAGATTTAATAGTAAGTACAATAGATTTTGGACCGTTCTGATCTTCTTCGACGTGTTTTACTAACTTACCATCCGTCTGAAATATACAAAAAAAAAATGGGAGTTTGATATGATCAAAGAATATTGTACCTTAATATTTATTTCAACCTCCCTTTTCTTTTTCTTCACTTCTCTTTTTTCTTTTAAACCTGTATTTTTATCTATATATCCATCGTCCTCATTCATACCCACGATGTAACCAGTATGATATTTATTTTTCTGTTCAGTATGAACCATATTATTGGGATATTTTTGACCGGATCTTTTAATATTCCCATTAACTGCATTGGAATGAAGTTGCACGTGCTGGTCTAGATAATTATCTTCCATATTTCTAGGTAATCTTACTGGACTGTGGATAAATTTACTATATCTAAACAATTAAAAAATAGTAGTAATAGTTAATTTGATATGTGCAAGCTTACTTTTCATCTGAATATGTTGGCTTGTCATATCCAAGAATATCATTGGAAAAATGCTGCTTAGATTGCAAATTGTCGAAGTGGTTTTTGTCATCAAAGGGATTTTCCGTAATCAAGTTTTCCTGAAATCACATGCACAAATTGTTTATAGGAACAATGTTATCATATTTTTTCACTATTTGCATTCAATTCAAAACCCAGCCTATAAGCATAGATACTTACTTGGCTATCTTCTTTAAACAATCTATGGTTCTCTCTTAATCGTTGTTCATGTTTTCTTTGATTTCTTGCGACGTTTCTGATAAAGGCAAAGTCTTTTTTGTGTTCCTGGACATCCGTTAAAAAATCATTAAGCTCTTGTGGTAAGTCTGGCTTTGGACGGAATAACTGAAAACGATGAATGTAGATAGAATAATGTACCTATTAGATCCTACGATACATTTTATTTTCACACGAAGGAATGAAATTATAACGTTGGTTGTATGTTTAAATCGGCCTTAAATGTGGAGCAAGTTCCTCTCCACTAGGTTCTTCTGTTCAATTAACTGTTGAAATTGAATTGCGTATTCGGACCGTAGTTTGAGAATTATAACTTTGATTTCGATATTGTCGATGTTCAAAAAACTGTAATTTTTAGAATTTTATTTTCGAAGACATGGCATCAATTGAAAATTCAGGATATTATTTATTTGTTACATGTTTACCTATTTGAATTTATATTTCAACCTTTTGTAAAAATTTGATTAAAAAAAAATCAAAATCTTATTAGTAAATTTTTTTCACAGTGTAGAGTAAAACCGCACGCATTGTATAAATTGACCCTGACCAACTGGTCACCATATGAGTTATTATTATTAACAATAAATGGTTTCTTTCGGAGAATAACCTACTTCTCAATCATTGAATGCTACACTAACAGCATGCCGATTTCGAATTTGTTAGCTCTCGTCAGTGCAACTTGAGCGAAAGCATACCAACTTAGAGTTTACAGGAGGGATAAGATAGAAATTAACCTATTATATCATGTGGCTCCATCTCGTCGAAATATTACATAGCAAAGCAAATCCATCTCAGTCAGTATGATAAAATTTGATTTTTTGGAGAAAAAAAAAATAAAACCAAAAAAATTTTTGATATTAAAAAACAAATACTTTCTACTTGTCTTTTTCAACTTGTGCTTTTCCGTAAAAAAATCTTTCTCTAGTTTTCTGAAAAAATGCGTTAAGTACTTGCCTGTAATTTAAGAAAAATCGTCCACCTGTCAACGTAGTATACCTACGTGATATCAAAATATTTTGTGTTGAAAACTGAAACAAATCATTTTTAACTCAAATAATTTAGTTTATATTCAAACAATAGAGCGTCCATTTAAATTGAAAGTTATGACTTTATCAATTCGGAAAATGCCTCGAATAACGGCATATTTATCTAGAAATAATTACAGTATTACCCAGCGTATTTTTGGTGTTTAATTAAACATCGGTAATAATGAAAACATATTCAGATTAGAAACTAATTAAAATTGATTTGCATTTTACATATTTTATTAAGCGGCACTTCCTTCAACATTGCCAAATTTGATATTAACCACGATAATATCCGAAGTATACAGACAAGATAAGTAACCTCCTGAATGTATAGGTTATATATAGGACAGTACTTGTTGAAATATATCTAACCAACTAAATGACTTTTAGCTTTAAACTTATACTCTACTCTACCTTATAGCCCAGCCCACATCATCCCTTTAATAGGTGTAGTTCTAAAATGAGCGTATTAAAGAGAGTTGTTTCTACGCAAGCAACTTACAATCAAATTGTTCAAATGGAAGTTATGGATAATTTCCATCCTCGAAACCGTAGTTACCATACTTAAGTGCAGTTGACTGCTAGATAGGTTCCTAACAAAATAATCTTGTGAATTGATTCCAACCAGAAATTCTTATGAAAGACGGAGGGGAATGAAATATCGATATTGAGGCCACAAGACCAACCTAAATGCAACCTCTTTTGATAACTGTAACATTGCAAATGTTACTTGTTCTTTTTTCTTTCAAATATAATTTTATATTAGGTACCTTTATAGTACAGTAAATAGGGATATTTTACTAAAAAAAAATACTTAATGGCTGAAATTTTGAGGGTGTGTTCGGAGACATGTCCTGAGTCTAAAACTGAGTTTTCGTATTCGAGGAGGTGGGGGAAGATACTACCCCCTCTTTATGTAGGGTTGAGTTCGTTTTAATTCCTTATCTTCGGTGCTATTGCCCGTGCCGTCAAGTCCGAGAGATCAAATTTGTGGGAAATAAATTATCTATCTAATGATGATAAAATCAAGGTCATAGGATGATTAGGTGAATCACAATGGCCAGTCAAAGGTCAAAAGTGGGGGGTATTTTTTGGTTTTTCGTGAATACCGTGAAACCGGTAGGTTTTATCGCATACTGCTTCGATACCATTTTGAAATACTAGAAATAACCTACAAAATGAGTGCTCAAACACTCATCTACTGTGAATAGTTTGCCGTCAATCCAACGACCGCGCGCTTAGGAAGCGTCAGAGCAAAAAACGCCTAGAGACATTTTCGACGTATTTTTTCCTCCTCTATCCGATTAAAATTTTAATTTTTCAAAATTCGTGAAAATAAATGCAAAACGCGTATACCCCATTCTACGCCCTTTCTCAAAATTGGGAGATAGGGGCTAAAACCTTTCCTATATGTCGTAGAGAGCTGAAACTTGAAATTAAACCTTTTTTAGACCCCTTTTACCTACACTTTAAATTTCATCCAAATCAGCCCAAAGCCCTTGGGACGTCATATTTAGATTGCAAAGTTCTCGAGATATTGCGTTTTTCATGTTTTTCCCCCCCTCCAAATTTTTTTAAAAATTCGCCCCCCATCCATTCGATAGAGGAACTATTTCTCTACTTCCCCTGAAAATTTCATGTCCGCTCCTCCCCTCCCCACCCGTTTGGGCTGTACAGGGGTCGAAAGTCAAAACTTTGACAGCCCCCCCAGGGTTTCCCAGGGTTAGAGGGGGGGGGGGGGAATTAAATTTGTTTTTGCTCGACAAAATTAAAAATTCTAAGTCCCCTGAAAATTTCAACTTTCTAGCTTATCGGCAAATACAGGGTGCTGCAATTTGGAGTGTTTTAACAGGAAAAACACACTTCCAGACCAGATAGAGGAAAATTGACTTAGATGTCATGGGATCGATTTTCGAGAAACGTCGATTGTCAAAAACCGTATCGCGATATCTTCAATGGTACCATTAATACAGGGCGATTTTCGATTTTCCCCTATTATGAAAAATTGCTATAAGTTTTTTATTTATCAATTTTTTTCATTTCTGTAAAAACATTATGGAGACACTTTTTTGAGCACAATCCAGTGGCGGACTCGGTTTTTTCCTATATCGCTCCGATTTCGAGATATCGACCAAATTCCGATATTTTCAAATGAAACATCCTTTATATTAATAGCTCATTGGATAGCTCTGTTTTTGCTGATTTCAATGATATAAAGTTCGATAGGTTTATCTCTAACAGTTTTCCAGAAAAAAAATTATATCTGTTTCAGTCATAAGAAACAATGTGTTAGAAAGAGACCTTTCTCACTTTCCTTACACATATAAAATCCTTTTCTAACACATTGGTCCTTATGACAAAAACAGATATAATTTTTTTTCTCGAAAACTATTAGAGATAAACCTATCGACCTTTATATCATTAAAATCAGCAAAAACAGAGCTATCCAATGAGCTATTAATATGTAGGTAGTTTCATTTGAAAATATCGGAATTTGGTCGATATCTCGAAATCGGAGCGATATCGAAAAAAATCGAGTCCGCCACTGGATTGTGCTCAAAAAAGTGACTCCATAATGTTCTTACAGAAATAGAAAAAAATGGATAAATAAAAAACTTATATCCATTTTTCATAATAGGGGAAAATCGAAAATCGCCCTGTAATAATGGTACCACTGAAGATATCGCGATACGGTTTTTGACAATCGACGTTTCTCGAAAATCGATCCCATGACATCTAAGTCAATTTTCCTCTATCTGGTCTGGAAGTACGGTTTTCCTGTTGAAACACTCCAAATTGCAGCACCCTGTACAACATTGGCTCGCGCGGTCAACTTGGTCGTTGGATTGACGGCAAACTATTCACAGTAGATGAGTGCTTGAGCACTAATTTTGTAGGTAATTTCAAGTATTTCGAAATGGCATCGAAGCAGTATGCGAAAAAACCTACCGGTTTCACGGTATTCACGAAAAACCAAAAACTACCCCCTACTTTTGACCTTTGACCGGCCATTGTGATTCACCTAATCGCCCTATGACCTTGATTTTATTATCATTAGATAGATAATTTTATTTCCCACAAATTTGATCCCTCGGACTTGACGGTACGGGCAATAGCACCGAAGATAAGGAATTAAAACGAACTCAATCCTACATAAAGAGGTGGTAGTATCTCCCCCCACCCCCTCGAATACGAAAACTCAGTTTTAGACTCAGGACATGCCCCCGAACACACCCTCAAAATTTCAGCCATTAAGTATTTTTATGTCCGATTGACCAATAAAGTGCTATTTATAGAACAGTTTTGCGTCAATAAAGTAGCACTTTATCTAGTACAATAAAGTGCTACTTTATTGCCTACCTGGACAACCTAACAAGGTGAAACAGGTCCTGACAACTTGCCAAGTTGAAACAGGTCCTGACAACCTGCCAAGGTGAAACAGATATACCTACGCGAATTTTAATTTTTTCATTAAATTTTTTAAATTTTTAACAAAAATCAGTCGCAATCATGTATATAACGCTTACATAAACAGGCTTTATTGACTCATTATTTAATAGCCTCGCTCGCAAGCTCGCTCGGCCATAAAATTATTCGTACAATAAAGCCTTACTTTATGTACTTGTTATATAAATAGCTATTTTTTAGTAAATGCGATTTATTTGTCTCTATTTACTGTACTATTAATGTTGACAGTCTGTTGACTGGCATTAAAAAAAAAAAGGTTTCTGCTGCTAGTAATATTAGCATTTAGTAATTATTGAACTAATGGGCACGATTTTCGTTTAAATTTGAAGTACCAGTTTAGTACCAACGCTTTCCGTTAACTTTTTTTTGAGAGGAAGCTCCGTCTGTTCATCTTGTCCGTTTCGTTTCTTGCCCCTTTTAAATTTTGCCGTTCGAGCTGAAAGGTCGGTCCTGGGCTGAAAACTGCCATCTTCCTGAGACAACCGTGCTCATGGAAAAAAGAGTACCTTATCGGCCATCAGGCCCCCAATTCTTGAAAAATTTCGCATACGAAACATGATTCGAATTTGACTGACAGCAATGTAAATTAAATGGGAAGCGTTCGAAATCATTTCAAATTTCGTATGCGATATTTTTCAAGAATTTAAATCAAAAGTCTTGTGATTACCGTTTTATTCAAGTTTGAATTTCGAACCCCTCGTTGTTCATGGAATGCCTCTATTACTTAGGGTTTTTCGAGGAGCCGTTTCTCTCAACGAATCCATTTCCAAAAGGCCACATTTTTAGAAGAACACCATTTCCGTTGAGCGTGGCATAGAGCTTTCAAAGGGATTCCTAGAGGAATCAAGTCCCTCACGAGTCGATACGTGTACCCCCACATTTAAATTTAAAATTATTGAGTAAGTACCTACATCGTTGATGATTGATCAAATTTAACATGGGTCCTAAGTATAACTTATATATATTAGGGTTTCTATTATATCTCCTGACCATTTGACCCGAATTTTGATTTCTAACAGATATAAGTTGATTTTATTGAATTTATTTTATACGCAGAAGCTGACCATATTTATCAATACAATTTTCAATCATTCTCTTTTTTATTTATTTACGACTAATGTATAAAGTAAGCATTATACTTGTGATTTTGGCAGTATAATGACATATGTTATTCCCCCAGGAAATAATGACGAGTAGCGGGATTAATGGTCATTATTCCTCAACAGTGTCAATGTCAAAAGTGTAGTGCTTGTAGATTTGTATATATTGAGATGGATGAAATTTGTTCATTAAAAATTTCACATAAATTAATTTGTCGTAAAAAAAGTAGAATATACTACTCGCAATAATGGCTATTATTTCCTCGGAATGGTACTCCCTCGTCGCTAACGCGGCTCAGTTCGTAAATATTCCTCGGAAATAATAGCTATCATTATTGACTCGTGGTATAATCTACTATTAAATTAGTTTTCTGGAAAACTAAATCTTTTATATCTTCATTTCATGATAATGATATGGCCAGCGACTGTTAATGAACTTATATGGCAACTATATTGATGTTTAATACTATATATTTTTTCAAGAAGCAGAAACTTTCATAAACAATAACTTTTTTTTGTAAAATTGATAATAAAAAAGTTTCCCATATGTTGCGATCTGAAGCGGAAACACTGTACAACTCGTGCAATGGAAATATATTTTCAATTTTTGACAAATTTGCACTCATGCATTTTTAACAGAAATGGGCACTGAAAAAGCACTGGTGCTCCTTTTTAACTAAAAATGCATCCGGGCAAATTTCCCAAAAATTATCGACAATTTCCATTGCACTCGGCATTTAGAATTTCATACATCTGTCAAAACTGACATTCCAACAATAAACTGAGATGTTTTGATTGTTGATTTACGTTTTATACGTGTATCAAACGTCAAATTATTGAAGCAATGTCAAAAAAGAGCGAATCTCGCGCAAGTGAGAATTAGGCTTCACGCGATAATTGGCGCGACACTGGTGTTTTAACATTTTTTGACAAAAAATTTAAATTTTTGATTCATGAAATCCTCTCATAAAAGCTATTTTCGGGTTCGAAAAAAGGACGGTTCTAGAACGGTTCAAAACAATCGCACAGTTCATCAATCAACTAAATGACAACGGTTCAGCTATCACAAATTTCAATAATAAACTGTGCGATTGTTTTGAACCGTTCTAGAACCGTCCTTTTTTCAAGCCCAAAAATAGCTAAAATACAACTCAAGCAATGGAATTTTTAATCTTGGATTAATTTCCAAGCTGGTGTCAAATGATAGTTCATGGAAAACTCAGATAAGAATGTATGATCGGTTTAGCTCTAAAATCAACCGGTCAGGTTTTACAGCCTGTCAAAGTTGCAAAAAAGTAAATTTTCAACTCTTATTATTTCCGAAACAGTTGAAGATAGGTATTTTTTTTTTTTTTTTTTTTACGGATATGCGCACTCGCAAGGAAATGTCCTATCACGCTCGAGAAGCGGCAAGTGCGCGGAAATGTCGGTGTATGTTGGTCTTGAAACGGTTCAGGTTGTAACCTGCAGGAAAAACCGTCGCAGGGAGTTTATTCCACAGCGATGCTGTTCTCCAGAGATATGAGTTCTGATATAATGAGGTTCTTGGTGCCTCTAGTTTGACAGTAAATTCATGGTTACCGTCTGTTTGACGGGTTCGCCTGGTAGGCGCTACTCTCGGTGGAATCATATGTGCCAACTCTTCAGAGCATTTTCCGTGATAGTACCTGTAGAAGAGAGATAAATCGCCCACAGATCTGCGATGTTCGAGACCATCCAAGTTACGAGTAAGTGCGGGGTCATTGATCAGCTTGATAGCTCGTTTTTGCACGGTGTTCAAAAGCATTAAGTTATGTTTGGGTGCTGCACTCCATATATGTGAGCAGTACTCCATAGTTGGTCGAATCAGGGCTTTGTAGAGTGTCAGCAATTGGCTTGGTGTGTACAGATGTCTTGTACGAAATAGCACCCCCAGCTTTTGGGACGCCCTTTTAGCAATATCTGCCACGTGACTGTGCCAAGACATGTTGGTCTCTGCAGTAACCCCCAAGATGTTCAACTGACTCTGTAATGTGACAGCACTTCCAGATAGCATGATGTTTGGCTCATCGGTGCTGGTCTTTTTTGAAAACAGAGCTGCTTGGGTTTTCTGCGCGTTGAACTGTACAAGGTTTTTGTTACCCCCGTCCTCTATTATCTCCAGGTCGTTATTTATCTGCGATATTTGAGTTAGTCTAAGATGATGGAATTCACGTGCGGAAAGACCTGTGGGTGGTATGAGTGAGGAGACTACATTGCCATCATCTGCAAAGCAATAAAGTGGATTTACTGTTTTATCTATAAGGTCATTTATGTAAATCAGAAAAAGAGTTGGCGAAAGGATTGCTCCCTGTGGCACACCAGCATTTATTTGGTAAGAGTTGGAGTTCTGGCCATCCAGTGCAACATAAATGAATCTGTCCTTTAGGTAACTTTCAAACCAAGTGCAAAGTTTCGGCGATAATCCCATTGCTTTGAGCTTGTTGAGCAGATTTTCATGCCAAACTTTGTCGAATGCTTTAGATATATCTAAGGCAATTGTTCTTGTTTCACCCCGCAACTCAATCGCTTTTTGCCATAAGTGAGTGACGTATGTAAGTAAATCGCCAGTTGACCTATATTTTCGAAATCCGTATTGCTTATCGTTGATAATTTTGTACTTTTCCAAGTACTTGGTTAGGTGATTGTTCACAACTCTTTCCATTACTTTTGATATCACCGGAAGTAGAGCAATTGGTCTATAGTTTAACGGATCTGTCTTTTTTCCTTTCTTTGGAATGGGTTGTACTGCGGCAGACTTCCATGATGATGGATATACTCCTTGCCTGTAAGACAAATTGAATAATTTTGCGAAAGTTGGGGTGAGTTCGTTGGCGCAATTTTTGAGTACTATTGCGGGAATGCCATCCGGACCCATTGCTTTGTTTGTATCTAGCTTTTTAAGGGATTTTCGTATTTCTCTGTGACAAAAGGGTACCTCTGGCATACTATGGGAAACCCTTTCAATGAACGGTGGAGTTTTTCCGTTTGGCACTGTTAGGTTGGAGTTGGAGGAAAACATTTGGGCCAGCATATTGGCTTTTTCCTCTGATGTTGTGGCTAAGTGATTATTTTTATCTGTAAGTGGTGGTATGGATGACTTGGTGAAGTTAGATCCAACAGCTTTTGCAAGAGACCAAAAAGACCTAGAACTACTTGGACAATTCAGCAACCTGTTTTTTATTCTTTGATTGTATGTTTCTTTAGCGGAGTCAATAGTAATTTTGCAACTATTTCTGGCTTCTAAAAATTCTGTGTGGTTTTGAGCGGTTTGTTGTCGTTTCCAAAGGTTATATGCTCTGTGTTTTTTCTGTACAGCCGTTTGACACTGGCTGTTGAACCAAGGTTTTGCATTAGCTCTACGTTTAGTTGTATGTGGGATATATGCGTCCATTCCAGATAAGATTACTTGTGTTATTTCATTACAGCAAATAGTGGGATCAGCTGTTTTAAAGCAAACCTCTTGCCATGGAAAATCCAGGTAATACTGTTTTAGGTCATTCCATTTTGCCGATTTATAGTGCCACATTTTACGAGGAAGTGGTTGTAGGCTTGGTGGGATGAGCATTTCGCACTTTGTTATTATAAGTTTATGATCGGACGAACCAAGTGGAGCATCTACTTGAATTGTGTACGAGTCAGGATTGGTGGTTAGGAACAAGTCTAAAAGCGCTGCAAATTCGCCCCTTTCTGAGATACGGGTAGGTTCATCGACAAGCTGCGTTAGACCACAACTTATGGCAAAAGCTTCTGCTTCTCTGCCTTCGTTATCTGTTTTGTTGTGGTGTTTCAGCCAGGGTATATTGTGGACGTTGAAATCGCCTAAAAAGACAATTTCCGCCTGTGGATAGTTTGACTGTATACTATCACAGCTTTCGGATAATGTCGCGAAAAAGGTTTGGTAATCGGTGTTACTTGGCGGTCGGTAGAGGCAGCAGATAAACTTGGTCGATGACTTTGAGGTGAATTTTAGCCATATGATATCAAGGTTCGCTGGTTCTAGCTTCTCCTCTCGATGACATGAAAGGTCATTTTTAATGTACACACAGATCCCAAAATTATGTCGAAATCGGTGGTGTAGGTCATAGCCGGGATAAATATAGTTCACAATAGGTGTTGCAGAACTGATTTTAGTTTCAGTGAGAACAAGGATGTCAGGTCTTTGTTCTTCAAGATGTTGGTGAACTGAATTCATATTTGTACTTATTCCTCTTATATTGCTAAAATCAATTCTAAGTTGAGTTTTTGATCTTCTCTTTATATCTTTGCATGAAGGACTCCCAGGATCACCCGACGCCCGGAGATCCGAGTGGTCGGGTATTTTACCTCCGGAATATTTTGATCCTGAAGGCGCCATCATGCTATCTGTTACTCATTGTTGGAACCGGACCGATACCACTTAGCGCTACTCAATTCTGGCATGGTGGTATCTCACCGGTCGACGCCCAATGAGTAAAAAGCGTCTACCACCTGGTATAGGACATGATACATAAAATAAGTTCCGAATGTAACGTAGAAATAAGAAATGAAATTTAAAAAAATCCTGTGCAGTTCACACCCTGTAGAAATGAAACCTTCATCGAACTGCAAGTGGCGTCCCCCCCTCCAAAAGACTTGAGAAAGAACGCAAATAAATATATGTAGTTTGAAAAAACTAAAATACACGCTGGGGTGCTTTGTTCCACATTTTTCATACATTGAGCACCCCACGCTTTTTTGACAATAATTCTAATATTTTTTGTTCATTAATATTTTCTGTTTCTATTAAAAATTATTTTTCACTTTTTAGTTCAATTTACTATAAAAGCGTGTTTTTTAGTTTTTTTAAAATATATTTATTTTTCACTTTTTAGTTCGATGTATTATAAAAGCGTGTCAGCCCCAGAGATTTCCAGACTTTTCGAGACATGATCCAGACTTATTCAGAGCTTCCCAGAGTTTTCCAGATTCCATCCAGATTTATCCAGACTTGTACAGACTGATCCGGATTCTGGAAAATGATCCCCATGTCTTTTGGGACCTTTTTCAGAATTTTTCCGACCCCTTCAAGAAATTTCCAGGCCTTTTCCAGACGTTTCCAGAGATTTCCAGACATTATCCAGACTTATCCAGAGCTTTTCAGAGTTTTCCAGACTTCATCCAGATTAATCCAGACTTTATCCAGATTTGTTCAGACTGATCCGGATTCTGGAAAATGATCCCCAGGTCTTTTGGGACCTTTCTCAGAATTTTTCCAACCCCTTCCAGAAATTTCCAAGTCTTTTCCAGATGTTTTCAAACTTTTCCAGACAATATCCAGACTTGTACAGACTGATCCAGACAGAGTTTTACAGACTTTATCCAGATTTATCCAGACCTTATCCAGACTTGTACAGACTGATCCAGATTCTGGAAAATGATCCCCAGGTCTTTTGGGACCTTTGGCAGAATTTTTCCGACCCTTTTCAGAAATTACCGGGCTCTTTCCAGACGTTTCCAGAGAATTCCAGACATTATCCAGAGCTTTCCAGAGTTTTCCAAACTTCATCCAGATTAATCCAGACTTTATTCAGACTTGTTCAGACTGATACGGATTCTGGTAAATGATCCTCAGGTCTTTTGGGGCCTTTTTCAGAATTTTTCCAACCCTTTCCAGAAATTTCCAAGTCTTTTCCGGACGTTTCCAGAGATTTCCAGACTTTTCCAGACAATAGCCAGACTTATCCAGAGTTTTCCAGAGTTTTAGAGACTTTATCCAGATTTATCCAGACCTAATCCAGACTAGTAAAGACTGATCCGGATTCTGGAGAGTGATCCCCAGGTCTTTTGGGACCTTTGGCAGAATTTTTCCGACCCTTTCCAGAAACTTCCAGGCTCTTTCCAGACGTTTCCAGAGATTTCCAGACTTTTCCAGACTTCATCCAGATTTATCCAGACATTTTCCAGACTTGTTCCAGCTCACTTGGCTTGTTCCAGGTTCTTGTTGTGTGTTAATATAAGCGTGTTAAAAAAGTGTCGCTTTTTCGTTTCATGTCGCTTTTTCGTTTCATCGAGTCTCACATCACTCCCAATGATTCTAAAGAAGTTTTCACTTCAAAATTAATGTTTTCATTTAAAAAAATAAAGTTAGCTGTCACAACTTGTTTCTGGGTCACCCTGTATACATGATATTACCATCAGAAAAACGGCAACTGAAATCAAAAATCGATGTGTCCGAGGTTTTCATGAGCAATCTCACCAATGTTTATTATTTTTCTAGGTTTTCTGGAAGTTCTTTATGTAATAAACGAATAAACATCATCTCTCCCACCCTCGTAACTACGCCACCTCACTTTTTTTTGGTGTAAACATTTCAAGTATCTATTTTGCTGTATTTGTATAGGTAAATTTTATTATCTTCGTAATATATTTTTGTGTTTCCGCACATTTCATTCTCCACATTCTTATTTGTTGAATAAAAAGCACAATGTAAATTATAAAACTATTATTATAACTGTATACTTTTTAATTTATATTAAATATGATAGGTGTATTAGTTTTGCCTCCACAAAAGCCCATAGGATTTATTATTCACCTTCCATGCAATTTGATCACACCCTTCCGTTATCTCGGAAATATTTGCCGTAACGTCGTCTATCACGGTCCTACTTTGAACTCGGCGACAAAGAATGAATTTCGCGCGCTTGAATTTGTTGCTGGCCTCTTAAACCAATATTATACAGGTTGACAGTTTAATAAGTACAGAATGGCAAGGGCGCCACTGATTTTTGAAAAAAAAAATTGAATAAAATAAAATATTGGGATGTGAAAATTCAGAAACACACCTAGAAAATAATCAGCAATCGGTAATTGGTAATTCTGAAAAGGAAATAAATAAGGTACATAACTCAACCAAACCTTGACCTAAGTAAACCAATAAAACAATTAAGTAAGTTTCAAATTAAATAAATGTGTATATTTCAAGCATCGAATAATTTCAAAGTTTAAAATCAAATACTGGTAAAACCCTTCAAATAAAATCAATAAAAAGAGATTAACTTACAATCAGATTCATCATGCTCTAAAAAAAATTATACAATGTACCTCAATATAGTTCCCATATTATAAGCTCATTAACAGTCGCTAACCATATCAATAATTTGAAATAAAAAATATGGAGGATTTAAGTTTACAGAAAATTAATAAAAAAATGAATGATTGAAAATTACAATATTATATGGATAAAATATGGTCAGCTATTTATTGCCAGAAAATAAAATAAGTAAAATCAAATTTAAACTGTATGAAATCAAAGGTTAAACGTTGAAAGGATAAAGGAGATATAACTGAAATCCTCAAATTTATAATTTATATAACCCGGATGAAAAATTGATCAATTTTTGACATCATAGGTACTTACCCAATAATTTTAAATTTAGAACATATTGTCCAACCTTGACCTCAGTTCAAATTAATGATTATGATTAATAAAAGATAAAATTTAAGTACATTATTTAAATATGACGGTACTAGAAGTAAAGCAAAGATAAACCCATAATAAATTCGATAAATAAAAAATCAGAAATTAAATAATAAAGTTTACTCCGGTTTTAAATATTCAAAAGTAGTGTCGGTAAAAATTTAATCAATAATGGTAATTGATAATAAAATAGATTTCATAGAAAAAGGTAGTAGAAGCTATAATTAAAACTCTATATAAGCCTCAATTCCAACAAGAATTTGGAGTACGGTAGTCGGTAGCCATTCATTTTTGGTCACTGGACGAGGGAAGTTGCAATTGGAAGTTGCAGATTCTAGCTTAGAATCGAGGTTGATAGAGGTTAGAAGTTCAGTTTTCTTTGTCAAATGTGGAGGTACAGGTATCGATACGTGAGGGACTCAAAAGCTCTATGCCCAGAGATGGGGCTTGTTCAAAATGAATCCCCTGAGAAAAACAGCTCCCCCGCAGAAACAGCTCCCCAATGAAAACAGCTTCCCGGTAAAAACAGCTCCCCGGTAAAATCCTAAGTAATAGAGACATTATATGAACAACCATTACTTAAAAAAATCAAAAAGGAGTTACCACGAGGTGAGTAAGAAATAAATCGGTAATCACGAGACTTTTCGAATGTTATACCACAAGAGGTTTCAGGATTACCGGATAATACTTTTACCTGTCACGAAACGCATTACGCAACAACACCACGACTCCGAAGGAGTGGTGTTGCTGGTAACGCGTTGAGTGTCAGGTAAAAGTATTAGGTAATCCTGAAACATCGAGTGGTATTCAAAGGGTTATATAACGGACTCAACTTTAATACACCAAGCACGATAATCCCAAAAGACTTATCACTTATTCAGCCTCTCATGTCATATGGGAATAATGTACAGCGAGTTGTATATTCACTTAAATTTTTTCGGGAATCAATGGATTATTGCCTTACGCAACTTTATTTCTTTGACGACCAATAAGGTACTTTTTCGCTGACGGCCAATAAACTACTTTTTCTGCGAGAACGGTGATCGATATTATATTCCACTTAGGAAGATGGCTGTCGCCCTAGGCCACAGTCGACCTTTCACGGCAACCGCCAGATTACAAAAAGAGACTAAGAAAAGGACAAAAATGAACAGGCAGAGCTTGTCTTCGAATAGCCAGCGGAAAATGGTACTAAACCGGTACTTAAAATTTAAACGGAAAGCGTTGCTATTATTTTTTTCAACAGAAATCTTTTTTTTTTTTAATGCTAGTCACCAGACTGTCAACATTAAGAGGGTCGTCAGATAGGAGCCAGCGCGCCATCTTTTGGGCTTTATGACATACATTAAATAATTTTTAATCTTAGGTGTTCAAGTTCTCTGTAAGGGATTGACTTATTTACAAGTAGTTGGCGACATCTTCAATATCAATTCGTTTACAGAGTAATTTACAGTGGACTAAATAATTTTATTCAGTTGCAAATGAAATAATAGTATTTCACATTTTTAGCTAGGTAAAACAGTTTTTACTGGCGTTTGAAAGAAGTGGCTACCCTTCCCGAACTCAGCGAAATCTTTAAGAGAAGCGCTGAACACACGTTTGGTTTGATTCTCTGCTGAAAATGACAGCAATCACCTGCTTTTTTGGCAGATTTTGATTAATTTTGGAATAAAAACATCATACATTTTCGGCAATTCTGTTTTTTCATTTATTCCAACATTATATGATCCGAAATTTTGGAAATTTATTGTTGATGTGCTACTCTAGGTATTCGTCCTTTTTTCATTTAAATTCATGACTAAAATTTGCATATTGTTGTCGAAAAAATTGTCAATAATTTTACTATTTAGACTGCGTATTTTGCAACCAAAAATGCGTCGACTCTTACTCCAATCTATTATTGTTATGAACATAACTTCATTTTACTGAAAAGTGGTCCAAATTTGGAATAGAACAGAAGTTTGTGAAGGTCTGTAAATGACATTTTATTTAAACGCCCCTCTTAAAGGTAATATTTAACTTATAAAATTATATTTGAAAGAAAAAAAAAAAAAAAAAACAAGTAACATTTGCAATGTTACAACAGAAAAAAACTGAAACCATGCTCAAAAATTCACTAAGAACCATCCAACACGTCCTTTAATTTTGATATTTGTGCGTTCAAAAATTTAAATAATGTTTCTCGATAAGGCTGATTTGAATTGGACATATCCCCTACGCCTTTTAAATTGAAATTTCAAAATCCTTACCCATACTAATGAATAATGATATAACCTATAGTCAGCTAAATTTATTTGGTGGGCAAAAGCAAATACCCTGTTTTTTCCGAGTTTCAAAGATTTATAAAAAGCAACATTTTTCTCGAATGCGGATGTTTCAACATTATAAAACACGCTTCGTAATAATTCCACTTTACCTTTATTTGTAAATAAAAAATGTGCCGTTTTGGCACACTTTTCAGCCCAATAAACCCTTTTAATTTTATTGCTTTTGGGAAGGGGCCCCAAAGCGCGCATTTTTATAGATTTGCCATCGCCCAGCGTGCATTTACTCACATGCTTTGCCTTTTTAAAATTTTAATATGCCAGTAAAAGCCATTCGTATTTCATTGGAAACTGCTCGCGTTTTCCCGCTCCGACCGTCGGCCGTTTTATACAATATTCAGATAATGCGCGCCATTTTGTTTATGCTAAGTGTAGAGCACTTAAGGAAATATAATCGTAGATTAGCTAGCAAGTTGCTTCCACTTGAAGTACCTAATGTATCCATATAACAAAGTGGTTAACTACGATCAACACTTCCTTAATATAAAATACGAGCAAACGTAGACTTTTAAGTCTAAGAAATTATTTAAGCCAGTTAGGATTATCCCGTTGTTTAGGTTTTGTTTTATACAGAACCCTCAGAAATAAGATTAAAAGGCCCGTTGCAAAACCAATATGTTTATAAATATGATACAAGGTTAACAATATGTATAGAAACGGTCTTATATTTTTCAAAGACTTCAATTCGATCCAGAAAAAAGTCCTGGAGTAGAACAAATCTTTAACGAGCTCCCAACAAAATGCTAATGGGGATGAACGAATTCTAAGCTAGAAATGAGCTTTGAGTTACCTGCCGACTCAATCGGTTCCCAGTCACTCGACGATCACTGCAACTTAGAAAATTTCCTTCAGTTTTAAGAACACGTTCCATTTTATTTTGCCTAGATAAAAGCTGGTAATTTTTATAAGTATGTAAATCTTTTCAAAAACAATTTAGTTACGGCGATCGGCTTAATTGGCGCAGTCGGTAGAATAGTACTCTTACCCATCCCATCGCGTCGGTTCCCATCCTATCGCGTCGGTTCCAACTTCAACAAGTGCTATTCAGATCTACATTTCACATCCAAAAACATCCAAGCAAGAAGTTGAAATGGAGAAAGGACGAAAAATCACATAACAACTGTGAGTATTTTTTCTATCTCTTGTCAGGTTTTAAATTGAATTTTAATTTAAAAAGTCGGTTCCGGTTTGGTTCGCGGGTAACCGTGATTCCGGCCGCACCTTCAGTGGGCAAGTGAAAAGTTGTTTTGCGGTTAATATTTATTTTTAAATTTAACCTGTGTGCTACCAAGGGGGTACATTGTGTACCCCACACGCACTAAATTGCATGTATTTGAAAGAAATATTTTTCAAATGTATTGTGCTTTTATCATAGCCATTAATAATACTTTGGTGAACTAATAACATCATAGTCAGTCATTTACAATTCAAAAAATTCAAATTATAATTAATTTTGATGGCTGGGGTATAATTTGTACCCCGCCTGGGGTTTGATGCCTTTTGCTTTGCCATATGGATTCATGTGTAGTTCCCGATGAAATCACACGTGTTTATAACCTCAACTGATGTGCATGTTTTTGTTTTACTAATCATTATATTTTGCGGTTTGTGTAGATTTGTGCTCCTTAGAAATGGCCATTTCTGTAAAAATCATGGCCATCAAAGAAAAATTAATGCAACAAGTGCGATGGAAATGGAAATTTAAATTGAAAATCTAATGTGTTTTATAAAAATAACATTATTTTGAAGAAAATGTCCACAAATATTTTGTATTTTTTTATGTGTACCAGGATTTTCCCCTCCAAACTTAACAAAAACACAAGGGGTACAATTTGTACCCCATTGGTACTCCGCGTTTGTTCAGAACCTTGATAGCACAAAGGTTAACACTTAAAATATGGACATTGTTTGATTTGCTCTAATAAAAAGTAAAATCTTGCCTAACAAAAGAGTTTAATTTGATTTTTTTAACATTCTTTTTTGCCTCTTTTGTCGAAATCGGAATAGTTGAGACTGTGTATCCCATCAAAGTTCCAATATAAAAAATGCCAATCAAATAGAGCAGCTCCACGCAATTCTGTATATTTAAATGCTTTAGAAACCAATTCAGTCACACATAATTCTGTCGATATAAATGATATACCTATTACGAGACAATTACCTAAATAATCCAGACAAGTAACATAAATAAATGATTCAGAAATTTCAAAATTCTTCAAAAATCATAGGCATTATCAGACCTCAATCTCTACAATATTTCCATTTCATAATTATTAGATATACCATTGCAATTTGCAATATTATGGAAAAAAATTACAACTAAAGTTGTTAATTATTAGTGTTCAGTACTTACACGAAGAAGATCCTTTGTTTTAACAATTGACAGTTGGAGCAATAATATCAGGACAATACTTTGCAATGAGATTTTCAACATAAACCTAAAAAAAAATAAGAAGAACATTTAAATTACTTTTTTTGCAAATACCAGCAAGAACTGGAAAATAAAAGAAAGATCAGGACCTCTAAGCCCTTAAAAAAAATAAATACGTATTTTGCGAAGCCCTCTTTATTCTAATAATTATTATTCCCATTTTAATCAACATCGTGATGATATCTGCATAAAAACGTCATTTTTCTTGAACAGTCTTTTAATCTTGTGCCAATAGCCGCGAGCGAAATTATGATGAGAATGGTTTTCTCGCCTTTCACCGTCTGAAAATAATATAGAGAAAGCCATTGTGTTTAGCGGTGGATCCCTTTTGACAGTCCCACAGTCAGCGTTTCGAAAAAATATGTTTCAGATTTTCCTTTAATGCATATCGCTCTCAGGGCGTTTTTAATGTGTCATATTATTCTTTGAGGGCGACAGTATTGTCTGCTCCTTCTTCCTGCCCGTTTCATGCAAATATTTCGTAACGTGTCTCTTTTCGCAGACTCAAAAACGCTAAGGCAATTTTATAATCAAATATGTACTATTAACTGCTGCATTAACTGAAAAAACGATTCTCTTCATTTTTTGCAAAGTATAAAGGGTCTTTTATCTTTTGTAATGCATTGTTATCTGGAGTGACTGAGAAACACTTTTCAAATACGCATGTTGTTTTAAATACCAAAACCAAATAAACAGACTTTGAGAGTTGGTCCAAAGTCCCCCTTTTTTTTAGCTGAATCGCAAAAAAACCCAAATTAATTTTTTCTCATTTTTCTATGGCTTTTTCAACCCTAACTTTTTTTTTTCAAATAATCTAATCTAAGTCGAGAAGAGGCTCATTAGAAAATTGAAGAAGTTAAATGTTTATATCTCAAGTGGAGTTGGAATTTAATTCAAAAGAAAAACTCAAAGTCTTCCTCCACAAATACTTTAATCGTTTTGAAAGGACCTACATGTTTCGGGATTAGTAAATTTCATCATCATGGGCAATAAATTAGCTCATATGTTACCAAGGATGGATATCATAGGCTGCTAGATCATGCTACAAAAAATTAAATGGTATTGGAAAATGTTGGGAACTCGGATTTCATGCTGCAGAAAATATGTCATTGACTATTGCTATTTATAGGTATGGGTTTTTCAAAAGTTCCGCATATTATATTTAGTCACAATTTTGTTTTTAGCAAAATTGATCGACATTTTCCTATTTTTTTACATACCGTGCAACCCTCTTTGTTAATATACTCAGTTTGCTCAGCGAATAATTATTAGGGATGGGTCAATAAGCTAGTTCATTGAAATTTCATCAACCACGTTTTCTCAGATTTTCATAGAGTATTACTGACATATAACACAACATGAAAAAAATTCCAGCTCAATTGGGTGAATATTAAAGAAGTTATGCGTCTTTAAAAATTAAAATATTTATGCCTTGGAAATTCATTGCCGTGACGTCATACCCTTTCTCGAGTCGGGACAGGCTAAAAGCCGCCACACACGGTTTTGCATAACACAATGTCAACTGATTTAATGCTGACAGTTTGGCACACAGTGTGCGGACTATGCAATATTTATAATTTTTCTTTTTGTTTGCTACTTCCATTATTGTGCTCATAAAATATTGAAAGTTGAAAGGAAAGGAATTATTCAAATATACGTAATATGATTCGATAGAAAAACATCCAGTTCTACCAGATACAAAAAATACCAAAATGAACCTTGTTTAAACAAGGCGAAACTAGAACTTGTCAAAACAATGATAGTATTGTCGTAGTGACCGCCGTATCAGCACTACGACGACCAAGGTGAGAGATGCAGTGAGGTCACGGCGTGTTTAAAATTTGGAGAGTTTTGATAATTTATTTAAATATGAACAAGGGGTCGTAAAATTATGAAATTTTACTAAACTCAGCACGATCTTTTAGAATATGTAATAAAAAATATATGAATAGAGGGAATAGGCTCGTACACCTATTCTGAAAAGGAAAAAAATAAGGTATACAACTCATCCAAATCTTGACATAAGTAAAGCAAAATCATAAAACACTCGAGAAATTTTGAAATCAAAATAGTTTATATTTTCACAGTGAGGTTGAAGATCAAGAATTAAATAATTTTTAAAAGATAAAATCAATTGTTGGTAGAACACTTCAAATAAAATCAATAAATAGAGGTTAACTAAATCAGATTGATCAAATTCCAA
Source organism: Ceutorhynchus assimilis (assembly GCA_917834065.1). NCBI lineage: Eukaryota > Metazoa > Arthropoda > Insecta > Coleoptera > Curculionidae > Ceutorhynchus > Ceutorhynchus assimilis. The sequence goes on along the minus strand of OU892278.1, from coordinate 10,005,231 downwards.
AAAAAGTAATACTAGAATGTACCTCAATATACTTGCCACATGAGTTTATTAAGAGTCGCTAGCCATATCATCATCATGAAATGAAAATATAAAAGATTTAAGTTTCCAGAAAACTAATTAAAAAAAATAATGATTGAAAATTGTATTCAAAAATATGATCAGCTTCTGCTTAAAGAATAAATTTAATAAAATCCATATGCCCCTATATGAAATCGAAAGCAATTTTCGACGATGTAGGTACTTACTCAATAATTTTTAAGTTAGAACATATTGTCCAACTTTGACTTCAGTTCAGAATATTTATTATGAATAATAACATTTACATTCCTAAAGCATGGCAGTATTTAAAGTTAGGTAAAGATAAATCTATATATATACAGGGTGTCCCACGGTGGATGGCGTATTAGACGTTTATGGAGAACTGAAAAAACAGATCATTTTGAAAATTTGGCTACTGGGATAAACGACCATAACCTAAACTTTAAAAATATTTTTGTTTATGCGGTGTTGCCACTTCTGCTCTAAACCAGTGGCAACATCGCTATTTCAAATGGAACACCCTGTATGTGATTGCATATTTGGATTCTACATAAAATTCTGAGCAGATTTCATGTGATATACCCTATTTGAAAATTGACTTTTTGCAACTTTGACAGGCTGTAAAGCCTGAACGGTTAATTTTAGAGGAAAACCGATTTTACATTCCCATCTTAGATTTTTATAAACTATCATTTGACACCAACTGTGAATTTAATCCATGATGAAAATTTCCAACTAAATTTAATCTCCGGTTATATTCAAAGTTGGTGTCAAATGATAGTTTATGAAAATCTAAGAGGAATGTGAAATCGGTTTTCCTCTAAAATTAACCATTTAGGTTTTACAGCCTGTCAAAGTTGCAAAAAGTAAATTTTCAACTGTTGATATTTCCAAAACAGTTGCACTTAGGTATAGGGTATATCCCATGAAATCTGCTCAGAATTAAGCGTAGAATCCAAATATGCAATCACATACAGGGTGTTCCATTTAAAATAGCGATGGTGCCACTGGTTTAGAGTAGAAGCGGCAACACCGCATAAACAAAAATATTTTTAAAGTGTAGATTATGGTCGTTTATCCTGGTTGCCAAATTTTCAAAATGATCTGCTTTTTAGTTCTCCATAAACGTCTAATACGCCATCCACCGTGGGACACCCTGTATAAACGTGAAATTCACTCACTCACTGACTGACTGATTAAACACGAAATCTCGAAAACTACTAAACCAATCGAGATGAAATTTTGCAAACAGGTAGGTAATAGGTCGGAGATGCTCACTAATCGCCTTAAGTAACCAAAAATAAGAAACGGTGTGGTGCGGGCGGAAGTGCGGGGAAAAAAGTGTAAACAGAAACAGACGACGTGTCAGCTGTCAAATTCAGAAATAAGACAAGCAGAATCAAATTCATAGCGATTTCCATTTGCAGAATCAGTGTAAAAAAAAATGTTTTTGTCGTTATATTTTCATGCTTTCACCAGAAACGATTCGGAACCGATTCTGATCAAATTCCACCGGTCCCAGGCTAAGCTAACTTCAAGTTTGAGACATGACATTCGCAATTCGTTCACGTATTCGACAGTCTGGAGCAAGGTTCTGGAGTTTTTGTTCGGTTCCAAAACTGTTCGCGATAAAATAGGAACCCATTCACAAGTTGGGTTCGGGTTTCTCACTCCGAGTTACTCCGATCGCACTCCAGCCGTTATCTGATGAAGGTAATATCCGAACGGCTGAAGTGCGAATGGAATCACTCGAAGTGCACGGAGTGAGCAAGCCGAACCCAGCTATAACTGGGCATGCGCTCTACGATAGTCCTCAATTAGTTCCGGACTGGTTCGGAATCGGTTCAAAATATGATCCGCGAACAAAGCTATTAGCAGCGAGTGGCAGTTCAAAAAAATTTAACGTCAGCTGTCAAAAAATAGTCTTCATAAGTTGTATTCCTTTCACACCTAGGGGGAGCTCCGGAACAGCTCCGGGGCTTCACGCGCTTATTCCTTTCGAAAAGTGTTTGTTGCACCAAAGGTTGCACCACGCATCTGTTCCTTGCAAATCGGGGGCGACTGAATACCGGAGCGAGTAGCTCGAGTGCTTCAAACTCTTGAAAGGAATACAACTATATTCTGCAGCCACAAAGCAGCACAAAAAATGTGGTTTACAGAGAGGTGCTGCAAAAATAAGAGTTACATGACCATATGTCTGACGCAAGTATCCCCTTAGCTCTTTGAAAGAAGATTACCTAATGCTACCTACACCCTACACCTACAAAATTTGTATAGGGCGTGCGAAGCCGTGGGCAACAGCTAGTCTATAATAAATTCGATAAATCGAAAATCCAGAAAATCAATTGTTCCACCATCATCTTGTGGTGCCCATATAGGGCACACCCTGTATAATTAGTATTAACTGTAATTGCTAAACCAATATAATATTAATGTGCTGAATAAGCAGGTCACACTGACCCAGTTGGTAATGCAACACATATTTTGACAACGAATCTAATACAGAACTTCTAAGCAACAACACGTCTTTTATTAAGTCCTCGGATGAACGATCCTGCGGGTTACCCAATATCCAAAGGGTTATAGTAGAAACCCATTACATGGCGATCCTCCCAGGATCGCCATGTTAATAAACCATAATAAACCATAAACCAATATAATATTAATGTGCTGAATAAGCAGGTCATGCTGACCCAGTTGGTAATCCAACACATATTTTGACAACGAATCTAATACAGAACTTCTAAGCAACAACACGTCTTTTATTAAGTCCTCGGATGAACGATCCTGCGGGTTACCCAATATCCAAAGGGTTATAGTAGAAACCCATCCTGGCAGGATCGCCATGTAATGGGTTTCTACTATAACCCGCAGGATCGTTCATCCGAGGACTTAATAAAAGACGTGTTGTTGCTTAGAAGTTCTGTATTAGATTCGTTGTCAAAATATGTGTTGCATTACCAACTGGGTCAGTGTGACCTGCTTATTCAGCACATTAATATTATATTGGTTTAGCAATTACAGTAAATACTAATTATACAGGGTGTGCCCTATATGGGCACCACAATCTAAATCTAAATTTCAGATATTTAAATGTCATGTCAGTAAAAAATTCAATCAATTATATTAATTGATCATAAAAATAGATAATAAAGAAAAAAACAAAAAACAAAAAAATAATTAAAAGTTATTATCCATTTTCTTTCACTTGACGAGAGAAGTTGCACATGGAAGTTCCAGATTCAAGAGCTCCGTGCCCAGAGATGTGGGCTTGTTGAAAATAGATTCCTTGAGAAAAAAGGCTCCTCGGAAAAACGACTCCTCAGAAAAACGGCTCTTCGGAAAATACTAAAGTAATAGAGGCATTCCATGAACAACCATTACTCAAAAAATAAAATGAAAAGGATTTACCACGAGGGGGTTCGAAATTCAAACTTGAATAAAACGGTAATCACGAGACTTGATTCAAATTTTTTCGGTAATCAACGGAACCTTGCCTTGCGCCACTTTAATTTTTTGATATCACAGTTGAGGAAGATGGCTTCTTCTAAGTTCTTTTAATAATGGCAGTCACCAGACTGTCAGCATTCAAGGCCATAATTCAATTCATAAAATAATATATCGACGGTGATCTGACAATACCTGCTATGTGCATAAACGTTAATTTTACAGGGGGAATAAAAAACCGTTCTTATTTAAATAAATTTACAACTGAATATCTAAATTTTAAACAGACGTATTAAATATTAATTGAAAGCAGATAGCAGATAGCAGACTCTATCGTATTGTGCCTAACAAAAATACAAGGCTAACTGTAGAAAAATCTAATTTTTGAATAAAATGTCAGTTAGCAAGTATTGTCAGATCACCGTCGATATGTGCAGTAACATTTAGCATGTTATAGAGATGAATTTGTGTAACCCACGGTAAAGTCTTGAAAACACAAAAAAAAAAAAATAAAAAAACGAAGATAATAAAGGTAAGTGCGAGGAATGATAGTAGAGCTAAAGGATCAATCAATGACTATCACAAGGTACCTATAAAACAAAATGTACATATCAACCAAGATACAGAGATAACTTTTTGATACATTCATGAATAAGATAAATCCATGAGACAAAGGTAAAAGATATGTGTCAAGGCAATCCTAGGCATGACACACAAAAAAATGTCCAAATCGACAACGGTACGGTAAGTCATGATGTATATTTACTGTAAAAACAAAAGATAACTTGGTTAGACAAAGAAGAAAATTAAAATGTCCTTATCAATACAAATATAACATTTGACATTATATACATCAATGAAAAAGATAAATCGATAAGACAACGGTAAAAGACACCTGTCAATGCAATCCTATACACGACGCACGATAAAATGTCCATATCAACGACGGTAAAACGATTTATACTATCCAAACAAAAGATAAATTGATTATGAAAAGCAAAAAAATATACTTGTCATTACACTGAGGTATTAAAATCATTTGAAGCTATAGGAGAAAGAAAATTTTACTATGAAAAAGGGACGAAAATGGGGCATTTATATGGGACTATAGGCATAAATACAAGATTTTCCTCGGAGTGGGAAATGAGGGGAAATCAAGAACTCGCGAAGGCAGGAGCGCTGTGTTCCTGAAAAGTCTATCCTTCGCCGGGATCGCTAGGAAGTACTGCTGTTCGCTACCTATTCTTTTTCAAAAGAAAATTAGAATTCGGGATTATTAAAATGCGAAATTGAATTTTCAGGAAAAATATCAAGAATCCATATGTAGGTGAAAAAGTATTCATTGAATATAACTCGGTAAATTATTATAGGTACAGGAAAAGATAATATTAAGGAAATTAAATAATTTAGATTTATTTACGTAATACTGGTATACCTAAAGTCAAGAAGTTGAGTTATGCAAAGATAAAAGGTAAAAGACAATACCAAACTGTACATAAAATATTTTAATGATGTTGATATGTGATGTTTCGAGGCCCCACGTTGGGCGCCAATTTATGCAATCCATTTTGTTAATAAATTAACAGGAGGCCTATAATATGCTCAGTTTGCCCAGCGAATAATTATTAGGGGTGAGTCAATAGTTTAATAAGTACCGAATGGCAAGGGCGCCACTCAATTTGAAGAAAAAATAAATATTTAAACTACATAAAATATTGAATTGTGAAAATTCAGAAATACACCTAAAAAAAATAGCAAACGATAATCGATAATTCTGAAAAGGAAAAAAATGTAAGGCATACAACTCAACCAAATCTTGACATAGGTAAAACCAATAAAATACTCGAGCATTTTTTAAATAAAAATAGTATATATTTTCACAGTGAGGTTAAAGATCAAGAAGTTAATAATTTTGAGAAATAAAATCAATTGTTGGTGAAACACTTTAAATAAAATCAATAAATAGAGGTTGAATATAATCAATGAATAGAGATTAACTCTCAATCAAATTCATCAAGTTCCAAAAAAAGTAATATAACAATGTACCTACCTCAATATACTTGCCACATAAGTTCAATAACAGTCGCTGGCCATATCATTATCATGAAATGAAAATATAAAAGATTTAAGTTTCCAAAAAACTAATTAAAAAAAAAAAAATTATGATTGAAAATTGTATTGATAAATATGGTCAGTTTCTGCTTAAGGAATAAATTCAATAAAATCAACTTGCACCTGTATGAAATCGAAAGTTGGGTTAAATGGTCAGGAGATAAAATAGAAACTCTCAAATATATAAAATATAGGACCAAAGTTAAAAATTGATCAATTTTCGACGAAGTCGGTACTTACTCAATAATTTTAAAGTTATACATGTTGTCCAACCTTGAATTTAGTTCAGATTATTGATTATGAATGATAACTTTTACATTCGTAAAACAGGGCAGTTTTAAAAATTAGGTAAAGATAAATCTATAATAAATTCAATAAATCAAAATTCCAGAAAATCAGTTATTCCACCATCACCTCGGTGTCAAGAATACGAAATTAAAATTTTAGTTATTTAAATGTCATATCAGTAAAAATTCAATCAATTATGTTAATTGATCATAAAATAGATAATTAAGAAAAATATATATTAATAGTTATTTTTTATACAAGACGATAAAATGTTAGTTTATCGTTGACCGGAAAAGTTAATTCCGAGCGGAATCGCGAGTGAATTAATTCCGGGAGACCATAATGGCATTTTATCATCGTGTGTAAAAGAATAGTATATAGGAAAAGTGACCCGTTCTCGGCCGACGGTGTAAGTTGACGGGCGAAGCGTAGCCGAGGCCGACAAATACCGAAGGCCGAGAATGTGCTTTTCCACCGAAATACATACTATTTTTTCTGCAATCGGTTAAATTTCTGTTAAATGTTTGTCTTTTTGTTCCAATTGTTCAGCAGTACGGGAATCACTTTCCCGGCCTAGGACGGAAAAGTGATTCCGGTATTGTTATTCATTGATTTCTTAGCAACTATTGAAACATAATTAAAATACCAGAATATTGAGTTTTGCGACCTGTCAACCGGTCAAACATGCTGACATTTCTTCTTAATCGCAGAAAAGTTTTTTTCCATAGCCTAATAATTATGGACACCTGTAGTATCAAAAATACTTAGAAATCATTTGAGTCGAACACTTTTGCATAAGTAGAAATTCGTTTGACAAACTTTGACAAATAAATGAAAAACAAAATATCTATATATATTTTTGACAAAATAAACGTCTTTATCTATCCTTGCTGTTAAAGTATCATTTAATCCAGCCTTGCGGTTAAAGTACTACTTTATCTACTATTTTAAGGAGAATAAAGGCTACTTTACTAGTAGCTATCGAAAAAAAGTTATTAATGAAACTTTATACAAGCCTCCATTACAACAAAAAGTGAAATACGGTAACCATCCAGCCATTCATTTTCAGTCACTTGACCAGGAAAGTGGCACATGGAAGTTATAGATTCTAGCCTTGAATCAAGGTAGATAGAGGCTAGAAGTTCTCAGTTATCGTCAAATGTGGAGGTACAGGAGTCAATACGTGAGGGACTTGATTCCTCCAGGAAATCACTTCAAAAGCTCTATGCCCAGAGATGTGGGCTTGTTGAAAATGTATTCCTTGAGAAAAACAGCTCCTCGGAAAAACGGCTCCTCGGAAAACACTAGAGTAATAGAGGCATTCCATGAACAACCATTACTTGAAAAATAAAATAATAAGGATTTACCACGAGGTGGTTCGTAATTCAAACTTGAATAAAACAGTAATCACGAGACTTTTGATTTAATTTTTCTCGGTAATCAACGGAACTTTGCCTTGCGCAACTTTATTTCGCCAAACTAATGCCTGATGGCAGATAAGGTACTTTTCTTCACGAGAACGGTAATCACAGTTAGGGAAGATGGCTGCCCCCCAGGCCAGAATCGGCCTTTCAGGGCGAACGGCAAAATTTAAAAGGAACAAAGAAAAGGACAAGCTGAACAAGCAGAACTTCCTGTCAAAAAATAGCCAACGGATAGTTTTGGTATTGGTACTTCAAGTTTAAACGAAAAGCGTGACCTCTAGGTTAATAATTGCTATTAATATGTTCGACAAAAATCTTCTATCAAGTTCTTTTATTAATGGCAGTCACCAGACTGTCAGCATTCAAGGCGATAATTTAATTTATAAAATAATATAATGTGAAGTAACATTTAGCATGTTACAACCTATATGTTCAGTTCCCGAACCCGTAGCCACTCGGACATTTGATTTCGAATGACATTTCAAGTTCAATTAATGAGTAAACAAAATGGGTGAAAATTTAAAATCAATCGTGGTGTCCATGTGCCAATCAATGTACACCAAAAAAGTATAAAGAATTAATATTTATAGATTATCTAGATGAATAAAAGAAACTTATATGAAAGCTTACATTCAAGATAATGTGTGATCAAAATTTATAGCAGCCAATGATGTCCTAAGAGCACAAAATAGAATTATCGCTTTCCAGAATTTGGCAACTGATATACTCTCTGAATTGAGAAGAAAAGATTTATCTATTCTCATTTCTAATTTATTTATTCCAGAAAATTTTCACATTGTGTTTAGTAAATTAAATAGGTATGTGTCCTCTTGACAACTTATTCAAAGTGAATGTCCCATCTGTTTTTTCAGTAGGCTGAGAGCAAGAGATGGAAATACAATCAAAGCGTATCGAACCTACCATCCGGAAACGCCATATTCTTAGAGATTTTAGTACCATCCAACATGGTTCGCCCGAACAACGCTTATCAAATATTAGAAAAAGATAAAAAAAATTAAAAATACTAATTTTTGAAAGCCAAAGGACCGATAGAATGCGACCGCCATATGTATACGTGAACAAACACAACTCTTCCGCATAATTTTTTGTCTCTGTCCACTCAACAGGTTATTTAGTATTCCTCGTCCGTTTAAGTAAGTTCTTAAATTCTGTAGCTGAGTTTTTGTTGCATTTGCTTCCTCTCCCCCTTCAGGTGTCGTCTTTTATTTTCCGTGTGGCGGACTTCATCTTCAGATATTCTGCTGCATACAGGAAACATTTTAAGGAACGGTTGAATGTTTCCAGTCTGACTTTTTTACAGGAAACCTTTCGCAGAATTTCACGCCATCTAGTGCAAGTTGCACAGTTCAATTTTTCATTATAACTTTTATGTAATCACCGTCCAAAGTTTCCAAGGAGCGATATTACAGACTGGCATTTTCATAAGGCCTGCGTTAAGTTTTATGTCATTAATTCTGTATTGTGTGGATTTAGGGATATATATTAAACAGCTATAGCAGTTTTTAAACCCTATTGAGGGTTTACAGGGATATAATTTAACATTAATGATAAATTTTCTTCTGTTCAAAAGCTCAGACCCCAACACTGCCCTCAAAGTGGGGTTTTATAGCATAAAACTGGAGAAAAACGAAAAATTAGCATTCCATCCCTGTCCAAGGCAGGGATTGGACTGAACAACCACTACCGATCGTCCTCGAAAGTTCTCGGGCGAACCGGATAACAACGGTCGTGGGGCATTCATACTGAACGTTCTTCAGCAATCAACTTTTTTGGCCTTCTACTAATCATCTGTCTGCGAGTTCTGGGAAATTTTTCGATTGCTCATGCGTAGTTACCGGTGGTCGACGGTCGTGATCGACCAAAATTTCGAACTGGCTCGAAATTCCAACCGGTCGCTGTTGGTGGACCGAAGATGGCAGTAATGGAATCGCTTGTTTTAGGTTGTTTTTTTTGCCTGCTCGAGGACGATCGATAGTGGTCGTTCTCTAATCCCTACCTAAGAGGGTTTAGAGTTGGAATTTTTTCAATATGATTTTTTTTCTCCGAGATTAGAAACCACTTCGATTGTGGCAAATTTCATGTCTCTAGCTCATCTAGAAATATGTGAACCTTCTGGACACTTATATACCTACATATGGACTTTTTTCCTTCAACCCCCTATAACCACCAGGACTACCACCCCAAAATTTTCAAATGAGACAGGGGGTCGAGTGATAGATCATTTCAAAGGACTGTTTACTCTGTACATTTTGCCGTCCTATTTTTTGAATTTAACGCCGCTTTAATGGCTGCCATGTTTAAATTTAGTTTTGGAAAAGGACGAATGCGCCAGTCTACACATACGGTTCAATATTTTATTTTCTGTCCAAAACAAAATCAGTTTGTCGGTGAAACACTTAGTGAAAGAGAAAGACAAATATACAATTATGATGCTCCCAATGTAGCTTATTTGCCGTGGCGTCATCTACTTGAAATTGCTTGGAATGTAACTGTCAAAATTTCACCAATTTTCACCTTCAAAATTCGTTTTAAGATCATCTCAAAAAATCCGCAATAATTTTCAAAATCCTTTGGCATAAACATTATTTGATAGATTTGCTACAATTCGCTTTTTTTAATTTTTCGTGGTTATCGATAAAATATGCTTTTCACGGATCCGAGCTTGATAAACATGCAAATATGCAACCACCAACACATTTAGTTGTTTTGGTGGTTGCGAACATGATTTTTGAATTTAAAAAAAAAAGGCAGAATAGCTGCGAATTATATCTAGAAGCGAATTCTAGATAATCGATCAAAGAATGTTTATGCCAAATTAGAGCCAATTCTGATGTGTTGTTTTTTCAAATAACTTAAAACAAGTTTCGAAAAATCAACCAATCAGTTGTGTTGTGGCCTCAAGCTCAGTTTTGCAGAATAACACCCATTTCAATATTCAAAAATACTTATTTATCTTTGAACACACTTGATGCTTCTTCACCTACTTTTTTATTACAGCAACACGTAAACAATCAGGTGTTTTTAACGATATATAGGCATTTTTGAACATTGAAATGGGTGTTATTCGGCAACTGTGAGGTCAAATTTAAAAAATAGGATGATGTTGGCTCTGGGGCTTAGGGGGTTCAAGGAGCGAAGTCCAGTTTTACGTAAAAAACCTTTCCCCTCAATAAATTTGTTGACGTGCTTCGGTGATTTCCGGAAATCTGTCTGTTTACGCTGATAACGTAGGTGGCAAGTTTTGAAATGAAAGCCCTATGTATAGATTTAAATACCTAAGTACTTAACCCGTTAAGCGCCACAGCAAAACTTGTCCAAGTAGCCATTATTTTCAATTTTGTTATTTTACTTACCGCTTATATTTTGTACAAGTAACTATACTAATATGTTTTTTTTACTACTAACCTGAGAAATAGACATTATTCAATCTATTTTTCTAAGAAAAAATTGAATTTCTCTCCCTAGGTTAATAATGAAAATAATGAAAAAATACCTAGGTCAATAATGAAAATGACGTAATGACGCAAGGATATTGTCATGTTTCTATTGGTTCAATTTCAATTTCATACGTCAATTTGAAAAAAAATACAGGTTTCTGTGGAAGTAATATAAGCTGTTGATAGAGGGCAGCACTTTCAAGAGGGCGTTCACAAAAAATAATTAGAACACAGATTTTAAACAAATTTTTTATTTTCTACTAGCAGTAGTAAAAAAAATTCTATATATTCCTCGGTAGAGAAAGTCATTATATACCTCAAGCATTATAAACCTCGGCGCTGCGCGCCTCGGATTATAAAAGCTTTTGGTATATAATGACCAGCTTCTCTACCTAGGTATATAATATACTATTTTTATTATTTAGCATATTTTTGGAGAAAAATTCATGGCGGTCACTAGTGATAGGAAGATTCATTGCAATTCTAGTCATCGGTCACGATATCGGTCATGTTTGTGCAGGTGTTTGTGGCATGGCGCTAGGTCGCAAGTTCCCGCCTTTTTAGTTCAACTGACAGCTTGTTCATTCTCAGCCAAAACACGGATTTTTATTAGGATTTGTGGCTCTATCACAATGCCTCAAAAATATGCGAGTGAACGTACCAAATGTATTATTCGAATAGCAAATCAGTTTATACCGAGTGAGCAAGACCCAAGCTCTGTTCCAACCGACACGAGAACCGTTCCAGAACCAGTAATTTCTACTTGCCCACTTATTTCTCGAGAAGTTGAATGTTTATCCTACTTGACAAATGAAATGATCGACTGGAAATTACTGTTCTAGAATGGTTTTCAAGTCGGTTGGAACAGAGTTCAAGAAGACTCCGATTCAAAACCATTTGGTTCGGTTCTGACTCCCTGGATGATCCAGAATATATTGCAAGTGATGATTCTGATTATTTTGATGATTCTGTCAGCTCTAGTGAGCCAGAAAATGTAAAATAAAGGGGCACCATTTAATTTTTCGTCTGTTTCCCACAGGGCCACTAAAATCAAAAGCCTGACTTATGAAGAAGTTCCGTATGGGCCACAGCGGGCAGGCTGTTCTATATAATTTAACATACTATCGGGCATCTGGCCTAGAGAACTTTGAAAATCTGGCAGCGATAGTCGGTCATTGGTGACCGCCGTGGCCTACCAGGAACTACACCGATCGGTCACCACTGACCGCCATGGCGCTTAACGTGTTAAAACTCTCGACTCTTATTATTTGATGATCGTTTATTTTGATGTCCAAGTTATTAGAGACACTATCACAGTAAGCACCAAAAGCTATATGTATTTTTTCAGGATGTTTAAAAAAATCTGATTTAGAGCCAGCCATCTACTACTGGCTAACTAAGTTTTGAAAGCACACGACCAGGCCCCACCTTACCTACCTTACCGGCTAATTATCTCACGAACTCCTCTCGAACAGTCATCTTAAGTTTTACAAAGACCACCGGTATTTCTTCGGATACGTTTTTCTGAACCTGCAAACCCTATGCTGAACTAGCTCTTGTCTTTGAGCCGTGAACTCTTGACAACACACCTTATATTAGGGTTAACATTTTTGATTGAAGTTGTCGGATTATTAGTGGCGCAACGATTTCCTTTTTTGGTTCAGAGGGCTTAAAGTTCCTCAAAAATTCCGACTTTCACTTCTACCATTGAGTGTGTATCTGTAGCTGACATATGACATTACTTCATTTCTACCTTCGATGGTTTACCTGATCACCAATGTATGACTGCTCAATCTGTATTACCAAGGGAAGGAGGCTGCTTGAATGTGTTCAAATTATTAAGGAAGGAAACAATTTGTATTCCATGCAAAATTCAAATTTATTGAGAACTTAGCGTAGTAGAGCGCTTCGGGCTTTCGCCATCATCAGTACTACTTGTCAGGTTCCGACACAGAAGTTAACTGTTTTTAACACGTGAATAATCTGGTACCTGCTGTGGATGTGTACCTAAGCATTTTCTCCTTTTCAAGTATGTTATTTTCCTTTAGCTCTATATTAAGTTCTTTTCGGATATAATTTTCGTCTTTGAGTTCGCTATCCACCCCTGGATTTGTCGTTTCTACTGACTAGTGCAGCTTGTTTAGTAATGTCGCCGAGATGAGAGACTCTCGTCTCTCGGCTCGTCTTATCTCGTCTCGAGAGAATGCTTTCACTCGTGGAGAATTTCTCGAGTTCTCTTGAGCTCTCCCGCTTTCTAGAGGAATATAAATTTATTGTTATATTGATTTTGAACCCTCGAAATAACTAAATAAAGATTATTTTATTTCCGTCTAAATTGCAAGCAAAATAATCTTACGCCAAGTCAAAACAACAGTCATTTGTATTTTGGTCCAAGTGCGATGAATCATTACGGTCCTGCTTTTGAAAGAGTAGGTGAGACGGCAAGTTTAAATGTTCTTAATATGAGTTAAGTAAACATTTTTGGCCGTATGTTATTTTCTCTCACAGGATTACCTACTAATTCCAATACATAGGTACTAAAACGTTTCGCTACCCATATATTATCCAGAAACCAGAGATTAATGAACAAATTTCAAAAATATTAAAAGATAACATTATCATCCATCTTGCAGTCCCTGGCCATCACCTGTATGGATGATACCGACGAAATAAGATACCTATACATATATTCAAGAATGGAGTATGGTAGTAGATGGAAATTCAATAGATCTACTATAACATTCGTATTTCAAAGAGCCTTTCAACGAGCCTCTGCTCGAACTAGAGTGTCATTTGAAAAAAAAAATGTTGATGTGTCTAGAGATTAGAAGGTTGATGGAAGAGGGTTGATATTGTCACATACAAATTAGAGAAAACTAACTATATGGCTACTGAAAATTCCAATTTCTCCAAATTTGGAAATAAAGACCAAAACTTTCGGAACGTGTATTTTCAAATTCATTCGTAGGAATTTATTGTGCCTGCGATATAAGTTTGCCGCCGACGACACTCCACACTTTGAGAAGTTTATTTATGCCCGTTGCAGTGGCCATAATGCAAAATTAATTTGGCGAATGTCAAATATAATGCCGCCTGCCGCCTCCGTTTTCTAAATTAAATGTGATAAATAAGTGAACGTTAATGTGGCCTTTTGTGCGTTTAAAACGTAAATGAAAATGCAATTAAGTTTTCGGAACGCGCAGAGCCTACCTCTCCTGTGTTCTTTCAAAAATTGTCGACTGGCTTGCGTTTTGTTATGGTAATTTCTTTTAATGACCTGACTTCCTTTAGTAGTAGCTCTATCTAGTTTTTGTTTGTTATGCTAGAGCTTTTGTTTAGGTTCTTCACCGTTGTCAAAAACATGAGACTTGCTCATTCATTGGTTACTTCATTCGAAGGCTTTTTCAATATTTTGGATAACTATGTGAATGTACAATTTCTCCATTCGTTAATAGTCCAGTGCTGCTGTCACCAGCCTGATATCATTCATTGTCGATATCTACCAATATTGCATTGAATTAATTTAGGTACTTAAAAGTGTGTGTAATACATTGGATCTCAAAGAAATATTTAAATTGCAATTTTTATTTAAAATTCTTTCAATATTTTTTTTTCCTTAGAAACAAAGTGTTTAGTTTTTTTCAAAGATTGGTCAATTTTTTCAGTTCGTAAAACATTCTGCTCAGAAATCGCATTAGAAAATATATTACCATAGAAGGAAATTTATACTTAACCCATATGTTTGAAAAGAGTACTTTTCACACTAGACAGTTCGCGAAAATTAGGCATTTTCACGTGTGTGTCGGTTATCATATTAGATGCGCAGCCACTTTCTCAAAAAAATTAAGTACCAGTATTAATGCGTTCTAAAGTACAAGAAAATTAAACTTATTGAAACGAGCATGATGATATTGAATCGATAGCCGGAATTATCGAACACTTAGTTTGAGAAGTTAGATAGTATAATACATAGCCTTACCCAACAAAGTTTTTGGCCGGAATAATTGCTAGACTGGGTAAAGAGCGCAACGACCTGAATATATCGCGAGAGGGGAGAGCTGGAGTTTCCATTTTAAACAGAAGACTGGAAGCGGTGGTCTAGTAATTAATGAAATCCTCTCGCCTCCAGCAGACTTGTCATCTTTGACAGGCGGAATGCGAAACACATAACGAGGCCTTTCCTCTCAATAAATGACTATATTCGTGCACATACCGTGGCAGGGTGAGAGTTTAGAGTTATGTTGTTGGCAGGGAGTATCTTAATTACAAGGAAAATACTTGCCAAATTCAAGGAAATAATTAATAATATATTTGGTAGAATATATCACGAAAAAGAAAATGGTTAAATCTACTCGTTGTTACATACTACTTTCGTCTAATCCCTGTCAAGTCTTGCGTAAAAAACTGCTCTCTCCATTCGCGCATTATGCTTTGTCGTCGTAATTCCTTCAATAGGCGCGTCTTAAGAGGAAATTTAAATGTTGCATTTCGTCGTGTTCTCACTTGCAAACTCTTTAAGATAAGAAAGACTCTCTATGTGTCGGATTATTTGTACAGCTGCCAGGCGCCTTGCTGCCTGGATTTGTAGCTGCGGATTATGGAGGTAAACAAGCAAAATAATTGGCTTTAGTTTCACTTTGGTGGCTTTATTTTGCGCTAAATGGCTTTTAAAATGTAACCGAGAAGCTGTTTTGTAGCTACGACAGATAATGCCCTTTGTTTTATGTTAAATTCTTTATTATCAGTAAACACCCAATTTTTTTTTTCAGTTCGGCAGTCTTGGTGTAAAACAAATTATAGATGAGCCTACTAGCTTCAACTCCTATTGATTATACCGGGTGTATCAGGTATGAGTACAAATATTTTAACATGAGATAAAATGGCCCATTTCAAGCTGAAACTGTCCTATCAACCATGGGTCAATTATTAGTATTTTCGGAGTTATGGCAGAATTTAAATTTAGAAAAATATTAACAACGTGACAACATCGTACAGGTATTATCTTTGCCAGGATATAAAAATGTAAATGAAACTTTAAATAAATTTAAAAGTTTTTTCTTTGCAAGGAGTTTATCTATTTCCATCTGTTCAGGTTTTGGTTTGTTATTCGCTTTCAAATATTGTTAAAATAAGTTGCATTTTCATCACTTTTCTAGTAAAAATAAAAAATGTGCCGTTTTATTAAGTTGTGGATTGCACTCAATGACACTTTTGCACTAAACATTCAAGAGAAAAAGTAAATAATACTCACTCAGCTACTTGCCAAATCCTCATTATGGAAATTATTAATTTTTGTTAAAAGGTTCTCAAAACACTCAAATCAACACGCAGATTTTGCACACTCACGCTCCCCGTATCACGCAATCTTTGTGAAACTGGCGCAATTTTCTTTCATCAGGTGGGTGCTCTTGGGAAATCTTTCCCTGTGAATTCTGGCGGCTGAATGGGCATTTTGCAACGATTTTGCCTGAACAAGAATCTGCATATTCGACGTTTGTAAACATTTTATTTTCAAAAAAGAATGAATTACGCGCGTTTCCAATGCTAACTGACAAGACAAATTAAGTGTGTGTGTGTGTGTGTTAAGCTATGTTGCCAGATGTTCAGATACCGATTTACGAGTGAAAATTTCTTGTTGTTTTTCCAATTTTTCATTATTGTTGTTGACTAAAAATGCCTAATTACCTAAAAATTGAATGAACTAATTTTTTTTAAATCCCATAATGATTAAACATTTTTTATCTTTCAAATATTCGTCAAAAAATGTCAAACCTTCAAAGGCCTTTTTCTTAAATATGGTTGAGTTTGGACCCCATGTAGTATAAACTTTTTTTATTCAAGATGGGCCATATTTTCACGTGTTAAAATTTTTGTCGTCAAACCTGATACACCCTATATTAAATTCAGATATAGAGTTTCTGAAAAGTAGAGGTCGATCCTTCCCCTAACATTTCCAATCACTTACTAGTTGAACGTGAGTTTAAGCTTCAGATATACAGGGTGACTGGTAAGTGGACGTATTCCTTTGAGGAGATGACATTAGAGCCTATTTGCTACCGATTAAACACTATTTACCTCTATACCATTCTTAACGGTTTTCGCGATATTTTCATTTTTCTAATTTTATAAAATTCACTACCTTATGAGGCAAATATTTAAAATTAACGAAAATAATAAGGACCTTTCTGAAAGTCGTGTTTTAAATTTTAAGCTGACACACTGACAAAAATATCAGCATTGAAAATTATCGAAACACTAATGTTAACTATTGAGTTATTGCGGTTTAAACTTAACTTTTCTTGTTAAGTTTCTAACTAATGACTTATTTAACCCTAAAAATATCGAAAATTTCATAGTACTTCAAACGTACAAATAATTGGCAAAAGTACTCCATTTTATTGTCTCCAAGATAAGGTACATTATTTCAGAATTAGCTTTTTGCTTTCTTGTTTAAATAAATTATTTTTATTTTAAGGAGAGACGATATAATTTTCAACAGAATTCTAATTTATACCTGTTTTGGATATCAAGTGTTGCAATAAAAATTTTATCAAATTTTTTAGTAGCTAATAGTAATAGTTTTTAGTAAAGAAGTAATTATTATTTTCTGCTTGAAAATTTTGAAATTTTCATAATAAATTACTGGCACTCTATGGCCAAGCATTGTTGAATGCATTCTCTTTCAATAGTTCACAATTGGCACCTAATTTTTTCGTTCCATAATAAAACAATAATTACCATTTGAAAAAATGTATTTCCTATCATAATAAAAAAAACAACATTCTCAAAATGAAATGGAAAAACTTTTTGATACAATTTAATCAATAACTCATTAATTTTCAAAATGACTAACCCCATTCCTTATGCAATTACGAGCCCGTCTTCGTATTTCTGTCCTGGTTACTCGATTTGAAAAGTTCTGTCGCAATATCGCAACAGGAGTTAAATCAGGGCTCCTAACAGGCCATGGTATGGGTCCACCTCTTCCAATCCATCTATTCGGAATCCTTTGGTCTAAGAGTGCCCTTATTGGTTAGACGATAGTGTGCAGGACATCCGTCAAGCTGGAAGATCATCTGTTTGCCTGTTCGCTAAAGGGACATCTTGTAGTAGCTCATACAAGTTGTTACGTGAAAATTCTTCATAATTTTCACCGTTAAGGTTATCAGGTAAAAAATCAAAATTTGTTATTCCTTCTCTAATATTGTAGCATCCTCAACATCCGAATTCAGAATAAATCTGCAGAACTGAATTCTGCGAATTAATGGTTTCTTTATGCTGAAAAATTTCGAAAACTTCATAAAGTGTGTTTTTTTTTTAAAGATAATTCCCCAAGTCAAAAATTTAGTAACTATGTTGGCAACACAAGCCTTTTCTACATGAAAAATTTGAAAGCATTGACAATTTTACATTGTATTGCCAACATAATGTCAGTTTGACTTTTATCTTTAAAAAAAAAAACGCACTTTAGTCCACCAAACGTACAAATGATTGTTAAAAATTCTCTATTTTATTGTCTTTAAAATAAGGTTGTTTTATTGTTGATTTCATAATTTTCATTTGTAGGAGTAACGGTTTTATTCTCGCATTTAGAAGAATTGTAAGTTCAGACTAAGTAAGCAACATTATTTTCCAGTCTTTTCTTATTGCAATTTGGTGTGATACTCGCCAATCATGTTGATATTTATCAACAGGTATACCATACGCATTTTTCCATTTTTTGAATTAATAATAATAAACAATAACAAAATTTAGTTTCAGTTTTTCGTCCAAAGTTTTGATTTAAATAGTTCTGATGATAGTCTTTCGCTGTTAACTTCTATCTAAAATGGCAACGTTTAGCTATGCTGAATATGCGGACATTTTATTTATTTATGGTTTTTCCAATGGAAATGCAGCTGAAGCTCAAAGAGAATATGTACGTCGCTTCCCAAATAGGCGCATTCCACATGTTAGTGTGTTTGGTGCAACTTACCGTCGCATTTCAGAATCTGGCAGCCTTCAACGAGTAGAACGCGTAGGAGCTCCTCCTGCAGACGTTAACATTGATGGTGAAATTTTGAGACTACTTGAAGAAGGTCCAACAACAAGCACCAGAAAAATTTCCCGACAGCTGGGTGTTTCACAATGGAAGGTCTGGTCAGTGATTCATCAAAATGGTCTTCACCCATTTCATCACACTCCTGTGCAAGGACTAGACGAGGGTGATCCGGCGCGCAGAGTTCAATTCTGCAGATTTATTCTCCATGCGGATATTGAGGATGCTTCATTTTTAACAAGAATTTTATGGACCGATGAATCAAAATTTAGCAGAGAAGGAATAACAAATTTTCATAATTTGCACTACTGGGCCGAAGATAATCCGCATCAGAAGAAGCAAGTTAGTTTCCAAAGAAAATTTAGTGTCAATGTATGGATGGGAGTTATCGCCAATAATTTAATTGGACCTCATTTTTTACCGGATAACCTTAACGGTGAAAATTATGAAGAATTTTTACGTAACAACTTGTATGAGCTACTAGAAAATGTCCCTCTAGCGAACAGGCAAGAGATAATCTTCCAGCATGACGGATGTCCTGCACATTATCGTCTTACAATACGGGAACTCTTAGAGCAAAGGTTTCCGAATAGATGGATTGGAAGGGGTGGACCCATTCCATGGCCTGCTAGGAGCCCTGATTTAACTCCATTAGATTTTTATGTATGGGGGCACCTGAAAGAAATCGTATATGCCACGGAGGTAAATACGCGCGAAGAACTGATTGAAAGGATACAGAATGGGGTTGCGATATTGCGACAGAACTTTTCAAATCGAGTAACCAGGACAGAAGTAAGAAGACGGGCTCGTGATTGCATAAGGAATGGGGGTAGTCATTTTGAAAATTAATTACATCACTTGTTGGAAAAGTTTTTTCATTTAATTTTGAGAATGTTGTTTTTTTTTTTATTAGGAGAATGTTGTTTTTTTTTTATTATAAGGTAGGAAATACATTTTTTCAAATGGTAAATATTGTTTTTTTTTCAAAGATAAAAGTCACACTTACATTATGTTGGCGATACAATGTAAAATTGTCAATGCTTTCAAATTTTTTATCTAGAAAGAGCTTGTGTTGCCAACATTGGTAGTGAATTTTTGACTTGGGAATTATCTTCAAAAAAGAAACAGACTTTATTTGGAAGAGAGTGCATTCAAGAATGCTTGGCAATAAAGTGCCAGTAATTTATTATGCAAATTTCAAAATTTTCAAGCAGAAAATAGTAATTACTTCTTCTTTACTAATAACTATTACTATTAGCTAGTAAAAAAATTGATAAAATTTTTATTGCAACACTTGATATCCAAAACAGGTATAAATTAGAATTCTGTTGAAAATTATATCGTCTCTCCTTAAAATAAAAATAATTTATTTAACAATAAAGCAAAAAGGTAATTCTGAAATAATGTACCTTATCTTGGAGACAATAAAATGGAGTACTTTTGCCAATTATTTGTACGTTTGAAGTACTATGAAATTTTCGATATTTTTAGGGTTAAATAAGTCATTAGTTAGAAACTTAACAAGAAAAGTTAAGTTTAAACCGCAATAACTCAATAGTTAACATTAGTGTTTCGATAATTTTCAATGCTGATATTTTTGTCAGTGTGTCAGCTTAAAATTTAAAACACGACTTTCAGAAAGGTCCTTATTATTTTCGTTAATTTTAAATATTTGCCTCATAAGGTAGTGAATTTTATAAAAATTAGAAAAATGAAAATATCGCGAAAACCGTTAAGAATGGTATAGAGGTAAATAGTGTTTAATCGGTAGCAAATAGGCTCTAATGTCATCTCCTCAAAGGAATACGTCCACTTACCAGTCACCCTGTATATATATATATATTTTTTTCTGTCACGGTAATTCTCGTTATTTTAATTTAAAAAAAAAAACCTTTGCGATGATCTCCTGTCTATTCCGTCCCACACTGGAGTTACTTATTACTTAATATACCTGACTTTTTGGCATACATGCACGAATGCAAACAGCTCGTTTTAAAAAAGAAAAGCACCCTGGCTTACCTAGGAAATAAAAGTGCTATGAGCCTGCGTCATAAGGCCCTTTATAAATTATTATAAAAACAAATAAGACTCCTGAAAATTGGCACGCATACAAACGCGTTCCAAATCAGGTAACGATTGCAATTATATTATGTTGAAAACAGTAGTTACCTTAGTCATAACATTATGTCAAAAACTCGAAAAACACTGAAAAGTCTTGCGAGATTTGAACATATAGTCACAGAAGGTGGTGCTTTCGCCAAGATGTACAGAATTGGAAGGCTGATTCTAGATTTTACACTGCTATTCGGAAAATAGGATCATCGCGTTTATTCTGGATTTTGCAAGAATAGATTACGGATATATAAAGGCCGCTATTAGTTAGTAGTTTTCAAGTTTAAGATTGACATGATTTAGATAGTGATTATTGTTAAGAGTTGTAAACAGTTTAGTTGCTTGAGTTAATTAGTGTCATAGTGTATAGTAACGTGGAATAAATTATTGTTGTGTTAATTTGACTTTTTTGGAATAAACGGACCCAAGATTTCTGTCACGCACCCCAGAGCCGTGGCATTGGTGTCAGAAGTGAGATGTAATTCGAGAACTGCAAAGTAAAATACGATTGAAGAGTAGTCTGAACACTATTTCGGACACTAAGTAAACACTGGGACAGTTAGTCAGTGTAAGCAGCGACAATCAACAAAAGAGACTTGACCGATTGTGTAAATTATCCCGGAAGTGACTGTATACCTCATTTTCATTGTGGAAGTGAATTTTCAAGTAAGTTATAGAAAATTCTATTTGGAAACCAAGGAAGATATCGAATTTGTAACTTCACCGACGTGTTTGCTTTATCAATCGACATTCAGGAAAGACATTTCAAGAAAATTCTAGAACATTCTATTCGAGAATAAAGCAAGTTATCCAATTTGTTATTTCACCGACGTGTTTGGAACTTCAAGCAAAGACCAGGGGCCTTATTCTGTAAAAAACGAAGCGTTCGATTCGGTAGAATTTCTTCGATTGTGACGTCATTTTCGGTTTGCTAGCGTGGAAGCTATTCCGAAAATGCCGAAAATGACGTCACAATCGAAGAAATTCTACCGAATCGAACGGTTCGCTCTTTACAGAATGAGGCCCCAGGAAAGATATTTGAAGAAAGTTTGAGCAAAATTCCAGAATATGCCTATTACGAGACAACAAGCAAAAAGGAAGAACAAAAAAATTGAAGAACTTCTGTGCAAAATGTTGGAACTTCACCAAACGACAACAAGAAAAACAATACGAAGAGGCCAGGCGACGAAAGGAAAAACAAGAAGTAGCTAAACGACAAAATGGAAAACATGAAGGAGAAGCTAAACGACGAAAAGAAGAACAAGAAGAAGAAGCTAGATGACAACACGAAGAGGCCCGCAACAAATAAGAAAAACAACAAGAAGAGGCTGGGCGACAACAAGAACGGCGATAAGATCTTGGAAAACTGCAGAAAGTATTTCAAACCATTCAAGGATCTGTCGCGTTAGCGGTTACTAGAACAAAAGATTAAGGAAGTGAAAGCCGAAGTAAAAGTCGATGTTCAAGAAGTAAAGAACGATGTTCAAGCAATTAAAGAAAATATTCAAGAAGTTAAAGACAATGTTCAAGAAGTTAAAGACGATGTTTAGCAATTAAGAAAAGAAGTTGAGGACCAAGTTCAAGCACTTGAAGATAAGGTGAATAAATTAGAAATATAGTCCATCAATCCAGGTAGGGTTGAATAGGGAACTTGCAAGTGAACTAAAATTTTCCAAATTTGTTTTAAATCGATACTTTATACTGCACAATATGCATATGACCAGTTTTTATTTAACTGATATTGCCCTTCTTACACAAAAAATAATACTAAATTTGAAATAAAAAAATTCCCGCCAAAACGGTGCTTTCATGATGGCTACCTTTTTTGACGTCACGATTCTGTAAACAAACCTGTCAATAGGGAACTTGCAAGTAAAAAAAACTTACAAAAGCAGTCCTTTACAATTTTCTTCATCCATTGCGACAATTTCCACAAAAAGCAAACTTTAACAGACTTGAATAACACAAAAATAGCACTGCGTCAGCAGGAGTTTGTTAACTGCGTATTCGTTGTTTACAAAATTTTAACGTCACAAGCGCTGTCATATTGTGATTTTGTGTTTTCGCGCCAAAGTTTTTTATTTGAATTTCAATAATTTTTTTTTCGTACAATGTATAAATTAAAATGGAAAAAAAGAAAACTATGTAATAACTGATCACTAGAAGTATCTAAAAAAAAATAATTTGAGAAATATGAAAATTCCCTATTCTGTGCATATCTGTAAGCAAATCTATAAATTTCTATAAGCCTATAGACACTACAAAACGCATCGATTGCCAAACACTCCATAGGAAATATTTACGATCCTATAATATTCTGTGATCTACAGGAAGTGCAGAATTACAAATTGTCTTTAGGCAGCTATGAGCTTATAGAAGTTTATAGAATTGCTTACAGATGTGCACAGAATTGACCCATTAACCACCAACTTTTGACAGTTCTGCGTCCTGGACCATGTATATCCGACAATTTGAAGCCGCTTGTCACGCTTTTTCTGTGTTAAACAATAAAAAAATATATAATCAAAATTGCAGAACTGAAGGTCAAAGTACGTGCAAACTAAGCCCTCGCTGAGAATTAAACAATTCGAAGAGTAGGGGTGGGTTATGTTTTGGGCACCACCAACTCAAGACAGATGAGTCGGACTCTCCAGGAATTTATCTGGCGCCAAGTCCTTACAACTTGATAGAATTATTAAAATTAATAATAATAATTATTGGGCTGAGTGCATAAAACCAAATAGAGTTGTTTAATAAAAAGAAAATTTAGGAAAATAGGCTCTTAAAGCAATAATTGTAGTTCACAATTAATGATATTATTATTCCAAATTAAATTTAAATTCGAAAATTCAAAATACAAAATGTTATGGTAACTCAAATAAGTTAACCGAAAGTTGAAGACAGAATTAAGAAATAGAAAAATAAAAATGATCAATGGAACAGTGGAACGTCGACTCACACCAACGAAGAAATAGAATCATTTTACGAGGACATATCAACAATAATGAATGAAAATAAAAGCACACAAACAATCACCATAGGGGACTTTAACGCCAAACTGGGAAAACTACAAGATGACTCGGAAGAAAACTTAGGTAAGTTCAGCTTTGATGAAAGGAACAAACGAGGATATATGTTGCTTGACTTTCTATCCCAAAAAACAGCTATATGCAATGAGTTCATTTTTTAAGAAGAAGAAAAAAAGGAAATAGACGTGGGTCAGCCCCAACGGTCAAACTAAGAATGAAATTGACTACATCATATCCAGTAGAAAACAAATAATAAAAGACGTGAGTGTCCTAAATTCATTTAAAATAGCCAGCGACCATCGATTGATAAGAACTAAAATCAAAATAGACCAACACCTTCCTAGACAAGAGAAAAAACCAAGACAGATAGACTTAAATAAATTGAAGGTTAATAGAGAAATGTATAAGGAAGAGCTGAAACACAAGATTGGAGAACACAAAAATGAAATTAACCCTCCCAGCTTGGAAGTCTTAGCAAGCAACATTACATCACTGAAAGAAGCGGCTCAGAAGGTGGCTAAAAAAGAAAAAGTAAAGACTGAGAAGCTCAGTAAAAAAAAAAACAGAAAAAATCGATCAAAGAAATGAACTGTCAAGAGAAAACAAACCACAAGAATACAAACAGATATCTAAGGAAGCGAGACAGCTAATTAGAAAAGATCTTCAAAAATACTGGGAAGTTCAAGTTGAGGGGGCGATAGACGAAAATAAAAACTTAAAATGCATAAGAAAGGTTGAGGGCAGAAGACAGATAATGTCTTAAAAACAGAGACAACTTAGAGACAAGAGACGTATAAAAAATAATGGAAATAACTGAAAACTTGTACAAGGAACTATATACTTCCCGAACAAATGAGTATCCCTTATATCGAACAACTCAACAAAAGATTTTGAACATTGGTTCAGAAAAAATGCCCGACATAAGTGAAGACGAAATAATGCTAGCATATGAAAAACAACAGAGCACCAGCAAATGACGACATAATAATAGAACTTATAAAAAAAGGAGTAGAAGATATAATCACAGAATTATGCGAACTAAATCTATATATATATATATATATATATATATATATATATATATATATATATATATATATATATATGTCATGTAAAAATCTAGATTTTTACATGACATCCTCGAGTTATAAGTCTTCTGTGAAAGTGCACTATGCACTCAGTTATTATATTGTTTATTACTGCAATAGAGCTGTCTTGAATTTCAAGTAAGTTTATTGGGCCTTCTGCCTCCAAAAAAAGTGTTAATTGTCTCTTAGTAAGGAGTTTTCATTGTTATTTTTAGCGTCCTGATGAAGTCTGCAATGGTAGACGAAAGCTTGATGATTTGAATAAACAGACACTTAGTAGCACCTTACATCGTTTTACTTTGGCTACCTCTAGCATTTTGGGGAATCTCATCTATTAACTTTTCCTTTGTTATATATATATATATATATATATATATAAAAATCAATGTCTGTATGTTTGCGCCTTATGCGCTTCTACACCACTTATCCGATTACGATGAAACTTTAGTAGGTTGTTATGGCCATCCCAAGGAAGGTTTGTGGATAGGTTACGCATTTCGGAAAAAGAAATTAATTCTAAATTAATTATTAACTCAATTATGAATAAACTAATTCACATTACATAACATAACCCAACTTTTTTTTGACAACATGAAACAACGTTGCCACCTTTCATTTATTTAGGCTTGCGCATTCAACCGAAGTAACCCTATTATTTTTTGAATTCGAGAACGGCTGGACCGATCTTGAATTTAATATAATACCACGTTTCTCTATATAAGCCGAATTCGATTGACCTAGATTAGATCGATTTGGGTTCAATTTAAGTGAACTTCCTCTGATCTAGATCATTTTTTTGTTGATGAGGGTGCACTGATCCAACCACAATCGAACACAGTGTGGTTCACTTAAATTGAACCAGAT
This sequence comes from Ceutorhynchus assimilis, assembly GCA_917834065.1. Taxonomy (NCBI): domain Eukaryota; kingdom Metazoa; phylum Arthropoda; class Insecta; order Coleoptera; family Curculionidae; genus Ceutorhynchus; species Ceutorhynchus assimilis. The sequence goes on along the minus strand of OU892278.1, from coordinate 9,979,332 downwards.
CAATCTAGTCCGGTCAATCGAATTCGGCTATAGAGGGGAGGGATATAGGCTATTTTTTATCCCAAAAAAAAAAGTTCCGTTGCGCGAAACTCTGATACACTGGAACGCCTATAAACAGCCCGGGGCGCTCTAGAGCAGCTCTGGAGTGCTTCTTAAAATGCGTCTCTGAACTCACTGGCAAGCGACTCTGGTTTGACCTGAATTTAATTCAGCTACTAGATACGTTACGTTAGGCGGTACGAAGTTCGCCGGATCAGCTAGTACTTAATAAATGCCTGGAAGAAGGGAAAATAGCAGATGCATGGAATAACGTTATAGTAGTTCTCCCAATTAAAAAGGTGATAAATCAGACCTAGATAATTACAGGCCTATCAGTTTCCTTACCCAGATCTACAAACTTTTCACAAAGATGCTTACAAACAGAATTGCAAACAAACTGGACGACTATCAGCCGGTAGAACAAGCTGCATTCAGAAAGAATCATAGTACATGCGATCATCTCCTGACGATGAGACTGCTTATGGAGAAAGACACACAGTAGAACCTTATTAACATCTGAACAAAGGGAGAATTTTTGTCGGTTATAGGTACCGAAACTAGTTTTACAAAGAAAATTTGTGGAAATTAAAGTCAAAGGAAAATTGAAAAAGTTGGGGTTTGTGCAGGATTTGAACCTGCGACCTCCGCATTGCTAGTACGACACTCTACCAACTGAGCTAACAAGCCCGCCTGGTAGAGATTGGCGAATACATGATCACTTTCATTCTCCTCCCACTCACCCCAAACGTTTTTCAATTTTCCAATGGCTCACGAATGTGGCATCGGTCCTGCTAGGGTAAGTCACCTATACCACTATGTGCAGGTTTCGTCCACGATGTGTTAAAATTTCTTTGGCACTTATGAATAGCTTAAGAGACGCACGCTTAGATCAAAGATATACCCGGCTTTCAGAAGGGATCCGCCAGGGAGATACTATATCGCCTAAACTATTCAATTTGGCTCTTGAGGGAGCATTTCGACGTGTTCAATGGGAACAAAAGGGTATACTAATCAATGGAGAACGACTTACCCACTTGAGGTTTGCCGATAATGTGGTGCTTATTGCGGAGAATTCGGACGACCTACGGGAAATGCTGCTTGAAGTGGACACAGAGCTGCGCAAGATCGAACTACAAATGAACTTAAATTAGACCAAAATAATGTGCAAAGAAGATACCCAAATAATTATTAAGGACCAACCCATTGAAAAAGTAGAAAGCTATACGTATCTTGGGCACCAACTGAAACTGGGGAAAGAAAACCAGACCACCGATATATACCGCAGAAGAAGAGTAGCATGGACGGCATTTGGAAGACTTGCGTATATTCTAAAAAATCAGAATATCCCCTTAAGAATGAGATCAAGACTATTTGATCAGTGCATTCTTCCTGTACTAACCTATGGATGTCAAACATGGACATTAATAAAACTAACAATGGGACAGAAAAACTAAAGAATGGATTAGAAACCATTGCCACTCAAAAATGGAACTACGCCGGATACATAGCCAGATGTACAGACGCGAGATGGAATAACAGACTGTTGCGCTGGAGACCATACCTAGGACGACGAAATAGAGGACGTCCACCAATACGCTGGACAAACGACATAAAATCAACAGCAGGGTTCAATTGGAAAGGAGAAGCGCAAGACACAAGGAGATGGTGCCCATAGTTAAGAAGGGCCGGACGTATACTTAGATTTGTGGCTATACGTAAAAACCCTGAAGAAAAACAGTTATAGCACTCTGTATTTGTACTTAACCTTAGCCAAGGCTTTGAACTGAACCACAAGAAAATGAATGTAACTTTAATGTAACTCAAGCAATGTAAGTCAATCATTTACAGTTAATTTGATAAGTAAAACTATAGCTCATGGAAAATATTTAAATAATTTGTGTATAAAAAAACCGAAATAGATAGGTACATTTGAAAGCAAAGAAAATGTGGTTCAAGTTTGCAAAGAAAATCTGTCGTTATTAGGTTATGTCTCACCTGTTGGAATGGGCTTTATTTGCCTCGAAAATACTCTGGATTAATCTAGATCGAGATCCGGATTCGAGATCCTGGAGTGAGTGTCTTTACTTTACTCTTTAGGGCAGCTTTTCACTAGTGATTAAATAGAAAAGGTCAGAATCCACTGTGGGGAACAACGAGCAAAGCAATAATTACCGAATGGATGGTTGTAAAAGTTCGCAATTATAATATGTTATATATTATAATATAATTAATTAATAAATTCAATAATTGAGAATATAAGATCAAAATCCCACCAAGGCGAAGACAAGATCTAACTTCTTTGGAAAGACCTAATTTCTCAGGAACCACCAAACGTGAAAGAAAGAAGCACCACAGGGAATTGATAAGCTGTCCTAAAGGTAAGAGTAGGGATGAGGCAAAATGTCGGCAAATGTCAAAAAGAAATCAAGAAGATTTGTACGCACCAAAAATTGCACACAACAATATAATCAGAGAAAAATGACAACAGCTGACGACTAATGATAATAACAAGTAATTATCCAATAGAAGAATCATAATTTGGAGAATACGACATTGAATAAGCAATTCGTCTTGCAAAACTTAAACGCTTACAAAGGAATCGATTATCCCAAAACCAGTACCTACTAATCGAAAGGCCAATTGACAAAGATGCACGACATTTCTGACGTCAGCTGGCACACAAATCATGAGTGACATGACTTTTAGGTGTCACTATAGAATAGAGAGCAAAGAGAGCAATCCGGTGGTTTATGGAACCAATGATAAAACCGGATGCAAAACTAAATCTGGTACTGAGTTCAGCAACCGAACAGAGTACGAGCAGCATGCGGTACATACTTTGGAAACAGATCACGATTTGGGAAACATAACCCAAGGATAATTGATTTGTTCACATCTAAAATAATGAGGATTTATTATGGGAAAATTGAGTTAAAATATTGATTAAAATCGAGGAAAATCATTAGTCGTCACAAGAACTAGTCACAAGTGAAAATAGAATTTAAATATTAAAGTTTAGGGAAGTTTCAGGATCTGTAACTACCGGAATTATTGTTGAATTTTCATAAAGGAAAAATGTAAGCAAAGCTAATAAATTCAGGGGAAATAAGATATCTATAGAAATTTTGAATGGAAAACTGAAACTAATTAAAGGCAACTTTGGCACGTTACGGATGGACGCTAGCACTGATGGTGACGCTACGAGGATCTGCCTTAGATCTTCTTCAGTCCATTCCTTCAATCTACCAACAAAATTACCAGCATCTAAGTCAGACATTAGAATTGCGCTTCGGAAACCATTACAGGCAAGAAGTACTTAGAACTGAAGTTAAATCAAGAATTCAAAAACCCGGCGAGATTTCACAAAAATTCGAATCGGATGTTAAAAGGCTAGTGAGTTTGGCGTTTTCTGCAGCTGTGGAAGACATGCAGGAATGGATGGCAGTATCTGCGTTTATTGATGGTCTCAGCGATTCCAAGATTCAGGAAAACCTGCGGATATCCAAGTTCAGGAAAAGTACTTCCCTTGTCCGAGAATTGGAACTGGAAGCAGTGCCTCACGACCTAGAATACGAGCAGTGTCTATTCAGAAAAAGTAGCGAAGCCCTTGTCTGAGCATTGGAATTGGAAGCAATCTTTGGTGCCTCATGACCTAGAATACGAGCAGTGTCTATTGAAGACCCAAAGGATAAACAATCGTCAAAAAAAGATGGTAGCTTCGAGAATCCTATGAGTAAGTTCATGGATTGAAAAATTGTAGCAATACGATTTCCAAATTAAACATCGACCTGGAAACCTGCATAAAAATGCTGACGCTCTGTCTAGACGACCATGCAAAGAAGACTGCAAGCATTGTGAAAGAATCGACATGAATGATAAATACACTGGTCCGGCTGTGAGAGAGGGTCTGATCGTTGATGATAAATGGGCTACCAAACAAATGAGAGCAAGAACCAGACCAGGATATCGGGCGATTTCTACATCTTAAAGAAAATGATGAATGTAAGCCAGAATGGAGGGAAGTGTCGAACAAGAGTTTGATTTATAAGGCATTGTGGAACTCTCTGGCCGTAGAAAATGGTTTACTGAAAAGAGTTTGGGAAAACTACGAACAGCCAACTAGTCATTCCAAAAGATGAAGTAGAAGGGCAAATTTTGGAGTTAACAAGACTTTGGACAAAATTCGAGAACGTTTTTGCTGGGTCTACTATCATGAAGACGTTAAAAACTGGTGCCGAAAATGCGACATCTGTGCTATCAGTGAAGGCCCTAGACTAAGATCTCGGGGGCCCATGAAATAGTACAGAGTTGGTCTCTCATTTGAAAGAATAGCGATATAAACTACTCAAAACGAACTAAGAACCACTTTTAAACGCACCTTGGTTTTTATTAAATTTTCAATAATCCTGGTAAAGTGACTTCTTCCATCCACAAGATAGATAAACAATCGAAGTGTGCACAAAAAATTTATATTGTGAATGGAAATAAACAGTTTACCAGGATCATTCAAAAATTCAATAAAAATAAAGGTGTTTTTAAAAGTGGTCCTTATTTCGTTTTGACTAGTTTATGTAGCCGGACCGTTCCCTGAGTCAAAGCGTGGTAACAAATACATCTTGGCTATCACGGTTTACTTCAGTAAATGGCCAGAAGTTTTCGCTTTTCCCAATCAAGAGGCCATCACTATTGCTCAGATGCTAGTGGACAGAGTTTTTAGTCGCCATGGTGTGCCACTAGAGTTACATTCAGATCAGGGACGAAACTTTGAATCTGCCATCTCTAAGAAAATTTGTGAGATCATGGAAATTCGTAAGACAAGGACAACACCTTTACATCCATAGTCTGATGGCATGGTAGAACGATTTAATAAGACCATAGAGGAACACCTGACAAAAGTGGTCGCAAAGAACCAGCGAGATTGAGAAAAACATTTGCCTCTATTTTTAATGGCTTACAAAGCAGCTGTTCATGATTCAAAAGGTGAAAGTCCAGCTAGAATGGTTTTTGGAAGGGAACTTAGATTACCTTGCGATTTGATGTTTGGAATACCTGAAGAAGAACGGAAAGAAATTCGAGATTAGGCTGACGAAGTAAGAGCACGACATCTGGAGATACATGATTTTGCTCGGGAGCATATTTAGCTTACCAGTGACCGAATGAAGACAAGATACGACTTGAAAGCCAATTCAGCCGGATTTCAAGAAGATGATTTAGTGGCTGTATTATCGAGCACGGGAAGCATGGGAAGAACCCTATAGAATAATCAGGAGGATTAATGATTTGGTTTATCCAGCGCAACACCAGGAGTAAGGAGTAAGATGAAAGTTTAACATTCGGAGAGATTGACGAAATAACATGGGCGCGAAGTTGATCCGGACGATCCACCCTAAAGGCGATTACACACGGACGTGAATGACTTGATACATATACCTACGTGCGTACATCAACTTGCAAACAACAACGTGCATGTCACCTTTGTACAGACGCTCGCACAAAACTATGAAAACTACGAGTCTTGCTCACTGACCTCTATAGATGGATAAGCATTAGCGTATTCGAAAAATGGCAAACTGTAGGACCAAAAACCTGCGCCAAACCAGGTAGCCGTTGAACGTGCGCATTACAATTTCACTGTTTGGAATCGTTTCAAAATCAAGGTTGAGTAAACAGGACCGCATTTAAATATTTTCAAGTAGTGTTTGAAAATGTTCATACGAGCTTAATTATAAGCTTTATATTTGTTGTTTTACTTACTTGAAATAGCTAATTCCCGGTATTTTACCTTTATTTTGGCAAAATAAAACCATACAAAGGGGACGCGCTCTTTTCGACTCCATAGTCATAGCCAGGAGGAACTTACAATTTCTACGAGGTCGAAACACTGCTGAAATTAAGTTCAAAAATCAAGCAGTTTTAAAAGTACGCCACACGAAAATTCAAGAAAAACCACTAAAAACACCAACTATCAAACACGAACACGAAATAATAAATCCAGTTCCTCCCGTTCTTAGGATTAATAAATATACTCATAAAAACCATTGTATAAACAAACAGACTTTTTTTATACAATGATAAAATTGAAAATACCTGATATTTTGCAGGTTCGTTTTTATTTGGTCGGTTAAAATTGACTCCATAAAATAGTTATTTTTGTCACAAGTACCTAAAATGAAGTTTTTCAGGACGAATCATTGCTGTTTCCGGAATAGCAGATGAGTCCTGAAAAACTTCGTTAGGTACGTGTGACAAACACTATTTTTTGTCATACGCTTTTTAGAATTCTTCAGAACGCTAAAATTTATAAAATTTCCTTAATTTTTGAAATCATAAAGGTGCAACCAGAAAGGAAAGAAAATCTTAAAAACAAGCATTTTACGGACAGTGCTTCCGACAGTATGTACAAAACTGGATGGCTGATTCTAGGTTATCGCGTTTATTGTGAACTTTACACGAATAGATTACGGATATATAAAGGCCGATAGTGGTTGGTAGTTTTTAAGTTTAAGATTGACTGCGATATGATTTAGATAGTAATTATTGTTAAGAGTTGTAAAGAGTTTAGTTATTTGAGTTCATTAGAGAAGTAATTAGTGCCAGAGTGTATAGTAACGTGGAACAAATTATTGTTGTGATAATTCGACTTTGATTTTGGAATAAACTGATCCAAGATTTCTGTCACGCACCCCAGAGTCGTGACAATATGTATACGATAAGCCAAAAACCCCAGCTCAAGCCGCCTACGATGTGGGAAGGAAAAACCGTTACTTTATTGACGCGGATACCTCAGCAAGGTTATGTTAGGATTAATAGTTTAAGCTTTAAGATGGGAAGCTTGGTTTCAAACTTCGCTATTATTATTATTATCATTATTATTATTATTATTAGGAAGTCCAATCCGTGTTATAACGATAAGTAAAATAATTTTCTTTAAATTTACCAAGGCACTTCAAAAATTAAATTGCTTTAAAAATTAACCATCTACGCTACCTAGTCCCAAAGCTATTAATGCATAATATACGAAAAATTCATATACCTAATAATTGTTTCTACATCCATGTTTTATTATAGCGAGTACCCATTATTTAAAATGGAGTTTTAATTTGACAAGCCATTGTTACTAAAACGCAGAGACAATGCATATTAGCATTTTAAATATCCGCGTGTGCATTAAAAAATAAAGAATAGAGAAAGAGGGTGATTACGACTAATTTTCTACTCGCATGGTGCATGCATTCATAGGTAGGAGTTAAACCTGCCAGCATGACGGGAAATAACAAATTTCAAGATGAACATTGCAGGATTTTACAAATTAAAAACTTGCCGGCCCCTCGCTAAGCATTGTTGATGGTAATTTAGAAATAGCATCAACAAGAGGGTACGGAAAATTGTCATTTGACGATCATTATTGTGTACCTACTCTGATAAAAAAAAAATATATACAATTTTTGTTGTGATTAAAAAGATATTTGAATTGACATTTAGTTTATAGGAATACTATTTCATAGACCTAATAGAAAGGGTTAAATTAAAGCTGATGGTTGAGGTGAAGTCCTTCGTCGGATTCCTTAGACATTTTAATGATCATATCAATGATAAATTATTGTCAATTTGCCTACCCTCCTGAAATAATTTTGAAAAATTGATTCTACTTTAATACAAACAGAATTAAAAAATAAGTACCTAGGTACTTGGTAATTCATTTCCAACCGAGCTTTTAAGAAGAATTATCAATATCAACTCGAAGCAATTTAGTTAAGATGAGTCTGGTATTTGTTTTCAGTTTTTGCTGAAAAAAGTAATAACCTACTAAATAAAAACCCTACTGATCTACCAAGAAGTTCCTTCAAATACTAATAAACTTAATTTAAAGTTGCAGATATCTGAAAAGTTTCTCTATTCAGGAATTTTGATTAAAAAGGTAATAAATTCGAATTGAAAATTTATTTTGCCGCTCAGTCTATACACTTATTTCCTGTAAAGTTTAATTAAATTTTTCTCACGCTGAGAGTTGAAAACTCACTGTTGAACTATATTTTCTAATTTTTCTTTGAGGTTTCATTATTAGTTAATTTTGTCAGAAAATTAACATCCAGTATCTTTTAATTTTAAAATTTTAATGATTTTTCTTATTTTATCAAGCACGCAGAGCATACATACAAACAATATCTAATAAAAAAGATCGAAAGACTTACCCCTATTTCCGTGTAAAGTATCTAAATATGAAGTTAAAAATTGCTGCACTAATTTTTTTGATTTATTACTGACACATTGACATTGATTGCCAAATTACTATGCAAATTCCATAGAGGCAAATTCGCAAAATCTCCGGTCCAGTCATTAGAGAATCATGGCACTTTCCACATACTGATGGGATTTATTAGTGATCGGTGATCGTCCTTATCTAAAATACGAGATTCGATCGCGTGGTTTTTAAAGATAATATATTTTTTAGAGATAATTATTGTTAGAGGAATACGTTTCTGCGAAGTAATTTGATTGATAGGGTTTTTGAAAGAAGAAATCCCCAGTTGAGATAAAATCATAATTCATTCAAAGAAAAACATGAAAAAAATCGTAAATTGGCTTGCCGCTTCTTTCTTGGCGATGGGGCCGCAACCCTGTGACCACAGATTAACCTGTGACAGCCAATGACATATTAACACAGATAAACATTACAGTGAACAAAATTTTGTGTCGCCAGCATCTAGGAGATCAATCCACCACCGGTGTCTTTCCTCCAATTTGGTTGGAAAATTGTTATAGGGATTGGTATTTCATTCTCTTATGACTTTGCTTCAAAATGTTGGAGCTTCAAGAGTTAAAAGTAAAACAAAAGTTAAAGTTTTTTAATGGGTACCCCATTTTGCTTATTCAAAACACGCCCCAGCGTGTTTAAATCCAGCTTCCAAAAACGCGTGTGACGTCAAGACCTTTAAGGCAGGTTCGACAATTCAATCTTGAGTATAGGCTATACCTAGCATAAAAGTTAATTTTTTAGTTTTAAAATAAACTTTTATGCTAGGTATAGCCTATACCAAGGATATACTTGAATTGTCGAACCGGCCCTGACGGAAACACTAGGCGAATTTTGGCGTTTACCAGGTAACGGAATTGTAACGAAATTCGTAACCGACCGGGTTTTGGCGTACTTTCTTCCATCTGGTAATGAGATTTGGCAACGCTGTATGTCATTGTTTCCCGGTTACGGATTTCGTAACCTAGCTCCAGAGTTTATGAACGGCGGACGGTTATGAGTATATAACCTCATATTTGTGGTGAATTTTTCTGTTTTCTTTTTTCTAGCATAACCAAGTCCTCATCGCTATGACTAGTCATTTCGCGATAATTACAGAAGAGCATATAAGACGGAAATCAGATATAAACATTGAGACAATGAAAGTTATGTCAGTAAACAGTTATTACTATTATTAGATCGTTTTGGCGTCTGGTCACGAACTTGGTAGGACGATTAACCATCAGGCACTAACCAAAGCCGTAACCGGTACAGATAATCTGGTAAACGCCAAAATTCGCCTATTTATCCAATTAACCCGAATACCAGCTGATGTAATTTGTCTTTTTTCAATCGTGTTTGTTAAAGAAAGATGAAAAACAAACAGCTGGTGATCGGGTATCCCAGATTTTCTGTAAAGGCGTTTATTGTCAACTTTCTAATCATTATTTCAAAAGGAAAGCTCAAAGTCTTCCTCCACAAATACTTTAATAGTTTTAAACGGACCTACATGTTTCGTGATTAGTAAATATCATCATCAGCAGCAATAAATTAGCTCATATGTATATTAACAGGGATGGATATCATAAGCTGCCAGGTAATGCGTTTTGTAGAGGAAAAAAAGGTCAAAAATAAGTTAAAAATTAGTGTTTAATAATTAATTAAAAAATGTAAAAATAGATTTAAGTCTAATGTACCCCTTTCTTTATTCTTTATTATTAGTCTGTTGGATTCTGCAACTACAATTTGTGCTAATACCGAATTTGGTGTTTGATTTTATCACGGAGCTTTACAGGAAATTTTCAGGGTTTTATTTTGAGACGTAGTCAGGTTGAGCAACAACGTCTGATATGACCCCTGGGTTACCGTTTCTCCACTGTAACAAACTACCCGGTGCACGTGGGTCCTCAACCACTTCAATCCTGAGGGTGGCGCCCGAGATAACCGTAGGATAAGAAACCGATTATCGAACTACTTCGCTTCCGTACAAAAAGCGCCTTACAGAACAGGGTGTCCCAGTCGAGTGGGACCCATTTTAAATGCTTATAACTTTTGAACTAGATGTGATAGCTACCTGCGGTTTGCGCAGTAAAAAAAAATCATTTTTTCAACATCGAAATTCTCCACTATTTTTAATGGAACACCCAGTATAGCACAACGTCAAAAAAAAAAGATTCATGTTTTAGCCGTAAAAAATCAAAATCGAAATCTTGGTATTTTTGCAAACGCATATTTTGAAAGTTTGGAAATTATGTTTGCCTAATAAAAAGTTAATAAAAACTGCATAAAACTATACAAAATACTGTATATGTATATGTTTGCCATTCTGTTCCATGCATTTATGGATCAGTTAACGGTTGAATGAATTGTGTAACATTTCCTAGAGAATCGCTTGAATAACATTGAAAATGTTCCGCTTAAGATCTTCCAGGTTATTTGAGCAAAGTAGGTATTACCGCATATTTTCTTTCTTGACTTTTTTATGACTTTTTTCTTTGGGGTTTTCCCCAAAGAAAAAAGTCTAGAACTCTCAAGCAAGGAGAGTAAGGTGTCAATTCTATAGGACCAGCTCTCCTTATCCGTCTTTCACCAAATGTCATATCTAGTGATTTTCTTGCTATTAAAGAATAATGAGGTCGGGACACTATCCTTCTGAAAATAGATATCATCCAAGATACTCTCCTGTCTTAAATGCAAGAAAAAGAACCTATCAGTATATACAGTTTCTGTTATCGTTGGTTCATTAATGAAAATGGTCTGTATTTTTTCTCAATAGAAATTGCACACCAAACTGTTGCTATTGGGGTATCTCTATTTAACGAGTTGATTGAGAGTTAACCTCTATTTATTATTTTATTATTTTTATTTACAGTTTTTTACCAACAATTATTGATTTTATCTTTTGAAATTATTTAATTAGCCTATCTAAAACACGTGACTTTGACAAGCAAAGAGTTTGTGTGCCTCTTGGCGGACATTTTAATTTAAGCTTGACAGACCTTGAATAGTTAGCCTATCTAAAACACGTCACTTTGACAAGCAAACAAAAGGTTTGTGTGCCTCTTGGCAGACATTTTAATTTAAGTTTGACAGCATCTTGGATAGTCTAATAGGTACTTGATTATTAACCTCACTGTGATTTGAAAATTGCTATAGTGCTTTGTTGGTTTTACCTATGTCAAGATTTGGTTGAGTTATATGCCTTATTTATTCCCTTTTCAGCATTATCAATTACCGTTTGCTGATTATTTTTTTAGGTGTCATCCTGAATTTTCACACTTCAATATTTTATATAATTTAATTATTTATTTTTTAAATTCAGTGGTGCCCTTGACATTCTGTACTTCTTGAACTATTGACCCACCCCTCATAATTATTCGCTGAGCAAACTGAGCATATTCTGGGACTCTTGTTAATTCATTAACAAAAGGAGATTACAGTACATAGTGCCGTTTTTGGTTGGGTATTTGCCTGAACCTGTCCACTGGACATCACTCCAAGTAAAGTTCGTTTCACCAGGGTTCATACTTGACCTTGAAACTTGAAAAAAAAGGGTTGCCCTAGATTAATTCATATGACACATTCAATTTTTTTGACAAATTGAAATAAATGACTTCTGGTTTAACAACCGACGAACGTTTTTGACATCATTGATTTGTTTCAGTCAATTTTTATTTGTTAAACAAGGAAGGCAAATACTGGTGACAAGTACAAACCCTGGCGAAACAAACTTTATATTGATTTGTAGCCTTTCCATCTCTAAGACGAGGTTATCCAGTTTTCCTGGTGCAAATCGGCTTCTGACATTCCATGTAGATATTGTCCGTCGTTTTTAATCTGATACTTTCCGTATGAGAAGCGAGGGGGTGTTTCATATGGCAAAAACAGGTGTGACGTCAGGTGACCATTGACGTTCTAACGTAGGTAGCCACCAGCTCACATTCCTTTGGAGTATCAGATTAAAATCGAAAGACTGTACTTTCATTGCTAACCTGGGATTCTTAGCACCGTCTGATCATCTAGGGCCTGCCCGGAGGTCCATTTTTAAGGTTTACTTAGCCATGATTGATCTACTAGAAATTTTAGTGAGGTGGCTTTCCGTTGCCTTCCTCACCGCATTGTCAATGCCACTTAGCAGTCCTTGCCGCGCCTTTGATTATGTGTCTTGGTGACGTTTTTCTTTCCATATCTGGTGATACGCCTACCAAACACTTTTAATTCTGCTTCTACCCAACATTAGTTTGTCTTTTAGCCCCAAAGACAGGGTTACCACATACGCCATTGAATCCGTTTTTAAGCTGCGCCCCTAACGCCATCGCTGCCGGTATGGTCTTCGCTCGTAACACCGAGCAGGAACCTTAAACAGGTGCTCACTCTCCGGGTCAGAGAGTTCCTGCGTCCTTATTCTTGAAACAAGGGAGCAGCGTTCCCAGGAGAACGTCTTTCTCAATCACATGCAAATGATAACATAAGTAACAAAGACGGAACACTCGTTCTCCTGGGAACGCTGCTCCTCTGTTCAAGAATAAGGCCCCTAGAATCTACGGTGGGCAGGGATTGAAGCCGAGTATAGCCAAGCCGCCGAAGTTGCACGAATTTTAATAATATGCAGCTCGACTTGCAGTGACCTGGGTATTAGTATCAGTCAACTGGTCACATTGAAGCCTACGTGTCTAGTAAGCTGGTCCTGTCTGTTTATAAATTTACTATTTGCGTCAATGCTAATGTCATTATGTCATGCTGCTGAATTCCTATAGATTCAAGTTTTTTTATATTCACAAGACCAACCATTGTTTTCATGTCAACACTTCGAGTAGACCGCCTCTGGAACCAATTTTATGTATTAATTCACTTGGATATAATTTGGCTAGTTATTCACACAATTTGATCAATCCCCCAGAAACATAATTGCGTATACCTGAGAACTATGTTCTTGTTGTCTTTAGATGTCATCAGCCTTTTTACAAACATCTTCAAAAAATATTCTAAGTTTCTGTCATCCTATACTCAAACATGAGAAATACTTCTTGACATAGTAAGCTTTTGCTTTGAGACGAGTTATTTCCTCTTCCAAACATTAAGTTCGGTCCATTCAATTATCTGTATTATTTTTAAACGGCTGTAGCTTTTTTAGAAATAAAGATTTTGAATGCGGTTTTCGGCTTTCAAAGGCGCATTTCTTCTCGATTGGGCTGCTTCCACAAATTTCTGGTAAGAAAGCTATTAGCATGATGATATAGAAGAAATTTACGGAAGGATACAGCTTTACCATTACAATAGGTTTTAATAACACACATACACTGGAAAGATGTTTATTTACAACTACATACGTAATGTTGACATTTCTGACTTTTCAAAAGTTTGAAAGTGACACTTTTCTGAATTTTACTTTCCATCCGGGTGGAAAGTAAGTTCTCATTTCCTTAAATGTTTAAGACGAGTCCTGCATGTCAAACGTTTTTTTAAATGAGTCAAAACTTGTCAACAAATTTTTATTATTATTTTTTGTATTTAGTCGAAATTATGAGGGTTGTAATTGTTGTAAATAAAATAGGATACAAACCTCGGTAGGAAGTTTCATTCCTGTCTCGAGATTATAGTTAACTTCGACGCTTCGCGTCTCAGTTAACTAACTAATCTCTCGACAGTAATGAAACTCTTCCCACCTCGGTATTATACTATTTCATGGAACCCCTTTTTAGCATAACATTTTGTGTCAATTGCAAATTTTATTTTGTGTGCGGTAAGTTAGGATGGGGCAGTCTTATAAAATAACAGATTGTTTTGAAACCATTATGTCATAGGTATTGATATAATCATGCATGATCATGACATTCGAAAAGTTTGGGCATGAAGCTACTTTAACCAGCAAATTATTGATCGGCGTTACCGGAAATTTCTAGTCGTGAAAATTAGAAAAAACTAGGAAGGGTATGCAAGTGGCGCGTGACGCAAACGGAGCAGCAAACCAGCTAGTAGTAACAATTTTTCAATAAAACTAAAGCAATATTCAACGTTTTGTGGCAAGAATATTTGAAAATATTATTAACTTTGAAATGCTTTGCACCATACAATTCTCAATTTCATACATTTCAGTTGGTTCCTATTTACTCCACGAGAAAGAAGGTAGAATGTACCTTCACAATTTTTTTATGGGGCTGCCACAGAATAGAAATATCATCCGCAAATAATATTCCCTAATTCTGCCATTCGTAGACGGACAGTACCTTTAACACAATCTTGAGCACAATTCCGACTATTACTCAAATATGAGTTGAATTACGAGAGCACCAATCTCGAAGAAGTATAGGTCTCGAACTATCTCGGCAATATTGTATAATCCATACAATCGAAAGCCCAAGACAGATCATAGAATACCGATGCGACATCCGTACCCCCATGAAAAGAGCGTCAAGAGTATATACAAATTGCTATTGTGCGTGTCCCATTTTATCAATAGGACACCTGAGCAGAGTTTCCGCATTTATAGTTATTAAGTAATTTTCAGATCTCTAATTTATTTAGAAAAAAGTACTCTTAGCTTATACCTAAATAGGTTACTTAATTATTATTACATAGAATAATCAATTGTGGCTTATTTTTGAGGCATTTCTCTCTCGTTCGTTGACCGTTTGCTAACCCTTTCTGTTACTCCCTTCGTCTAAGTCGACCGCTGTAATTAATCATGTCTTGGTGATTGATTTCATTTCCTCGTTTAAGACCTGTATTTTTATTGCGATAATCTTTTCGCCATTCAAACATTTGCCTTAGCTGGTTCCTGCTCTTACTCCCGACAAAGAATCAAAACGTTCCAAACGAAAAATAAATGTAATTTTTAGACAAGAACTACCTCAAATGTGTTTTTTTTTTAAAGATAAAAGTCAAAGTGACATTATGTTGGCAATACAATGTAAAATTGTCAATACTTTCAAATTTTTTATGTACAAAACGCTTGTGTTGCCAACATAGTTACTAAATTTTTGACTTGGGGAATTATCTTTTAAAAAAAAAAACAGACTTTACCTAACATTCAAATGTCATTCTGTCTGTCTATTGTGTGCATGAGGGAACGTCATAGAATTGCATTTTTAGAAAGGCCGGCCGTTTCAAAATTGCAACAGCCGCACTTGTGAATTCTCATTAGTTATCATAAATTTTGTGTCTATTGACGCAGCAAAACATTGGTCGGTGTCTGGCATACGCTTATCTGCCAAAAGTTATGCCAAAACTGTTTTGGAGCGAACCGTAATAACGGGCCAGAGGGGGAAAATAACTAGCAACTTTTTTCAAGCTCCGTTTTTTTTTGCCATTGTTTCCCATACATTTTAGAATCTAGATATTTCAAGCATTTAAGCATTAAATTTTGATAACTATTGTTTCAGGACGTAATGGAAATACTAAATAATAGTTCGCGACAAACTTCATCCCCCATATTGAAATATCGTCGTTCTAGGCGTACAATTTCACTGGAAATCTCATTGACGCCGGTTTTGCATCGTTCGCCATATGCAAATGCGTCCGATTCATTAATAAACGATTTGATCATTCATTATTATTGATGCGCGACTGTCAATTAAACCTTTAGCTCCGTTACTCGATATGCATTACACGCCATTATTCCGGTATTTTTCAGAAACTAGCTCAAATACTACTTTACTTTCAATACATTGATTGTATTGCTTAAGATTAAGCTTATTTTATTCTGCAGAATTAGAATCTTAAGCTGAGTTTATCTGCCTTATTGATAAAATGGTCCTGGAGGAGACACAAAGAAAACAACACAAGGAATAAGGATAATCTATTCAGGAAACTTTTTAAATGAAAACGAATGTAACCAGGGATTTAATAAGGTTGCCGTATTTTCTAAACATAATTTCCTGAAATAATAAAAGAGAATGAAACACCTGGGTTCCTTATAATTTAGTCTTATGCTATGAAAACTGACTTTTTTTAAACACTTGCATTTTCCAAACATATGGGGTAAAATTTCTGGTTTGGTAGCATTTATCAGGTTTGCTGTTGCGGTTTGATTTGTAAATAGAACACTCGGACCAAGAAAAATCCAAAACGCACGTCATTTGTCTCTCGCTTTAGTAATTACCGGAAGTTGCCATCGAAATTGGCCCTAAAGCAATTGATCATCCGTCAATCGCACTAGCCCTAGTAGCCACATGGAATAGCCGCATGTAAATACATATTAATAACGAGAGATTAATGACCGAATAACGCATTGCTAATAACCTCCTAATTGAGATCGACTAGAGATGGAAACATGATTGAAACCAATAGTGCGTTGGTAATATTCATATTAAAATTTTCACTGACATGTGGCATTTTGTTTTTCTGGTCTATTTATAATCCAGTTTTCATTAGATTCGATTCAAAATCTGCAAAAAAAAAATAATACGCTTGACAACTCGATTTACATTTTCATATTATTATCCATATTTTTAATAGCTGTTGTATGGGCTAGATTTCCTGGTCGACCAAGTTGCTCAGAAGCCTTGTGAACTTTGTGCGATATTTGAAAGTTATCGTTTGTTGGTATATCTCAGGTGCAACTATGTTCACGACAATGAATAAGAGAAGAATAGCAATAATAAATATAATTTGTCCTTTTCCTTCACTTCCTAAAAAAAGCCTAACCGTACCTCATCCTCATATCGTGTTTTATTTCCGTTTATTAAATGAAAATGTAAATGTATATTTTGTGTTAGCATACTAGGTAGAAAAAGAGTTATTTCGAGAAATTATTTTTGTTAAATGAATATTGAATAATATAAAATACAATGTTTGGCAGAAATCATTTCCTTTTGTAGCTTATTATTTCTTAGTGCTCACTATTTAATCTCATATTTACTACTAGACGGAACAACAAAAATATGATATTATACGCCTGTTCGCTATTCGCACAGCAATCACAACGCATTCAGAGCGAATTTCATTAGTTGAAAACAGTGAAAAATAGTCAGAAAACTAGTTTCAACCAATGAAATTCACTCTGACTGGTTTGTGATTTCTAAGCGAACATTCTTGTTATGAACACTTTGTTTCTGTTTTTTTTTTTGGATTTAAATTTTGTAGTAAGATCTTCATTATTGACAGCTCATCCATAGACAATTATCGCTTCGACCCGATGGTCGCTAGCGAGATCGCCAGGAAACTGTCGCTTTTAGCGTGAACTTAGCTACACTCCCGACTGTGGGTGGACGCCCTTTAGGCCTAGACATGTTATCCTTTCCATTTCATAATCAGTCAAACTGTCGAAGAGTCAACAACTCCTGAAGAGCTTCTCCGAAATTCGAAATCAGGAGCCCGAAACTCACCAAGCTCAGGACCGTCCGAAGCCTACCAATCCCAGATCCGGGAAAAACCCAAGTCAAGTGCCGCGACGTAAAATCCCGGTTTCGTAAAAACCCAGTGTCGCGACGCGTAGATTTTGCCGGAGGTCCCTATCTGCCGAGAGAACCTTGACGAAAATCACAGTTGACCGCGTTAATCGATCTTTGACTATTCGAAGAAGGCACAGAGAGCATCTTCCCAAAATCATATGTTCAGACCCAGAATCCCAGCCCATAATAATCACATTAAAGGTCAAATTTCTCAAATTCAAGGCTGAAATCAAAAACATCCTTGAGGAATCACCTGTTGACATCAGATATTCTCCTCATAGCATTAAAATCTACACTGAGGACCCTAACAAACACACATTACTAAAGACCTTCCTGGATTTGGATAAATCGATTCAATATTACACCTTTTCGCCAAGAAATCAAAGACGGAAAAAGGTAGTCTTCAAAGGGCCCCCCAACATGGACACCGTTGAGACAGTTATGGCCCTCAAAGAATTCATGGAGGCCAAAATTGGACAGATTAAAGAGATCAGAAGTGTGGACCATAACCTGATTAAATGGGAAACCTTCCGGAAGGAAAATGACTACTCATAATGCCATAGATGCCAAGCATTTGGACATGGCTCACACACCTGCCATAAGACCAAGAAATACCTGAAATATGCAGCCCCACATCATGCGTCAGAATGCCGTAGACGCAAAGGAGTGAATGAAGAAGAGGTTCCCCTAAAATGTGCGAACTGCGACGGCGACCATGCTGCAAACTTCAAAGGATGCCCCGCTTTATGCGAGTATCAAGAGAAAAAAAAAACCTAGGAAGTTCCAGACAAAACACACACAGCCGCTGCTGGAAACAGCAACAACACACAATCAAATAACCAAACAAAAAGACCAATTCAAACAGAAAATGAGGAGTCACAGACTTTCAGACCCTAATGGCAGAAATCAAGGAACTTAACAAAAAATTCAGCCTAAAAGAACTGATTACAAAAGTCAGGTCATTAAAATCCAAATTAGCGTCAGCCAAATCTGACATAGAATTACTTGAAATATTGACAGTTTATGGTAAATACACTGAAAATATTACAAATAAACATCAATGGAATTCTAAAGAAAACCCAGGAGACTAGGGAACTCATCCAGAGGACCAAACCCAACATTGTCACTATCAACGAGATGAGACTGGCAAGAAATAAGACGCCCCAAAAAATATATGGATATCAATGCATTTTCAAAAATCGACAAGCCCAGCATCTTGGTGGCGGCGTAGCGATGTAGAGTACCGTGCGTTCAAGTTATCTTGATAACATTTTAATTCGCTGTAACTTTTTTGTTTTTGGAGAAATCAAGATAAACAAAAAAAAATAATGTAGGGTTAATAGCCAAGTTTTTTTTCAAGTTACCTACAAAACAAAACACTGTCAATTTTCTGACATATGAGCCTACATTATATGTTTTCAAATGGAACACCCTGTATATTATATGTATATGTGTTTGATAGAATATTTTATTCCGATCACAATGATATAACATACTTCATATTTTAGTCCACTCGTTTTCGACAAATCGGCAAAAATATATGAAACTTTTGAAATGAAACTTATTAGGCGGCGGTCTGATATTTGGGGCGAGAATTATTGAGAGTGTACAGTGTGTCCCATTTTGGTTGTCCATAAGGGATAACTCGGTTGCTATTGGAGTTAGAAGGATGCGGTTTCCGCGAACGTTGGCTACTTTTTTGTCCAACGAAAGATGGCGCCAACAGAATTGTCATCGCTCTTTTTGTTTTTCAAATACAAGGTGTTTTTGAAAAAGTTGCATTTTGGGACACTCCTTGTATCTCGGTTCTCTCACAGGTGATTGAAAAGGTGACAACGGTTTCTTATAGATATTTTTACGTAGCTTCCAGTGGCGTAGTCAGTTTTTCTCTAGAAGTGATAGTTTTTGAATTATAAACCGAACCTACGTTTTTTAAAATGAGACACCCTATATATTAATAGCTTATTGGATAGCTCTGCTTCTGCTGATTTCAATGATATAAAGTTCGATAGGTTTATCTCTATCATGTCCAGTGGCGTACCCAGAGGGCTCATCGGGCCTGCCCCCCCCCCCAGGCCAGCCCTTTAAAACTGTATTTTTACGTATATAAAATGTAGCAACACCAAGGCGTGGCACCCTGACACCTACATTTTTTATTTTTAATTTTTAGTCACAAGCCACAACCTATGTAGGGCCCCCCAAACATATTTTGTGAGTGCGCCACTGATCATGTCAGTTTTTGTCATAAGTAACAATGTATCAGAAAAGGCATTTGCATCTGTAAGGAAAATGAGGAAGGTCTCTTTCTAACACATTGTTTCTTATGACAAATACAGAAGAAAATTTTTTGCTCGAAAACTGTTAAAGATATACCTAGGTATCGAATTTTATATCATTGAAATCAACAGAAGCAAAGCTATCCAATGAGTTTATAATATATAGGGTGGTGTCTTATTTGAAAAAACGTATGTTTGGTTCATAATTTGAAAAATATCACTTTCAGAGAAAAACTGACTTCGCCACTGGAAGCTACGTGAAAATATCTATAAAAAACCGTTGTCACCTTTTCGATCACCTATAAGAGAACCGAGATACAAGAGGTGTCCTCAAAAACACCTTGTATCTGAAAAACAGAAAGAGCAATGACAATTTTGTTGGCGCCATCTTTCATTTGACAAAAAAGTAACCTTGTTTCGCAGAAACCGCATCCTTCTAACTTCAATAGTAACCGAGTTATCCCCTATGGACAACCAAAATGGGACACACTGTATACATATAAAAACTTCATATTTTTGTTGATTTTTCAAAATCGAGTGGAGTAAAATATAATAGTAGATTATACCACGAGTCAATAATGATAGCTATTATTCCCGAGGATTATTACGAACTGAGCCGCGTTAGCGGCGAGGAAGTAACATTCCGAGGGAATAATAGCCATTATTGCGAGTAGTATACTCTACTTTATTTACGACAAATTAATTTATTTGAGATTTTCAATGAACAAATTTCATCCGTCTCATAATTTTCAATACAAATCCACAAGCACTACACCTTTGACACTGACACTTTTGTGGAATAATGACCATTAATCCCGCTACTCGTCATTAATCCCTGGAGGAATAACATATGTCATTATACTGCCAAAATCACAAATATAATACGCACTTTATACATTAGTCGTAAATAAAGTGTGTTATATCATCGTAATCGGAATAAGATATTCTATCAAACACATACAGGGTGAATCTGAAAGTGAGGCTTTTTTTTAACAGGGTATATATCTCGCTAAAATAAGTTGTTTGGCAAAAATTTTGTTACATAAAAAATTTAAGATAACGGAGGTACAGGTATTTAAAGATATAAAAATGATTAAGATGAAAATGGAAAATAGTTATTTATGATATAAGTGCTAAAAGTGACATTTTATTTTGTGAAAAGGGAAGTTTGGGACACGACGCCGAAGGCGGAGTGTTCCATCCCTTTGAACAAAATAAAATCACTTTTAGAACGAATATTATACACTATTTTTTCTACGAACGCACTAAAAGTGGTTACTTTTAGCACTAGTGCTAAAAGTAATCAGTTTTAACACCAGTGTCATAAAATGGCATTTTAGACACTGACATCATGCGTTAAAAATGACACTTTTAGTGACGTTTGTAGAAAAAATAGTTTTTGATTGATTTTTCTGATGAAATAATGCAACTGTAGATTACCTATTATCGAAAAAAACTCATTATGCTGGACAAATAACTGCTTTTTTCCGAGAAAATGTAAACTAAATGTTTTATAATTGGATGCCTATTCTCGAAACTGGGGAACAGAGTTCTCATGAGAACGAGTGATCTGGTCTTTGTCAGTGTTATGAAAACATGAGTATGGAGAAGCAGGGCGGCGAAGATAGGACCTTCGTTCTCATAAGAACACTGCTCCCATATTTTGAGAATAAGGACCCTGGAGTCTTCTTAAGACTTTGAAATACCTGTAACTCCGTTATCTTAAATTTTTTGTGTAAACAATTTTTTGCCAAACAACTTATTTTGGTCAGATATACATCCCGTTAAAAGAAAAGCCTCACTTTCGGATTCACCCTGTATATAATATAATATACAGGGTGTTCCATTTAGAAAACTATAATTAAGGCTCATAGGTCAGAAAATTGATAGTGTTTTGTTTTATATTTAACTTGAAAAAAAATTTGCCTACTAACCCTACATTTTGTTTTTCTGTTTACCTTGATATCTTCATAAACAAAAAAGTTCCAGCGAATAAAAATGTTATCAAGATAAATTGCACGCACGTACCATCGTCACCAAAAGTATCTGGGACAAAAATAATTCATATCAATCTCCTGGACTAAGTCTACTGTCATTCATTTCAATGCATTTAATTCATAATTTGACAAATATTTGACCCCTAAAATCATATAATAGTACAAGAGCTAACATGATGCTGTCCCAGTTACTTTTGGTGACGATGGTACATATTTGAAATTATATATTTCGAAGAAACTATCACCAAAACTGTCGATCTGGAAATATTCTTACGCACGAACAAGGCTCTGCCCTTGACATAGCCATCACCAAATATGTCATTGCCACAGCCACCATCATATGTTTGCTTACATCCAACCATTTGCCAGTTCCTTTTCAAATAAACCATGACGTGAGATTGAAACCACCTAAACTCCACTATGTTTACCTAAAACAGCTATAAACAGACTATCAACAGAAACACCAACATAACCAGAAACCTAACCAACAGGAACCAAATAGATGAAGTCATCACAAACATCACCAATAACATCATATTTGCCAAAAATAGATACATCCCAAAGCGTGATCCACAAGGAACCCCCCTATCCAGAGACCACACTAGCAGAAATCAGGAATAGGAATGCCTTCAGGAGAAGATTCCAAAGATCTAGAGCGGCAGAGGACCAAAGCACCCCTGAAGTCATACCAGAATGATGCCTGGAATAAGAGGTTACTGGCTGCAAGCGACACCAATAACATATGAAAGCACCTAAAGAGCTATAAACGCAAAGCCATCCCACCGACGACAATAACAACTGATAACCATACAAGAACAATAACCAGTACGCTTGAAAAGACCCATGCCTTTGCGGACCCGTATACATTTCCACCAGCAACCTCACCACGAACCTGTCAGACATTAGAACGGAACACCTCGTGTATCAGATCTACGAAAATATAACCCAAGCCGACGACGACATTGAAATTAACCTACTAACTAGCCTGAGAGAAGATGCCAGGATAATCTCCAAAGCCAGACCCTTTACAGCGCCTCGAGAAGACGGCCACGTCATGAAAGACCTTAAACACCTCCGCGGGAAAGACATTGTTCAACTGATCTATATTTATAATGCGTGCATTAAATTAGCTACTTACCATCCAGATGGAAAAAATGCAAGTCTTCCCAAAGGCAAACAAAAATCCAAGAATCACGCAAACTACCGGCCCATATCTCTATTGGACTCCTCAGGGAAAGTCCTGGAAAGAATACTGAACAAAAGACTGATCAAACACCTGAGCAATTTGGCTTCATACCCAAGAGGTCCACGGCATTCCAACATGCGAGAGTAGTAGACCACGCAATGGACGCCAACAACAGAAACATTCAGACGACAATGGTTATCCTGGATATAGAGGAAGCGTATGACACAGTATGGAGGAAAGCTATGACCATCAAGCTATACAGGATGGAAGTGAACATTCGAATAAAGTCTGTGCACCGAGAGTTTACCCGTAAGTTGAGAAACAGGGCATGGCAATAAATCATGCGAAATACAAAGAGAAGACGGGCTCTACCTGAAACTCTCAAAATGTTTTGTGGATCATGAAATTTTGTGAAGAAATATATTTTTTATACGAGTGTAGTAACTACTTTGCGCACACTTTTTTTTCTGGTACCCATGATAAAATCCGGGGGTCCCCTATTTGGGGGCAACGCCCTGCGAGAGCCCCCTATTTGAAGGACGGAGCCCCCTTTTTGGGGGCCCAGCTCAGTGGGGGCCCCTTTTTTAGGGGGTCAAGCCCCGCGAGAGCCCTATATTTGGGGGGCCCAGCCCCGTGGGCCCCCTTTTTTAGGGGACAAAGCCCCGCGGAGAGGGGGCCGAATAATTTTTTTGCCCGATTTAGATATATATACCCAGTCAGTTATAATAACTTGTTGTTTTTGATGCCTATAAAAATTAAAAATTTAAAAAAGAAGTACCTATATATTTAGTTATTTCAGTCGTAGAAAAAATATTGTTCCTAACGCGAATATTGACCAAATAAAATTACCTAACTCACTTAAGGCCTGATTTCCTCGACCATTCGGTCGCGGACAGTCCGTCGACCGTCGCGATTTGACGATTATATCCAACCAGAGGCTTTCAAATAGCCTGGTTTCCTCGAATCCGCTTACCTGAGCGGCCACAGGTTTGCGGAGCGGAGCGGACCCGCTCAGGTAAGCGGATTTGAGAAAACCAGACTTATTTTAAAAGCTCTGGTTCGATAAAATCGTCAAATCGCTACGGTCGACGGACTGTCCGCTCTCCGCGACCGAATGTTCGAGGAAATCAGGCCTTAAAACTAACAGATCAATTTGAAATTGCAAATTCTTATAATAATTTTTTTTGTGAGATTGGAGAAAAACTTGCTGATCAAACTGACACTCTACAAGGATATGTTCAAGACATAGAAAGAATTCCTAATTCACTGCATTGGAAACCGATAAAAATACGAATGGTAACATTTTTGGAAAAGCACCACATACTCTCAGAAAAACAATTTGGATTTAGAGTAAAAAAATCAACTGAAGATGCTATATTACCAAGCTATGGATAACAATGAAGCTTCATTATGTATATACGTCGATCTCACAAAAACTTTTGACACAGTTTGCCATAAAAAACTTGAACAGAAACTGAAGCAAAGCGGATTTCACGGCAGTGTTCTAAACTTACTTAAAAACTATTTGAATAATAGGAAACAATACGTTAACTCAAATGAGGTAAAAAGTAACGTCCGGGACGTAACTTGTGGCGTACCACAAGGTACAGTCTTAGGGCCGATATTGTTTCTTATTTATATAAACAACCAATTAAGAATAAAAACAGAAAGAAAAATCGGAACATTCTGTGATGGTTTCATTCTTTACCGCTAAAAACTGGACAGGGCTGAAGGAAAAAGTAGAAAGCGTTATGAAGAACATTCACAAATGGTTTCAATTCAATGAATTAACGCTAAATAAATCGAAATCTAATTTTCTCCCTTTTGCACATAAGACAACGAATCTACCAACTTTTGACTCTATACAAATTGTACCCAACATCCATATAAGAAAAGCAGAAAACAGGTTTGCCCATATCAGAGACTATCTATGTATCAGTGACCAAAGAGTTATTTATATTACTAGTACGGTATGAGCTTCATCACAGTACTGATTGGGGTAAGGAATATTGCCAAGACGAGGTCGTAGACCGAGTCGTGGTAATCACACGAGTAGTGTAATGAGCGTTACCGTACGTGTGATATACAACATTTTATGTACGACCCAGATTTTTTTCATGTATTCGAAATGGTTTCAATTTTTCACAATAGATTATATCTATAATTTTTGATAATTGAATTTTGAAAAGTGCCGTTTTTCAATAAAAATGAGTTAGGTACGTAATGAGTTCATAACATCACTGATTGATCACTAAAATTAAAATAGTATTTAGATGTATTAATTACTTGATGAATAAACTAGTTTATTATTATATTATTAACTATATTTAGGTGAGTCTTTCTGTAAATAAATTGATTCCAATGATTTTTTCCCTTGCCCTCTTCCTTCCACCATAACGCTAGCTGCTCAGCCAAAAAAGCAGCTACATAAATTGTCATGAAGTTAAAATCATCAATGTAAATAAAGGCCAAGGTCCATGAATGCTAATTAGGTATCGTAGGTTAAACTTTATTGTAATACTTACTCTGTTTAGACTAAATATTATCCTTATGTAATAAAATGGCGAATTATTAATAAATTATTAAATAAATAAATAAATAAACTTTCCATTTTTTGACCTGCCTGCCACTCTGCTAAAAAAGTCTGGATGGACCAGTGGTCCCCTTTATTGAGGATATACCAATGTCACAGATCACCTAATACAGATGCGTAAGTACGTATACTTGCCGTCGACGATATTCTGTGACGAAGCCGGGGAGCCAGCGCCTTGACGCATAGATACAGATCGCCCGCGTCAGGACAATTAACGTGGCCGGGTACGTGAGCATGTTCCAGCCTGTGTGTTTACATATTTGTGCGGGTAAAAAAGAATATTTTTTTGCTGTTTGTGAACCAATTAAAGAAATAATATTATATTATTGAGCTTTCGCATCTATATAATAAATATGTTCAAAATACATTCATGCGGCATTGGTGCGGCCAGCCTATGTCTATCAAATTAATCTTGAACCATGAATTCGCCGCTCTTTCGCATCTGTATGTAAGTAATCTGTGCCAATGTCTAGAATTATTCATCTTGCCGGTGGGTTGCTGATAAGGAAATGCTCACTTATACGTTCTATTGGAACAAACTTCTTGTTTCACTGATCCATCGTGTTGTCGACATAATAAAAAATGACTGACCGAATCGATCTTCGATAAATTTCAAAGATGTCATTTAATCCACATTCTCGACTTAATTGAATGTCAGATTTGTGATTGGATTTTTTCCCCAACCGTTCGTGATACAATTAAGGGGACTTAAGAGATTTTTTCCAAGGGACCTGTAAGGGCACCAGGTTTGTTGCTGCAGTGTGCTTCCCTGATGGGACTGAAATAATAAATCAAATACCCATTTAAGTTTTATTTATGAAACCTGGCGGATAAATAGTTTGGACACGTTCGAAAGTTTGTATTTGCAATATTTTTCATATAAGTGGATTTCTTGCTAGCAACAACAGGGGCCTAAAATTATTTGAGTTGGTACATTGTTGTTTAAATCATTGAATTCAAACTTGAGACATAAATAATACGTTTTGACTAAACGAACCTTTGGAAATTGAAATTGTTATTTTTAGAAATGTATGTAAAATTTATTTCAACGTGATAAAAATATATGATCATAATAAATGATAAATCTGTAAATCGAAAAATTTTACATTTACTTTGAATTACAGTTCTGCAATAATTACAATTTTGAATTTTTATCACAAAGTAGGAAGCTTTGATTCAAGGAACGAACTGGTCTACCTATGGTTGAAAATAATACAGAGAGAGAACACCCTTCGTTAGATTGAAACAACGTTTTCATAGACTATCACTTCCACACATAACTGCATGTTTTTGTTGGGAACAGAAACACTCGTGAGTCGTAGCAGTCAAAACAAAGTTCAGTTTGGCAAGGTCCTTTGGCGAGATCTATTTGTTCCAGGTTATTATTATACAAGTTATTCAATATTTTTTCAATTACATAATAAAATACACGATTTTAGTTGATATTGATTCTCTACTCACCATAATGAAACGCATGCAACGTTGAAACACGAAGCCTTAGCTGCGTGGTTCAGTTACACATGAGGAAATTCAAATGAGGCTGCTAAATGTGTCATAATGACACCGTCGTAGATCATGATACTAAAACACACTCTGTGGTCGTAGAGATCACATTATTGAAAGATCTGTAGTTGATAATATTTTTTTTCACTACTAACCTGAGACGTAGAAAATATTCAATCTATTTTTCTAAGAAAAACTTGAATTTCTCTCCCTAGGTTAATAATGAAAATAATGAAAAAAAAAAATCTAGGTCAATAATGAAAATGACGTCATGACGCATGGATATTGTCATGATGTATCAAGTCTCTATTGGTTTAATTTCAATTTCAAACTATCAATTAAAAAAAAAAAAAAAACAGGTTCCTGTATGTACATCAAAGGAAATTATCATAAGCTGTTGATAGAGGGCAGCACATTCGACAAGAAAAAATATTTCGAGCACAGATCTCAAACATATATTTTTTTATTAATTAGGTAACGGCCCAATTAAGGACCGATTGAGAAGTGTTTTATCTCTGCAAGACCATCCGTGGACGCGTTTCGCTGTATCACAGCTCATCAGCACGGTTTAGGTCCCGCAGAGAGAAAACACAACCCATTTTTGGTTCCATCCCGGAACTGGGTTTAATACAAGTAAAATGAAGACAGGGTCTCCATCTATTTTCTGATCGGCAAACTAAAAATTGCTACTAACAACCGTATAAACCAGTATTAAATTAGAGCAAATCGACTCGCAAAGGCATTCGCCACAATTGCGAGAATAGCTATTCTAGTTGCCAACCAGAAGTAAAGTCGGTTGGTACCGAAAAACATTGATATTAATTAGGTAACGGCCCAATTAAGGACCGATTGAGAAGTGTTTTATCTCTGCAAGACCATCCGTGGACGCGTTTCGCTGTATCACAGCTCATCAGCACGGTTTAGGTCCCGCAGAGAGAAAACACAACCCATTTTTGGTTCCATCCCGGAACTGGGTTTAATACAAGTAAAATGAAGACAGGGTCTCCATCTATTTTCTGATCGGCACACTAAAAATTGCTACTAACAACCGTATAAACCAGTATTAAATTAGAGCAAATCGACTCGCAAAGGCATTCGCCACAATTGCGAGAATAGCTATTCTAGTTGCCAACCAGAAGTAAAGTCGGTTGGTACCGAAAAACATTGATATTAATTAGGTAACGGCCCAATTAAGGACCGATTGAGAAGTGTTTTATCTCTGCAAGACCATCCGTGGACGCGTTTCGCTGTATCACAGCTCATCAGCACGGTTTAGGTCCCGCAGAGAGAAAACACAACCCATTTTTGGTTCCATCCCGGAACTGGGTTTAATACAAGTAAAATGAAGACGACTTGTATTAAACCCAGTTCCGGGATGGAACCAAAAATGGGTTGTGTTTTCTCTCTGCGGGACCTAAACCGTGCTGATGAGCTGTGATACAGCGAAACGCGTCCACGGATGGTCTTGCAGAGATAAAACACTTCTCAATCGGTCCTTAATTGGGCCGTTACCTAATTAATATCAATGTTTTTCGGTACCAACCGACTTTACTTCTGGTTGGCAACTAGAATAGCTATTCTCGCAATTGTGGCGAATGCCTTTGCGAGTCGATTTGCTCTAATTTAATACTGGTTTATACGGTTGTTAGTAGCAATTTTTAGTGTGCCGATCAGAAAATAGATGGAGACCCTGTCTTCATTTTACTTGTATTAAACCCAGTTCCGGGATGGAACCAAAAATGGGTTGTGTTTTCTCTCTGCGGGACCTAAACCGTGCTGATGAGCTGTGATACAGCGAAACGCGTCCACGGATGGTCTTGCAGAGATAAAACACTTCTCAATCGGTCCTTAATTGGGCCGTTACCTAATTAATATCAATGTTTTTCGGTACCAACCGACTTTACTTCTGGTTGGCAACTAGAATAGCTATTCTCGCAATTGTGGCGAATGCCTTTGCGAGTCGATTTGCTCTAATTTAATACTGGTTTATACGGTTGTTAGTAGCAATTTTTAGTGTGCCGATCAGAAAATAGATGGAGACCCTGTCTTCATTTTACTTGTATTAAACCCAGTTCCGGGATGGAACCAAAAATGGGTTGTGTTTTCTCTCTGCGGGACCTAAACCGTGCTGATGAGCTGTGATACAGCGAAACGCGTCCACGGATGGTCTTGCAGAGATAAAACACTTCTCAATCGGTCCTTAATTGGGCCGTTACCTAATTAATATCAATGTTTTTCGGTACCAACCGACTTTACTTCTGGTTGGCAACTAGAATAGCTATTCTCGCAATTGTGGCGAATGCCTTTGCGAGTCGATTTGCTCTAATTTAATACTGGTTTATACGGTTGTTAGTAGCAATTTTTAGTGTGCCGATCAGAAAATAGATGGAGACCCTGTCTTCATTTTACTTGTATATATTTTTTTTTTCACTATCTAGGTATATACTATTATGATGCCTGCATTCAAACTCATTATTATAAATCATGTAGACAATTTCTGGAATCGAAGAGGGTAGAAATAACCATAAGCACAATCCAGTATTTGGCTATCAGTCAGAGTTAGGTCTTAGAGAGCCGCTACGCAGGTAAGTCGATAATTTGTTCGGAATTTCGTAGTAGGAACTTTCTGCAATTTTTAAACAAATTATCTCCCGTAGTGACTTTCCAGATCCAACGTGACTCGAGCGTATCCTTAATTGTGCTTGACGGTTCTGCCTATCCCCTGCAAATTCCAGAGAATTCCTACAAAGCGTCATTATTTTTTTACGAATTTTTAGACAAATTATCGATTTCCCCCAGTGACTCTCCCAAGCTAATTGACAGATGGAGCAAACATCATCGAATGTGCTCGAGGGTTGTGTTTATCCTCTTCATAGTTAATTTTTTATGAATTTAAATACAAATTACTGACTTTACCCCAGGTCCCAGTCCTAAATGGACTGGAGCAAATATACTGGAAAGTGCCTGAGGATTGTGTCTTCTTCTTTTTCAGCCATTTCCTGTCCACTCCTGAACAAAGGCCCCTTTCATTTGTTTCCATGCTGTTCTGTCTTTCGCTGTAAGGTACCAGCTTCCAACTTCCTCCTGCTATTATTTTAATATCATCCCACCATCTCTTCTGTTGCCTGCCGACGCTCCTCTTTGTTTGAAGTGGTCTCCAGTTTACAAGTTTTGCTACCCATCTGTCCACACCCAGTCTAGCGACATGCCCAACCAATTGCCACTTAAGCTCAGCAATTCGCTGTATTATGTCCACTACCTTCGTTCTTCTTCTTATTTCTTCGTTAAGGATTTTATCTCGTAAACTAACGCACAAGTAAAATGAAGACGACTTGTATTAAACCCAGTTCCGGGATGGAACCAAAAATGGGTTGTGTTTTCTCTCTGCGGGACCTAAACCGTGCTGATGAGCTGTGATACAGCGAAACGCGTCCACGGATGGTCTTGCAGAGATAAAACACTTCTCAATCGGTCCTTAATTGGGCCGTTACCTAATTAATATCAATGTTTTTCGGTACCAACCGACTTTACTTCTGGTTGGCAACTAGAATAGCTATTCTCGCAATTGTGGCGAATGCCTTTGCGAGTCGATTTGCTCTAATTTAATACTGGTTTATACGGTTGTTAGTAGCAATTTTTAGTGTGCCGATCAGAAAATAGATGGAGACCCTGTCTTCATTTTACTTGTATTAAACCCAGTTCCGGGATGGAACCAAAAATGGGTTGTGTTTTCTCTCTGCGGGACCTAAACCGTGCTGATGAGCTGTGATACAGCGAAACGCGTCCACGGATGGTCTTGCAGAGATAAAACACTTCTCAATCGGTCCTTAATTGGGCCGTTACCTAATTAATATCAATGTTTTTCGGTACCAACCGACTTTACTTCTGGTTGGCAACTAGAATAGCTATTCTCGCAATTGTGGCGAATGCCTTTGCGAGTCGATTTGCTCTAATTTAATACTGGTTTATACGGTTGTTAGTAGCAATTTTTAGTGTGCCGATCAGAAAATAGATGGAGACCCTGTCTTCATTTTACTTGTATTAAACCCAGTTCCGGGATGGAACCAAAAATGGGTTGTGTTTTCTCTCTGCGGGACCTAAACCGTGCTGATGAGCTGTGATACAGCGAAACGCGTCCACGGATGGTCTTGCAGAGATAAAACACTTCTCAATCGGTCCTTAATTGGGCCGTTACCTAATTAATATCAATGTTTTTCGGTACCAACCGACTTTACTTCTGGTTGGCAACTAGAATAGCTATTCTCGCAATTGTGGCGAATGCCTTTGCGAGTCGATTTGCTCTAATTTAATACTGGTTTATACGGTTGTTAGTAGCAATTTTTAGTGTGCCGATCAGAAAATAGATGGAGACCCTGTCTTCATTTTACTTGTATTAAACCCAGTTCCGGGATGGAACCAAAAATGGGTTGTGTTTTCTCTCTGCGGGACCTAAACCGTGCTGATGAGCTGTGATACAGCGAAACGCGTCCACGGATGGTCTTGCAGAGATAAAACACTTCTCAATCGGTCCTTAATTGGGCCGTTACCTAATTAATATCAATGTTTTTCGGTACCAACCGACTTTACTTCTGGTTGGCAACTAGAATAGCTATTCTCGCAATTGTGGCGAATGCCTTTGCGAGTCGATTTGCTCTAATTTAATACTGGTTTATACGGTTGTTAGTAGCAATTTTTAGTGTGCCGATCAGAAAATAGATGGAGACCCTGTCTTCATTTTACTTGTATTAAACCCAGTTCCGGGATGGAACCAAAAATGGGTTGTGTTTTCTCTCTGCGGGACCTAAACCGTGCTGATGAGCTGTGATACAGCGAAACGCGTCCACGGATGGTCTTGCAGAGATAAAACACTTCTCAATCGGTCCTTAATTGGGCCGTTACCTAATTAATATCAATGTTTTTCGGTACCAACCGACTTTACTTCTGGTTGGCAACTAGAATAGCTATTCTCGCAATTGTGGCGAATGCCTTTGCGAGTCGATTTGCTCTAATTTAATACTGGTTTATACGGTTGTTAGTAGCAATTTTTAGTGTGCCGATCAGAAAATAGATGGAGACCCTGTCTTCATTTTACTTGTATATATTTTTTTTTTCACTATCTAGGTATATACTATTATGATGCCTGCATTCAAACTCATTATTATAAATCATGTAGACAATTTCTGGAATCGAAGAGGGTAGAAATAACCATAAGCACAATCCAGTATTTGGCTATCAGTCAGAGTTAGGTCTTAGAGAGCCGCTACGCAGGTAAGTCGATAATTTGTTCGGAATTTCGTAGTAGGAACTTTCTGCAATTTTTAAACAAATTATCTCCCGTAGTGACTTTCCAGATCCAACGTGACTCGAGCGTATCCTTAATTGTGCTTGACGGTTCTGCCTATCCCCTGCAAATTCCAGAGAATTCCTACAAAGCGTCATTATTTTTTTACGAATTTTTAGACAAATTATCGATTTCCCCCAGTGACTCTCCCAAGCTAATTGACAGATGGAGCAAACATCATCGAATGTGCTCGAGGGTTGTGTTTATCCTCTTCATAGTTAATTTTTTATGAATTTAAATACAAATTACTGACTTTACCCCAGGTCCCAGTCCTAAATGGACTGGAGCAAATATACTGGAAAGTGCCTGAGGATTGTGTCTTCTTCTTTTTCAGCCATTTCCTGTCCACTCCTGAACAAAGGCCCCTTTCATTTGTTTCCATGCTGTTCTGTCTTTCGCTGTAAGGTACCAGCTTCCAACTTCCTCCTGCTATTATTTTAATATCATCCCACCATCTCTTCTGTTGCCTGCCGACGCTCCTCTTTGTTTGAAGTGGTCTCCAGTTTACAAGTTTTGCTACCCATCTGTCCACACCCAGTCTAGCGACATGCCCAACCAATTGCCACTTAAGCTCAGCAATTCGCTGTATTATGTCCACTACCTTCGTTCTTCTTCTTATTTCTTCGTTAAGGATTTTATCTCGTAAACTAACGCACAAGTAAAATGAAGACGACTTGTATTAAACCCAGTTCCGGGATGGAACCAAAAATGGGTTGTGTTTTCTCTCTGCGGGACCTAAACCGTGCTGATGAGCTGTGATACAGCGAAACGCGTCCACGGATGGTCTTGCAGAGATAAAACACTTCTCAATCGGTCCTTAATTGGGCCGTTACCTAATTAATATCAATGTTTTTCGGTACCAACCGACTTTACTTCTGGTTGGCAACTAGAATAGCTATTCTCGCAATTGTGGCGAATGCCTTTGCGAGTCGATTTGCTCTAATTTAATACTGGTTTATACGGTTGTTAGTAGCAATTTTTAGTGTGCCGATCAGAAAATAGATGGAGACCCTGTCTTCATTTTACTTGTATTAAACCCAGTTCCGGGATGGAACCAAAAATGGGTTGTGTTTTCTCTCTGCGGGACCTAAACCGTGCTGATGAGCTGTGATACAGCGAAACGCGTCCACGGATGGTCTTGCAGAGATAAAACACTTCTCAATCGGTCCTTAATTGGGCCGTTACCTAATTAATATCAATGTTTTTCGGTACCAACCGACTTTACTTCTGGTTGGCAACTAGAATAGCTATTCTCGCAATTGTGGCGAATGCCTTTGCGAGTCGATTTGCTCTAATTTAATACTGGTTTATACGGTTGTTAGTAGCAATTTTTAGTGTGCCGATCAGAAAATAGATGGAGACCCTGTCTTCATTTTACTTGTATTAAACCCAGTTCCGGGATGGAACCAAAAATGGGTTGTGTTTTCTCTCTGCGGGACCTAAACCGTGCTGATGAGCTGTGATACAGCGAAACGCGTCCACGGATGGTCTTGCAGAGATAAAACACTTCTCAATCGGTCCTTAATTGGGCCGTTACCTAATTAATATCAATGTTTTTCGGTACCAACCGACTTTACTTCTGGTTGGCAACTAGAATAGCTATTCTCGCAATTGTGGCGAATGCCTTTGCGAGTCGATTTGCTCTAATTTAATACTGGTTTATACGGTTGTTAGTAGCAATTTTTAGTGTGCCGATCAGAAAATAGATGGAGACCCTGTCTTCATTTTACTTGTATTAAACCCAGTTCCGGGATGGAACCAAAAATGGGTTGTGTTTTCTCTCTGCGGGACCTAAACCGTGCTGATGAGCTGTGATACAGCGAAACGCGTCCACGGATGGTCTTGCAGAGATAAAACACTTCTCAATCGGTCCTTAATTGGGCCGTTACCTAATTAATATCAATGTTTTTCGGTACCAACCGACTTTACTTCTGGTTGGCAACTAGAATAGCTATTCTCGCAATTGTGGCGAATGCCTTTGCGAGTCGATTTGCTCTAATTTAATACTGGTTTATACGGTTGTTAGTAGCAATTTTTAGTGTGCCGATCAGAAAATAGATGGAGACCCTGTCTTCATTTTACTTGTATATATTTTTTTTTTCACTATCTAGGTATATACTATTATGATGCCTGCATTCAAACTCATTATTATAAATCATGTAGACAATTTCTGGAATCGAAGAGGGTAGAAATAACCATAAGCACAATCCAGTATTTGGCTATCAGTCAGAGTTAGGTCTTAGAGAGCCGCTACGCAGGTAAGTCGATAATTTGTTCGGAATTTCGTAGTAGGAACTTTCTGCAATTTTTAAACAAATTATCTCCCGTAGTGACTTTCCAGATCCAACGTGACTCGAGCGTATCCTTAATTGTGCTTGACGGTTCTGCCTATCCCCTGCAAATTCCAGAGAATTCCTACAAAGCGTCATTATTTTTTTACGAATTTTTAGACAAATTATCGATTTCCCCCAGTGACTCTCCCAAGCTAATTGACAGATGGAGCAAACATCATCGAATGTGCTCGAGGGTTGTGTTTATCCTCTTCATAGTTAATTTTTTATGAATTTAAATACAAATTACTGACTTTACCCCAGGTCCCAGTCCTAAATGGACTGGAGCAAATATACTGGAAAGTGCCTGAGGATTGTGTCTTCTTCTTTTTCAGCCATTTCCTGTCCACTCCTGAACAAAGGCCCCTTTCATTTGTTTCCATGCTGTTCTGTCTTTCGCTGTAAGGTACCAGCTTCCAACTTCCTCCTGCTATTATTTTAATATCATCCCACCATCTCTTCTGTTGCCTGCCGACGCTCCTCTTTGTTTGAAGTGGTCTCCAGTTTACAAGTTTTGCTACCCATCTGTCCACACCCAGTCTAGCGACATGCCCAACCAATTGCCACTTAAGCTCAGCAATTCGCTGTATTATGTCCACTACCTTCGTTCTTCTTCTTATTTCTTCGTTAAGGATTTTATCTCGTAAACTAACGCCAAGCATTGCCCGTTCCATGGCCCTTTGCATTGTCCTATGGTTGTTGGTGTACTTCTGGGCCTTTGTCTCAAGACCATATGTTGCGACAGGCAGAATATATGTGTTAAAGACTTTTCGTTCAAGGTTTATAGGAATCTCAGGATTTCTCACTATATGACTCAGCTTTCCAAATGCTATCCATGCCAGTTTTATTTTTCGTTTTATCTCGGCCGTTTGGTTTTCCTTTCTCATTTTAATCACATGACCCAGTTATACGTATATATTCACCCATATAATCCAAAGTTTTGTCTGCTTGTCTGTTTTCCTCAGTCCTGCTGATTGTTTTTGATAAATTCATTTTTAATCCAACGTTATTTGAAGCTTCGTTTAATTGTTTTAGCATGTTTCTAAGCTCCTGGATATCTGAACTAATAAGCACTATGTCATCGGCAAAGCGTAAATGGTTTAGAAAGGTACCATCAACGTTGACACCTTTATTTTCCCACGGTAGCATTTTTAAAACGTCTTCCAAGGCCAACGTAAAAAGTTTTGGAGATATAGGATCACCCTGGCGAACTCCCCTGTTAATTGTAATTCTTTCGGTTCTCAGGTGTTCCGTAATTTTTACGCGGAAAGTTACGCTTCTGTATATATTTTTAAGAAGGGTAGAATATCTTGAATCGATGCTTGCACCATCCATCGCACGCAGGACAGCCCATGTTTCAATAGAGTCAAATGCCTTATGAAAGTCTATAAAGGCGAAATGAAGTGGTATATTGTATTCTGTTGTTTTCTCTATGAAGATTTGAATGGTCTATAGGTGATCCATAGTGCCGTATCCCTTTTGAAATCCTACCTGCTCCACTGGTTGATTGCCATCTAATTAAGTTGCCAGTCGGTTTGTAAGGATCCTTGTTAGTAGTTTGTAAAGATGGGACAAAATGCTGATAGGTCGATAATTTTCAATGTCCGTGATGTCGCCCTTTTTAAAAAGAAGAATAACTTCTGCGTTATGCCATGTTTCAGGAATATTGCCTTCAGATAAACATTTATTAAATAAGACCTATAGAATTTGTTCCATAAAGTCTCCGCCCATTTTTAGCATTTCACTGTCTTCCCAAGGTGATTTACTGTTCTTCATTTGTCCTAGTGCCACCCTTATTTCCTCTTTGGTTATATCAGGAATTTCTTCTGAGCCTACATTGCAAACGGTAACTTTCTGAGTATAAGGATTCCGCACAACGGCGGTGTACAGACGAGAATAAAAGATTTCTATATAAATAGAGATTTCGTCTCTTCCAGTCAATTAATGCTTATTCCCATCCTTCATTTTGACAATTCTGCTTTTTCCAGGCGAAAGTCTCGATCTAAGAACTTCCATTGTAGAGTTGTCTTCAATTACGGTTTGAGTTGTTCTGGTATTATAGCATCTCACGTCCCTTCTCACTTCCCTCTGTATTCTCTTGTTGAGCCCCCGGTACTCAGTTACAACTAGGAAAGTTGTTTTCCTTTCTTTTATAAGTTTTGGTGTGTTTGGCGTTATCTTATCGTCTCTTGGTGTTTTAACTTTGGACCATATTTTCTTAGTTATTGTGTGGACGTCTTTGCTTATTTTCTCGGCGAGATGATTCAAGTTCATTCCATGTATATGTGGACAATGGATTTAAATTTCTTCTCCATCTCTTTATGGACGTCTATTTTGTTTACAGTTGGAAAAATATGCTTATTGAAAAGTTTTGCTCTTTCAATTCTCAGGTTTAGGGAAATTGTAGTTCTGATTAACCGGTGCTCGCTTCCAGTGTCAAACTGGTTTAAAACTGTTACGTCAGTACAGATATTCCTCTTAATGTAGAAAAAGTAATCAATCTCATTTTTTATCGTACCATTTGGATTTCTCCATGTCCATCTCCTTTGTTTGGGTTTTTTGAAGAATGTGCAGGATTGTGTCTATCCACTATTCCTGAAAATCTTCATAATAAGGCAATATTGATTTTCCACAAATTTTCAGAGAAATTATCAACTTACCGCCGTAGTGAATCTCCCAGACGAACCTTGACTTGAGTAAATATCCTCGACTTTACTTGAGTATTGTGTCTGTCCTCTTCAAATTTCAGAAAATCTCTACAAACTATTTATAATTAATTTTATATTCACGCGGTCAATAAAATGAACTTTATGGCCATCAACACTTGACACAGAAGTCAACCATTATGTTCACTTTTCCATAAAGATTTTTTTCCACAAACGTGTTTTAAAATGCAATTTTTGACACGCCCCCCGTGGTGAGCTCGTTTTACAATAGGAAAAATCGGATGTCCTTTAACATTCTATAAAATGCCAGACATTTTGCGTTACTCCCTTGCACTTTTCTTGCACCAACAAGTAACCAAGTATGAAAGTTTCGTTCAATATACCCGTAATCTGGTTTTTGTTCTTCTTTTCATCCGCTGATATCATTTTTGACTAACATGTCAGAAGATATGAGAAGGAGGCAGAAAGGTTCCTTCTATATAGTCTGAAAGATGCAAATCGACTAAAGAGAAAATCAACCGTGTGCGGATGGCAGTTTGCGTCCGACGAGCATCTTGGATAGGCGATTACAATCGCGCCGACTCCATCGCCAATTGATTCGTATGCGGACGGTCTTAGGTTGGTAGTCCTCGCCGTATGAGGGCCTACGGAGGTCGCCGGGTATAAAAATAGGCTTAAGAATCTCTGCAGTGAGGAAGCCTCTAATCCCATCTTAGGAGCGGCTGATCTACTATGTCCCAGAGGCTCGTAGATTCTTAACAGAACTGAGATCTCCAGTCGTCGTAGTTTCTATCAACATCATTAGCTCAACGCTGCAAAGTCTTGCGGTGATCGGCCAGTTATGACGGGCTTGTGTAATCTTGCAACTCTTTAAGACAAACTACGTAGGCGTCAGTGTATGTACAGCAAAACTGAACTTCCTCTCTCTCTTTACCGCATCCTTAGACCAGAACGCCCATTGGTAGCAACAATAGGTATATAGATGGGTACTTTAGAGGTTTGTAAGCAACACGCAAATCATAATTAAGAAGTCGTAAATGCATTCTCTGTAATTTCGGAGATATACACCTAGTTCTTTTCTGAAAATGATTTCTAATGGTTCATGATCCAAGTTTACTTTAATATCTGCTTGGCTATACAAACACTAATGAATAATGACACTGTCATGTCCTGGAAATATCCAGGGATACAGCGAAACTTGGGGTAGGATAAATATGAACCACAAATGTCTTGGTAACAGCTTCCAATGAATTTTCACATTCCGGAGTTGAACGTCACTAAAATCAATACTGTCGATCTGAATGTAACACAGCATTGAACCAGTTTAACGATGTATTAGATAAACTGATCCAAAAACCATTGTTATCCAAAAACAATCAATGGCTCTCCATTTACACCATGGTACCAATCTTATTTCTTGTACCTAATTATTTAGTATTTACATCTGTTGAAAGAATCGAGCTAGGAAACCTTTCACCGCCTCCAAGATTGTGTTCACGCCTTTCAAATAAGACTCAATTTTTAAAAGAGCTGGTACTAAGAGGCCGAAACAGCAGTCTAAATCAAGCATGAGGAAAAGGGATGACCAATTCGCACAGTCATCCATTCGATTTCCAAAACTGCTGCAGAACACCAACTTTTCACTTGATGGGGTAACCTATAACCACCAAATGACCACTACACGTGTCTCAGTGTTGTGCCACGCCTGTTTCGTAATTCCTAGATTCAGGCTGTGTCCTTCACCAAGTCCACTCTGTTCCCATCGGAATCAGCAATGATTTTATTATACATATTTAAAAAACCAAGAATTGTCGAGTTTGCTCATTTAATCAACCAACGTTATTATGTCCTTTTTAACTTTAAAATACTAATGTTTCCACTTACAAAAAATTTTCAAGATAATATACTTGCATTTAGCTCACTGTATTAGCGAATATGTTTCACAAGAATAAGTAACCAACCATTGAATTAAAAAAGTTAATTCGATCATTTCAACTGAGAAGAAGAGTATAGCCAAAGACTGCATAACAGGACTGGAAGCTACAATCAACATAATTCTTCTATTTTAATTCAAGTTTTGTCATTTTCCGCCTCGAGTTATCCTAGAAGGCAGTCGTGCATTTCCGCAGTGTCAAACACACCATTTTCCGTTGCATACGCAAAACGGTGCATTAGCAAAATGTAGTGGAAACGTGACCGGCCTGTCAAAACCTATAGTCGGCTCCCGGGTGCTTTTATTGAAACCGTAAACTTGTGCCGTTTTTCGTGTTTTTAAATATTAAGCAACCATATCGGTTTATATACAGTGGCCTCGCCGACGAGAGTAAAGTTGGAAAATTTATACAATGCAAAGTTTTATGTGCATCGTCCGTAGGTACACTACATTTTGAATAATTAAAATCTTTAACAATTTCAGATAGGTAACATAAGAAAATGTGCAAGCAAGCTGATAAAATGTTAAAATATCTTCTCGAGTTTTATTAAAATTATTAAGTCCGTCCCTTTAATCGTCCAATTTGAGTTATCATAGAGCAAGAAAAGGGGGGCCGCAACTAAGGTGAGGTTTCCCGCCAGAGCATCCAGATACTAAAATATTGATGTCCCCGGTTATATATGCAACAGCGGTAGGAGAAATAAAACTTGCCGGTATTGGCCATATCTTAGCATTACGGCGTTCTCTCGGCACGCGTGGCATCCGTCGGGAAAAACAATTTCTACCTTGCCGACCCGGCCGCAGATACTTTATGACGGATACGTCTAGGCAAACCCCAGGTTTTTCACCCGTAAGAGAGATTTAATGGACTCTCCCGACAAATGGTAATGGCTGGCTTCCCAGAGGGTTTCCACTTCCCTCTTGTTTATTATAATTGTACTTTAAGGTATTTTATTTTCACACGAATTTCTTTTGGATCAACTTTTGGCCCATTGTATCAACCTTTGGTAAAGTTACAAACATATGCATATTTTTCTAATGTAATACTTGAAGTACCAGAGATCGAATAGAAAAATTATGAAATTAAAGTCAATTGAGATCACGTAAACTAGCATGGACTCTCGATACACGACAAACACTTGTAGCTACAAAAATTACAAATAAGTCAAGAAATTTTCATTCGTTCCTTATTTGTAAAACGACATTTTCAAGAATTGATTGAATAACTTACTTACAAGATTGACAGCTGTGCTAATCTCTGGATGCGTAACACTTTATTTAGGAAAAAATATCTATTAACAATTAAATAATATCAAACAATAGTAAATTCAAAAAAAAAATCCATGTATCTACTTAGATTTCTCATCAGTATCGATTTCCATATTACAATGCTATTGCTAACATTTCCTAAATATAATATAAACAAAAATCACAAAGTATATGCCCTCCTTTAATATTAATTTCAGGGGCACAAGTCTTGGCTCACCTTGGGCTATTGAGGCTTCAGCTTTTTCACATGGGATATGCTCTACAACTTCATTATCTATCAAAGTTATTTGATTTTCCTGTTTCCTTATTACTTCATAGCTACTCGTTTTGGTCAAATCTTGGAGTGCTTTTATTTGGCATTATCACATTTTGTACTTTTCTCACGTTTCTGACTTTGACCTGTCTTGGCTCTTCCGAATTTATTATCTTTTTATTGTGCTTTAATGTCGTTGTCCCTCGTCTTTAATATCTGCGATCGAAGGTATTGTTATAAAATAACAGAGACAGCACTCAAACCCATATCTCGAACGAATTGGTTAACCCCTGGATGTCCAGTGACTACTGGAATATTCGATGCGTTTGGCCTTGAACGAATAATCTAGCCGGCGAAATATTGATCTTCGTTACCGGAATTGCTTATTCTAGTAGCTCCATTTTTGGCATGATTTTTGTGTTATTATCTTGAACAAAACTTACTTCATTTTGGAAGAGTAATAGTAGTCTCACTTATGTACGACTCACTTAGGTACGTAAAAATCGGAATTATTGTGTATGTTCAAAACGGCACGACATATCTCAGAAAGAAAACATGAACAAGAACGCAGATAAAAGAAATAAAAACGGAAAGGCGAAAAGAAACGAGTAAAACAGATCATGCTGTAGAACATTTTGCAAGAACAAGAAAACAAGCGACTGAAAGATAGTCACAAAGTACTTGAATAAATATACAAGATATCGCAAGGATTTCAAATGCCAACCTACAATTGAATCCAAAATTGTATTTCCTAATCATTCAGGAAAGAGTGAACGGAAAAAAACAAACATCGGTTAGGTGTGAGGTTCTTGATCTTACTTTTTGTAGCCACGATATCAGCGATAACATTACGAATTAGCATGTCTCCGACGAACCATTATGCTCGAACCATTGGCATATAAAATTCGATATCACAACTTCAAACGTCGAAATCAGGAAATTTCACAACCCAAGGACGACAAATTAGCAAGGCTATGAAATAGCCCTAAAAGAGTTACTCATAGGGGGAGCAGTAACTATTTCCACAACGAAGGGTCTAGATCTGGCAGTGGATCAGCTGAACGAGGCAATACAAATAACCTATTAGGAAAACTATCCAGATCAGACAAGTCAGCAAAGGAAGAATACACTCTGGTGGAACAATCACCTGGAGGGTCTCCATCATCAACTTAAGCAAGGATTAAAATGTCACCAAAACCATTGTTTGATCATGTAATAATAAAATCATTTACCTACTTACCACTACTATGAAAAATACAGATTTTACCATGATATTGCGGTTCTCGAGGGTCGACACTTATCCGCATTACTTTTGGGTTTAAAATAAAAAAAAGTAAATATAATATTTTTAATATGCTCTGTGTATTTATTTGAGATTTCGTATGACAATAGGTTCCAAGATTACTGCGCCACGTTTTGTACCATTCCATAGATAGAGGTAAAGTTTTATGCCAGAACATGTTGATTATTTTTCAAAATAAATATTTAAGTGGTGTCTCGCAATGATTTCTATATTATCTGTAATGGTTTTGGTTGGGTTGAAAAGTAAAGAGAGGAAACTGGTATATTCTTTAAGGATTATTAGCAGAATACTTACATCCCTTTCAGGAAATTAAATTCTCAAGAGAAATTTATAAATATGTCATTTAATGCTGGAAATTCCTTTATTTTTATGTGCATCCACTTCTTCAGATGTAGAAAATCATATACACATGAAATTGGAGTGCAGGAGAAAGCAAAATAATTTTTTCAATCTTCACCTTTGGTAAGTTGAAACTTTGACGTAATTTTTGAAATCGTACTCATAAGCTTCCTCTATTCCAGTTTAGTAAATATGTTCTGTGTTGGATGCGGCTTTAGCCACCAACTTTATGCTGATAACAGCATGAACACTTATATTTTTATGTATAATAATTATTATTAGGCATGTCCTATATGACCATATTTTCCCTATGCCATTTGGTAAGTTTCTGATGTATACACCCCAAGCCCTCCCCATAACTCCCATATTTTTGTAACTTGTAGAACTTATGCTGATGATGGATCTATGATAGATCCGAAACACACCCTTCCAACTGATTATTTTTGTAAAATAAAGAGTGAAGATAGACTGTGTGTTTTACTCCAGTTCTTTAACTATTCTCTTCACTGTGAGACATGGACTACTATTTCAAAACTTTTCTAAATTCTCCTGGAAGCGAACTGCGGTGTAGATATCGCAAGTTTTTATTTTTTCTATAAAAGAGTCGGGAAATAATATTTCATGGTTGCTATGAACTATTTTTCAAAATGGACAGAAGTAGTTTCAATGACCAAACAAAGCATCGGTCACAGTTGTTGGAGCATTACTGGAAAACATCATAGCCAGACACGATGTGTTGGTGGAACTTCA
The DNA here is from genome assembly GCA_917834065.1 of Ceutorhynchus assimilis. Classification (NCBI taxonomy): domain Eukaryota; kingdom Metazoa; phylum Arthropoda; class Insecta; order Coleoptera; family Curculionidae; genus Ceutorhynchus; species Ceutorhynchus assimilis. Next base: position 9,935,929 of record OU892278.1, on the reverse strand, counting down.
TACCGATCAGGGTGAGAATTTTGATTCCGGAGTGTGGATACAACCGATAAGGTTACTGGTGATAAGGAGAATGGCGACGAATATACGAGAGGCACAATCAGACCATCAACCAATCCTCTCGATGTTAGTGAATAAGCACCAGCGAGTCTGGGATAAACTGGAGCATCCTTCTTTTTGTCTTCTAGAAGCTCTCTGCTTTCTGCATGAACCCAACGGCTATAGGTACAACATTAATGAGGTTGCTTCAAAGAGAAATGTAGCTTTTCGTGAATTGGATAATTGTTAAACCACTGGCCGGTGAAGACGAAGCTGCACTATCTATGTGGCAGATCTCGAGCATAGACTCAGTGGTTCACGATTTCGCCAGCAATCGACAAAAGTGACAGAATTAAGATGAAACGCGATAAGCGGAAGCCATTGAATACCTTAAATGAAGTCAAATCCGTTCGGTCATATGAGACAAGATCGTCAAGAAGATCAAACGATGTGGTACAGAGAATTCAACTTTCGACGAAAGCCAAGCCAAGAGTCATTCACATTGAGAAGCTAGCCCGATATAGTAGCAAGAATACACCGACTTGGAAGCGACCAAAAGGAGCAGTTCAGAGCGGATGGATTATTATGAGATTACAGAGTAGCTATGGTTTGGACGATGAAAGGTTTCCGAACTTACATCGAAGCTCTTCATATCGTGGTAATAGAAACTGACCATCAACCTCTGAAATGGTTTATACCAATCAAACCGTCGACAAGGAGTTGAGGACGAAATAATAAGATGATCCAAGTCTCGCATATGATTATTTTATCTCAGCCGTTCAGTTGTAATATTAATTTAATACGAATCAATAACTTGTATTTGACTGGAGGTGTGCAGCTACCTAAACTAAATATAATATTTTTTTTTTTTGAGATCACCCAACCATAACGGAACCGATTGTGACTGAACTTTTGGAAGGCCTATAGAGCTTGCCTAGAAAGAAGAAAATGGCACAGGCATCAAAAATCCTTCGGCGTTATGTAGGTTTCAAAATCGACGTGTGGGCTAAAATAGTTCCATCAAAAACCTTGGTTAATAGACCTAATATTCTTGGTAACTTTATTCGTGAGAAATAGGACATTTCCACTATAAATCCAGACCCAATTCCATTTTGGGGATAACTATGGCTAACAGGTTTCACCTCATTACCAAAAAAAGGCAGACAACTAATTTTTTTCTTTGGAAAAAGAAATTGCCGAAAGACCACTCCTGTACAAAGTATCTTCTATTATTATTTTTCAGAAGATCACAGTATATATAGGGACATAATTTCTTGTTTCGTTAGATTGGAAAAATCCCCGAAACTAAAACACCAGTTTTTCAAATGAAAACCCCCATATTATTTTTTACACGGAGAGATGATGAAATTTGCTATTTTTCGAGGTTAGGTATCTATCGTCATTTTTACGTAACTTGAATTATAGTATTTAAATGTATTCAAGATACAGGATGTTCTATATTTGAAAGATTAAAGTTAATGCTATTCATGCGGCATGGTTGAAAATATAAATCAGAGAGCATATTTATTTAAGTGACCACAATATCAAAAAACTTTGTTTATTAGTTATCTATGAGCGTCTCAAATAGGCCAAGAATCATAGTGAATCAGTGGTCGTCAAAAAAAAAACAATCAAAGATCGCTTTGGTTCTGAAAACGTACGTCGCATTATTGTTTCATTATTGGTCAGGATTTTTGAAATGACATTAAGGATCATTGACAAAATTAAAGAGAAATATGGCTAAGACATACGTTTAAAAAACAATAGCAATCTGCTTTGATTGTTTTTTTTTTTTGAAGACCTGATATATACCTACCTACCAACCGGCAACCTGTACTCCTATTCATGCAACTAAAAATAAAAGGTAACGTGGTTGAAGAAATAGATTTCCCAATGACTTGAAACTGCTCAATGGCATAATTCAATCATCCACATAATTCAAAAGCAAAAAAATCTTAATCACATTTATTAAAAAATTTATACAAAAAATAAATAACTTGAAACTTAATTGATAAACTTAAGCATTTTTGTTCTAAAAAAAAATAAATAAAAATATTTGTACAGTTATTTTAACATCTCGTTTCTTCACAATGAACAGAAACGCAGCATACTATCGGATTTCTAGAAAATAAAATAATAAAAATCAACCTATATTCTCTAAAATTTGCCTGCATAATGCTTCTCAAAAATGACGATAATTACCTGAACACATATCCATACATGCTTTCTTCGAAGAAAAATTGTTACCGTTGCCGTCACAGCCTCCAAAACCGAATTCAAAGCATTTCCCTGAACTTGGATCATACCTCCATCTCATTATCAATGCTCGACAATGTCCTTTCACTTCGGGAAGTCTACACATTACGTCTGGTAAATCTGCGAAATTATTATTTAATAATAGTGAATTCGACCATCTAATAATATATGCAGACATTGTATAATAAGTTACACAAAAAAAAGAAAGTGGTTTGGTTGTTATTTTAAACATACTATGGTCTTGCATACTTTGTTTATTTTGGAGTTTTCGTTTCTAACTTTTCAATTTTGGATAATATCCTTAAAAAGCATTAAATTTTTGAGGAATTGTTATATTAACGGTCACTTCTGAATGAATTGAATATTTACAAATACCTAACTAATAATAATTATGTACCTACTTTCTTAAAAAATGTATCAATATTGTATGTATCATCATTCGTCAAATGAAGTTAAAATAAGTAATAAAAAATATTCATTCAATTTGCTATGAGATGGATAGGAGTCGGTACCTAGTCTATAAAATGAAAACACAGGATAGGTCCCTAAGCAGACTTTGCCTAAGCTATTAGAGCTGCAGTGAGAAAAATATACACTCAAAAGGGTGAATTACTAAACAAAAACATTCAATTTGCTTTAGGTAGTTTGAAACTAACTCTTGAAAATGTTCGACCTAGTAAAATTAACCAAGTTCCAAAATGCGAAACACTAACCTCTGTTCAAACTTATTTCAAAATAATGTCAAGAAGTTCCTGTATCATTAATTTTAAATAAACAAAAAAATTACCTTCCGTATAAGAACTTGCAGGCCTCGATGCAACTAAACTTAGACTAATAGCCATAAGCACCAACAAACAAAATAGTTTTACTGCCATTTTAACTTTTAAGCAGGAACAAATAACTGTAAAGACACCACTGTATCAATATTGTTTACTAGGTATCACCACAGCTTTTGCAGAATGTTCGCTTCTTCGCCGAGTCTAGCAGATATAATGTGAAAATGCAACGACCACCGTCATTGTAGAAGAAAAAACTGGGTTTTCCTTGATGGGATTTACTGTAAACATCGATTTGCTATTTGCTGAAAGGACGATTGCATATCAGCACCGCACGTGGCTCCCATGATGACTTGAATTTTAATTGCATTGTGAAAAACTTTTTTTTTCAATGCGCGATAGTTAAAAAGAGATAAAATGTCACGAAAAAATCGCAATGTCTTTATCTTAAACATAAGAGCATTTGTTGAAATTTTCAGTACCTAGTTTTAAATGTATAATAGGTATTTGATTACTAAATCTCGCGTTGGTAATTGTGATTTTGAAATAGAGGAGTTTAATTGATGAATGTTGAGTCTCACAAGGAAAGAATAAAACGCGTTATGGAAAGGTTATTACAACATTGGATAGTATTGTAGTTTGTAATCAAGTTCTTTTATTACACCCTTGTATATGGGCAATTCTGTTTCTGTAAAAAATAATACACCTGTTATATGTCATGTGGGTTTATCAATGTCACGAGATAGTTTTTGGGGGCTTGCTGCTTTTGTTCAGGAAAAGTGAATTAAAAGTTAACGGAAAAGTTTAGATCTGTTGTTTGATTGTAATCAGGAAGCTGCGTGGAGTTGATTAAACTTGAGGTTATGGGCCCAGAGCTGATAACAATCGTTTTGTTGTGAAAATTGAACGCTGGAATTTTTGGCGGAAGTTTTATGGAAGGTTAGTCAATTATTAAGCTCAAATTTAAAATGGATAAACAACAGAATGTTTATTTATTATTATGTTGTATGTGAAACCATTCGATGGAAGCTCTTTTTCAAACTGGGAATTTAGATTAAAATTGTTATTGGAACAACAAGTCTACTTAACGAAACACCCCCAGATCCTACAAATACTGTTGAGTATGAGAAATTCCAGAAATCAGATGTGAAAAATAAAGTTATATTAATACAGTGTGTAGCTGACAAAAATTTAATATGAAAATTTGTAAATTGAGATATGACAATGGAGGAAAGTATACTTCTCGTGATTTTCAGGATTTTTGCAAAACAAAAGGAATATTAATTCAGTATAATGTTACCTACAACCCTGAGCAAAATAGGGTTCCTGAGCGCTTTAATCGTTCAATAATGAAAAAGCTCGATATTAAATGTTTGATTCGCAGCTTGAAAAATATTTATGGGGTGAAGCTGTTTTAACATCAATATATTTAAGTAATAGCACAATGACTAGAGCACTGAATGACAATAGAACTCCAGCTGAAATTTGGTATAGAGAGAAGCCTGATTTTGAGAAAATTAAACTTTTTGGTTGTATAGCATATAATCTTATACCTAAGGAATTAAGAAAATCAAAATTAGATTCACATTGTGAAAAATTAATTATGATTGGATATGCAAACAATGGATTATAGACTCTGGAAAGTCAAGGTTATTCATGGAAGGATTGTTGTTTTTGAAGAAACTAAAGAATTGAAACAACCAAAAGTTTATATAGATGATAATCCAGAACAACAGGAAAATAAAGAGGAGAAAAATGAACAAGGAATAGATGGAAATAAAATGGAAGAAAATTTGAGAATGGCAGAAAAAGTTGGAAAAGTGGAATAAACAAATGAAATATCAAACGTAAGAAGAAGTTCACGAAATAAACAACTATCAAGAAGATTACAAGACTATGATCTTGCAAATGGAGAGTTCAATCTTTTTACAGCATTATCAGCTGGAAACTTATTAGATGAAATGCCACAGACTTATGCAGATGCTGTAAGAATAGACAAAGGATGGAAAAATGCTGTTAGCGGGAACTAGTATTGCCACCTGAGAATGTCGAAATTATTGACTCAAGATGGGTTTTCTGTGAAAAAGTAGTGGATGGAAAAGTGAAAAAGAAAGCACGATTAGTGGCTCGTGGATTTAAGCAGAGTGCATTCAGTGAAGACGTATAAGCACCTGTAACACGTATGTCTAGTATCAGAAAATTGTTGTCTTTATTCATTGAATATGATTTGTATGTAATTCAACTTGACGTGATTTTTGAATGGAACTTTGAATGACTTAGTTTTCATGCTACCTCCAGAAGGTTTAAACGTTAGTAATCAAAATTTAGTATCTAAATTGAAAAAGGCACTTTATGGTTTCCGCTAAGCACCAAAGTTCTGTAATTCTCAACTTCATTCATTAAATAATAATGAATGAAGTTGGGTTTTCACAGATCTAAAAAAGACCCTTGTTTGTATTTTTTTCATCAAATTTTTCTTTTAATCCATGTAGATGATTTGATCATATTTTCTGAGACTCAAGAAAATTTAGATTCCATAAAAATTATTTCAGCTAAAAGATTTAAAATGAGAGAGTTAAACATGATAATACTAAATTTTCTTGGATTACAAATGGAGAGACGAGGTGATATTAAACAGACTGATTTGATAAACAAAGTGATGTATAAAATGTTGGGCTCTAGGCCGGATTTGAGTTTTTCAGTCAATTTCAGAATTGTTTTATTATTGAACATTGGAATCAATAATCTTAAACATATTTTGAGATATTTGAAGCAAACTAAAGATTGCGGTTTGAAATTTTTAAAATCAAAGGATTCTAATGTGCATATGTAGATGCTGATTTCGCAAATGAAATTACAGACAGTAAAGGTATTTCTGGATTTGTGATTAAAATGAATCAAAATATTATTGATTGGAAAACTAAAAAACAAAGTATTGTTGCGCTTTCAAGTGCCGAATCAGAATACATACATACATTGTCATCATGTATAAGTGACTGTTTTTTTTTTGGGACGATTATGTTCAAAGATTTTAAATAAAAATATTTTTCCTATATATGTATATGAAGACAGTCAAGCATGTATCAGAATGGCTTCGATACTGGAAAGAAGACGTACAAAACATATCGATTTTAGACATTATTTTGTAAAAGATTGTGTGACTCAGCAGAAAATTGTATTGAAATATTTATCAACAAATGATCAACCAGCAGATATGTTAACTAAAGCTTTGACTACTACGAAGTTTGTAATGTTTAGAGAGTGCCTAAATATTGTTAATACCACATGTTAAAATTTATTCTAAAATAAGTTGATCCTTGGTTGCTTAGGTTATGTTTATTTTTATTTTTATATTTGATAACACAGAATTGGATACAGAATTGAGGGGGAGTATTGTAGTTTGTAATCAAGTACGTTCTTTTATTACACCTTTGTATATGGGCCATTCTGTTCCTGTAAAAATAATACACCTGTTATCAGTGACGTGCGGTGGTCTTTAGAAATACGGAAGCGGCGAAGAGAGGTCACAGGTCAATCATTTTTCTAGAACCATGCATATAGGTACAATTGTAATTTTGCAACCGGTAAACCATTCAGATTTCTCATAAAATCTCACGTGAAAATGCTTCGTGAATTTCTTTGCCGACTTCTCTACTTTCGTTTCTAAATAAATAGGATCCATAGCCTACCCGAATTAATAATCTCCCTTTTCTCTTCAAAGTTTCGACTAGAAAATGCTTTATTCCTGCATTGCAAAAAAAAAACAACCACGAAAAACCTCAGAAAATTCAATAAAAAACACAGCACTACGATTGTGTGCCATGGCCGCTAAATGGCACCAATTGGCGGCATCGGATTTTCAATGCAAATCGAGATAAAATAAGTGGAAGGCGGCCGAACGAGCGCTGCCTTGGCTACTGAATTCGCACGTTTTCGCCCGCCGGCAGGCGTCGTGTATGGAGCCAAAGGGTCAATAACCCCTTCGTCCTCTTCAAAGCGAACAGCAGCGATTTCCAGACGCGCTTCCAAGCTTGGGCCGGCCGGGCTCGACGCGTTGCCACAAATATTGGTTGCGTTTACGTTTTCGCAATGAGCTTTTAATACATTTATATCCTACTGAACTATTAAAACCATATAATACCTTGGTTACGATAATCATAAACAGGGTCTTAACTCCCAAGGGAGTTAAGGAAGGGAGTTAAGGATATCATAACTCCCAAGGGAGTTAAGGATTTCCATAACTCCCGCTTTTACCTTGAATAGGTAACACTTTGACAAAAAATAGAAATTTTGATTTATGGCTTATTCCTTTATAAAAATAGACAGAATACAGTAAATTCAGTAGGATATAAAATTATCTATGTACCACGGGAATTATCAGGAGTTAATACCCACGGGCAATTGGTGTCCCTCGGGCCGGAGGCCCTCGGGACACAAACGTTGCCCTGGGGTATTAACACCTGCATAATTCCCTTGATACATAAATAACTATTACGTCATGTTTCAGAGAAAATAATTACTAAATTATTGTTAATTGCTATACATTATAAATTAATAAATAGTAATTTTTTTATCTCCCTAAACTCAAAAGTTTAGGGAAGCGGTGCTTCCCCCGCTTCCATGGACCGCACGCCTCTGCCTGTTATGTCATGTGGGTTTGTCAATGTCACGACCCACATAACAAAATTGCATCCTTAGAATGTAATAGGAATGTTCTTTTTTTAGGTGGAATGCACCTAGAATGTTCGCCAAAACAATTGCGAATGTCCTGAGAATGTTCTGAGAAAAGATTGTAGAAATACTGTTTGCAATACCCAAGAACTTCCTGGGAAATTCATTAGGATATTCCTAGAATATACCTTTGAGATTCTCAGTACATCCTGAAAAGAATATTCCTGTTAGATTCTAAAAATATGCTTGAAATGTATATTCTCACATTCAAAGAATGTTTTTATGACATTATAGTTATGTTCTCAAAAGAATAATATACCAATATGCTTGAAATATTCTTAGAATATATCTACATACTACATATATCATTCTCAATATGCATCCTAGACATAACATTCTTGTTTGATTCTAGGGATATACTAGGAATGTTAATTTTCGCTTCCAAATAATGCTCCTTTCAGTCCTTTTATATTAAAGGCAGTGAAAGAGTTGTTGGAAAACTTCTCTAGAAAACACAAGTCTTTAACCAAAGCTACGGTTTCGAGCTTGTTATGCTCTCGTCGCGGTAAGCACGCCAACTGAGAGAAACAGGTTCCAAGGTAATTCATGGCCATTTGCATCGCTATCACTTGAGGGATATTAAGGGATATTCAATTTAAGTGGAGCTTTTGAATGTGACTTTTGTTTCTACGAGAGTCGCATTCAAAGCTCCATCCGGATTTATCCCTTAAGTTATAGCGGTGCAAATGGCCGTCAATCGCTAGGCAAGATGTAGATCTTTAATAGCGCGTGGCTCCATCTCTTAGAAGTCCTACTAAGCAAAAGAAAAAGAATATACTTATAATATTTTTAGTAGGTTCTAGATAGAGCATTATTGTTTAATTGTTCAATTAAGATTTTTGAGTAGGTACTTTAGATAATTAGGTGACCGTTATAAAAATATTCTTATCACGGTTACCTACCTACACAAACTTCTCAGCACAACTTGGTAGGTATATTCTTAATACTTGATAGAGATATTAGCCGAAAGAACATTTTTTAGGGTACATTATAATAATGTTCGAATGACAATATTCAAATAATGTTATATAAAGTAGGTTCTTAGCACAATCTTTTAGGTAGGCGTATAGAAGCAACATTCATAGGACATAAATAGAACGTTCAAAAATGAATATTTTAATCGAAGCAATTTTAGAATATCCATTGAACATTCCTAAAAGAACATTCCAAAAAGCACTTTGAGGGAATATTCTGAGAATATGAATGTTCTTTCACTGTTATGTGGGGAGATAGTTTTTGGGGGCTTGCTACTTTTGTTCACGAAAAGTGAATAAAAAGTTAACGTAAAAGTTTAAATCTGTTGTTTGATTATAATCAGGAAGCTGCGTGGAGTTGATTAAACTTGAAGTATAACACTCTAGACAAGGAATATGCCAAGAAAAATATTGAATTTGACTGGTAAAAAGGTGAAAATAACATATCTTCACCTACGATCACTACGGCCTTCCATATCTTGTAAGTTCAATTTTGGACACAGCGTGCGTAATTCTAAAATAATTCGCACAGGTATAGACCAATCACAGGCCGTCATCAGTTGTTCCGTTGCCTTAAAAAAACATTGTCTTAAGCGTTTTAAGTTCGTACAAGTTTTACTTATTTATTTGAATTTGGGATAATAGGGGAGAGGAGGGGAATGGTACGCACCTAAGCAATATTAGTTCTAAATCAGACTTTTCAACTATTGGAAAGTACAGCTTTGTTACAGTTGCTCACTTTTATGTTCCCTTAAACATACCTATCTCAAATCTTATCTAAAATAAAAGCTGTAGGTAAATCCAAGTTTTGTGGTTTGCGTATCATTACCCTTCATGGTGGATAATGGTACGCGCTTTGTCGGGTAATGATACGCAGAAAAAAAAAAATAAAATTATAAATCGAAAGAGACATATGACTATAATGGTTGTCAAGCAATAGCAAAACAGCGTTTGATGGATTGGAATTAACATACAATTTGAAATGTTGTTACAACTGAAGGAAACATTTTTCGTTGCTCCAGCCATTATCGTTAACTGCAGAAATACCGTCGACTGGTCCATGTTTCGTCAATGTAGGAGACATTCGTTTCCGAGGAAATATAAGGAGCGGTGGAATAAAGCTCCCGGAAGCACTCATTACGCATATCGCATCCGACATTCAATGAAGGCCAGAATCATATTTCTTTATCACAGACGGTATCAGTAATACAAAGACAGAGAGAAGTAGATTGTGGATTGAAGATTTGTTTAAATGGAGATGGCGTAGAAGCGTCCACTACCACTGCAACCTTATCAGATTTATTGTGGTATCTCTTATCTGTTCTTAGAGTGCGGTCTCTAGACCCGTCCTTTTTATTAGACTCCAGAGCCATGATACTGGCCACCCCATGTAGCTTGCCGGATTGGGGTTTTCCTCTCCAAACTTCGCAAACCTAAGCCTGCATAGCGCTTCGCAATGTCACCATACAAGTACGGCAGTTTCTTCCGCCTCCTGGCAGAACCTACACAGGCTATCCTCTGCCAGGTTCATTCTTTCCAGGTGTTTGTTGAGTTTACAATTCCCTGTTAATTGCCCCACCGTTATCCTAACAATCTTGCGGCTGTGACTTAGTAGGTCCGCTGTGAACTTGGGCGAGCAGGATTTGATAAACTGCTTTGCCTGTCGTTGTCCTGGAGTTCGCACCAGCTCTGGAACTCTCTGTCCATCCAGTTCTTGATAGATGTTTTAAAACTGCCTGCAAAAATTCCGCAAAATGGTTCTGGGCCTATCATCTCAGTGGCCGAGCCTCCTCTGGCCAGGTCATCAGTCTCATTTCCTGGGTGGCCATCGTGGCCTGGTACCCAGGCTATGGTAAGTTTGTTGGACAGGCCCACTTCCTCTAGGGCACGTACACAGTACCAGCTTGGAGATGATCTTTTGGGAGCTGATTGCCTTTAGGGCCGCCTGGCTGTCCGAGTAAATAACGATGTTTTTACTCCCAACTTTCCTTTCATTTATCAGTATGACACAGTGCACTATTGCAGCGATTTCCACCTGAAACACCGTGGCGTATTGTCCGAGACTTGTAGATATTTCCACCCTAAGTTTGTCCCTTTAGATGCCGGCTCCGACCCCCTTTCTGGTCTTGGAACCGTCAGTGTACCAGATGTGTCCTGCTTTAATTGGAGGACTTTTCTCTCTGGTATGGCAATCCGGAAGTACCTATTGAAGATGCAAATAGGTTTTGTTTTGTCTGAGGGCATCCTGAACAATGAGTTGACCTCTAGATCCTCCTCTATTTTCCAGCTCATGGGCCTTTGATGTTTTATAATTGGACCCTGGCCTTGCTTCAGTCTGTATAGTGCCGCCTTCACTTCACCCTGTATGTAGATATGTAGTGGTGGCAGGGTTAGCAGCACCTCCAAGGCTGCGGTTGGGGCTGTTTTCATGGCACCCGTGATGCAAACGCAGGCTAGCCTTTGCACACTTTGAGGCTGTCTGATTGCTACGGTCTGTGTACCTTTGTACCCCAGGCAACCGAACCGTAGGTTATCATTGGTCTTATCACCATTTTGTATAACCATAGATTCATCTTTGGATTAAATCCCCAGCTTTTTCCAATAGCCTTCTGAATCTCCCCAGGGAAATTTTGGTTTTCTGAACAACTTTATTGAGGTGTGGACCCCAGGTCATCTTTTGGTCAAAAATAACTCCTAGATATTTGACCTCTTTTGAGAAGGGGATTTGCGCTCCATTGAGCTTAGGACATCGAAGTCCTCTTAGTACTCTTTTCTTTGTGAACGGGCCAATTAGGGTTTTTTTGCGGATTAACCGACAAGCCTTCATCCCTACACCAGTTATCTACTATGTTCAGTGCTTTTTGAGTTCTTTCTGAGAGATGTTCTAGATGCCTGCCTCTGACTACCAGGTCTATATCATCCGCGTAGCCAAGGCAGTAGAATCTCTCCTTGGCCATTTTTGCCAGGAGATTGTCGACCAGGACCGCCCAATACCAGGGAAAAGTAATTAATAATTAGTGTAATACAATCTCAAAAACATAGATCATGACTGCTTAAAGAACTTCCACTAAAGACCTTACAGCAACGCCATGTAAAAAACCCAGATGATGAATACGAAACTATTGAAACAAGCACTCACCAAGCCGCAAATAACGTACTAGGTCGTATATATAGAAGAAACCCGCAAAAGGAGAAATCGACACTGGTGGGTGAATAAGGTTTAGAGAGAAATATATGATGAGAGAAGGCACACATACATAATATTCCGCAGATCAAACAGAGTAAACCAGGATTACAAGAACGCACAAACAAAAATAAGAAGTTTCAAGAGTTCACAATTACACGGTGTTAAAAAGTTATAAAACATTGCGAAAAGAAACATCTAATGAAATGCTTAAATGTATCAGAATACAATATCGAGACGAAAGTGAATAAGAAACAACGGAGATGACCAAAGGATTTAGTTGATAATAGGCTTAAGCGACAGTGTTGTATTTCTACTATGTCTTTCAAGATATTTCTGGAACAAGCTTTCAATAAAGTATGAGAAAGAATATGTCGCCCATAGAAGAAGGTATGCTATAAACTTTATGTTTTGCCGATGACTAAATAGTAGTGAATCAGGACTATGACGACTTGGAGTACATGAAAAAAAAAAAACTTATTGAAAAAAAAAACAGAGGGTCAAGTGGATCCCAAGAATAGCGAGAATATGTGGGGAAACCAGAGCTTAAGTATAACCGAAACTTCCTATCTCCTGGTTGAATCAATATTTAAAGTCAAACGATACTAGCTGCTGAAAAGTTAACAGGGAAATATAAACAATTTTGCTCAAAATCAAACCGTTACAATTTTTCACTCTAGCAAACTTGCAAAATGCCGATTTTCAACTAGCAATATTTCACAAAGGGTTAAATTTTGAGTATTAAATATTGTCAGGGATTCTGGGCCCACTAATAAAACGCATAATGATCTTTACCCAGCTATTTCCGTCCACTGTCAAACATAGGCCTCTCCGTTTTAAGCAATTGCAACCAATTTATATTTTCTTTCCTAGATTCTAAATCATCCGTCCATCTCGTTGGAGGTCTTCCTCGGTTTCGCTTGGTCTCCACTGTTAAACTTTTTTTGTCCATCTATCATCTTTCTGTCTTGCGACATGACCAGCCTATTTCCATTTACATTATGCGATTTTCCCAATTATATATCATCCACTCCAGTTCTTTTTCGTATCTCGTAATTTCCTATTTTGTCCCTTAAAGTCATTTCACGCATCGATCTTCCCATCTTTCGTTGGGTGACACATACCTTTCTGGTAGGTGCTTTTGTTAAGGTCTCTGCTCAATAGGCCAACGCACATATCAAAAGTTTTCCTCTCTGAGGATATCGGTATATGTATATCTCTACCTTTAAATATGCCGACCTGTTAAGCCTAAAGTGATTTGCCGTAGTCACTAAAACTCACTTTACACGCAATAATAATATTTATTGAATAAATTGACTTTTTGAAATCGAGCAGGGCCATGAAGGAGAATTGACTGACATCAAAAATAAAAATGTAAAATTCTCTACGAAACCTTGTATAATATTGGGTACTATTTTTGAGTTTATTGCATCAAAAACAGTTGATGTATTACCTACATAGTTTTATACCTATCATATAGAAGAAATTTCTATATCGAAATTTAGGCTTGCTTAAAACAATGTCATATTTAATGATGACTGATTAAACAAACAAAGTTTGGTTCCACAATATTTTGCAAAATGACGTCAATTATTTAGGTAGGTCATTGAAAGCGAATATTTCAATTATTCAAAATAAATCTGGTTATTATGAAATCATTTGTTGTATAAGAAATTAACACATAATTACCTTTTATTTATCGCTTAATATATTGATATATACTGGTTTAAAAGGGAACAATAGGCTCTGTTGCAATTATTTATTTAAAAAAAAAAACAAATATATAGTTTAAATGGCGATTTTGAGTTTTTTTATAACGTCCATTAGTGAATTAAATATTATCATTCACTTAATTAGAATGCAACTCATGTGGCAGGATTTTCCTTTGCGAAATTTTGGAAAATTTAATTGTTGAATAGGTACCTACCTACCTACTACAATATGTGTCGTAAGTAATATTAAAATCTTATGAAATTTTACAATAACCTTTAATTTTTCTATGTGGGTATACGTGATAATAATATTACGTATACCTTCACGAACTATGCTAATTTTACGATAATAATAATGAAATCAACTCAATTTTGTGTAGTCTTAACATGACACGTCGCACGTCTATGTTTTTCTTAATAATATTCTAGTTACAAATAAGCTAGACTAAAACAACTATTAATTTAATCCTGAAATTTGAAACATGTAGGCATACCTACTGGGTCTGACATGAGGGGCTTTATATAACTAAACAAAATTTGCTATAGCTGCCTACCGTTTCTTTGTTAACAAAATTGGCGCTCTATACCCCGAGTTTCAGCTTAATTATGAGAATTCTTGCGATTTAATATAACCAAAATACGATAAAATATCGGCTGTGGGACCAGAGGGCGCTCCACTATAATATTTTCATAACATCCGTTCCACCTTATTAAATGCGTAGGATAACTTCCGGAATCTATGCTTCCGGCAAAACGCTCAGAAATCCCGCATCGAACAGCAGGATCGTGGCTTATTTAAAGGTGGAAATTTGCTCATATTGTGAGGAAAATATTACATTTTGGGGAATTTCGCTGCAAAGTCACAAATTGTACTAAAATATTAATTAAGTTATTAAATATTTTAGTATATTATCCGCCAACTGCCTTTATTTAACTTTAGTGCTACGTCGCGATTAAAATGTTCCTTCTTTTTATGTAGCAGTTTAAAACTTTGATAAGTGCATGTATTTTGGTTTTGATTAGGTTAGGTCTTTCCATGTTTAATCAAGTATAAATTGAATTGACCTTGGATTATCCTACAATGGTTAATTCCTCAACCGAGAGCGAAGGTAACAGACTCAAATACTACCTATAAAAGGCAGAAACTTCATTTTTATGAAAAAAAAAATAGTTTTGAGCTTGCTTGCATAGAAATGCAATTGTTGTTAACATATTAGTGCAAGATTGACAAAAATTATCCAGGTTCTTCATATATATTTTTTCATGATTATCAATCTGATCTAAAAATTCCTATCGAAAATCGATTTGGAATACAACCATTTATTTTAAAAATAATTGCAGAATTTATGCCGTGCCTGGGGTAAAAAAAAAACGAACTGGGCTGGTCATGTGCTCCGGATGAACGATGATCAATGAACAAAACGACTGCTTGAGTGGTGACCGCGAATGGTTGAACGGGGTAGAGGACTTTGAGAGAATGGCCTACAAATGGATCCAAAGAGTGCAAAGTAGAGGCGAGTAGAAAAAAATAGGCCTATGTCAACAATGGACGCAAAGGGCTGCTTGATGATGATGATGATGATGATATACAGGGTGCACGCAAGAGAAGTGGTAGGCAACTCCTATTTTTAGATGGAACTCCTTGTATATTTTTTAATAATCGAATAGACATTCTTTTGCTGATTTCAAAAATACATAAAATGATGATAGGTCTTTCACCCGTTTTTGTCATGAACAAAATATTTGTAGGTAGCAGAACTCTTTTCTCCTCAGGAGATGCCGATCTTCACGATTGCACTGAAATAGAGATAATAAACATCTAGAAGAATCAAAACCGTTTGAAATTGATGGATTTTTAAAAATTAAATACCCATATGTATTAGCATTAGGGAAGGAAAATCAACTGTTTTTATTATACATACATGGCAAGTCAACAACTTACTGGCCAATTTTAATGCAATAGAATGCAATGTTTAGAGAAAGTCTAAGGTTACATAGAGAACGAAAAGGGTTTTCCTTGTTTCACCTCCAGCATTCCCAGCGCGTTATGCTGGAGGTGGAACAGGGAAAATCGTTTTCGTTCTCTATTTTTAACCTTGAGACTATTTCCAGACATTTCATTCCATCGCATTAAAATTGGCCTGTGAGATGTTGACTTGCCAGGCGTGTATAATTGAGGGTCTATAATATTCTACGTGTTTCTAGTCCCGATATTCAATCATCTCTGTCAATCCGGGCATCCTATTTCACTCCAGTTCTCAAGCTTCTTCTCGGTCTGCCGCGTCTTCTTCTTCCACTCAATTATTTGTTTGGGTATTCTTGTATCTGGTATCAGTTGTTTGTTTCCGATTTCCATTTTTGATCTACCGAGACTCGACTTTAAACTAACTCAATTAAGCCACTCTCTTTCAAAAGGCCATTTCAGTTGCTACTAAAATTTTTGCGGTTTTATTATAAGTAGACAGACCTCTAAACTATATGTGACTATGCTTTTGACGATGGTGTTGAATATTCTAGTTTTGTTTGACCTGTTTATACTTTGGACCCACGCTATTCCATTTAGTAGGAATATTGTTTTCCTTTCCGATCTTCAACTGCTGCGTCTAGGGTTCCTCATGCGGGATTTCTATTTTGAAATTTTTGTATTCACTGCATTGTTCTATTTCTTGACTGTTATTCTCCTCCTATCGTCATCTATTCTGTTTTCATGAGATTTATTTCTCCTAAACCCAATTTCTCATATTCGTCTAATAATGTACAGCATGGCCCGTTTAAGAGGGGCCTATGATTTATCTCGAAATCTACCAAGGCTGTAAAAAAAATACAAAAGTTGTTTTTAATAAAATTATCTACAGTTTTTTTTGCATTGTTTTTGTGGTCACTCTACTATATACATGGTGGACCAATAAATTTTCATTTTTTTTTTAAATAGAACACCCTATATTTTAACACGTTGGCTGCCGTGACTATAAGACCGAGACAATAGTGTTCAAATATTTAAATTTCGGTCTATAAGATCATTCAAAAAAATATATATATATACAAGTAAAATGAAGACAGGGTCTCCATCTATTTTCTGATCGGCACACTAAAAATTGCTACTAACAACCGTATAAACCAGTATTAAATTAGAGCAAATCGACTCGCAAAGGCATTCGCCACAATTGCGAGAATAGCTATTCTAGTTGCCAACCAGAAGTAAAGTCGGTTGGTACCGAAAAACATTGATATTAATTAGGTAACGGCCCAATTAAGGACCGATTGAGAAGTGTTTTATCTCTGCAAGACCATCCGTGGACGCGTTTCGCTGTATCACAGCTCATCAGCACGGTTTAGGTCCCGCAGAGAGAAAACACAACCCATTTTTGGTTCCATCCCGGAACTGGGTTTAATACAAGTAAAATGAAGACAGGGTCTCCATCTATTTTCTGATCGGCACACTAAAAATTGCTACTAACAACCGTATAAACCAGTATTAAATTAGAGCAAATCGACTCATTAGCTATACGAGAAAACGCTGCCACCCTTCAAGAAGCTTGAGGTGTGCTCTAGTTACCCTCCTCAAGTTTCCGTTTCGTTTATACCTCAGTAAATACCCAGAAATACATTTGTCATGACAGAATATCTCGGCACCAAAAATCCTTGACTCATCTTCCAAATCACAAGTGCGAGTAAAAACACCATCTTTTTTTTTTTTTTTGCTTTCTAATCAGAAACCACCACTGTGGTTTGTCGACAAAGCCTCGAACATCACATACAAACCAAATCAAACAAACAAACATCCATGCACCCGAGACCCACTGCATGCAAAGCGAAGACACAACCGCTGAGCTGCTTGGGCCTACTTTGAAGTATAACGTGGCTTTTAAAAACTCCTTAGCTCTTGGGGACTGATTTTATACTTGTCGTAAATGCGCTTATGTGATTTGTTACATATAATAGGTACATGAACGATCTCGACTCGAAGTACCGGTTCCTCGAGGACTGTGGTGACGAGCACGTTTTCTTCCAGAGTTTTTATCACTTTCCGATGCAGTCGATTGGGAAATGCTTTTAATTTTTATGACACTATTGTTTGTGGCACTCATTATTCATATGGTAGTAAATACTGCTTCCTCACTTAATGAGCTCAATCGCTTGGTAACAATGTCATTTCGTATCTACTTTCGCAGCTGCATTTCCAGTACTTCTCACACTATTATAACTTTGATTACAGATTATGCAAATTTTGTCACCTGCTTCAATGTCTATTGAACTATCGTCAGTTTTATGCCATCCATATCTGCTTTAAGATTTGTTCGGGTTTGAAAAAAGCGATTATTGAAATTTGTGATAGTCGAGCCGTTGTCATGTTGTTAATTGATAAACTAAGCGATTGTTTTAGTTGGCGGTGGCAACCGTAACCTGTAACGAAAAAATAGGAGTTGGTTCCGTTTCCAAACTTGGTTAACCGATCGGTACATCATCGGTTGACAGTGGTTTCTGAAAATTTCTGTTGCATTCGGAACGCTTTGACCTAACAACGATAGCCGGTTGCATCGGTGATAAGTTTGACAACCATTTTCAGCAACCGCGTTCCGCACTACCGTTTTCTCAGGCAACCGGCATTTACGGAACGTTTAACCGTAACCAAGGTTGAAAACGGAACCCGCGTTAAATAAAAGATTTGTGAAATTATGAGGGGTTGATAAAAAAGGGATTAAGTGGACTCTGGAGGTAAATGGGTCCTAGGGGAAAGAAGAAAATGGGCTTTGGAAAGTAATGGTAAGTAATTCCGACAACAATATTTGATTTCTTATCAATAATACCTATTTTACTTAATATTTTCAATATTTCTCCAGATTCTGGGGAAAAAGAGGAATAGGCGGGTTAGGGGGAGGATTAATTACCCCTCTCCGTGGAACCTTCGATAATAAAAATTGAAAATTTCATAGAAATCAATATGTATTGACATAAATATGAGCAGCTTTGTGTTACCACAGCCGCCATCTCAGATGACGCCATATTTGGAAAATGTACCAGGTGCTGGATGTGCACCAAAACTCAAAACACTTACTATCACACCTATTAACCATTCCCGAAAAAAAAAATCTCCCTACGCAAACTTCCCTACAGAAGTGTAGTCAAGTCCAGGACTATAGGAAAATGTCTGCAAAAATTTTTCAATATTGTTTGTAGAATACGAATTTTAAGTTATCAGTATGGGGTACCATAAAAATTGTTGCAGTAACATAACCTCAAAAGTAGATCGACCGGAAATGACATTTTTGTGGTAAAACTCTTTAGTGCTTCTAAAAGAAGTTAAAACTGTCGTATCAGTTTGAACCTACCTACAAGTCTAAGACCTGAATTGCGTGTTTATCTCTACGTTCCTAAAGTTACATTGTAGGTTTCGACCACATAATCAATTTAGCAAGTTGCTATTTTTTCATAGCCAATTATGTATTGAACAGCAGGTTTTTACAATTTTATCAACTTTTCCGAACTTCACAGAAATCGTCTTTTCAAATATTCTAAATTTTAATACTATTATACCAAAACCATTTTCAGAAATACGTGTAGCTCTTGATAGCCTGTAATTAAAAACACGTTTTGCTCTACATATACACGGTGGAATTTTTAAATGGAATAAATTCAGTATAAGAAGGCCTGTTTATTATCTGGGAAAAAAAAAAAAAAAAACGGGTCCCTTTATTTTTAGTTTGGCATATTTTTTTGGCCTTTTCATGGAATTTACCCATCTCTTAAGGGTAGAAACCACCCCCAACTTTTTGTTTTCAAATGTATAAAGATATGCATTGTGATAGCTCGTTTGAACGGGCATGAAAAAATAAATATGACCCATTATTTACTTTTGCATTTTGGTGATCTAGTTATGTAATAATTTTTAACATTAACACACTATTTTAGGGTTGAGAATCCGAGTATCAGGCATCAATAGTGTGTTAACCTCAGAAATAATTACATAACGTGACAAATGGGGCTTGTTTCTCATTAGGGTTCTACCAAGAAGAAATGCTGAAGATATTCAACGATTTTAACTGTAAAAAAATTGTGTGGAAAAATATGTTTTTATTTTTTTCTCGCTTTCTAGTGTGTGTGTAAGTCGTCAGCGCACCACATTGTTTGGAAACTAGGAACACAAACTGCTGGTGTAGACACAGCCTTTACTCTTGTAGAAGCACAACGAAACATTCACAAGAATTAGTAACCATGGCGTGGACCGAATGTAGACTGAAGACATATTGACAAATACAAGGTAATAGGGACAAAATTAAAATACGTGTATCATTGCTATAACCCAGAATAAATCGATACAGAATATAATTTACTTGTCATGTCACGATACAAAATTTCGATTTTTTGGTATTTTGTATCTGTCTCTTGTCATTGTGTGTTCAGCCACGGAACTTTTGCTGTTGTTTCTGTGTCAATAAACTGGTTGCGGCAACCAACAACAAAATATTCCTATGTGTTTCTTTGTTGTGAACTAAGCTTTAAAGACACCATGCAGTACCTATTTGATTTGTGTTTGTGAACATGGAAAAGGTACTATATTCCTAATATTTTGCCTATAGAATAACTACTGTTTGTAACTTGTTTCATTTATGTGTTGAAGTGGAATCAGGTATTGATTTATTGTCGACGAAATTTTCACGAGTACCTACCTAGGTTTATGATTTTTATTTTCAAATTTAAATACTTTTAAAATGTTTTCATACCGTGTATGTTTTTTCTTTCTCTCTATGAAATCGTAATTAATTATCATCACCTTTCTCGCGATGCAGCCAAAGTTGCTGTGCTGGGATATAAATTTGATTAATGAGCGCTCACTTTTCTGTCAGAATCAGATGGGCCGGTAGGGCAACACCGTGTTGTTTCCATACATATTAAAAACGGATTTGCTTTGATTAATGTAAATGATCCACAAATTGAATAAGTAGGCACCTACCCAGAAAACATATAGCCGAAGAATAAGGTTGTTACGGATCGAAAAATTTACTAGCGTCAATTTCTTAGAATTTGGCAATAATTCTATGAATTTCAGTGCTGGAATGCTACTCTTGTTTAAAAGTTTCTATGACCGGTTACAAAAATGTATTAAGTTGTTTCTTATCATCATTATAGGTATATATGACGTTGAGTTTTTAATGCTAGATTGAGAAGAAGAAAATAAGATTGCTACCATATATTCTGACAAAAGTATAGATACCCTGTCCTTTAATATCGAACCCCTAAATGATCAGTATAACCCCGCAAGACCATTCAAAATGCAAATGTGATTTTATTAGGGAAAAAATAAGTGACAGAACGCATGGAAGAAGATTTAGTCAAGCCTACTAGAAAAAGTCACACGAAAAACGATCAAAGATGCAAGACATGAAATTTTTAACTGAATTAGTGATAGGGATGATGTATATTATTTGTTGTTAGCAATATTCCAAACTTTCGAGACAGTAAAAACGGTGTTGGAGAACTTAGGTCCGATTGCTGTAACATTGGAGCTTGTTATGACTAACGCATTTGCCTTGCTTCCGGATGCAAAGCTAGGACTATTGTAAATATAAAAATTAATTACTGATTTTTATTAATTTACGACGCATGTGCCAAATGTAACACAAGAAATGTGTATATTGTAATTTTTAAAATTCTTGCGTTTTCCTGCGTTCAGGCTTCGTTACGGAATGTATAAATCCTGCTTATGATATAGTGCTCAAGAAGAATGGTGAGCGAGCAATATCGAACAATTTTTTTAAATTTTTGTCTCATTCAAATACCCCAAGTTTTTTCAAATTCAAAGGTTTTGAATCTATGCAATTATTCAAATATTATGTTTTAAGACCGCAACAACGATAAGAATGCAGTGCTTTGATTGGTTGATTTTTCGAAACTTGTTTTAAGGTCTTTAAAAAAACGGCACATCAGAATTGGCTCAAATTTGGCATACACATTATTTGATCGATTATCTACAATTTTGGCTTTTCGATATTCAGTCTTTTTTTTCCAAAAATCATGACCGCAACCACCAAAACAACTAAATGTGTTGGTGGTTGCATATTTGCATGTTTATCAAGCTTGGATCCGTGAAAAGCATATTTTATTGATAACCACGAAAAACTGGAAAAAGCTAATTGTAGAGATTGTAGAAAATATATCAAATAATGTTTATGCCAAAGGATTTCGGAAATGAATGCGGATTTATTGAGATGACCTTAAAACGAATTTTGAAGGTGAAAACAGTTCAAGCAATTTCAAGTAGATGGCGCCACGGCAAAAAAGCCACATTGGGAGCATCATAATTGTATATTTGTCTTTCTCTTTCACTAAGTGTTCCACCGACAAACAGATTTTGTTTTGGACAAAAAATAAAATATTGAACCGTATGTGTAGAGTGGTGCAGCCGCCATTTTCAAAAACTAAATTTAAACATGGCGGCCATTAACGCGGCTTTAAATAAAAATAACATCAGGTAAAAGACTAGCAATGGAATATTTTGAAGTGATTTTTATATAACCCTAAAATTAAAAATTTGCTGGGCTTGAGTTAAAGGTAAAGACAAATTATATCAAATTTTCTTCAAGGTAAAAGCCAGCCAATGTTTGAGAATGGAATTCAACATACAAAATTGTGGATTGATGAAGTAAAGTACCTACTCAAATTTAAAAAAAAATTGGTTAGAATAATATCGCTGGACACGTGGGATAAAATAAAATTTTGTAGGAACAAATGACTTTCGTGAGGGGTGGACACTGGGTTTCAGAGTTTATTTATTCAGACGTTGCTGGAATAATACTGCCCTGAGGTGAAGATGGTGATACATTCATCCGATCATTGACGATTTTTCAAAAAAAAAAAAAATCCTGTTCATAATATTGAAGATAAAAATGAGATTCTTTGTATTTGTTGCTTTCAATTTGTTGCGAAAATAACACAAAATTCAATAGCACTAGCGTAAAATTAGACTTATCATAACTTCTTCTTGTGTTGTCTTTTCTTCCATCAAAAACTTTATAAAGCAGATAGAATAGCAGCTGCTTCCTTTGCTGCGAATTCTTAACTAACTGCTTGGAATAATCTATAGTTTTCGTGCTTATGATGCCATCTACCCACGAAAAATATAACCTTACGTTGATTTTCCCAGAGTGTGTTAGCAAACTCAGGAGAAAATCGATTATGTTTCTCGAGAAATACTGCTTCACACATTAACTTCAAACATTACAGATTACATTTAGATTATTGGGTGAAGAGAGCTTTCAGATACACGCTCAATTGGAAGAGGGCGCGTCATCTAAAACACATTTAGCATCCTCATTTAAGTGTCATAAGTGCCTTCATAATAGCACACAGTCCCTATATGGAATCATAATAGCACCCACATTCTAAAATCAAAAAAATACAAATAGAAAGTTAGCTAGACAACCTCTTCATTGCTGCTGTGTCGATATCCGAAGGGACGCTCTTGGAATCAGAATCACCTATATTAATATTATTTTTTACTTAAACTGAACTTGTGGCACAAAGCTGGACTCCAATAATGGAATCTCCATAGTCAAAATTCCAATATTCAACAAGTGCGTTCACCGACAAAGCACCTGCTAATTTTGAACTTCAATTTACCAAAAAGTTTCTGGTAGTGCAATGAAAATCGAATCTATTTCGTAAATTGAATGTTGAATGATACACGTTCGATATGAATTTTATCAATGAAACTTATTTAACCTAAAACAAAATTTCATTTCGTTTCAATTTACAATTTTCTCTAATATTATCAATTTGACTGAAAGTTCAAAACCACTGGCGTAAAGTTAGACTTATAACTTATCATAACTTCTTCTTGTGTTTCTATGTTTTCCCACCAAAAATTTTATAAAGCAGGTAGAATAGCAGCTGCTATCTTTGATGCGAATTCTTAACTTACTGCTTGGAATAATCCATAGTTTCCTTGCTACTGCTGCCATCTACCTACGAAAATTATAACCTAACGTTGATTTTATCACAGTAGGTATGTTAGCAAACTGTAAATCCTTATCAAACTCAAGCACGAGAAAAGAAAAACTGCTATACACATTGATTTCATACATTACAGTCTACAGATTACATTCAGATTATCGGACTCTAGTAAAGAGAGCTTTCAGAAGCACGCTCAATTGGAAGAGGGCGCGCCATTGTCACACATTCAGCATCTTCATTTGGGTGTCATTAGGGTCTTCATAATAGCACTCAGTGGCAATGCCAATATGAATTTATAATAACACTCAAATTTAAAAATATATTCATTGCTGCTGTATTAATATCCGAAGGGACACTCTTGGATTCAGAATCACCAATATTACCATTCTTTTTTTGTAATAAAACTGAATTTATGACCCAAAAATGGACTCCAATATTAAAGCTGCCAAAGTCAAGATTCCAAAAATCAACAAGTGCATTCACCGATAAGGCACCTGCTTATTTTGAATTTCAATTTAACAAAAAGTTCCTGGTGGTGCAAGGCAAATCGAATGTATTCGGACCATCGTGAATTAAATTTTGAATAATACACGTTGGATATGAATTTTATCAATGAAACTTATTTGACCTAAAACAAAACGTATTTTCTTGTTCTATTGATATCCATTGCAGCTAAGCAAACTGAAGGAATATCAATGAAAAAACGATTAGGATCTTAACTAAGGGCAACTAAAGTTTTATTATTGCGTAATCGGCTATGTGGTCATTTTTTTAGAAATTTTTTCAAACGCCCATTTTTTTGTCTATATGAGTATATTGGGAAAATTTTGGAATAATTTTCTTCGCTATTCCATCTACAGACGCCAGACACGTTTTGACCTATCAGGTCTCGTCAGTGTGGCTAGGAAAGCAAAGAAAACCAATCCACCTACCAACCTAGCCACACTGACGAGTCCTGATAGGTTCGACCTATCAGGACGCGTCTGTGGATGGAATAGCGAAGAAAATTAATCCAAAAATTTTCCCATCAGTGGATGATAGGAGAAAACTTGTTTTCCTTATTTTGGGTTTTCCCAACTAACTGATTTTTGGTTGGCCTATTGGATGGTCAGAACTTTTACAGCAAAAGTGCTGTTTAGAGCTGAATCTTAGTCTTAGATAACGGCACGATCAATTTTCGCTCGTCGTATTACTTCTACTTTCCCTGCAGGCACTAAACTTGGATTGGTTTTATTTGCTTTCCTAGCCACGAATTTGAGAAAAAATACTTGAAATCAACATGGGTCGCAACCGCATGTAAACCTACTTACAACTTTCAGACCGACTGATTTCAAGGTCCTCGGTTACCTAGTGGATGGGATATCCGAATATCGGTTATAAGGACTAAAAGAGATAACATCGAAATCGCTGCACTGAGTGAAACGAGACGTGCGGACTAAAGTAACTCACAAAACATGGCAGAGGCCCTTTCTTCTGGAAAGCAAAGGACCAGAATGAGTCCAGAGCATCTTGATGAGCTCGAAATAAGTAAAAGACTCCAAACTCTCCATCTCAAACTCTTAAACAACCAAAGAGCCACTGTAATCAGTGCATACGCTCCAGCTCTAGATTCCGACGATGACCAGAAGATTTCTATAACCATTGATAGAACAAACATTCCTCGATCAGACAAAGTTATTTTGGTAGGTGACTCCTATGCCTGGAGTCGGTAGAGAATAAGCCCTCTAAAATCGCACTATTAGCAAGGAGCATCTAGGCAAAAGTAACTCGAATGGAATACTTCTACTAACAAAATGATCAGCATCGGGTTCACGAGGTTCGATTCGATTATATCGAGTCAAACGATGATCGACTCGAGTGGATTGTTCACGAATCGATCGAGTGGGAACTCAAGTTTTTTCGATTGTTGGTAACGTTACGCACTTTGAATTGAAAGTGATCTCGCTTTTTTGGTTATGTGGATATTTGTTTTGTGTTTTGTAACTCAAATTTCAATTTTAATTATTCCAAATTTCAACAATACACTTGGGCCAAAATTATATTCTTCACCAATGCATCTCTGATAAGAACCTGTGGCATTAAATCTTAAAGTACATAGCACCATGTTTTCTAGAGTAACTGCCCTAGCAAGGATTCTCTCTATAGTACCTACATATGGTCGTATCAATTGTATGAGTTCTGTAGTTGTCGTTTATCAGGACGAAATAACTACAAATTTTGCCTTTGGAAGGAAGAGAAAAGGTCCTGTTTGTCCCTTAAAATTTGTCTTTGTCGAACAAGCTCAAGATACTCTGGCGACGCCTATCTCTCGGTCTTTGCAAAAAGCCTATAAAACGTAACATTTTTATTTTCATGAGAATTTCACGACATATTGACTAAACAGATGTAATTTAATCTAATTCGAGAACTCCGAACCTGTCGAGGCATTTCGATCGAAATAAATCGATCAGTCGAATGTCATGAACAACTCCTTTCGATTTTCGATCAAAGATGACAAACTTTAAACGAATATCGAGTTTCGTTCTTCGTCAAAAGAATAAGTTGAAAACAATGTGGCATTATCCAAAATCACAGCACTGGTAACTTAACTACTACAATATTGCTCTAAAAGACCAACCTGACGAGAGTTATAATCCATGGTGATAGCTGCTGGACTGATTACCGGAGGGTCTTATCTGTTATGACTCGATAAGTAGATACAACCAAAACAACCAAAACGATGGAAATAAAGGAAATGACCACAACGCAGGTTAAATGAGTCACTGAAAGATGGAAACTGTAGCATGTGAAATGCTACCAGTTAGTATTTTTTCCTTTTTTCTTTCAATAATAATTTTATATTACTTTTTAATGTTGACAGCCTGATGACTAGCATTAAAAAAAGGGTTTCTGCTACTTATATTATTAGCAATTAATAAATTATTCACGTTTTAAATTTTCTATAATTATTCAGTCCATATGGCGGCATCTATTGCCGGCTGAATGAATTATTTTATCGGTGACCTCGAGAAGGGAGTAGGCGCTTTCTTTTGTACTACCTAGATCTACTCGACATAGTGCTTTGTTGCTCTTTAACCTCGTTAATAGTTTTCGAACGTAGTACTTTTCACGTAGCTGAGGGTTGACAGGTTGATAGGTTCTCCTTCAAAAATTTCAAGTGAAATCTTGTAACAATCCAAGGCTTGTTAAATAAAGTGAAGATTTAAATTTACCTTTACTGGTGTAACCTTGTGTTAAAAATCAAACACATAGATAAATAAAACAATCTGGTAACCCTCTGCAAATCTATCTTTAATAAAAAAAAAGGAGATAGATATTTATATGGAATGTACTGTAAATCGTACAACTATAGTACATGAACAAACTACGGTTCAAAACAGAATGTTGTAGCTTTCAAAATACTAAACTACAGACTGTTATAACATTTAAATTATCACAGAAACAACCTAAGGCCCGTATTCTCAGTCACACCTCAAATTAAGGACTCCTTGCGACTTGAAGGTCGCCTTGAATAAGGATGCCTTCGTGGTTTGCGACTTTGGCGTTTCATAGTAGCGAGTTGAAGCATCCTTATTAGAGGAAACCTCGTCTTAAGTTTTGCAACTGACAGCACTGCTTTCTACGAAATGTCTATTGTTATTGTCATTAAGTGGTCATTATTAGTGTTTGCCGTA
Organism: Ceutorhynchus assimilis; assembly: GCA_917834065.1. Taxonomy (NCBI): domain Eukaryota; kingdom Metazoa; phylum Arthropoda; class Insecta; order Coleoptera; family Curculionidae; genus Ceutorhynchus; species Ceutorhynchus assimilis. The sequence continues at coordinate 9,908,635 of OU892278.1, read as the reverse complement.
TTGTTAATATGTATGCCGTATGGTTAATGTCGTTGGTTCTGTGTGTGGTTGATGCGAATATTGAGGTCAGATAGCTGTAGAAATAGTGATTCGTTTGTGAAATTTATGCGCAAGTAATTATGGCGACCAAGTACACCGAGACTGAGAAAATGTTCCTGTTCCAGATGATAGCTCAGCAAGTTGTATTCCTTTCAAGAGCTTGAAACACTAGAGCTACTCGCTGCGGTGTTAGTTGACCCCGATTTGAAAGGAACAGATGCGCCGGCTTTCATGCATGTTTAAATCTTTGTCTTTTTTAATGTTCTAACTTTTCGATGTTTCTTTTCCTCTACCAAATACGAAGTCTAGCGGGACCCAAAATACTTTGTAAGATGTGAGCGAACTTGCCCGTGATGAGGAGATCTTCTAGCTTCGAAACATGTGAGACGCTTTACCTTTATCAAAATATTTTGTGGAGGAAGACCTTGTGTATTCTTTTGGAATTAAATTTCAACTTTATTTTGAGAGATGGACTACTTCTTCTTCAATTTAGAATTCCAATAAATTCCGCATGTCGCGAATGTACAGGCTTGTTCCGTGTTTTTAGACAGCATATAGCTCGCTTATGAAGCAAGATAGAAAAAAAATGTAAATACGAAGTAAATAGGGATTTTCAAGAACCGCCAGAAAATTTTACTTTTATATATACAGGGTGCACACAAAAGATGTGGCAGATACAACTTGTATTTTTTAAAATAGAACACCCTGTATAGTTTTGGCTAGAATGATAGATTTTTTTCTTCTGATTCCAAATATATCATATATTATATTTGGTTCACCTGTTTTTGCGCTATTTAAGTTCAAAATTGCATTAAGTAAGCCACACCATTGATATAAAGTACCCAGAACAGACCTAATTTAGGGTAATGTTGATGCATTTTTAAACTTAAACAGCGTAATAACAGCTGAGCCAAATATTAATATGTATGGTATATTTGGAATCAGAAGAAAAAAATCATTCTAACCAAAAATATACAGGATGTGCCATTTGAAAAAATACAAGCTGTGTTTGCCACATCTTTTGCGTGCATCCTGTATATGTGAAAGTTAAATTTCCTAGCGGTTCTCGTAAATCCCTATGTACCATCGTCACCAAAAGTAACTGGGACACAAATAATGCATAATAATCTCCTGGACTAATTCTACTGTCATTCATTTCAATGCATTTCATAATGCATAGTTTGACAAATATTTGACAATAAAATTCATATAATAGGACAAGAACAAATGTGTTGCTGTCCCAGTTACTTTTGGTGACGATGGTACTTTGTATTTACATTTTTTTTTCTATCTTGCTTCATAAGCGAGATATATTCTATTTTAATATACGGAACAACCCTGTACCTTCTTGGCCTCCGCAGCACAACCCGCGTGTGGCCAAATTCACCAAAATGTTGCAATGCCACGGATCCGGTGATTTATCGACTCACTAATGCATGCTTCTGATACTGTTTAATTTCATACTGCTTTTTCTACCATTCCACCACGGTACAATGGTATTTACACCAGCTGAATTTAGCCACACGCGGTTATCATCATCAGCAACATTTATCTCTACAAATAAATTTTCCAGCTCATCCATACTAATTACAATAGGTATTTATATTAAACTTTGTACATCAATGAAATACAGTTCACGTCCTGTCAACAATTACATGAATTTTTTGATAGGAATAGGTTAGAAAACCAGTCTGAAGGGACCTCTGGACATTCCTCAAGTCAAGGGAGGAAATGTGCCAAAATACCCACGAGCGGCGATAAGGACGCCTTGACAATTTTGACTATGCAAGACAATTTACTGCCAAGGCCTCCTTTAAGGAATCCTCTGCACTCAAGTAGGCACTATGAATACCGGACTAAATCACTTAACCTCAACTGTTTGGCCAAACGTACTAAACCAGAGATATTCTTAAGCTAATTAAAGTAAACTTTGACTAGGATAGAGTGGTTTTATAGAATGATTGTGTTGACTTTATTTAAGGTTACTAGGTGCTGGACCTTTATAAGAAACAGTTTAACGGAAAGTACTTAGCTGTGAGCCATTTTTGACCAGAGTCCCCGAGCATGTGGTAGCTGTGCAGGACGCAGAGTCTAGGTAACCTGCCCTAGATTGTCTTCTCTCGATAGCCAATTGAGTCTCGTTAGGTTTTATTTGCAAGTACCAGTTGGGGCTGTCGGCACGACTATGTCCAACCTCTAACCATGGTTTCTTTGATCCTTATCTTTTCTCTTGGTGAATTGTACGTCCTCTCTATTCGGAAAAACCCCTAGGCGGTTGTTGAGCTGAAATATTTCACCCTTTTACCAAAAGTTCATACTTAAATTGTGGGACTCATGTATTGGATAACACCTCCAGGTTTGCTTCACAAATCAGCAAAAATACAGGTCTATAAACCTAGCAGCCCAAGGTGGAAAAAAACTTCGGAAACTATATAATAATTAGGTGCTTTTCAGGTGCTAATTAGGGCCCCTAATTAAAAATTAGGTGCTTCTTAAGTTTTTGAGAAAACCAAAAAAAAAAACTAAGGGACTGCTAGGTTTATGAAAGCTAGCAGTCCCCTATGGTAAAAAATGTTTTTTCAAATTTTTCTTTTGTATCAGAATTAGGTGCTTTTTAGGTGCTCCTGAATAGTCGAAGAAAAAATTGTATCGATTGATTTTTAACTGAGTTACAGATTTTTTTTCATTATTAGGGGATCGGTGGCTTTACGTTTACTTGGTGATGTGTCAGAATGGAAAAAAACTTCGGGGTCTATATAATAATTAGGTGCTTTTTAGGTGCTAATTAGGGCCTCTAATTAAAAATTAGTTGCTCCTTCCTATTTTTGAGAAAATCAAAAAAAACTGAGGGACTGCTAGGTTTATGAAAGCTTTAGCAAACCCCTATAGTAAAATAGTTATTTTCCTAACAAGTGCGCAAAGTGATACTTTCCCGCACGAAAAAGTAGTTAGACGAACGACGCGAAGTGGAGTTTGGATAAGCTTTGAGTGCGGGAAAGACACTTTGCGCAAGTGTTAGGAACAATACTTTTTCTACGATTGTTTGTAGATTTAAATCCAGAGGAGCTGTACCCAATCTTCTTAAATGTTTTCAAATGCTCAAAAATGGTAATTTTCTCTCCTAGTTCAATGTGTTGTGTTTTCAATTATTTTTTTTTTCAGTGCTCAGCTTGATTTTATTTGCAACATTGGTTGTGCTAACGAGGTTTATTTAAAATTTGAACGAGTCGTTAAGATTGTTTTTCCTGCCAAATTTTGGTATGGAGAAGTATAACTTACAGTCTAACTTTTATGATCTGATACTCCAAAGAAATGTGAGTTGGTGGCTCTCCATGCCAATGGTCACCTGACCTCACATCTGTTTTTGTTGGATATTATTTCCCCTCGCTCTTCATACGGAAAGTATCAAATTAAAAGAGCCAAACATTACCTGAATGCCTTTCTTGGAATAAAAATAACATCAGGCCCTTCTTTCTGAATATAAGTTAATCCAGAAACCCACAAAGCATTGAAAAATCATGTATAAATGCGGTAACTATGCGTAACAAAAATTAGTGCGCAAAGAGTTTCCGTGCGCAAAGTTCAACTGCGCACGCAAATGAGTGCGCAAAGTAATAACTTTGCGCACACTCGTAAAAAAAATATTTTTTCAAATTTTTGTTTTGTATCAAAGTTAGGTGCTTTTTAGGTGCTCCTAAATAGTCGAAGAAAAAATTAAATCGATTAGTTATTAACTGCTGGCTTTACGTTTACTTGGTGGTGTGTAAGAATGGAGAAATGGGGTCTATATAATAATTAGGTACTTTTTAGGTGCTAATTAGGGCCTCTAATCAAAAATTAGGTGCTAAGTGAGGGACTGCAAGGCTTATGAAAGGTTTAGCAAACCCCTATATTAAAAAATATTTTTTCAATTTTTTCTTTTGTATCAGAATTAGGTGCTTTTTAGGCGCTCCTGAATAGTCGAAGAAAAAATTGAATCGATTGATTTTTAACTGAGTTACAGATTTTTTTTCATAATTGGGCGACTAGGGTGGAACTCTGTAACGGATAGAGATCGTTATCCCTATCGCTATGGCATTTGCTGTCTTCTTCTCTCGTTTCGAAATGAATAGAGAGGGGACGTCCATATAGATAGAGAAAATATCTTTTTTTGTTACAGGGTCCCTGCCCTGGCGGCTTTACGTTTACTTGTTGGTGTGTCAGAATGGCAAAAAAAACTTCAGGATCTATATAATAATTAGGTGCTTTTTAGCTGCTAATTAGGCCCTCTAATTAAAAATTAGGTGCTCCTTTAGTTTTTGAGAAAATCAAAAAAAAAACTAAGGGACTGCTAGGTTACAGATTTTTTTTCATTATTAGGGGACTGCTGGCTTTACGTTTACTTGGGGATGTCGGAATGAAAATAAACTTCGGGGTCTATGCTCGGGTCTATGTAATAATTAGGCGCTTTTTAGTTCTAATTAGGGTTTCTAATTGATAATTAGGTGCTCCTTCATTTTTTGAAAAAATCAAAAAAAAACAAAAAACTAAGGGACTGCTAGGTTTATGAAAGCTAGCAATACCCTATAGTAAAAAATATGTTTTTTTTTTTTTTTCGATTATTTGAAGCACCTAAATTCTGACAAAAGAAAAAATTGGAAAAATAATTTTTACAACTGCTAGCTTTCATAAACCTAGCACTTCCTTAGTTTTTTTTGGTTTTCTCAAAAACTAAAAGAGCACCTAATTTTGAATTAGAGGCCCTAATTAGCACCTGAAAAGCACCTAATTATTATATAGACTGCGAAGTTTTTCTCCATTCTGACACACCACCAAGTAAACGTGAAGCTAGCAGTCCCCTCAAAATGAAAAAAAAAAATCTGTAACTCAGTTAATAACCAATCGATTCAGTTTTTTCTTCGACTATCCAGGAGCACCTGAAAAGTACCTAATTCTGATACAAAAGAAAAATTTGAAAAAATATTTTTAACTATAGGGGTTTGCCAAACCTTTCATAAGCCTAGCAGTCCCTCAGTTTTTTTTGATTTTCTCAAAAACTGGAGGAGGACCTAATTTTTAATTAGAGGCCCTAATTGGCACCTAAAAGGCACCTAATTATTATGTAGACCCCGAAGTTTTTTTCCATTCTGGCACATCACCAAGGACACCAAGTAAACGTAAAGCCACCAGTCCCCCAATAATGAAAAAAAATCTGTAACTCAGTTAAAAATCAATCGATTCAATTTCACCTAAAAGCACCTAATTCTGATGCAAAAGAAAAATTTGAAAAAATATTTTTTATCATAGGGGACTGCTAGCTTTCATAAACCTAGCAGTCCCTTAGTTTTTTTTGATTTTCTCAAAAACTAAAAGAGCACCTAATTTTTAATTAGAGGCCCTAATTAGCACCTAAAAAGCACCTAATTATTATATAGTTTCCGAAGTTTTTTTCCACCTTGGGACTGCTAGGTTTATAGACCTCAAAAATACAGCGAGTTCCACAAAAATATAGTTGTCTATATGTTAAATAGGATCTTTACCTTTTGTTTCTTTAGTTTTCTTCTGCTTTTGTTAATTAGACTTCAGGATGATTGCAGATCTACTTTTTGGTCCGGTCTGGTGGAAGGTTGAAGGTAAAATGCCAATGGCGGCTCCCCTGTCACCTGGCGAGGTTATTTCACATACTATTTCCTGTCACTCCGACTTGTCAGTTTCTGACTCTGTTGCATATTTCAACCTTGGTCACTAGATTCCGTACTTGTGGTGACCTTCTAAACTTTACTATTAGGTGGCCCCGCTACTAGATGGCGGTAATGCGTTCCTCCTGTCCCGATGGTGAACGTTCCAATCTATTAATTCTCGAAGAGAAAATTGAAGAGCCCTTCTGTTCTAATCTGGCCGTTGCCCTGAGCTTGACTGTGGCCTAGGGGGGCAGTCACCTTCCTAAGTGAATTATCGATAACTGTTCTCATGGAAAAAGTACCTTATCGGCCTTCAGGCATTATCTTAACGAAATAAAGTTACGTAAAGCATTAATCCATTGATTAACGAGAAAATTTGAATAAAAAGACTTGTATTTGCCGTTTGTTTCAAATTTGAATTTCGAAACCCACGTGCGTTTTAACATGGGCCTTTTTTTACCGGGGACCTGTTTTAACCGGAGGATTGTTATTCTCAAGGGATCCACTTTCAACAAGCCCCATCTCTGTATAGAGCTCTTGAGTCCTTCACGTGTCGATTCCTCTACCTCTACTAAATCAAATCAAATCAAATCAAATCAAATCTTTATTTACGCATACAGCAATTACAAAGAACATAGAGTAAGGTAATAAAAATATAAATATAAATGTAAGTAAGACTATTTTAAACAGTAAAAGTAATTACAACAAACAATTAAATGACGTTAAACTAAGAAAGATTAAGATGGCAGACAAAGTATAAAACATAAACAAAAGTTTTTACTATAGAGACCTATAACTAAATCAGTCAAATTATAAAAGAATTTGTTTCACCTGACCTCGAAATTTGTTAAAATTACAGTTGGAAAAGTCAACATTATCACCCAGTTGTATCATTTCATTAGCTATTTTACACATTCTATTCAAAGGAATATTCCTACCATAGTTTGTTCTATGAAATTCAATGCTAAATAAATCTCTACTTCTGGAGTTTCTCGGAGGCACATGTAAGCCAATCTCTGCAAGAAGCATAATTGTCTACGTTTTTCTAGAGGTGAAAGATTCAGGAGCCTTGATATATCACCACAGTCATATCCTCAAACCGAGCTGGCATATTCCAGAACAGATCTAACCAATGCATAGAAAACATTCCTCAAAACAAAAATATTTTCAACCTCCTTCAACGACCAAAAAACAAATCCCAACAACCTCATGGCTCTGTTGGTCACATTACTAATGTGATAAGAAAAAGTAAGATCACTCTCTAGCCACACTCCTAGATCTTTCACCAGATTCTTCCTATCCAACCCTACGGAATCAATAAAGTAGTCAAATAATATTGGCTGCTTCAACCTGCAGAAAGTGACAACATTACACTTAGCAATATTTAGACTCAAGTTATTAGAGAATTATGGCACTTTCCAAATAGTGATCGATTTTATTACTGATCGGCCTTATTTAATTACTGACAGTCACTATTTCTTATGAATATTAGTTATTTATGTATCAAGGGTACTAAGTAGATGATTATGCCCTGAGGGCGACAGTCTTACAAAGCCAAGGGCCTCTGGCCCGAGGGTTCATAAGTCGACCGAGGGTATATATATATCTATTAATACCTGTGGTGCATACAAACTTTTTTCTATTTTGGTGTCATATTGAAGTCTTTTCGACACTAAAAGTAGTTTCGAAAAGAAGCTCTTTGTGATACTCCTTTTTTACTTATCGAAGGTTGGTAACACTGGCTGACTGATGGCCATCGAACTGTCATTCGCGATTTTATAATAGAAGATTTCTATATTTGGCAAGTAGTGTTACCATTGTTACCAACCTAAACATATGAAATCAGGAAATATGAGAATAAAATGTTCACTCGCCCTTTATATAGGGCTCGTGCGATAAAATGACGTCTTATGAAACTTATATTTTAATGTACTATTATGTCATACCAGTTGGTTGTAAATAATAAATACCTGGGAAAAAAGTGTCACTTCGCAAATTGTCATCAGTGTGCAAACATCGTCATTTTTTGACAAAAATATATGTTTATAAGCGTACCTACATTTATATTTTGTTAATAAAGAATAAGTTAATTGAAAACTGTTTTTTGCGTCTTTATGCCCGCGCGGGCCATAATGTGTACTTTATGCCCCCGCGGGCATAAAGTAATGAATTATGTAGATGATATCTAAGGTATAAAAACACAATAATGTATTGGTATGACATAAAAAGAATTATGGCACAACATGTTAAACTGGCACTATTTTGACCATTTTTTCGCGTCAGTGTTGCATTGTTTACTCAATTGAATATAACCTATAACCTTATAAATTTTTAAATACGGAATTATAATGGCAGAAATAATGTTTGAAGCTGCCATTCTAGGGGGTGCAAATGACGTTTTACGGTTTCATCCATAAACAAAACACAAACAAAAAATATAAATCTATTATGTGAAGTTAGGATCTGGAAAATTCTTTGGCAACTGACATTTGATTTAGATTTGCGCATGCCTCGAAAAATAGTGGAACAAATACTGCCTTTCACTATCCAATCACAAAATATAAGGATGATCCTTATTTTATTACTGACCGCCACTATTTTTAGTCACAAATTCGCATGCGTAGGTGTCAATAGTGTCAAAATAAGAAAGTTTATATTAGTGACCGTCGCTATTTGAAGGTGCCATAATTATCTATTATTTTGGCACCAATCGGAGAAAATGTTAATCTGATTTTGCAGAGACTGGCAGTCACCATGATTATTAATAATTTTGAATAATTTGAAATCATCCGCAGAAGCAAGAAACAGGCAGTCATCAAGGACTGTCTTAATATCATTCGCAAATACATTGGAGAAGAAAGTTGACAGATGTCCTCCCTGACGTCACTAAGATTTCTGACGATATATAGTTTTTTTATTTTAATAGATTGCCGTCTGCGCTTCAAATTACTTTCTAACCACTGAAAAAGAGAGCCATCAAATCCAAATACCCTCAGTTTTGCCAGTAGGATATTCTGATCCACCCTGTCAAATGCCTTCGAGAAGTCAGTATAGATGGCATCCACTTGGCACCCATTCTCGAACGCACCCAAAAGGATTTGCGCATACGCCAAAAGATTTGACACCGTGGACCTCCCCCTAGTGAACCCTTGCTGTTCCTTTATAATGAAATTTATAAAAAGAGGTGTTATTTTACCAGCTACCAATGACTCAAATATTTTTGTTATTAGAGAGATCTTACAAATGGGGCGGTAGTTTTTAACATCTGCTGTGTTCCCATCCTCAAAAACAGGTGTGACATATGATTTCTTCCAAACCTCAGGGAAAACTCCAGTTTCAAGTAATAAGTTGAAAATATTACACAAAAAAGACATATTTACAATTTTTCAAAAAGAGTATTGGAATTCCATCAGAACCCGTTCCCAAATTTTCCCAAACATTAATTTCGTTAAAAACATCAATAATTGACATCTTTAAACAATTTAAGTTTACAAACTTTCCACTAATAAGGCCTAAATCTGACAAAGGAGTATCAAATTGGGAGTATACCGAGGAAGAATGTTCCTTAAACAATTCTGCAATATCCTGTGCATTATCAGTTTCCCGACCATTAAAGAACATGCACTTTGGGTATTCTGCATTGCCTTTTTTTAAATTTATATAATTCCAAAAATTTCGTTTGTCATGTAACTGGTTTTTCAAACTTTGAATGTAGTTCCTGTAAGAAGACTGGGAAAGATAACGACATTGATTTCTTAAATTAGGAAAATAACTATAATCATCTTGTGACTGTGAGGCTTTATATTTCTTGTGAGCCTCCTTCTTTCGTATTATGAAATATTTAAGATCTGTAGACATCCATTTTAGAAATGTTGGACTTTTGAACCTTAAAAGAGACGTAAATGATTCAATGATGTTATAGATAATGTCATAAAATTGCGATACTGCCACATTGATGTCGGTACACTCAGAAATGAAACTCCAGTCAACACAAGAAAGACAAAAATTCAGCTCACAATAATCAGAAATCATGAAAGATTAGACAGGTTTTCAGTTACATTACAGGCACATTCAGAAGCCGGATGTGGCATTTCCAGTCTTAGGAGCGGATTATCACATACAAAAACCTTGATATCTGGTTGATTATAAAACAGTAGGTCAAGAAAGTTTCTATAGATATTAGGCACATCAATTGATTGGAATAGCCCCAAATAGACAATACAGTCAGCCAACGCTGTCACTTCTCTTGATAGGGGTCCAGTGGGTACTGAACCAGCAGCCGTTTTTTCCCATTTTATATTGGGAAGGTTGAAATCTCCCCAAATAAAGATGTCACTGAAGGTATTGTTGTCAATTAAGTGTATAAGAGAGAAACAAAAGTCATCATAAGTGTTATAAGTAGATACACCTGGAATGTAAGCAATACCCACTAGGATTTTTTGTGAGTCTACTGTGACTGAAATAAATAAATGCTCAACACTTACAATAGGGGATATTGAAGCTCTAAAGGATAGAGAATTTTTGACAGCAACCAAGACTCCACCCTGCGTCTTGCATGTGCTAGTCATTGCCGATCTGTATACCTGGTAACCATCTAGGCCGAGTTCACTCGTTAAAATGTCACAATCCAGAAAAGTCTCTGTTAGCAAAATAACATCCAAGTCCTCCACAAGTGCATTGCACATCAAATTTTTAATTTCTGTTCTCACTCCTCGCACATTCTGATAATAAAATTTCAGAGCCCCTGATGATAACTGGGGTATATTTGAAAATTTCCATTTTGAGTAGGTGCATTTGGATTATGATGCTCTTTCCTAACTGTAAATGGCCTAGCAATCACATTCTCTGATCAAAAGCTATTATTTATAAGGCTTTCATAGTAAGTTTCAGTTACGCCAACTTTAAATGACTTTGATCTGGCTTTGGACGGTAGTTCATGCATAACCAGAGCACCTGCTTCTATAATATTAGCCTTCTGTTTGACTAACTTTACCCAGAAACAACCACTTTTTGCCAGGTACTCCCCGAAAAAGACACTCTGGGGGAACATTAGAGGCAGGTGCTTCGTTACCAATAACAGAAGAAGCACAGCTATTTTTATTTTGTTTTGCTTGGTTCTGTCCAATAATTGGTGGGAGAATTGTTTGGACGAAGCATCATTCATTGCCTCTGCAGCCTGACTGTAGGTAATTACCGGGCAAGGTTTAGCTTTATTGGAATCTGAAGACGAAAAAGCTGAAAACACTTTCTTATTTGTTTGTCTTTCCCCTGTGTTCTTGTTTTGTTTTGATTTGAGGTTAGAGACAGATGTTCTTCTTTTCCGTGGCGACTGGGCCGTTTGCTGTTGTCTGTCAAGCGGTGGATAAAGAGATGTGTGAGGAATGCAGGATGAGTTGTTATTGTTTCTGTTTACCTCTAGCCTAACCTCGCTTTTTTCCAAAATTGCAATTTTTCACCCAATTCCTCATTTTTTCTCTCGATCTCAACCAGTTTTGCGTACAATAGCTCATTGTTCTCCATTAAGGTCAATACCAATTTATTCAGGATATCATTAACATGATTCACATCTCCAACACTCTCATCCGACCCTTTTGGCGCGCAATTTGGACACAAAACAATACCTATTCCAATAGTTCTTGCGCCCGTTACACGTACGAAACACGAAGGATGGAATTGCCTAGGGCATTTCTCACATTTAAGCTCAGTTTTTACTTCGCGCTTACAACAACTACACAAAATCTTGTCGATATTTCCGGACGACAAAACTTGTTGACGATCACTCTCCGCCATCTTGGATTACTTACTACATTTGACGAAGAAAACTGAACTTCTAGCCTCTATCTACCCGATTCCAGGCTAGAATCTGCATTTTCCAGTGCAACTTTCCTCGTCCAGTGACCAAAGACTGGATGACTACCGACTACCGTAATCTACCTTTAAGTTGGAATAGAGGCTTGTATAGAGTTTCGTTAATAACTTAATATCTTTTTCTAATGAATTCTATTCTATAGTCAATTAAGAAAATTAATTGATTAATTTTTTACCGACAATACCTTTAAACTGTTAATGTTTCAGTTTTATTCATGTGATTCTTGACACTTTAGTGAACTTTAAATAGTTGTTTTCGATTTTTGATTCGCCGTATTTACTATAGATTTTTTTTTACTTATATTTGTATAATATTACTTATTTCAGAAACAAAGTTATGAAGGTTTCACAGCATTGCTCAAAATCGAGAATAGACCACTAGCAGCTAAACGGTTGAAGATATCAAAATGCGGTTTGCACCAATCAAGATTTCATGGAATTTGAGAACTTTTATTGGCACCCTTTCTCACACAATTCAACTAATCTAACTCCACTATTTTTTAAATAGAGACTGACTTTAATTTTTTATCAACTCAAATACACGCTCACGAACCGTATCACCATGCTCCCTACCAGCGCCGTAGCAAGGCGTTGATGGGCCCTGGTGCCACTTTTGTTAGAGGGCCCCCCACCCAGAGTTAGGTAGTATTAGACCCTGAGATAGGGGCTATTTAGTGGAGTCATTTTTTTTTGTCTGGCATTTTGAGGGATGAATGTGACTAGTTAGCTGATGAGAATATGTGGAGTGGTTTTAATGCCTGCCTCCTGTTCGAAATGTCCACAGAATGTTTCGCCGGAAAACTCGATTTCGAACTGTGATTACCTTCTGGAGATTTTTCAGCGTTAATTTCACAATAAAACCTTTCATTCTCTCGATTGCCAGACAAAAAGTAAACGCGGAAGGTTCTTTTCTTTTCTCTTGGAAGTTGACACCCATCCCCATTTTTTCAGCTATTGAAAAGCATCTGATATTTTTCATAGGTGAATTATTTATCAATGTCAATCCTTTATTTAAAAGCCAGAAAATTTGAGATCATTAAAAAAAAATTCTTCATGTAAATCAATTTTTTTCTTCTGCAAATTTTCGAACGGGAGGCCGGCATTGAAATCACCCATTTTCTCATCAGCTTAGTAGCCACATCCAGCCCTCAAAATGCCAGACAAAAAAAAATGACTCCATTAAACAGCCCCTATCTCACAGTCTATATTCGATTACTCGGTATACTGAATCCTATTCAGAAAACATTTGGCTGGTATTCGAATACATTTGTGTATTTGGTATTTGGTGTTCGACTGAATACTTTTTTGGTTAGTATTCGGTATTCTGGATTCTGAATATCGTTTTTGAATCCCAGTATTTGAATACTCACTTTGTATTCGAATCCTGTATTCGGATTCCGGTATTCGAATCCTGTATTGGAATCCCGGTATTAAAATCCCATATTGGAATTGTACGTAAAGAGTACGTATACAATAAACTCCAAGACTAGAAAGACTTAGAAAAAAAGTACTGACAAATTGAAATTTAATCGGTTGAATCCGGAAAACGTTGTGTAATTTTGTGCTTATTAAAATGCCACTTTGATATTTTAAACATTTTGAGTGCTACCGGAGATTCGGAGATATCCGGAAAAGCCCGAAATAAGTACTCATGGGAAAGAAACTCTCTACCCTCTACCACCAATTCACAACAGCAGAATAAAAATATCAAACAATAGTGTTGTTCGCTAGTCTTTGAAGTTACCAAGTTTATACACCAAATGAACTTTTAGCTACCTACGTCATCACGGTCAGCCAGCACAGCGTTGCCGTCGACGGGCAGCTAACCTCTAAAGGTAGGCGCCCACTGATCCGCGCCGAACGATCTGTACGCGTCGCATGAATCGTAGACAAGAAAACACCGTTTGGGCGTTTGCATTGCAGAATTTGAAATTTTTGTCATGATGCAATCAAATTAAAATAATTGAGTTCAAGTCAGTGATTATCCTGCTTTTAGTGGGCCCCCAAGGTGTGGGCCCTGGCGCCATGGTTGCTACGGCGCGGCCCCCTACATACCGATAGATATTTATTGAAAGCTGGTAATGCTAATGCCAGAATCCAAGCTTCTTATATGTGATGAGATGCTGACCCTACTATGGTAGTGTGTAACCGTAAATTGTATGTCATTGTAATCTACTTGGATGAAAGCAACTAGGAGAATTGAATAAATACACCAATACAACAAATTTTTCAAAGTTTAATTGAAATTCTTTTAACAAAGTTACAATCCATTGTAGTAAAATTTTACAACAGCTTGGGTGGGATACGATACAAAAACGGCTCTACTAAAATGTCGGTATTGTGATTCTATGGACGCTCTATAATAGGTCCATAGAGCCTCAAGAAAAGACAATACTAAAACTGTGGCTATCAATGACAAAACAGATTGTCAGCTTTTTTACATGTATATTCATGGAATTAACATTTTTTTTTTTTTAAATAATGAAAACGTTTTTACTTTATTTCATATATTTTACATAACAATCGAACAAGATAGTCTTTTTACCTATAGGATAAGTTTTTTGAAAGATTTACATTTTAAAACTTTTTACAATAAATTTTTTATAATATTCATCACATTATATAGTTGTTAAGAGAGATAGAACACACGATTTTTTTGGGTGTGAGCTTAATTGCTTATATGGCTAGTCTTAAAATCTAATATATGCTTAGTTTGTAGCGTTATTCAATGATAATAATAGGTTATCTGGTGCAAAATAGTAGGTAATTAAAGTAATTCACAAAAATTTACTGTAAATAAATTTCAAGAAACAGCAGATTCAATAACTAGAAATGATTTTTTCAGTAGTTAAATAATTAATGTGTCACCATGATTTTTTCTGTTTGATCTACAATATCACAATTTAGAATGAGCAAATTAAATCGGAGCTGTAAGTTTTAAGTTATTGTGAAAATTTCTATCATATATTAATTGAAGAGTGTACTTTCGTGCTTAGAAATGTGATTATGATCTAGCTATAAGTAGAAACTTGGAAATAAAGAATCCCCTCCTGTTATTCCTGTTTTCCTGCAGCAAATCTGGTGAAATGCAAGAGTAAACAATTGTTTGATTACCTACATAATTTTACAAAGAAAGTCTAAATTGTTTTATAACTGCGCTAGCCTTGTAAAAAGCGCAACTACATTTTTGCGAGTATTTCATGGGCTTTAACTACTGGCAAATGAATTTGATTTATTAAGAATGCAGAAAAATTGAATCCGTTTGAACAGAGAACCTAAATCGGTCTAATTAAAATGACGATGAATTATGATGCCATTCACTACGTCAGTATGCATTTCGCTTTCAATAAATCTTGAGAAGGAACTCGTTACAACGACTGTTTCGTCCTATTATATCCCAAAGTAACATAGTAGGGGCATTTTAGCTAACCTTTTTTGGTTTGATTATTATCCATCATCCATAGGTCCACACTCCACTTCCATATTCAATGATTTGAAGTAGAAAAAGTATTTTCGACAAAAGTCCACATAAATATGCCAGCCATCAGATAAAAAAAAAATATTTCTCAATAATTTGTCACTGAATCTTTAAAATTCACTTTCCCGCTGCTACAGAAAAATTTGGTCGCATGAAATATGGATGTATGTAAAACTCTTAGGAATAATATTTCTAGTATTTGTAAGTCGAAGCGGGTAGTGTGTGGCAGATGTTGAGTGAAACTGTAAAAAGGACGAATATATTTTCTCATTTCTAAAGAAAAATATAATAGAGAATGAAGGGTCGCTTTGAAAAAGGCAGTCGTACTCTTAGGAAAAAGAGATAGATAAATCTGAAATCGTTGATGTAGGCACAGAAGAAATCCTCAAGAAAAAACGAGAGCGGTTACTCCGGAAGCAGTAGAATAAATTAGAATTAATAAAGCCAAGGGAAATATTCCTAAGCGACTCTAAAGAAGAGGCCCTCAATATACTAACAGATGTTAAATTAAGAGGGAAAATCTGGAATAGGAGCCAAAGATTGATGTTATACTAATATTTTGAAAATGAGACGATATAGCTATATATATAAACAAATAAGGACATAAACATGAACTTTTTTTCGACCATGACATGTACCTACGTGCCTGTGCTGAAGTAGGTTGCACGAACAGCGAATTCCATGTAAGAACTGAAGATGAAACAAAACTCAGTGACCAACAACGAATCAATTTTAACAAGATCTTAAAAACCAATAGAGCTTAATATACATGAAGCACTAAAACCACTCATGCCTAACGCAGGGATGATGGCACATATACGTCCATACCGACTGTCAGAACAAAAAACGGAGATTTCGCGCTAATAACCGAATACATTGCTCCAGAATGATTATATTGTTGATGCGTCACCAGTGATATTGGTACCCGAGAAAAGTGAAGAAACGAGGCCTGAATTCCATTAAGCAGCCTGATCTTGCCACGCTGTGACGATATGCTCCATATGGCAACCCTACACTTCCCGCTATCACCAAATTAGTGCAACTTACCAAGAAAAGGACCGAGTGAACATAGGAGTCCAGACAAGAAATTGATCTCCATCAATTTGAGACTTCACTCATCGGCCAGCCAATTCTGCTACAAGCAGATCCTGGCTTGCGATATACTTTACAGACCGACGTCAGCTCTTATGCAATAGGAGAAAAGAGTGAATGAGCAACCAGTCGAATATACAAGTAGACTACTCATAGCTGATGAAATAACGCGACTACAGAGAGGGACTGGACGATCCAATGCTACAGCTGACCCTCTCTCAGACAGAACAGTCGATGAAATTGAAATTGGAATAATAAGTGACTTATCAAGCGAAGGTTCCAATAGGCTACTAGAAGCACAAGTTCTAGAAGTGGAAAAGATTATAGATAATTTAGAGACACCCGAGCCAAATTATGTTGATTTTAAACTCGGGGGAGAGATAAGGCGCATAGTTTCAAATGGCGAACTTTATCGATATGACCTGGGAAATGAGGAAGACGAGTCATAACAGGTGGTGACAAAGGACCAAGCCCCAGATATATTAAAAAAATAGCATGATTCACCTATATCTGGGCACGGTGGAGTTAAGAGAAGATTGCAACAAATAGGGTACTTGCATCAATTTTCTTTATTGCTGATTTCGTTAGTCCATGAAAAATAAGTTAACACGTGTTTTTTCTTTTTCTTCTTAGTTAAAAATTGACGGAGATACAACGCTATGAAATATGCCTATGACGTCACTTATCATATAAATTAGTGACGTTGCACATGCTCAGTATATCTATATATTATACAAAACTTAATATTGGTATAACTTCCGGAATAATCATATTTGAGCGAAATTAAAAAAAAGTAACGATTTTTTTTCGATTTCCTACAGTTTGCAATAAACAATAATCAATTTAATTTTCCATGCAAGTACCCTATTATGAAACGCTTTTATTTGTTTAGAATATAAATGCAAAAGAATGTATAGTAGGAAGCCAGCCCTGTGTATTATCCGAAAGTGGCAGCAGGCGGGCGGTGGGATCCCACGGATACTCAGGTTTGCTCGGCGGATGTGGAACTTTTGTTGATTGTTTCACGTCTCTTTTCGAATTCTCGGAGTTTTTAAGCGAGCTTGATTTTCCATGACTATGAAAAGATGTCACAAAATATTGCTACGGTGGCGCCTTCGCCAAACAGTACAGAATCTGCCTTAAAATCTAGAAAATACTGCTTTATTGGGGCAAAGAGATTATCGCGTTTATTCTGGATTTTGCAAGAATAGATTACGGATATATTAAGGCCGGTATTAGTTAGTAGTTTTTACTTGTTCAAGATTGGCTTTGATACGTTTTAGATATTGATTATTGTTGTAAGAGTTGTAAAGAGTTAGTTGTTTAAGATAATTAGTGAAGTAATTAGTGTCAGAGTGTGTAGTAACGTGGAATAAATTATTGTTGTGTTAATTGGACTTTGACGCACCCCAGAGCCGAGACATTGGTGTCAGAAGTGGGATATAATTCGAAGACTGCAAAGTGAAATCCGCTTGCAGAATAGTGCGCACTACTGCGGACGCTAGTGTGGACACTAAATACCTTATGTGAACACTGGGACAATTAGTCAGTGTGAGCAGTGACCAAAAGAGACTTGCCGATTGTGTGAATTACCCCGGAAGTGAAAGTATACCCGATTTTGACTGTCATAGTGAATTTTCGAGTGAGTTCTAGAAAATTCTATTTGGAAACCAAGGAAGATATCGAATTTGTGACTTCACCGACGTATTTGAAACTTCAATTGAAAACCAGTAAAAATATTTGAAGAGATTTTGAGGGAAATTCCAGAACATTCTGTATAGGTATGCCTATTACGAGACAACAAGCAAAAATGGAGGAACAAAAAATTGAAGAACTTCTGCGCAAAATGTTGTAACTTCAAGAAAACGAGCGACAACAAGAAAAACAAGAGGAAGAACCTAAACGACAACTCGACAACAAGAAAAACAAGACGAAGAGGCTACGCGACAAAAAGAAAAACAAGAAGAAAAAGCAAAACGACAAAAAGAAAAACAAGAAGAAAAAGCTAGATGACAACAAGAAAAGGCTAGGCGACAACAAGAACGTCAAGAAGGCATTGGACAACTGCAGAAAATATTTCAAACCATACAAGAATCTGTCGCTAACCTGGAACAAAAGATTGAGGAAGTTGAAGCCGAAGCTAAAGAAGATGTTCAAGAAGTTAAAGATTCAGTATTTAAGACAAGAAGCTCGACAAGAAGCTGAGGACCAAGATCAGGCACTTGAAAATCAGGTGACTGAATTAGAAATACAGTCCATCAACCCAAGGAGTGTTAGCTCAAGTATGAAGATAAAACCAACAACTTTTGACGGTTCTACGTCCTGGACCATGTATGTCCGACAATTTGAAGTCGCTGCAAACACCAACGGAAGGAACGATCAACAAAGCTACAGTACTGATACTGGCGCTACGAGGACCTGCCTTAGATCTTCTTCAGTCCATTCCTTCAATCTACCAACAGAATTACCAGCATCTGAGTCAGACGTTAAAGTTGCGCTTCGGAGACCATTACAGGCAAGAAGTATTTAGAACTCAAGTTAAATCGGGAATTCAAAAACCCGGCGAGAATTTACAAGAATTCGAATCGGAAGTTAAAGGCTAGTAAGTTTGGCGTTTCCTGCAGCTGGGGAAGACATGCAGGAATGAATGGCAGTATCTGCGTTTATTGATGGTGTCAGAGATTTTAAGATTCAGGAAAACCTGAGAATGTCTAAGTTCAGACGAAGTAGCAAAGCCCTTGTCCGAGCATTGGAACTGGAAGCAATCTTTGGTGTCTCACGACCCTGAATACAAGCAATGTCCATTGAAGACCCAAAGGATAAGCAATCGTCAAAAGAGCATGATAGCTTCGAGAAGGTTATGAGAAATTTCATGGAGAAAATGGAGAAACTAGTACTAGAAGTTACACAAATGGGAAACGACTCGAAACAAACAATAACACCTTAACATTCACAATCTGATGGCATGGTAGAACGATTTAATAAGACCATAGAAGAACACCTGACAAAAGTGATCGTAAAGAACCAGCGAGATTGGGACAAATATTTGCCTCTATTTTTAATGGCTTACAGAGCAGCTGTTCACGAGTCAATAGGTGAAAGTTCAGCTAGAATCGTTTTTGGGAGGGAACTCAGGTTACTTTGCGATCTGATGTTTGGAATACCTGAAGAAAAACGAAAGGAAATTCGAGATTATGGCGATTGTGCCGACGAAGTAAGGGCAGGACTTCTGGGGATACATGATTTTGCTCGGGTGCATATTCAGCTTGCCAGTGACCGAATGAAGACCAGATACGACTTAGAAGCCAATTCAGTCGAATTTCAAGAAAGTGATTTGATGTGGCTGTATAATTCAACGAGAAAAAAAGAAGAAAGGATTGTCGCCGAAATTGACTTCAGCATGGGAAGGAACCAACAGAATAATCAAGAGGATTAATGAATTGGTTCATCGAGTTCAGCGCAACACCAGGAGTAAGATGAGAGTTGAACATTTGGACAGATTGACGAAATATAATGGGCGTGATCAACCTTATGAGGAGGGCGCGTTTATTTTGGATTTTGCAAGAATAAATTACGGATATATAAAGGCCGGTATTAGTTAGTAGTTTTTAGTTGTATAGGATTGGCTGTGATACGTTTTAGATAGTGATTATTGTTGTAAGAGTTGCAAAGAGTTAAGTTGTTCGAGTTAATTAGTGAAGTAATTAGTGTCAGAGTGTGTATTAACGTGATATAAATTATTGTTGTGTTAATTGGACTTTGATATTGGAATAAACGGACCCAAGATTTCTGTCACGCACCCCAGAGCCGTGATACTATGTTTCTCAATGCCTACAATGCCAAAACTTCAAATCCGTTAGAGTGAAGCCTTTCGATTTATGACAAACGCCATTCCAGTGACCTGACTTTGAAGTTTTATCCATCGACTCATTTGGTCGGATACCAGAATCCTCAAATGGTTACAGGTGGATATTCATGTCTAGAAGATGGATTGAGGTCTTTACCTTGAGATTTGCTTAACCAGAAAAGTGCACTAAGACTTTAGCAGAGCATGATCTTTCGTTATGGCGTGTGACTGAGAGTCAAAAGTAATAATGTAACAAAAGCTACATTGCCTAAGTTTTGAATAACTTTCGTCCATCATCCAGAAAAAAAGCTGATCCAGCAGAGGCGAAGAATGGGGATTTGAAGGATAAGCTAGCTACAATTGTTTAGGAAGGACACACTAATTGTAAGATAATATTACCAATGAATCGAGTTTCAATGAACACCTTCAAATGTCAAAGGACTAGATACACATCCCATTTTTGGACGAGAACTTCGCACACTAAATAGCGTCCACTGAAATTTGAGAAGTGCCGCAGATGATGAAAATTTCATCTCGGATCTCATTCTAAAGAATTAAAAGATATCCGAGAGATTACGTAGTAACAGATAAATTTTTCTTCATTGAGGGACAAGACACAGCTTCAAGGTGTGATGGACCATATATCATAACCATACAATGTAGTCCTATAACATAAGGAGTAGCTCTAGTATTGAATACCCAGGCACCCCATAGGGCAAATATCATGTCTCTGCAATCAGAAATTATTCTTTAGATTTTTTAAACAAACCATTGAGACCCTTGAGAGGAAAATGGCGACGCATAGAGTTTCCCGATTTATTACAACTCGAAATTATAAAAGACCTGAAGAGGAGACTCAGCCAGTAGTCATTGAAGACGAACTCAAGATTGAGACTAACGAAGAAAAGTCAATTAATAAGCACGATATTAGAAGTAACCGCAACCAACCAGAAACCTCTTCTATATATTACTAATTAATGACATGAAACTTCTTACGTCACTTCAGAGGATTTTTGAGTAATGGAAAGAAGGAGTTTGTAAGAAAACAAATTATTAATCCAAGTCTAGGCCTGACCGTCACTGAGAGGTGCTGCCACCAAATGGTATTGTTAGGAAACAGGAAACGAGACGCGAGGGAAGTTGAACACCTGACGCCGGCAAAAGGAGATAAAAATACTTAGTATTAGTTTATATTTCTTGTTCAAAGCCATATGGAAATTAAGAGAAAAGTTAATTTAGACACGGTTTATTCATCTTCAGATAAACTTGCTGGTAACTATCTGCAAGATAAATTTATTTTTCTATAAATCTATTTATTGGTCGGACGACCACTGGCTGACAAATTGCGTTCTTATCCATCAGAGTTCATACTTGACAGGACAGGGTAAATAAACCGGCCCTTAATAAAGTGTTTCACATAAACAGTAGTGATTAAGGCCTTTTCAAATAACTACAGCGTTAAACAAGGCTGTGTTATTTCACCCACTCTATTTTCTCTATTTATAGGATCCATATTTCACTTTTTCGAGGATCACCTGCCGTCAGGAGTGGAAATTCTGTACAGACTTGAGGGCAGCTTATTCAACTTCAATATGCGGCTGATAACGTGATAATGACCAATACAGAGGAAGATCTCCATGCACTATCAATGCATTCAACCAGGCATACAGGAGAATCGGCCTAGAGGTCAACTTCAAAAGACGCAGATTCTGCACCAACCTTCACCGGGCACTAATCCCCCAAGCCCCAAATACAACTATAAATGATCATTCCTTGAAGAACGTAGAACACATACCTTGGAAGCCATCTAACAGCAAATGCAACCATTGACGCTGAAATATGGCTGCGAAAAATGGACCATTTATAGAAGATACATAAAAGCCTGGAAAAATTGCACCAGGATTCTACGGGTCTGGCCATTTAAGACCGACGAAGGTGTTTTAGAGGAAGCCAAAAGAACTAGCATGGAAGCCCTCATCATTAAGCAACAACTTCGCTGAACAGGTTACCTCGTCCGCACGCCCGAAACACGTCTTCCACGATAGATTCTTTACAGTCAACTGAAAGAGGAGAAAACAAAATCAGGGAGGGCAAGAAAAACGCTACAAAGATGTTCCTGAGAAAAATATTGCAAAGTGCCACATCAATACCGCTAACTGGGAGACGACGGCATGGCGTCAAGGAGTCCACGACGGACCACAAACTTTTGAAGAACAGCGACGCAGAGACGAGACCGAAAAGAGGGACCACATGAAGCAGCGAGATAACATAAGGAGAGACAATTCTGCCTGTGTGTGCGAAGACTGTGGCAGAGTGTACGCTCCAAAATTGATTTATATAGCCTTTAGAGAAGGCATAATTGACGACATTAGGAATGGAATAGGAGATAATCCAACTCGGTATCGAGTGATTGCCTATGATGATGAGTGATTTTCTGTGTTATTTTGTGGGCTAACTCCGAATTTCCAGCAATAGGTTCCCTACATAAAATCGAAAGGTATGGTATACTATCTCAGCAGTCTTCCGATTCATTCAAAACTTGGAACGATTATGAGACCAATGGACAATGCAAAAATGGATATGTACTACTTATTTTATATTATAGGTATTCAAAACCTATAATGAGGATTAGGATCCTTTGAAACAAATTCAAACGAAAAATAACAGAAAAATTAAAATGAGGGATATATTTCTTGAAAATGACATTAAATTCATATATATGGGGTACAATGGGCACATAATTGGAAAATATCGGAAAGATTAACTCTAAACCTAAAAGCATTCAGCACACTTGGCACCCCAAGCTCTGACACCATTCCTCATAACATTGAGAGAGACGTATTCAACACTCGTTTACGAGTGACACTAAACTGGATAGAAACAGCAAATTTCACTTGGAAATCCCAAACAGGCAAGTAAGAGGATGGAATGAGCTATATTGAGAATAGGCGTGAACAACCGCATGGAAGCTGGAGAAGTTTGAAGATAAATAGGGTTGCAGTTGTAGATGAGAACATCGTTGTATTCACAAAACGGTCCGTAGGACATTTCGCCAGCCTAAAAGAACATCGAAAAACAACGATAGTGACTCTCTAAGGCAGGTGACACGCTGGAGAAATAAGTTTCATGAAACTTGTGGCAAGAAACAATAAATTTGTTTCATTATCATACGACACACATTCAAATGTGGCGAAGCATACTGGCGTTTCTGGAACAGAAGAGCAAGAGAGAAATTGTTTCGCCAGTGTGCTCTGATTCATTTGGATGTATGTGTCGTGTGATGATGAAACAAATTTTTTGGTTTATGGAACAAGTTACCTGAAACTTATATCTCCAGTGTGTCATCTGCCTCAGGAATAGCTGAAGAAAACAGGATCGAGACCGCTCTATACAAAAAGACGTACAATTATGAGCAGGGAAGTACCAACGCCAGATCCACGGATGAACGAAAATATAGGCAGAAAAAAAAAAAAAGAACAAGAAGACTCTTAGTAGGTGGACAAAGAGCAGATCAGCAAAAAATCTGGCAAATTGATAATTTTTGTTATTGTTGAAAAATTTTTCTGGTTGGATGAAAATAATGGGCTCTTTCACTAATTTTTGAAATTGGCATAATTGGATAAAGCAACTAAAAACAGAATTTTCTGTATATTTACTTTTGAAAAATTCATAGTTATTCTTGAGAAAACAGAAAAAAAAGAAATACCTCCAAATAAAAACCCAGAATTTATTTCTATGACGTCGCAGCTTGCAATTTGATTGTGTTGCCACTAATTGTCAACATTGAAAATTTGTAATGGATTTAATTTTGAAATGTTGGCAAAATATCATGAAAAGTAGTTAAATTAATTAGTTATGGATTCAAGATTTTATAATATTTTTTTTTTGAAATTATGCTTAAACACAATTTAAAACAATTTTTTATGTTTAGATTTATTTATTTTTTACGTTGCACTACATTTAGTCACAACCTACAACAGCGCATTCGAACCTTTACCCACTTTTACAGAAGGGTAACACAGCCGAGCCGGTCAGCTCCCTGCAGCAACATGAGCCAAATGAAAAATATTCATGTGACGTCATCAATCGGCGCGTTTCAAATCATTTTGAACTTGGCCAGTTTTTTTTTTTTTTTGGTATATATGCCTAAAATAGTCCCTCCTTTGGGATTTTATACTTAAATTACGTTTTTAAATTTTAGTGAAAGAGCCGCTACTTTGACTGAACTTAGCTTTTTTTCATGCAATATCAAATCTGAACCGCTTGGAAATGATATTTTGAATTTTATGGAATAGGTAGGTGAGTACACTCTTCAATCAATTTGAAATAAATTCATTTAAACCGGTCGCATGAAAAGAATATACTATCATTTCAATAATCGATTTCTACAAAAGATTTTAGTTTTGAACAGAAACATAGTAGTTATCTACTTAATCACTTAATCACTTATTTACATATTGTTTAAAACTTAGTATAGCAAATAATTGACAATTACCTGAACAAAAGCATGCTAAAATTATTTGCACCAGATGCTAAAGATATATTCAAAAAACCGTACAGTAATAATTAAATGAACTATATACATTATAAACAAACTATTTGTTATTATAATATTATCAGACCATATTCCAACGATAATATAAAGAGATACTTTTTTTGAGCAGCAGTCTGTTGATTGGCCTATAGACAGAGGCCATTGTAATAATGGAGAATTTTATCCACAAAATAATGAAAGTTTCATGGATATTTTCCAATAACATGCTAAAGAAAAAAAAAAAAATTCTCATTATTTTGTGAAACTGTCTAATCGACTAGCAAAACAACAAAACAAAAAAAATAACAAGTTATTAATAATAATTCATAATTAACAACAATCCTATAAAATGCTACAATTCTATAAATAATTTCTTCGAAATTTAATATTTTAATAATATGGTTAACAATTTCTTATAATGATAGACCAAGATCATACTTTTCCAAAAAATCCTCTACAAATAAGGATTGAGAAAATCCAGTATTGCTTATTTATTTACAAAAAAAAAATATATCGTTGTGTACAAAGTTTAACTGCAATGTTAATGCTATGAACTTAATGTAAGTTAGGGTAATTTTAATTTATTTTAAGTTAGCTAACAATTGCTGGTAGACTTTGCTCACCTATAAAGATTAAAACATAAGTTGGGTTTGAGCTAAAGTGAAGATACAAATCAAATAATTGAAAAATATAAATATCTTCACGTAGACTAATACATCAACTGAAATGAAATAAGTACGTGAGGCAATGTCATATTTTGTTAAATGTTTTAAAACTTCATACACCCTTTTGTTTTTTGCTTAATTTCAAATTCAACATAGTTTATTTTTTCAAGTGCATTGTTGTTATAATTTAAATACGGAACAGGTATTATTATTTATAATAGAAAGCTGTTTTATTTTGAGTATTTGAACAAATAAATTATAAATTTCCTAAATACGTGATTTTTTTCGCCAATCAATTATAGGGACTCGACATTTTCAGAACTTTCCTTTATTTCACAATAGAGTTCCGCCATCCCGAAATATTATTTTCAAGTATGCTAGCAATGCATCGTCAGAATCTCGCCCTATAATACCGTGATTTATCATGGAAACATTCCTTGTTCCTAATCGGATGTGTGTCCTATACAAGTTGTTTGGGAATGTATATAGATCTCTGCAGTGAAAGAGGATATTCATTTCAATATAGGCCTGAAACATGTGGGCGGGTATTAATAAATCTAACCAGGATTCATACTGGCTTGTAGGGTGATATTTCAAAGCCAATAATATCTCGTGAAAAATTTTAACATAGGCCTTAAATCAACCTATTAATAATTAATAGTTATTGATATTGGTTTTATAAAAATAGGGGATTTTTTTTCATGAAAAAATCCCTCATAGTTAGATGCCTTTATCTTTGCTTTTGGGAACGTTTATGTCTAAGAAATTGGGATAAAATCAATACATAGGGGATATGAAAACAAGATTCAGGGCAATTAGTGGAAAATAGTTTGAGATAAATATATGTCAGCAAACATGTTGGAATTTATCAACAGATCGGTTGAGTTTAAATTGATATCAGTGCATAGGTATACCAAAGCTGGAGTGGTGGAATTAAACCTAGAGATCCAATTTACAAGTCCGGGAAGTGACTTATTAAAATACGAGTTTAGAATTCCTAAACGAATGTGTATCGTAATATATTTCATTGTGTTATCTGGATTTAATTTCATATGTCGGATATATTTTTTGGTAGGGATGCAAATTTCAAAATCTAATACCCGCAGATTTATTCGTTTGCTTGCGCTAGAAAAGTTGCTCATATACGTACAAACTTTGCATTATTCGAGTTCGTGTCCTCAAACCCGCTTTTATTTGTCTTTTCTATTGTTAGTTCTGACACGGACTGAACGGAGTATTTCTCCGAAATGTTTCATGTGTCTTTATTGCCCTCCGGATTTTGGGGCCAATAGTGTTTTGTCACATCAAGCGCAATAGCTATTTTGTAAATGATGACGTGAAATTCAGATCAGCGAGGCCAGAATACTTATTTAATTAAAAAAAAAAAAAAAAAAACAGAACACATAACACTCTTATATTATCTTCTGTTATTTTGCTCTATAGCTTTTCAATTGACTGAAAAACAAATAAGTTAAAATTTAATTTCCAATCCCTAGTTTCAATTGTATAAAAACTTGGTAAAGTTTCAAAAAGAATACATTTCACAAAAGCTTTTGAAAACTACTCCGAACAAAAGTAAACTATTCATCCCACGCTGAAATATTCATTTGCTTTTGCTTCAAATTGCAGTTTAAATTATTCGGCAAACTATTTAGACGTGAATTTGTGGTGACAGAAAATTTATCTGATATGTGGCTTCAGTGAAACTATGAGAAAACTAATTTTGATATTGTCACACCGTTAATCTGTCTTTTAACACAGCTTGTTGGATCCATATGTAAACCACATGCTTCAACATTTTTAATATAGGACAAAAGAATTTTGTTCCTTATTTTACATTTTGATATAGAATGTTTCATATATTATTGAGCGAAGGAAAAATATATTTGATGTAAGTGCAGAGTTGTGGGGGTTGCTGTTCAACTTTTGTTAAAAATTATATACTATAGAAATACAATTTCTATATAATTTTTGAAAAAGCCAATGATGTTCCTAGTCATTGTTTTAACTATTGAATGAATCGATTTTTATTTAACACCTGAACTATCGCTTTTAATGAAATCATTGATCAATTTGCTCTGACGTTTCAAGATAAACTGCTTCTTTAGATGAGTCAATTCAGAGCGCAGTTATGATTTATTGTTTTTTTTTTTTTTTCTTGGACGGTGATCTTAATGGTAGATTATTGGTAGATATAAATAAGCTTCTCCCATACGGGTTCTTCAGCAAGGGTTTTATCTTCTTTCTACGAATCTTCTTTCCCAAATGTTTCGCTGTATAATGACCTGAGGCAGC
The DNA here is from genome assembly GCA_917834065.1 of Ceutorhynchus assimilis. Taxonomy (NCBI): domain Eukaryota; kingdom Metazoa; phylum Arthropoda; class Insecta; order Coleoptera; family Curculionidae; genus Ceutorhynchus; species Ceutorhynchus assimilis. Next base: position 9,881,157 of record OU892278.1, on the reverse strand, counting down.
TCATACCTAAATGTTTCTTCTAATAATATTTTATTATATAACGTCTTCTGAGTCTATATTAATGAAGATAGGGTAGTATAGGGTAGTATAATTTGCTGTACTCCTCCTCTTATTTTTTGCCTTTCTCTGGTATATGGGCGTAAAGTGTAAAGTCATTCCTTACTCATTACTGACTTGATGTGCGGTAGTTGGAATAACTCCTGGCCTGATTTTTTGTCAAAGCGGTATTAATAGCAGCCACTCATGTTGAGCATGCTGGAATTATCTAGGTATATCAAAATGTTTTTAAATAGTACCTTCCTACCAACGGGATAAAAAATCAAAGATGATGATTCTGATTGGTTTTAGTGACAACATCAAGGGCTACAGATTGTACGATCCAGTTAGAAGGCAAATAATTGTGAGCAGAGATGTAGTCATTGAAGAAAATGTGACACAACTAAGCAAACAGAATTAGAACCGCAGGAATCTACAGATTCAGTGGGGGCTAAACAAACGACTGAAGTTGATCAGCTAGATAACTCTTCTGATCATAATTCTTCAAATTATGATTCAGTGAATTCTCAAGGTTCAACTAGTGATGATGGTTTTGTTGTTGAATTGCCACAAACACAAGTAGCAGAACTCTCAGCAGAAACCAGAAGATCACGAAGAACAGTTACTAAGCCAAAACAGTTTGAACACTATGTCACTTATGGTTGTGTGTACAAGAAATCATTGCAAATGGTGATCCAGTCACAGTGGAGCAAGCAATGTCAAGGGCAGTTACTAATTTATGGAAGAAAGCTATATTTGAGGAAATCCAGGGCTTTGAAGTGAATGATGCCTGGGAATTGACAGACAGTTTTCCAGAATTGTCAACAATTTTTCCATGTAAGTGGATTTTAAGCGAAAAACCAACGATAGCAGTGAAGTGAAGTATCATGCACGTCTAGTGGTAAAAGGCTGTGTTTTGGATTATGGTTTTTTGTTTGGTACGGTTTGGATTATGGTGACGTTTTTTCACCAGGAGTGCGTTTAGAAATAGAGTGCGAAGGTAGAGTAGTTGTTTGGCCGTGTTCGTTTTTGTCATCTTTTTCATCGATTTGCTCAGAAATTTTGACAGGCACGTGATTTGTAAATTGAAACTGTCTGATCCAGTCACGTGCCTGTCAAAATTTCGGAGCAAATCGACGAAAAAGATGACAAAAACGAACACGGCCCTAGTTAGAGTGTTCTGACGTCATCACTTGGAGTGCACTCTGGGTGCGCCATTTCTGAACGTATTGGGGCGTTGCGGTAAATGTCAACGTCAAACCCGGTAAAAACCGTGGGGCATTTTTCAACCCAGTCCCTGATGGGGTAATTTGGGCGCACTCTGGGCACGTCAACTCTGGTTTTCTGAACAATTTCAACGTAACGCTCCGAGTCTGATGGGGTAATTTGGGCGCACTCTGGGCACGTCAACTCTGGTTTTCTGAACGATTTCAACGTAACGCTCCGAGTAAGCACCTCTTAATTTATGAACGGTTTAGAGTTACTCTAGGGTCACTCCCACAACCAGAGTGCTATTTCTAAACGCCACCCAGTAGAGAGACACTCTACGTTAAGGCTGTTTATTGCATTAGCGGTAAGATTAGATTTGGAAATTTTACACTAATGATGTGAAAACTGCTTTCTTGAATGGTTTACTTGAAGAGTCAGTTTATATGAAGCAACCTGAAGGTTTTGTTATTAAGAATCAGGAAGACAAAGTGTACCTATGAATTGAAGAAAGCAGTTTATGGTTTAAAGCAATCATCCAGAGCTTGGAATGCTAGAGTAAATGAAGTTTCATCAGAATTGGGTTGAAACAAGTCAACACATGAATCGTGTTTATTTATAAAAAGGGATAAAAATTGTGGATGATTTTTTTGTTTTCTCAAATAACTGTGACGAGGTAAAAAGTTTGAAAACAAAATTAGGCTCAGTGTTTGATATTAAAAATTCGAGGAGAGCTAGTCAATGTTTGGGACTTAAAATCACTAGGGATTATGGAAATAATTCTATTTTCCTAGATCAGGAAAAGTATATAGATGAAGTTTTGGTAAATTTTGGTATGGGAAATTGTAAAACAGTAAATACTCCTCTAGACAAGACAGCAAGATTGATACACTAAAAATTACAGATTCAGATACCACTGGCAGTATACCAAAAGAATACCTAAGGTAGGTATCTGAAAGGCACAAAGCATTTCAAATTAACGTTTAGGCAGGATGGGGATTCTGATATTATTGATTCTGACTTAGAGGGTTTTGTGGATGCTGATTGGGGGTCTGATAAAGTGGATAGAAAGTCCTATACAGGCTATGTACTCAAACTATCTGGTGGTGCAATTTCCTGGAAAAGTAGCAAACAGAGAACAGTTGCACTGTGAAGTACGGAAGCCGAGTACATTGCCATTAGAGATGCTTCAAAAATGGCCATTTACTTCCGAAATCTAATAAATGAAATTTGTGGGAAATTGGAGTGTGTGACAATCTTAAATGATAATCAGGGCGCTCTGAAGCTTTGTAACAATCCGGTTTTCCATGAACGTTCAAAACACAGATGTTAGACATCATTTCATTTGAGGAGCTATACAGAGTGAAACTTTAAATGTTGACTATCTAAGCACGAATGAAATGATAGCTGACATTTTCACGAAGTGTTTGGGGACAACTAAGCATGTTTATTTTTTGACAGGTTTAGGTTTAAAAAGTTTTTGATAAGTGGGGGTGTTGGAATTATTTAGGTATATCAAAATAATTTTAAATTGTACCTACCAATGCCATCTATGTTTGTTATAAGTATTTGTACCATTAATTGTCATATGTCTTTTGTGATACGACAGTAGTATCTGAAAAAATCTAATGCAATTGAAATGTCATCAACATTAGTGTCAAGGCCTATATCTATATTTTCAAAATTATTTTTCATGGTTTCATTATTGCGAGCTGAGTAGTTCTTTCATATTCCCAGCTTACATCTGTGATCATTTTTTCGTTGATATGGTGTGATATGTTGGGTTGTGTAGGTATGTTCTCTAGTGCGTGCGACTTCCTTGACTTGTTCATGTGAAGATGTCTAGTTATGCTTTGGTATATTTTCTCAATTTTCTCACCTCTAGTAATATTCCCTTACTGTATTGTTCTTTATGCGAATTTTTAGTTAAGTTCCTCTGTAATGTCACCTTTTCCACCAGAGTTTCTCCTATTAACTACAGAAGCACGGATTTTGTTATCCATTTCCTGACTATGAATGCCGGGGTCCATTAGGAGTAACTAGGTGTAGCACTATCTTTGATTTAAATGTTCGCAGTTAAGGTATACTCTCAAGTGTTCTTCTATATCTTTTCTCTGTTCTTTTGAGTCTATATTTTTGAGTTGAGGCTTTAACTGACTTGGTGCAATTTAGTTATCTCTCATTTCTAATATATTTGGTTCTGACTATTCTTTCATTATTATCATTGTTCAAATCCCGTATTTACCTATATTATATTAATGTTTAGGAAAAGTAAGTCAAGGAATACCTAATGTTAAATTATGCAGAAGATTGCAAAATTTGAGTCTATGAGTCTCGTGAAGTTCACACCAAATGGAATTATGAAGGAATGATTAGTCATATTATACAGGGGAGCGGTTGGCATTCTATCCTAGTCCCAGCACAGGATATGATCACTTTAGGGAAGCAATCATCCCCACATGACTGATCACTCCCCCCATCGAAACTGGAAGAAGCTCAGAAGGAAGCCTTGTGGCCAATCTACACCCAAATCTAAACCTTTCGCCCACTCCTATCCAGTTACGGATCATATATGACAAAAAAATTCACTTGTATTGCCAATACGTCGACCGCAAAACAAGAAGGTAAGTACCTACCTTAGGTAAATGGGACTTGTCTAGAGTCCCACGCCGATTATCCGATCAGCCTCAAAAATTCAGAGGAAGGCAAACGCATAAATCTGCAAGGTCAAGACTCCAGCAAACTTTGCATAGTAACCTATAATGTCATATCCATGCGAAAAAAATGAGCGCTTGCAGAAGGGGGGGGGGGGTCTCTCAGAGGCGACAAAAGGAATACTGCATTCTTCAATAATCTGAACTCAGAGAACCGACTATAGAATCAAGTCCCAGGAAACGAAATTTACTTAGGCTTAGGGTCGAGGGAAAGGAAAGGCACGCAGATAATCGAGGCCACTTCCGAGTTATTTAAATCATCTCGAACCTCATTAAGGTCATCATCAATAAAGCTCATCCAGATCTATCCACCAACCTGCACCAGCAATGATGAAGATCTAGAAGTTTCCCTTGAAGTGTAGCCATAGACGATGGCAGAACAACGAATACCAATATCATAGGTGACTTCTATGTAAAATTAGGTCACAAGGAAGACTACATTGGCAGCTTTGAATTCAGAATAAGAAATAGAACAATATATTCTGTATGCTATTGAAATTTTCTTCAAGAGAAGACCCAATGAAAATGGACCTAGATATCACCAGACGGTATATGACGAAAAATTAAACAGACTATTTTCCTGTGTGTGACTAGATACATATTTGGAGGTGGATCAAATATTAGCACATCCACTACAGGCCAGTCTGATCCAAGAGGTAAGATTGAACTGCGAACAGCTTTGAATGACGAAAGTTGTTTGAAAAAGGGTGGAGCTAAAAAATTAATAAAGATAGAACAGAAAAATTAGACAAGAACAAAATCGCTTCAGCTGGTCCTGAAGATATACCTACTAGATATCGAAAAATTTGCGTCCGAGAAGGCAATTAACGGTTTGAAACACAACCAATCACCGGGAAAATATAGAGTGAGAGTGAGTGACACTGGAATTTCTGAATGAATAAGAAAAAGCTATCCCATCAACACCATTAAAGCTATGTCTAATGTCTAAAAAGTGCGCGGATACACCAACAAAATTGAATAACATCCTCGTAGATCTACTCTTCATAAAAGGTTCAAGGACTTACATCAGAAACCACAGTCCACGATATAGGACGGTGGTTTCTCTTTATCCCAAATATACAATCCTTGTATTCTTTCGTTCTGAATAAACTGATTGAAGTCATCTGAACTAATTGAATCGTGTTCTTTCGATTTAGGATCACTTTCCTCACCATACCCACCAAATTATTGCAATCAGTTAATTCCTAGCCGAAAGTGATCGCTGAATTTTTAGGATCACTTCTTTCAGATCATTTGTGAATCAAAATCAGCTGATACAGATTCTTGTTCTTCTTAGTGCGACAGAAATGAGCGAAATCATGTGAATATACAAATCACTTTCAGTTAAATCAGATTAGTTTGTTCAGTTCGATTAGATCGAAATAATACCCTTAATGTGTTTATGAACATTATCACTAACCGCTCGTCACCTAAAATGGGCACCTTGATCCATTGAATAGGCTGGGCTTCGCCATGGTTTTAACACTAACATCTCTTTCGTGGAATACGAGATGGCTTCCGATAGCGACGATATCATTGAGCTGTGGACCATAGCAATAGTGATGACCAACACTCGAATTGACTCATGGTAAAAAGGGGTCATTGACAGAAATGCCACATTGACGCTACAGCTGGAACGAAACACCATTCTCATTCCGGGAGAGAAGTCAGACAGAGAGATATGATAATACCAAAACTTTTCGCGCAAACGATTGAATTATCTACGGTTCATTATAGACATCGTACTAATTTCCAACATTTTGAAAGAGCCACTGCTGATGATTCCTAGACAGTAGGCAACAATATCGGAAGAAATAAGTCTGAAGATGAATAGGTACGTATAGAGAAAACAAATGTCATGAAAAACGATCCCGAAGAAGAAAGACGCGCTACTTTTGAAAACCTTTCAAAAACGTTAATTCCATTTTTATGCATAGTTTTATGAAACTTTCTCATTTATTGCGTAGAAATTCTATCTTTGCTGTCACTCATGTAGTAGGTAGGTACTTATGTTTAATTGAAATAATAACTAGTGAATTTCTCGAACTAATACTTAATCCTGTAAATTATCAATTATTTTTAATGCACTTCTAGTACTAGGTACTATTTTTTTCACTTCTCAAAAAGGTTATCTAATAAGTGACGTTTGTGGATATGAAACTTTAATTTAAAATCATGTGAAATACATCAAAGCGTGGCAGTAGCGTCTATAATCAGCAAGCTCCTCGGGGCTCAAATTCTTTTTAAACCTCCACTGTCACTTGTCAGAAAAGTTAATTTAAAATTCCATTCCAATTCCTATTCTTTCCCAAAAACGAATTGATTAGTTCAGTAGAAATTTGAATTATTTGGTGACTAGAGTAATAAGCCAGCCCATTCTTCAAAATTAATTTTGCGATGGTATTAAAAGACAGTTAAGCTTGCTATAGGTTACAAAAGCTTCTGACATTTTAATGAAAAATTTTGTGACGTCGGAGCTTAGAACTCAAAGATCTTTTAAAATTATTTTCCCAGTTTACACCGCATTCATTTTTCTTTGCAGCAAGTAGCAGTCTTAAAATGATTTAGTTTTGGAACTATGTCTCCACTATTTATTACATACTTGTTTCTGCAAACGTTTTATTTTTGCTATAGCTTTTTTATTTCCTCTACATTAATAAATGGAATCAACTTTAAATAGGTTTCCAGAACTGCATTCAAAAATAATTTTATCAGACATCAATAAATATTTAATTCTCCTACCACAACATTTAATTGGTAGAACATTTATTATGAATTTGATAAATGCAAATATTTCTAAATAAAAATAAACCGGTATCGGGTAAACTTGGTTCATAATTAAGTTTATTTTTTCTTGCCATCAGATATTTTTCGAATCGAATATTGCAACTTTAATGGAAATTCGAAGAACTAGATAGGCAAGCACTTATAACTTAACTACACTTTAAGTTTATTCAAGAAACTCGGATATTTTATAAAAGTGAGCCTTCAGGTATTTGCTTGAGCATTTTAGCATAAAAGAACTCCACTATTAAATTAAATACGGACCCAAGTTTACAGAATATATTATAAGTAACCTCTCGCCAGGGATATTCCTTGATCTTTGCACATGAAATGCGTGTCGCCAAAAAAGGTTGGGCCAAAAAGGTTAGGCAGAAAAAAATTCATACAAAAGCCGTAGTAATCCAAACGAAGTAAGTACTGACGTGGGCAAGAAAAGGGTGACATGTCGATGAGTGCCTTTGCTGGACAGAACATGTAAAAACCCTTCTCCTGCTTCATAAATGGAAATTGCCCCAAATGCCTAAGAATGTTTGTTTTGTTCTCAAAATACGCGGCATTGAAAGTAGTTCGAAATTGTATGCATGACATAAATGGCTTAATATTTTCAACTTTATATAGCAAACTGTTATACAAGTTTTGTAACAGAAACCCTAAAATGAGCATGCATAGCTTTTCCAAATGTTCTTTTTTTTAGCATAATAATTTCTCTACAGACAATTTGCTGAAACTGTATTATTCTGTCCATATCTCTGAAACAGATGCGTCATTTTTTCTCTAATGAAATTAAATTAAAAAGAGAAAAGCTGTCACAATGAAATCTTCCGTATATTCCGGCGATCATAAAAATAAAATTAGTTTGGCTAGTTAGAGTGCGCTCTACCCATTTGGTGGTCTCAGGGTTAAAATGCTCTTAGAATATATTAAGCAAGAATGTGTTTTATCATCAATGTCAAGATAATTAGTTTAGTTTACATGGTGTACCAACCGACAATACAGAGATATGCCAAAGGACGATGACAGGCGACAGCGCATGGTGCTTATCTTGAGTCAAACCAAACCCCAACGTTTTATTTTTCTCACTGCGATTTTCACAAGCCCGGTCATCTTAGCACAATGAAATAAGTGGAAAGACAGAAAATTACGAACAATTGACGTTTGTTATGGAAAATGTTCCAGTCCTAAGGTCTGTTCCCACAGGAGTCTCTGACAGTTTGCAACCTGTCAGAAACAATCGCTCAGCTGAAGTACAGATTAATCTTGGAACGACAGCATTAAAAACATGTATGGGCGATGCTTACTGACAGTTTGCAAACTGTCAAAGACTCCTGTGGGAACAGACCCCTAGAGGGGCTCTCAACGTGTATTGAGGGTAAGGAAACAGATAAGAAGCGAAGTTGGTATCAAATCCATATGCTAGATATGCAAGTAGATGACGGCATAACTTCAAGCCCAGGTAGCATCCAAACAACTGTAGATGAGGAAAATTGCTTACCTATATCACAACAAACATACTATCTGTCACTCAGCTCATCAAAAATGGCAACAACTTTGATGCCAGTAGTGGTAAAATTTACAACAATCAAAATGAACTAGTGGCAGTGGCCGAGTTAACTGATAATGTATACTTGACAGACTTGCACTTGACAAAGTTTCACATGACTCATTCGTTGGTTTAACAAGTGTGGCATAGACGACTAGCTCATATCAACTAAAGAGACTTGTCGTAAACACAGGCTCAGTTGAAGGCTTGAAAGTAATAGAAAAAATTGCATTGTTCGTGAAGTTTGTTGTCGAGGTAAGCAGAAAAGATTGCCCATTAAGTTTACAGGCAATAACAGAGCTTGAGTCTGCTTAGAAATTATCCATCTCTTGCCGACCCATGAATTACAGATCCATACAGTCCTACTTTTAAAATCTGATACACCAAAGGAATATGAACTGGTGGCTCCCTACTCTGGTACATGACCTCACACCTGTTTTTACTGTATTTTCCACCCCTCGCACCTCATAGGGTGAAAGTCAAATTAAAAAAGCTAAACATTATTGAATTGAAATATTTCTTGTTATTGAAAGATGTCTACTGCAGAATGAGCTTCGTATATTTTTCAAGCACAAAAGATTATCTTCAATGAATTTAAGAAGTTCGTATGGAACCAGGCAGAGAAATATTGAAGTTTTACAGTTCGATAATGGGAGAGAGTTTTATGACGAAAAATTTCAACAGTTTCTCAAAAATTGAGCATCAAAAAACCAACCCCTTCTCACCTAAAAGAACTGTGAACTACAGAACTACAGTTGAAAATGCAAGATGTGTGTTAATTAATGCTAGTTTAAATTAAAAGTTAGTTTTGAAGCGATAGTGATTTTTCAGCCACAGTTGATGAACCATTGGCAGTGAGATAATCCCAAAGAAAGAGTGTGCCAAAGACGAGTATGTTACTCACCTAAACGTCGATAAGCCAAGCAGGATATCCTAGCAGTAGTTTCAGAAGCTTAGCGCTTCCATATGGAGAAAAATGGTGCCAAGTATTGCTACGGATGAGTTAAGTTCGTTTGAAAAAAATGAAACATGTTGGATTCTCTGGAAAATAAATATCAGTCAACTAGATCCAGTATTGTAGCTATGTTGATGATTTGTTGTATTATCTAACGATGACAGTATTTGAAACAACAATTGGGTTCAGAATTTGAAATCAATTACGTTAGCAAGGCAAAACAATCTTTGGGAGTAAGAGTTAGAAATGATACGGAAAAAAGTCAGAGATGATTCTGTTAGATCCGAAAGCTGAATTGGAGCAGATTTTAAAAAGATTTGCTATCACAAATAGTGAACGTGTTACACTCCTGTAGAAAGTAATTTCAATGCCAAGGAAAAAGGTATGTTAAGAGGACATTCCGTATCAAAGACTTACAAGAGTTCTTATGTGCTACACAGTATTGAACAGGCCGGATTTCACTTAAATATTTAGCTTTTTCATCGCAGTCTAGTAGCTGTAACACAGAATATCACTGGAAGTTTGTAAAGCGACTATTGGGATACTTGCGAAATACTAGAACTTTCTGGATATTTTCGAACTGGAATCCACCTTTAGAGGGTGATGTAGTTTCTGATTGGGCGTCAGTTGAAACCAATAGAAAACATATACAGGTTTTGTATTAAGACTTGCTGGATTCATTTCTTGAAAAATCAAGAAGCAGGATACAGTAGCTCGTATATGGTACTGTTTCGGCAGACACTCAACACCCTAACCCAAATTCCTGGTTAAATTGACACCATAGACGCTCTTGAGCAAGAGGTTTCAACCTTGACCAGAAATGTTCAGCAAACCCAAACTGCTTTCGCAACTAGGGTGACTGTTCGTTGAGGCCGCGACGAGCTCTCACGAGAGCTCATTGAATTCATTTCAATGAAGAATCGCACCTGGAGGAGGTGGCACCGCCTCCGAAGGGACCAGGATCGCCAACGCGTTCGGGAATTCGACGGTCATCAAAGATGGCATCAGCGAGCTCCGGAACCCTAGATGGACAGAAACCCTCCAAAACCTTCGTCCTCAAAACTCTCTGTGGCAGCTTACGTCCAGAATAAGGCGGCAGCCTGTGCGCACCCTCGCCATTACTTGTGTGCAGGGATTGCTTCACTGCCCCAGACAAGGCGGAAGGTCTGGCTTCATTCATACAGACTATTCATTCCTGACTCCCACTTAACTCCCCCGAACAGGATGAAATCGAGCGTACAGCGGCAGCTTTTGCTATTAGGAAATACTCCATCCGCCAGCACTTGCTCGCTGAACTTCTTGTCACGCCCGGCGAGATGACACGAATTATCCGTCGACTGCCAAGCAAAAAGGCCCCCGAACCAGATGGCATCCCATATCGAGCCCTCAAAAATCTTCAGCGTAAAGGTATTATCCAACTGGTACAAATTACATACGCCATCCTCAAGCTTCAGCATTTTCCTTTCCAATGGAAAAATTGCTGTAGTGGTTATGATCCCCAAACCAAAAAAAAAACCTCACACTCCCATCCTCTTACCACCCAATCTCCCTTCTAAACTCCTTTGCCAAGCTCTTGGAGAAGTTAATCCTGACCAGGATCAACAGGTTCGTCGCAAACTTCTCTATTCTCCCAAACGAGCAGTTCAGATTTCGCCCCCGTCACACCACTCTTCTGGCAGCCAAAATCTGCTGCGACATTTTCCAAGTACTCAACAGGCGCATAAACACGACACTTTTGCTCCTGGATATAAAGCGCCTTGGATAGGGTCTGGCACTCAGGCCTTATCTACAAATTACTCACATAATTTGATTTCCCACTGCACATCATCTCCTTGAGACAGTGATTCGTCAGCGGCCGCACTTTCTGCGTCAAACAAGACGACGCCCTCTCAAACTCCAAACCAATTCAGGCCGGATTTCCGCAGGGGTCGTTGATGTACCGGGTGACCAAATAAGAAAGGACGCCGGCTATATCTCAGGAACTATTAGTCCTAGAGCTTCCAAGTAAAATTTTTTTTTTCTCATAAAAAAGGCCATAAAAAATTGCTGGAAATAGTTTTAAAGTTTATAAGTTGATCACTAGGGGGCGCAACGAACACTCGAAAACATAATACTGTGATTATCTGCAAAAAACACCCGCTAAAGGTATCCTAAAAATATGAATATTAAAATCTTGATGAGATTACGAAAAAAATTTGTAAAGGATTTTTTGCCCTAACTTTTCAAATAAGAGGTGGGGGAAGGTTCAAACTTGTTAGGAACAAAAGTTATATAACTTTTTTGTGTTTCAACCGATTTCAATGAATCGGGTGTCATTTGGAAGAGTTTTTTTTCTGTTCAATAAAATACATAACAAAAATACCAAAATTGAATTGTTTAGTTGCCCCTAGAGGGCGCTGTGTATAAAAGTCGACAATTTTCAATTTTTTCTCGGAAATTTCAAATATAATGATGCTTCTTTTTTTATAATTAAGATGGAAAGAGGATAAAAAAATAAGGAATCTTGTGGAAACCGCGAGTCTGGATCTTTATCCTAGCCCAAAATATAAATAAACAAATATTTTAGGTAAGAAAATTTTCAGAAAAAATCTTCTTGCTTTCCTTTTCGGGATAAAACAAACAAAAAATCTAATTTTTTACGGCACTATAAAATTAGTAAGAAAAAGAACTAATTGTGAGTCTAGAAGTAACTACAAATTGAGGAATTGAAATTGAATTGAGCTATAGTTATTTACATTCCAAGCCGCGAAAGCGCACTTTTACATGCGAGGTGTATTTAATTTAATACCTCCGAACACCTGAATAGTTATTTACATTCCAAGCTGCGAAAGCGTACTTTTAGATCCGAGCACCTAATTTTCATTTGAATTAAAACTAAAAAAAATACAATAATCGACAAATTTCATTTACTTTCGGCCCACGGGAGGAAAGTGAACTTTCGACCCATGGGCCGAAAGTAAAAGTCAAAAAATACAATAAATTTTAAAAATTTCATCAAAAAAGTGACATTTTAAACCTTTTTAAAAGTCAGTAAAAACATTACATGTATGATTGTAAATAAAATGTTTTTTTTTTTTATCTTGAATAGGCAAGCGAAAGTGAAAGTAATGACTAGCATGTTTGAACACCCGTGGGCCGAAAGTAAATGAAATTGTTAATTATTGTATTTTTTTAGTTTTAATCCAAATAAAAATTTCAAAATTCGAATGATGGTAAATAAAATAGTATACATACCTCGGTGAAAAATTTCATTACTGTCTCGAGATTTTAGTTAGACCTTGGTATGTAATATACTATTTCCTGAGGGGAACAATGAAAAGTTTGATACATTACACTCTGCAAAAGCCCTTTTTGGTACTCAGAGGTATTCAAATAGCCGAGCATACACGCACCTAAAAGTACGCTTTCGCAGCTTGGAATGTAAATAACTATTCAGGTATTAAATACACCTCGAACCTAAAAGTGCGCTTTCTCAGCTTGGAATCTAAATAACTATAGTTCAATTCAATATCAATTCTGGATATCCTGGATTTGTAGCTACTTTCAAACTTACAATTAGTTCTTCTTCTTACTAATTTTATAGTGCCGTAAAAAAATAAGATTTTTTTTGTTTTATCCCGAAAAGGAAAGCAAGAGGGTTTTTTTCTGAAAATGTTCTTACTTAAAATATTTGCTTATTTATATTTTGGGCTAGGGTAAAGATTCAGACTTGCGGTTTTCACCAGATTCCTTATTATTTTTTTATTCTCTTTCCATCTAAATTATAAAAAAAGCATCATTATATTTGAAATTTCCGAGAAAAAATGAAAAATTGTCGACTTTTAGACACAGCGCCCTCTAGGGGCAACAAAACAATTTAATTTTGTTATTTCTGTTATGCATTTCATTAAACAGAAAAAAAATCTTCGAAATGACACCTGATTCATTGAAATCGGTTAAAAAACAGAAAAGTTATATAACTTTTGTTTCTGACAAGTTTGAACCATCCCCCACCTCTTATTTGAAGAGTTTGGACAAAAAATTCCTGACAAAATTTTTTCGTTTTCTCATCAAGATTTCAATAATCATATTTTTAGGATACGTTAGTGAGCGTTTTTTGAAGATAATCACAGTATTATGTTTTCGAGTGTTCGTTGCGCCCCCTAGAGGTCAACTTACAAACTTGAAAACTATTTCCAGCAATTTTTCATGGCCTATTTTATCAAAACATTTTTTACATGGAAGCTCTAGGACTAATAGTTCCTGAGATATAGCCGGCGTTCTTTCTTATTTGGACACCCGGTACTCTCTGTACACTGCGGACATTCCTAAATTCCAGAATACAAATCTGGCGCTGTACGCAGATGACATTCCGGTTTACGCTCAATCCTTTCACACACAAGTAGCAAAATTTCAACTTGCCCATCACCTATCAATCCTTCAACCCTATTATGATAAGTGGAAGCTTGGTGTCAATGGACAGAAGACAGAACTGGTATGCTTCCACAAGAAGCATACCCTTCCCACTTATTTTTAAACATCCCAGTTTCTCTATCCCCGAAAGCAAAATACCTTGGCATCATCTTTGATCAGAGAACGAAATTCCACTGCCACGTTTCCCATGCTTTGGCTCGCACCTTCAGTGCACAGCAAAAACTCTACCCCCTCATCGGCTCTAACTCCCCCCTTTTGCCAGGTAACAAATTAATTATCTATAAACAGGTCATAAGACCTATGCTAACATATGACGCCCCTGTCTACAACATAATCTCCACAACACAGAGGAACCGCCTTCAACGATTCCAAAATCGCATCCTGGGGAGTGCTATCGGAGTCCACGTACGCCAGAATAAGGGACATGCATGCGTAAGCATGCATTTCTTTGTATCTCTGACTACCTGGATGAAATCAGCGAAAAAATTCATAGACATCAAGTTCACGGCTTCCATCTAACACGCAGAATGACTGCCACGAGATATTATCCAGACAACCTCATTGGTTCACGGTCCACTATATAAGAATTTACCAATCTATTTTGAACCACCATGAACACCTCCCCATCCCAAACCTGCTAATCACACACCCAAATGAAAAACTCACACCAATGCACAGCTGGAATCTTAACGTCAAGACAAAATTAGACAAGGAAGTTTGGCGCTGGCAGCCTTAGGCTGAAGCAGGAGCTCTGGCAATCCCATCAAGTTCTTATTTCTCAGTTCTTCAGTTCTTCGGAAAATTCCAACTAATCAGCGAGTTAGTGTGTGGCAAACTCCTCTTTCGCTGACTATGAGGAAATCACTCTTTTCTAATTAAATATCGGCAGTCTAGCTGAGAAACACGTATCCTAATCCCGGTAAATTCTTGCACCCAACCCTTATTCTCTGACATCCCATACAAACCTACCCACCTGCACCAAAACCATTACCTGGGGACTCATCAGGTCTCAGAATTGCTCAGGGTGCCGGGCTGTCGAATCCACTCAATTTGAACCCGCGCTCACGCACACATACCCGAAGATCACAATTGCTAGTGAGGCCGCGTCCAGTGAACCCGATCGCCCAAGGGCACAACATTTTTGTTTTTTATAGTCATAAAATTAATGAAAAGGGGAGTTTTTCAGTCCTTCTTTTCCCACAAAACTGGCGCTGCGCGCTCTTCAACTCCGACTCTGAGCATACCACCCTTATTCTCAGGCAGGTCAGTGTAATAGCCCAATGCGTGCCATCCATGGTATTCACCAGCGACCCTAGGGTCATAAAAATTGATGTTATGTTAAACGGCAACCAGGGAATGTCGTGGAAAGTTGAAAATAAAAAATAGGAACAGGGGTTTGCAGGTCATAACATCGACCAGTGCTAAAACGTGCTGCGCATGCTGAAATTAGTCATGAGAGTCCTGTCCTAGTATTAATTACATGTTGTATAATTATAGTTTGAGGAGGGCCTATCCCCCCTGTAATGTATAATGATGAAACTATTCAAATAAAGAAGTTTGAGTTTGAGTTTGAGTATATGGAACGAAGGGAAGCAACCAAAAGAGCAGTCCAATCTTTCATGAGCGTTGCCTGATCATAAGCATATTGATATGCAATATCATTCAATCTTTTGAGTTTACCTGTGCAGTTCAGTCAAACTGTCAGTTCATACTAACCGTGTGTGACCGGTCTTAGAGGGGCTGCTTGCAAAAAATATCGTAAATATTGAATATTTGGTAACCAGCTGATATTTTAACTGAGAGTTTGCAAAAGGTTAAAGTCAGCAAGTCTGTAAAAATTTAAAAGTTAATAACGTGGTTGCGCAGCTCGTTAATTTTTCTTTTTTTGTTTAGTTCGACTTTGCTAAAATATATCAAAAATTAAAGTTTATCACTATTCACGCCCTCTGCACAATTCGGCTCTAGATAACTACACCTTTCCCATATGTAATTGCGAATTTAGCAACTTATATTGCGAATTCAGCAATTGATTTTGCGAATAGTCAAGTGATATTGCGACTATATCAAATGTAATTGGGAAAAGTTAAATGTAATTGCGATTATATCAAATGTAATTGAGAAGAGTTAAGTGTAATTGCGAATATATCAGATGCAATTGGGGATAATCAAATGAAATTAGAAATATATCAAATGTAGTTACGTGTTGATCAAATTTAATTAATATATTATCAAATATTTTTGTTACTCAGCCTATTGATAATATCTGATGATTAAAGTTAATTGAATAGTTGAATTTTTAAATAAACAAACTGCGCAGAGTCTGAAAAAGCGGTTTTTATTGGTTTTCAAAAAACGTCTTGAAGATAAACAGAAATCAGCAGGAACAACTACATACAGATGTTGAATAAAAAATGAAATGGCTCAATTACATTTGATTTATTCCTAATTTTATTTGATTATACCCGATTACATATGATATATTCACAATTACACTCAATCTCATTTGATAGGTTCGCAATTACATTCGACTATTGTCAATTACATCTTATATTGAAGATTCCCAATTAGATTTTATTTATAGTCTAGGAAAATTGTCGATTTTCAATCATAAAACCAAAGATATCACACACGCACCCCTCTGGCATTTTGCGCTATAGAGGTTGAAAGTGCGTCATTGGCGTTTACTTGCCTATTCATCTTACAAAAAAATGTGTCAAATAAAAGATGTGCAACATTATTTTGATCTACAATGTTTATCTAAAGACTTTTTTGATTAAGGGTTGCCTATGGTCATAAGGGCCGTTTGAAATTTATAATGAAAATGAAAAAATTTAATCAACGTGAAAAAATTTTCTACAACACGTACAACGTTTTTGCTCTATGAAGTTTTTACTCACCCCCTGTCGTTTTTCAATAGGGGTAAGAAATTGTTCTAAAAATATTCTGTATACGATTTGACAAAAAAAAATAAAAAATTGTCGTACCGTTCTTAAGGGTGGTTTTTATAAAACTTTTATTGAGAATTTTTTTTTGTAAAAAAAAAATAGAAAAAAAACTTCAAACTACCCCTATTGAAAAACGACAGGGGGTGAGTAAAAACTTCATAAAGCAAAAACGTTGCATGTGTTGTAGAATTTTTTTTCACGTTGGATAAAAAAAAATATTTTCATTATAAATTTCAAACGGCCCTTAATCAAAAAAGTCTTCAGATAAACATTGTAAATCAAATAATGTTACACATCTTCTATTTGAAACATTTTTTATTTTTTTTGTAAAATCAATAGGTAATCGCCAATGGCGCACTTTCAACCCCTATAGCGCAAAACGCCAGAGGGGTGCATGTGTGATATTTTCGGTTTTATGATTACCCACTCGCCCCCTATCATCCCTGACAATTTTCCTAGACTATTATTCACAATATCATTTCACTATCGTTAAAATTAACTGATATGTTCGCAATACCACATAGAAAAGGTGTAGTGTAGCTTATACATATGGGTTACCAGCCTGTATTACTCTGACATAATAATATGTCATGAATGAATGACAGGCATCAGACTTTATCGTGAGTTCAACATCGTTATATTTTTCTCAGGGATTTTTTCACAGAACGACTTTTCGATGGTTATAAATTTTTATAATATAAATTCAACCAAAAAACAAAAATTTGAAAATAATATTTTTCCATACAAATATAAATAAAATATGACAATGCCTTCAACAGATATGCAGGTTTATCTAGGACAACGCAGTCCAACGAAAGGCCTCCACAGGTTTGGTAAATTTTTAACACAATAAAAAAGATATATAATTATTGACAAATACTCCAAACTTAGTCCAAATATCTCCAAAATTGATTTCTTCCAATTTTGAAGCAAAATCTGGGATTTTGTTCGGAACAACAAATGATTACTTACAAGACTAATAAATAAATAAAGATGGAAAACAATACCTGAATTTACTAAACCTGTCAAAGTTTTCTTTCTTTTAGCAAATGAAATTGTGGTATTAACTAACTGACTAACCCAATAACTTCATATATCACAGAATGATTGTGTTATACACCTAATACAAAAAAAAAATTATCAAATAAACCTATTATAGGTTTTCTTATTTTTGTGTTATACACGCAAGTTTGCTCAATAAATAGATATAACAAGTTGAATTTATACTGACCCTAAGTGGCAATAATCAGAAAAGTAGGTAGTACTTTTCAATACATTTGAAAATATTATTTTTGCAGTATATAATCAAATTAATTAATTTATAGCTACCGAAGGCTTTTATTAAATCTGCGCCACATTATACATCTTCATAACGTAAAAAATGCATCAGTAAAAAATCCATTAGGTGTCATTTTTAGAGCCTTTTTTAAATTATGACTACTCAAAATTGAAATTTTTACCATTTGCAATTATATTAGATAAACATGCTCATTTACCTTAGGTATCCGCAGATCTCATAAAATTAAAAAACAAAAAATTACAGACAAAGCTTATTTTGGATAAAAATGTCTATACTCATAAAAAAAAGCTTCTCTAACCACTAATTGCTATCTACAAAAATAAACTGGCAGCTAAATCTAATTATTTGGCAATAGATTTTTTTGTTTAAATAATTCACGAGCAGAAATATTTTTAAGGTTGTATTGTCATGATAATAAACACTATTTTCTTTTAGAATATTATACGGGTGTGAAATTTAATTATTTATAATTTTTAACTAATACGGACAAGGCACAAAACATGACTGAATTTAAATAATAATCTTATTAAGTAGATTGCTGAGCATAAGATTTTGGGTACTAGGTATTCAATGTTCAATGTTCAGCATTTATGGATTGAGTGTATGTAATTCATTATACTATTCAAAAACTCCTTACTTTAGATATACAATTATCAAACCATTTCAAATTTAATTATTACAAAACAAAAATAAATAAAATTAGAGTTTTTGTTGTTACTGTATTTTGATATTGACGAGTTTATTTAATTTCTTTGGCACTATTTTGATAGTCATCTAAAATCCTTATAGCTATTTTATAAAAAAGATACTTCTTTCTTTCTTTTGAAATTGAAAAAAAAAAGAGAACTCTCAAACTTCTATACTTTTAAAATACTCGATAAATTATTTATTTTAATTTTAATTATAGTAATGATATTCTAAAATGCATTTTTATGTTGCTTTTAATAATTACATTACGTCAATGCCTAAATTTAAGAATTTTATTAAGCTCTATTTATAAACAATTTTATTCGTTTATCTTAATAGACGATCCTAAATATTTATTAGAAATTATAGCAATCGATTTTTTATTTTTAAGAATAAGAAAAAATAGGGGCTTTCTGAAAATTTAAGAAACTCTAGATTTTCAAGCATATAGGTAATAATATATTGAACATAAATATTTTGGGAAACTTGTAGATGCAATTTTTTTTTGAGATAAAACTAAATTATGGAAAATAATAGAGAATATATTATTGGTTTTGTTTTAATTATTTTAAGTATGACGTAGGTAGGTATCCTATCCATTATGTTGTCAACAAAAACAAAAAACATAAAAATAATTGCGGCATTCTACCTGAAATCATGAAAAAGCACTTTATTCAGGTCGAAGTGAAAATGTGCAGAATAACGGGCACAAAAAATGCATTAATGAACCGAGAGATTGGAAACAAGAGCTCAATATTCGTAACGACATGTTATATGGGTACTTTCGGAATATCGGAAATGCTGTTCTGGGAAAACTAAATTTTGCTTGCATATGTTCACAAGAAATAACTGGGGAATACTGAAGTGAAATGATTCCCATAAGATTGAAATAGTGATTTATTCAGATAGGTAATAGACTTTTATTGGAGATTCGGTGTTTTAAATAACCAAAGTTTTGTCGAGCAAATTTATTCGATGAAATTGTAACAAGTAAATATGGTTTCTTGTTAGAGTTTTTTTTTTTGCAAGTCGAATGCATTAATTTAGTGAGAATTGAAAGATATTTAGGTAGCAGGCAGCATATTTCTTGGTATGTACAGGGTGTTCCCGTATATTTCTGCACCCCACCTTCAGCCTTTACCTTTACAGGTAGATGATAGGTGTAAATACAAAAGATGTACAGTTTTGGCTAAATTTTTAAAATCCATAATCAGAAACAAAAATTGAATGTCAGAAATGTGAAATGTTGCATGTTTCCAGCTTTTTTCAAATGAAATTCCCTATATTTGGTTCTATATTCTTGAAGAGCACAATTGTCCGATTCCAAAAATATATATCTTGTCTATATTTGGTTGACCAGTCTCTAATATTGTCGTATCAAAGGTAATAGGGCATCTCCCTTCGGTTAATTAAACCCAATCGTCTTCCAAAAAAGGTTCATGGGTTTCAGGAAAATCATTGATCACGTCACGTTTAAATAACATTCGGTTGCAAGTTGAACGAATTATTGAATTATATGAAGAACCTGAACCCATGGAAGGTCAATGTCAACAACGGTTCACTGGTAATTGTTATAATCAGCGATCCCGCACCAGGGTCGCGGTAATAATATAAAAGAATGGTTTTTGGAAGATGAGAGGGTAGTCTACAGACCTGGAATTAACCGCGTTAGTTAGTCAGTAATAATAGTGCATTTTAGTCCTGTACTAATCATTAGTGCTCATGCCCATATCTGAAATGTATTTCTGGTAAACTTTATTTTAAATATACTTTCCTATTTCTGTAATTGGTGCTAGTTTTGATTCTCACCCCCTCATAACCCCCAGGTCCGTCATTTGGTGAAGGTGCCGTGTTCTTTCCCTTCCGCCAAATCTTCCTATTTGGTGTAATTATTTTATACAATATTTTTATTTATTTTTTCTTTTTGGGTGATACGTGAATCAAAAAGTGCCAGTACAATCTTAGTTTTTTTTTTTTTTGTTTGTTGTTGTAGGCAATTTAAATATTTTTGAACTGTATTTCTATATACTCTCCCGATTAATAAACATTTTTGCGGTTGTATTTTTTCGACAAAATTACCTCATATTGTCTTACTATACATGACTGAGGAAAATAGGCCCTGATAGACGAGACCTATTTATTAATTGCTAATGAGTGGAAGTGATGCAGAGAGAGTGACACGTAGTAAAGCAAGATCGCATTCGGAAAAACAGGAGAGAAGAAGAAACATTGACAGGGAATATCTACCAGGAGAAGAAAATTAAAGCACTATGACGGAGCAGAACTGATGTTGATAAAAACATAGCCGCAGGCCAATCAATTCCTTTGGTGGAAGATTAATTTTGGAAAAGGCGCTAATAGTTGAAGGTGACTGAAATTACCGATTAACTGGTATAGCCAAGTCATTGCCCACCTAACGGGTGGAGCGGTCTAAAGACCTCAACCTTCCTGGACTACAAGGAGCTCGGGATACAAAGTAGAATACAGTTGGTCACACATACAGAAAAAAAAAGAAGCCGTTTTAGCACATCGCTGGCAAGTTGACCAAGGACCAGTATGGTTCCAGAACGAGCTATACCCCACAATCACCGATTTTCCAGCAAAACCCCAGAAAAAAACCTTGAATTAAAAGCATGGACACCATTTAATGGAACTAAGTTTGGCAAGGCTATGTATGTCATCAGAACTTCAACTCTAAATTTTCCAGGGAACTCGGAAGAAGAGCAGACTCCTACCGTTTCACGCGACGACTTCATCTCGTAAATTTTTTTATTTTAGTTTTTTTCTTCAACCTTATCGTATAAAATATTGTATAATAATATTTTGTTTGTAAAGCTGGGGCCCAGCTTTCTAAGCCCGGGGGATATGTCGTATCCAGGATAATAGGGCATCTCCCTTCGGTTTAATAAACCCAATCGTCTTCGAAAATCATCACGTCACGTTTAAATAACATGCGACTGCAAGTTGAACGAACTATTAAATTATATGAGGAACCTGAACCCATGGAAGGTCAATGTCAACGACGGTTCACCGGTAATTGTTATAATCAGCGATCACGCACTAAAGCCGCGGTCTTAATGTAAAATTATGGTTTTTAAAAGATACGAGGGTAGTCTACATACCGCGAATTAACCGCGTTAGTTAGTCAGTAATAATAGTGCCTTTTTTAGTCCGTGCTAATTATTAGTCCCCATGCCCATATCTGGAATGTATTTGTGGTAAGCTTTATTTTAAATATACTTTCCTATTTTTGTACTTGGCTCTAGGTTTAATTCTCATCTCCTCATAACCCCCGCCAGGTCCAACGTCCAACAATATGCGGCTCCAAAAATTGTAAATTGTGAACCACTCTACCTGTACAGGTGATAGCTTCAGGTAAAATTTAAGGTACTCGGTTTCTCTGATAGTATTTTTAAAACTTTTGGAACCAAATAGGTTGGAGACGGCTCAACCAAATATAGACAAACTATATGTACAGGGTGTTTCAGAAATGGTGTTACAAACTTTAAGGGCGGATATAACTCATCAAAATAGGGAAAAAAGTTCCTGCGAATATGGGTCCGGAAACGTTTTCGAGGTACTGGAGCTAGAAATTCAAGAAAATAAAATGTTTTTTGTATTATATTTCTCAATTCCTAAGATAAATAGCTCAAATTTCGTACAGAGCGTATATCTTTTGTTCTTTTCCAAAAATGATCACAATCTTCACGATAAGTCAAGGGGCTGGTCTTTTTTGGGGGGCAATACCACCCAGAACCCACTCAAATTTTTTATCAACGCATTTTTAATTTTTTTTTTGAGCCTCTAGCTTCTCCGTTTCATTGCAAAGGTTTTTGGTATCTTGCAATTTTTTCGTATCTCAAATAGTTTTGGCGGTGTTTTCCAAAAAAGACAGAACATCCCTTCATTAATCGTAGAGATGATGGCTATTTTTGAAGAAGAACAAAATATATACATAGGCTCTGTACGAAACTTCCGAGGAAATCTCAGCTATTTATCTTAAAAATTTGAAAATATAATACAAAAAAAAATATATATTTTCCAATTTATAGTACCAACGCCTCCGGAAGCGAAACGTCTCTGTACCTCGAAAACGAAACGTTATTTTGGTGAGTGACCCTTACAGTTTGTAACACTATTTCCGAAACACCCTGTATATTTTTGGAATCGGTAAATTGTGCTCTTCAAGAATATAGAACCAAATATAAGGCATCCCATTTGAAAAAAGCTGAATGCATGCAACATTTCATTTCAATCATTTCCAACATTCAATTTTTGTTTTTGATCATAGATTCTAAAAATTTAGCTAAAACTGAAAAACTTTTGTATTTACACCTATCATCTACCTTTACAGGTGAAGACTGCAGGTAGGGTGCGAAAATATACGGAAATCCCTACATAAGGATATCACGATCTTTTCAGACAGCCAAGCAGCTATTAAAGCTGTGACATATGCCAACAGATAATTTCAAAGTTACTGTGGAACTGCCTGCAATCACTTCTAACCCTAGCCAGCCATAATAGGGTGGCTATTGCGTGGGTGCCGGGGTACACGGGCGTTGCCGGCAATGAAAACGCGCAGTCCCTAGCCAAGCAAGGATCATAAAGGCAGCTCATGGATCTTGAATCCGTATTCGGAATATCAGAGACCTCGATACCTTGGAAATGCTTGGAAAAGTGGATCCGGGAGGAACACAAAAAACACTGGTATCAAACAGCGAGGCAATACCACAGTAAGGCAATGGTTAAATATCCTAGGCTTTGAGATCTTGAAGCTCACAAGGAATCAGATCAGAATTGTGACAGGAGTCTTAACTGATCACTGTACACTGAGAAAACACTTACACAAGATTGTATCTATCAAGATGAACCCATCTGTAGACTGTGCGAGGAGGACCAAGAATCAGCCTCTTACGTCTTATTCGAGTGCCCAGCACTCGCACTAGAGAACTCGACACCTTCTGGAGGAAGAGCCCATCCAAAAGGAGGGTCACCTGAAGACACCAATAAAGAGGCTACTGCACCTGGCGAAGGCGTCAACCTATCAGGGCCGTATCTAGGGGGGGTTTTGGGGGTTCAAACCCCCCCCCCCAAAAAAAAATAATAACATTCAAAAAATTTAACTTAAAAACAAACAACACTTATTAAAACTTATTTATTTTTTTTATTTTTATTACTATTGTAACAAATTTTTTTTGCCACTTTCTCTAACCCCCCCCCAAAATTTTGTTCTAGATACGGCCCTGCAACCTATTTTAGCAGAAACTTACACAGCAAGGGATACAATATGCTAACTAGCTGCAGTGTCAGGAAAACACTAATCCTTTCCTGGCTGCTGTATATCAAACCAATCAGTCAATCAATCAATTAATGAAGCATCAAAATAGCCACATTTCCTTTAAAAATAAAAAAAACTCTATAGGTAACTAATTAAAATTATCCGAAGCCTGCGAAACAGTTGAATCAACAAAGATAAAAGACTTAACATCCTCATTGATTATCAGTCTTCAAGGAGATCAACAGTTAGGCATTATTAGAAATCATCCAACCATGAATATTTATTAAGGATGAACAGTTCTGTGTAGAACATTAGCCTCTCAATACCATCAAAAAAAAAGATGGTATTATACTGTCCGAATTTCCTTCAATGACAAAAAAAAAACATACCTGTATTATCAGAACAGCGCAGCAACAATAAGGCTCATAGGAATAGAGAAGAATTTCTTGAATGATGAAAAAATACATTCTAACTACAAACAGTTGGTGTCAGTGATCATAAAAGCAGAACTTCTCATCCAAGAACTAGCCAAGAGATGTCATGGAACGATCCTGTGTCTCCGAACATGTACAAACCAAATAGAAGAAGTTTCAAGAAAAGCTTGAAAATATTGAGAAAATAATGGATTAGGAAACATGGCTTTTCCAATGTATCGGGTGAAGCATACAAGCAATCATTTACATGAAATTTTCAAACCAGCAAAATGGAAACCAAGTGACTATCAACGAAAGCTTTGCCATAAGTTGAACTTTGCGTCGCAGTCCTATTCTATGCAGGGTGTCCCAGGGAAAACAGTCCACCCTGAAAATATTTAAACATAAATTTTCTAGCCCAAAACCACCCCGGACACGTCAAATTTTATAGTGAGGGCGCATGTTATGAGATATACGTGCGTTTCTCTCCCTTCATCCCCCTACCCTCCACGCCCAATGAATTTTTTTAAATGGGGAGAAGGGTTGAGTTGAGTCTGTACAATTAGATATAATTGTACAGACTGGTGGTCGAATGAGACCTTGTTTTAATGTCTTCTAGCCCTCATTAGTTTAGTCACTAGATCTTCTGACCAATTAACTAATGACAATAATCGAACACTGCGTCGGGGATGATAGTAGTAACTTTAAACGGAGGGAGTGGGAAACTTTCTAAATGAATTATCGCTCAATATAATTTTGTTATTTGTTTTGGTACTGGTCGGATCAAAATTTTCCTAAACAATATTGGGGGGAGTGCAAATGCGGAAAAACAGAGAAACTAAATGACCACTCGACATCAGAATAAAAGAACACAACCTAGAAAATAATAGTCAGAACCAAAAGAACACCATTAGCTCATGGGAAAATTTGAGGTGGCTATGCATATATCAAGGAAAACGAAAACTCTTTGTGATAGAAACAATGTGGGAACCGATCCTAAGCAATGTCTAGCACCTTAAGCCTAGGAAAAATAATCGTTTACCAAGTGGAAGATAATCTAATTCCGGAAAAATCGCGGTTCAACCTTGATTTTCTTGAAATCCTTTTACCGGGGAAATTGACTGCCTTTTTAGTATGCAACCTGTAGTCGTTCGCTTGAAAACGATCGAGGATACGTATCGATCGAAACGTTGGGTCAAAGTAAAAACTAAGCTAATGTTAGTACAAAACACTGTTTCTTTTTTTTTTTTTAATTCAGAATCGGAATTTATTGGGCTGATATTTATGTCCAAAATTTAAATGAAAACACACAAAAATCCAAATTTATAAGAAACTGTCTACTAAATAGACAATAAATTGAGCAGTTCGGATTTGTAACTTAATTTAACCATATCAATGATTCTAATTCGATATTTATCTTGAGATTTTGTAGACTGAAAACTTAAAAGTCTCATAAAAAATTACATCTAAGAGTTTCCAAGTCAGTTTTATGTCAAATTAACAAAAACAGTATCAGCAACGACTTATTACCCTGTTTTATATTTGCAGAATGTTCCTAAAGAATTCAAACATAAATATTAACAGCTCGAAATTAAATTGCTTTAGAAATCACCCTGTATTATAATGAAGGTTTAAGTTTTGAGAAGCCCCATTATCAACAACACTTTACAACACTAACTAGAGATCTGTTTTTTTTTTTACTTACTAGTGAACCGGTTCGCAAAAAGCCCATGGTGTGAAACTTCCGCGCACAGCAGCAAACTTATAATATCGTACGGAAGAGTCTTTAGCGTTGAAGGGACGGGTAGCTACAGCTACGAGACGATAATATGGGGTGCCGAGAATAGCACCGCTAAAGTTGCGATTATGGTGAATAACGTAAATATTATAAGGCACAGTCTATCGACTACCATGGCAGCAAACTGCCAGTCTCTCGTTATGGTGTGAGCCTCATCCTCTTTGCGCATTTGATCGGTGATGAATCGGATTTCCTTCAGGATCATTGCCAGCTCGTACTCTTGACTGAGGAGATTGTGCTGCGATGATACTATGCCCTGTTCTTGGACTCGGGGTCCGCTTCCGTTGGTGCTCTCGTCAGTGTTCCTGAAAATACGGCAGTTAATTTTAGTTATATAAAGCAAATAATCAGTCAGAGATTTGCTTAATGCATAGCGTTTTGTATGCTAAAATCACGAAACATTTTTTTAACATATGTATCGAGAAAAAAATCAGCGGATTTGAATGTCTTGACATCCTTATGAAATTTCTTTGCCAATTAATAACAATTTAAGCTAAAATATTTCAAAAACGGCTCACTCAAATGTGATCAATATATATATATATATTTGGAATCAGGAAGAAAAGATCTTTCATTTTAGCGCAAAATATACAGGGTGTTCCATTGAAAAAAGTTGAAGTTGTCTACGATTCTCCATTTTCCGATGCGATTTTGTTTTTTCTGATAACGTTAAAACAAAATATAGAAAAAAACTGTAAATTTTTGTATTTAAATTTTTTTCTATCTTGAATAGTAAAGGCTGTAGGTATGGGTCCAAATATAATCAAATACCCTATACTTATACAATCGTAAAATTTTGGTGATCGAGAACGAAATTTTTTTGACGACGAGTAGCGGAGTCAAAAGATCGTTCGAAATCACCAAAAACATTTCGCGCACGAGTTGCAAACAATATTTTTTCTAAAACTCCATTTAAATATCGATTTTTCGAAGCCAGCATGGGCTCTTTCACTAAAATTTAAATACGTAATTTAAGTATAAAATCCCAAAGGAGGGACTATTTTAGGCATATATACCAAAAAAAAAAATGTTCTACAAGGTTAAATAAGTTTTTTACAGGCACTTGAATCTGGCGAAATTCAAACTTATTTAAAACGCGCCGATTTGCCGACGTCACATAAATATTCTTGATTTCGCTTATGTTGTTGCAAGGAGCTGACCGGCTCGGCTGTGTTGCGCTCTGTAAAGATACGTAAAGGTTCGAATGCGCTGTTGTCGGTTGTGACTAGATGAAGTGCAGCGTAAAATAAAGAAATAAAACTAAACATTAAAAATTGTATTATATTGTGTTTAAGCATAATTTAAAAAAAAAATATATAAAATCTTGAATCCATAACTAATTAATTTAACTACTTTTTATGAGATTTTGCCAACATTTCAGAATTAAATCTATTACAAATTTTCAATGTTGACAATTAGTGGCAACACGGTCAAATTGCGAGCTGCGACGTCATAGAAATAAATTCTGGGTTTTTATTTGGAGGCATTTCTTTTTTTTCTGATTTCTCAAGAAGGACTATGAATTTTTCAAAAGTAAAAATACAGAAAATTCTGTTTTTAGTTGCTTTATCCAAATATCCCAATTTCAAAAATTAGTCTAAGAGCCCATTATTTCCAATCAAAGGCAGGTGAATTTTATTTGTTTTTGGTTTCTTGACAGGTATGTGTCACCATGACACTAGTGTGCGAACTAGCTATTTCGCGTACTGGTGTACGAAATAGCTAGTTCGTGCACGACGTTATGGGAACGTTAAAAAGTCGATACCTGGGAAAAAAAGTGTCACTTCGCAAACTGTCATGAGTGTGCAAACATCATCATTTTTTGACAGTTGTGAAAAAAACTATTTAAAAATGTTAACTTTTGGTTTTGCGGAAGTTGAAATTCGACAGTTGCACAAGAATGATTCCAATAGCGAGATTTAGTGATTTTTTATTATTTTTCCTCTAATTCTAAAAGACAAAGTAAGTACCTATATCAACACTATTTTGGGGGAAATTTGAGTTGCCGTTAATTTTTAATAAAAAATATAAATTCAGCAGCATTTCAAATGCTGCAGAAAACCCGCCAAATATGACGTCATTCGCTACAACTTCCAATAATATACTCCAAATTAGTACTGTAGTGACACGGAAATAAATCGCCCAGAAAACCATAAGAAAATAATCAGAAGTCAAAAGCTATTTGAAGAAAATCAGAAAACTTACACCACGCATATACAAACTTCTCAAAATAAATCAAGAGTACCCCAACAAACAAAACCAACTGTGAGAAATCCGCCAGCCCAGCCAGTCATCAAATTACAACTACATCAAGCAGGCGTTAATTCAAAAAATCTCTCAAGCAGATTGGAATGCGGCTTAAATTTCAAAGGACTACGCACGTGCGACAAAATGATGCAACATTTCAACATACATTCCTAGAGATGCCATGAATAACGCACGTGTCCCAAGTCATCAGATGGGTTATGATGACAGGACAAATACGTCTAAAATGGGGGGACAATCTAGGTCAGTCAGAGAACAGATGAAACAAGGGACAGTTTAATATAAAACGCGGAAATTGATATGGGAAGAGCAGTGTCGGTTCAGAGAAAGTGTCGGTTCAGAGAGAGTGTCGGTTTAGTAATCAGCAAGCAGTAATCAGAGTCGGTACCAGCGATAGTCCAAAACAGTGTCGGTCTAGAGAAGAGTTTCGATTCAGAAGTAAGTCAAGAAATTGAGGAAAACCACCTATTAGAAATAATATTTCTTCAAATCTCAACTTTTTAAAACGTTTACTATAGAAATGCAAATGATAAATTTGCAACCATGTATGCACTGTGTGAAGTTTATGCGAACGAGGGCGCGCCACAAAAAGATTACCGAAAGGTAGATGGAAAATGAGAGACCAGGGAAGAAGCTGCTTGTCCGCCATTGTTCATTATTCAATTTTTATTTTGTATTAAACTTGATTGGTCAATCAAGTGTGTGATTAGTTTGTGTGTCATAAGGAGCATTCACAGGTCAGTTGAATACATTCTATTTTGTTTTGAGAATTCAATTTATACAGGTATTATTTTTTTATTTTCATTTATTTTTTTGTTTGTTTATACTATATTTTATAACATGTGCATTGTTCATGTATTTAACAAGAATCGTTGCATGCTGTAAATAAGACAGATTAAAAAGTAAATTAAAACCTGAGAAGTTACGTGCTGCTTTTTGTGCTGGGATTTCAATGTTTGGTATTCAGAGCGTGCATTAGGGCCTTGTTGAATCTATAGGATTTTTACGCTATATTTAGGATGACGTCAACTTTAGTGAGTTTCTGCTGCCAACCTAACAAAACTAAAAGTGCTTTTCAACGCATTTAATGCAGGGGAATTTCAGATATTTTCGGTTGGCAATGGCACGCGACTTTGCATGACTTGTATAAAAATTTTCATTTTGTTATTATTAGCTGTCGTCAGAATTCGTCCCTATCAAGTCGAAGGGGCGTATCTCAAAATAATAAGTTTGGAGAAAATTGATTTAGAAATAAATCTTTAGTTTTGAAACTGTGGGAAAAATAAACGAATCCTAATAATATTTTACAAACCCTATATATAGTAAAATATGTACTTATAGTATCTAAATTATAAGTCTCACGCATTTAACCCCTTTATAAAGGGGTGAAATCATCCCTTAGAAGAGATACGCCCATTCGTCATATACTAGAATTTTTTATTTTAATAAAAAGGTGTAGTTACGCCCAAAGAAAAACACAAGTGAACTACTTTAAACAACTTAAACTTTATTCTTTATAAATTATAAGTACATAAATCAATTGATACATACGTAACATGAAGCTGTTAATGTGGCAAATTTTTAAAAAAATCAACATGTTCCTTGAGTTTTATTATTGGAGTGGACCCACTACATAAGTCCATCAAATCTTTATATTTTTCAGCAGATATTTTTGGACCATTGGGATGATTCAAGCGAGGTGGTAAAGAACAAGGGCTAAGAGCTGTTCGGTTTAAGCTAATATACCTATAATCTTCCTGCAAGTGGCTATTTTTGAAATAAATATTTCCAGTACGGTCTTTTGTTACCATTACTTCACGTACATTTTTCCAGTCAACAGAATTTCCTGCGTCGTCTTTTCTTACCGAAAGGATTTTGAGATCTTGGGAAAGTTTTTTGAAATTTATGAAATCATCGGATGTTAGTAAGTGGACGATGTACGGATTATTCCTTCTAGCGAGTTTTAAAATTGGTGCCAACTGGGATGGTAAAAATAAATCACCTGATCTTTTAACAGCGTTATCGATGGCGCTGTGTGCAGAATCACCTTCATTTTGACCGTGATATGGTTCGAAAAAGGAAATAGAAATTGTTCTTATATGTTTTGATAAACTTACCACATGTAAGAACATAGATATTACAATAGAATTTTTATTTTGGCCGCTACAGCTGTCTGAAAATAAATTTACATTTGTAATGCCATCAGCGTCAAGAAGATTCAAGTATTTGAACAAGCAGGTAGAGATTTCATTAGCACCTCTCTTACTCAAACCCTCATGCCACAAAAAACAATGACACTCTTTAGACTTAATGTTATACACAGTCAAATTATAATTTGCTAATCTGCGTCGATAAAATAATTTACTCTCGATGGTGATTGGCAAAAAAATGACTTGCTGCAGATCGAATACAGTGCAAATTTCTAAAGGATTAGAATCGCTTTTCTTTTGTTGTTTCTTATAACGAACTTTTTCTTTCTCGAGTATATGCTGCTGGTAGGTTTCCTTCAGTTCCAGTTTTTTGTCAAGATCACCTTGTCTATAAGTGAAACATAACCCGCACTGATCCTTCTTAGGATTATGGAAAGATAAACGAAGTCCTTTGAAAACATCAAGATACAGTGCATAGCTAACTTGCTCGATTTTTTCATCAATAAACATGCTGTATATTTTTTTTACTGTCAAATCCGAGTGCAAATACTCACGAGTCGTTTTTTTTCTGCAATAATGCGATTCCATTCGTGGAAATCTTTTGCTATGCTCTACTATAAGTTCTCTAATGTGTCGATCTTTTTGTTTTAATTGAGTATTACGCCCTCCGCGTTTTTCGGGTTCAACAATTCCAGTATTTTTTAATTTGCCTAAGGAAGTGCGTAGAAATTTCTCACTAATGCTCAGAGTGTACAAGAACATTGTTTTGCACACAGGAACTCGTGTATTACCTTTTGGTAAAAAGTAATAATTACTTTTTGAACGTCGGGAATCATGGTCACTACTTGTAGTTTTTTGTTTCGTCTGTTCCCTGTTCACATGGCGCGTAATAAATTCTCTCTGAAGCTGTAAATCCCCTGTAGTGTAGAAATCGTTGAGAATTTGTTGTCTTTCTTCGTCCGTTATTTGGTCGCATTTTTTTCCAATTTTTCTGCATGTGCTGCTATCACATCTGGATCTATCAACTCTTCTAGCAGGTACCTCTTTTTTAGTTTTGTAAGAAATGTAAGCTTCTCCCCTATTTCTAAGTTGAGAGGCCTTCCGTTTCATGTTTTCACGCTTTTTTACAAATAAATCGGAATCGTTTTCACTACTGTTTCCTTCAACGACGAATTGTTCTGGTATTCTAGTTTCGACAATACTTTGTTTCGCGACAGCTGGCAAAAGCGAATGCATTTTGTCACAAGTACCATCTTCGATAAAGTGCGTCCAGCACAATAAACGTAAGCAATTTGGGCAAGCAGCCCATACCTCGTCTTCACACCTAGGAACTTCACAGTGTTGTACGGAGGGGCGATCTCTATTCGAATCATCTTGGTATAGAGGCTCAGAGTTACTTAGCTCTTGATTTTTGTCAGAAACCATAACGGCACAAGTCGATGTACTTTTTTCTTTATTTTCTTCCACGCAGTCAGTTACTACATTCAAACAACTATTTCTTTGATGTAAGATTTTGTCCTTGACAGTCTGCAGAGGTTCGTCGCTATCAAAGCTCTCGTTGTTATCGCTTGGTGACATTTTTTTACGCAACTTTTTCAAAGGAATATCGAGTTCACTATCATTACTAGATGAAACTGTATTTTCCATTTCTAATATTGTTCCATAATACCATTTCTTCTGAGGTTTCCATCGCATTTTTATTTGCGAGCCAATTTTCATCATTTCCGACTCATTTACACATTGTATTTGACTTAATAAAACTATATTTTCAGTCCCATCATTCCATCTAACCACTGCATCCATGATAAAAACTTGACGATAAACCGTGAAACTGTTTAACCTATGAAAATTAGGAAGAAGAGTAAAAAAATAACCTTTTGGGGGCTAAAACTTACCACAACAATCACTGAAACACAGGCACAGATAGTTTTTATGTATTTTAGGCAATTAGCTACTTAATTTCAAAAATTAACGATATGCGGTTGAGCTTCATAACGTTCAGTTACTTTTTGAGGTTATGTTTGGAAAAAGCACTGATGCTTATTAGGCAATCCAATCCATCTGTCAAAACGAAAAATTCAATATGGCCTGGCGGCCAGCAAGTTTGTTTCGAATATTTGTTTTTATGCATATTTTATTAATTTTGCTTCGAGTTTTGCTTGCAGCTTTGATTTTGATCATTCAATAAAATATTTGTTTACTAGGTACGTAAACTTTTAAGTCGGGCAGAAACTAGATATTTTTTTGTGTTTCTTGGTCTATGTGTGGCCGCCACACCATCTTGAATGTCACGTGATTTGGATTGCCTAATAGGGTAATCCAACGACCTGTCAAAACAAAAAATCAATATGGAGGCCAATGGCATGTGTTTGTACTCTGTATTGGTAATCCTCAACTTTGGGTCGATACTTTGAATAGCAGACAAGTAAGATAAAAATCAGGATTTGGTTAAGAAAAAACTAAACAGGAAACAAATTTTGGATAGTACCTACCTAACTGCTTAGTAGGTAAAGGTTTTGTCACGAAGAAATCATACCTTTTGCCAACATCCGGGTTTTCCACTAATAACTTCTTAAATTCAAAATTCTCGATTCTGAAATACGAAAATTATCGTACAGAGCACTAAAAAATCACCTTATAACCCCACAAAATACACAAAAAGACGGTTTTTGATCAAAAATGTCAGGGTTGTTTGAATTAAATTTATAGCGCTAATTTCAATTGGATTGAATTGCCCTATTAAATCCATTTTGGAGAAGTGATACGTTTTTGGCAAATAAGCTATTGAGGCTTTAAAAAGCTTTGAAGATGTTTATTTGCGACTCAGAGATGGAATAAGATTGGGAACTTTTGTAGGATTAAGAACTTTTGTAATAAGTAATAAAACTTTTTTTTACCTTTTGCTGTAAACAAACATCAAAATAAAAAAAAATAAAAAAAAGAACTGATACTCCAATAATTTTCAATAATGGCCCCTAATAGACCCGCTGGGCATATCTCAACTATTTCCAATGAAGTATATGACTAACAGGCGTAAGTCAAAATCCGCCCGTTCGTCGTATTTTAAAATTTAATATTATGAGTTACGCCAAAACCTATTTCGTTTATCTGCAGACTGAGGGATATGCCCGTATGTCATTGTACAATAGACCTAAAATTAGTATGTTTAGCAGGCTTATCTCAAAAACCTTATTTTTTGAGATACGCCCCTTCGACTTGATAGGGACGAATTATTGACACATGTACACTCTGGTGAACTATAAGAAAAAAACATAGGCATTGACAACATTATCTGTCCTTGTTCGATGACGTCATCCTAAATATAACATAAAAAACCTATACTAACATTTTCCTACCCTGACGAGTGAATATCCTAGCGAGCAAATTGAAAAAATTCAGTCTAGAGATATTGGCTCAAAATAACAACTATTATAGCTGAGTAGCCTCCCGAACGGGACCTCAGTACCTGCTGGCAGACTCGCTAACTAACCAAAAACTCTTCAGTATTGAATATAGGTGGTGTTGATTGAATGTAGTGTGTGGAATTAAAATTTTAGCACAAGGACAGTGACGGCACCTAATTTAAACTTTTATTGACCTAAATTAATATTAAAATGATACAGTAGGTATGTTTTGATTTTTGAGGAATGGAGATCGAGGGTTTATTTGCCGTGCTCTTTCCCCTCGTGAGTTCCAGGATGAGAACGGTACGATCGATTTTCTAATAATAAATTAGACGTTTCACAAATTTTTCGTTTATTTTACATATCACAACTCCTCTTAAATTTCCCTAATTTTGCTATTGTCAGGCGTATTTCAAGTAAGTAAAATTGAGTAAGTTTCGACAACGAAGGTCCTATTTGTTTTTCATTCCGTTTTGTAGAAGATTTGTTAAAAGAAGAGATAATGAAAATTCAAACCGTTCAATCTTGCTGAACGAGCCCGGGGTATGTTATACTACAAATTAACGGTCAGTCGTAAAAGTCAGTTGTAAACAGGCAGAGTCGGTTAGGAAATTCTATGGTTTGGAACCAGAGTCAATAAAGCAGTACCTACCTAAGCAGAATTTCAAAGTGCGATGCCAGAAAGAAGGCCGGCTCGAAATCACAGATTACTGTAAAATAGATCGAGACGGCGAGAAACGTCGGATTTTTATATATGAAAGTAAAACGTAATTAGGTGTGTGCTCTAAAATAGACTTTATAAAGTCTGTTTTTTTTTTAAAGATAATAGTCAGAATGACATTATGTTGGCAATACAGTATAAAATTGTCAATGCTTTCAAATTTTTTATGTAGAGAAAAGTTACTAAATTTTTGACTTGGGAAATAATCTTTAAAAAAAAATTATATAGACTTTTTATTTTTTTTTCGATAACTTTTCCTTGTAAAAAGCAAAAAAATGAACATGCAGATGTGAAAAAGGGCAAAGCATCCCCAAAAAAATTTCACCTGCGGCGCAATTTTTTGAAGAACGCACAACCAAACTGGGTGGGATATCACTAGTCGCCACTTGACTGTCGTTAACATCCCTTGGATCTGGTATTCATCAGTTCTTAACGGCGTTAGCTCTACGGGGCAATCTACTTCCTCAGATCTGGTATTTCGTAGGACTGATTGATACAAGGGATGCCGATGACTTGGTTGCATAAGGCTTTTATATTCAATGAGCGTAAACATTCTGCTCAGCTGGGTTACTGACGGGTGTTAAATCATGATCTACTTTTTTGGTACTGCTTCTGATTTTAAGGAGTGCACAGGTTGTTTTTTTTATTGATGCCATGGATGATGAAAAGGCAGATTAGCTGATCCTCCTTGTGGCTAAATATAGAACACTCTACGATTTACAGAATAAAAACTACAGTCAGCAAAAATTTTTTTTATCAATTTCAGAACAAGTGTCACCAACAAATTAATTTGTTGGGTTATTAAGTTATCAACATTATGCTGGAACAAAACTATTCTTAAATCCACTCCTGAATGTTAGTCTTTTCCATGGATTCCCATTCTCGACGGTCCATACCAAACCCTCATCTAGTTTTTTCCAGCAATGTTCTGGATATCATCACGTCAGCGTGTTTCTTTAATTTAGCCGCGCTACTCTATAAATAATTTCTCCATAGCCTTTTCATCGTTCGTGGTGTGACTTGAAGTTTATTAACCGCTTTACATCGGGCTTGTTTTGAGGCTATAGGTGAGGACTATTAGAACAAACGAGTGGAAATCTTTTCTTTTTTACTTCATGTAGATGTCCCAAGATCTAGTTTGCCCAAAGCTGCCTAGCTAATTTCCTACGAATTTGGGCCGCTTGGCTCTTTTTTCTATACAGCTATACAGGTTTGGCACGTCAACATCTTACGGGCCAATTTCAATACAGTAACATTGCAAATGTCACTTGCTTTTTCTTAATAAATAAATTTTACATTTTATAATTTTATATAATTGTTCAGCCATATGGCGGCATCTATTGCCGGCTGAATTAATTATTTTATGTCATACCAGTACATTATTGTGTTTTTATACCTTAGATACCATCTACATAATTCATTACTTTATGCCCGTGCGGGCATAAAGTGCACACTATGGCCCGCGCTAGCATAAAGTACACATTTTGGCCCGCGCGGGCAATAAGACGCAAAAAACAGTTTTCGATTAACTTATTCTTCATTTACAAAAAAATATATTTATTATTCAAAACCAACTGGTATGACATTTGTATGCACCACGGGTACTAATAGATATATATACCCTCGGGCGACTTACGAACCCTCGGGCCAGAGGCCCTCGGCTTTGTAAGACTGTCGCCCTCAGGGCATAATCATCTACTTAGTACCCTTGATACATAAATAACTATTATGGGGGACCTCGAGAAGGCCATAAACACTTTCTTTTGTACTACCTTGATCTACTCGACGTAGTAATTCGTTGCTCTTTAACCTCGTTAATAGTTTTCGAAAGTAGTACTTTTCACATAACTGAGGGTTGACAGGTTGATAGGTTGTCCTTCAAAAGTGTCAAGTGAAATCTATTTATTTATTCTGGTAGAGAAAATTGAAGAGTTCCTTTTCTAATCCGGCCTTTGCCCTGAGAGCTCCACTGTTGCTTAGGGAGTGGAAAAAGTACCTCATCGGCCTTCAGGCATTATCGTAACGAAACAAAGTTGCGTAGAGCAAATAATCCATTGATTACCGAGAAAATTTAAATAAAAAGCCTGATTATCGTTTTATTCAAGTTTGAATTTCGACCCCACTCGTGGTAAGTTTCTTTAATTTTTTTTTTTCAAGTAATGGTTGTTCATGGAATGCCTTATTACTTAGGGTCTTTCGAGAGGCCGTTTCTCTCAACAAATCCATTCCAAAAAGGCCGCATTTTCAATAAAAACACCATTTCTGTGGAGTGTGGCATAGAACTTTGAAGGGATTCCTACCCTACAAGAATCAAGACTCTCACAAGTCGATACGTGTGCCCCACATTTGACGACAAATATTGTAGTCCCTCATCTGCCTGGATTCTGGGCTGGAATCCGCAAGTTCCATGTGCGGTTCCCTTCGTCAAGTGACCGAGACTGGATGGCTACCGACTACCGTAATCTACCTTCTTGTTGGAATTGAGGCTTGTATAGTTTTAATTATAACTTTTACTACCTTTTTCTATAAATCTATTTTATTATCAATTACCATATTTGATGGAATTTTTACCGACAGTACTTTTAAATTTTAAAGTTTCAAATTCATCAATTACTTTTACATTTTTTAATTCGTTATTCTTGACACTAGACTGAACTCTATTCTTTAATTTTTGATCTGCCGTATTTTCTATAGATTTTTTTTTTCACTTAACTTTTAGTATCTTCATATTTGAATAATGTACATATATTTTATCTTTTATCAATCATAATCATTAATCTGAACTGAGGTCAAGGTTGGAAAATATGTTCTAAATTTGAAATTGTTGGGTAAGTACCTATGATGCCAAAAATTGATCAATTTTTCATCTGGGTTATATTACTTATAAACTCCTACCTTCAACGTGTAACCTTTGATTTCATACAGGTACAATTTGGTTTTATTGCTTTTTTTTACAGAAGCTGACCGTATTTATCAATAGAATTTTTCAATCATTCAATTTTTTTAATTAGTTTTCTGGAAACTTAAATTTGTATATTTTCCCTTCAAATTGATGATTTGACCAGCGACTGTTAATGAACTTATATGGCAAGTATATTAAAGCTGGGTTCGGGATAGCCCAGCGGTGCTGGAGTAGAGTTGGAGTGGCGTTTTTATCACGTGACCAAAAAGCTTTTGGAGTGGATTAGTGAAACCGAACGGCCAGGGTGCATTTGGAGTTTCTTAACTTAACCTAACCCACAAATGACAAGTAATATTTTAAAAACAACAAACGTTTTTCTAGTCTTTCCTATCTATTTTTGGTATTTGATGCCTATATTTGATTTTGTTGAGGACGTTTATTATTATTTCGGAAACTTGTCTGAAGCAGTCATCAAGATTATCATTGAAAATTTCAGTGAAATTACACGTTGCTCGCATGTCAAATAGGCAGTTTAAAATCCATTTTATTGCATCTATTTACCAGGTAATTACAGATTAAATATTGATTTGTTGACTGTCGATTAGTCGAATAGTCGATTGTTGCAATCAAAAAAATAGGATAAATGATACAAAATCACGAAAACGCAAACACTGCGCATGCCCGCTCTGGCGCTTGCTAATAACGAGGTGGTGCTTTCAGAGTCAGCTCTTTTGACTCCCGCACGTCCTTCCCGAACGCATGTGGAGTTACTCTTTTAGCTCAAAATGACAATACCCGAACGCATCGGGAGTGTTTATTGCACTTAGAGTTTATAGAACAGTCATCCCGAACCCACCTTAAGGTGCATTGTTATCATGCTATTATTATTATTATTATTATTATTTTTTTTTTTTGAGCTTGACGGATCTGATTAAAAGTTAAGTTTTATTTGATTTGATCTAACAATTACTGATTTTATATTTTGAAATAATTCAACGCTGAATTTTTGACTGACTGTGAAAATATATACTATTTCAATTTGATATTTTACTTAATTGTTTTATTCGTTTACCTATATGTCAGGATTTGAGTTGTGTGCATTATTTATTTCTTTTCCAGAATTACCAATTACCGTTTGCTGATTATTTTCTAGGTGTGTTTCTGAATTTTCACCCTTCTATATTTTAGGCAATTTTATTATTATTAATTATTGGTTAGTTTGTTGTCGATCCCTTAATTGTAATTGGTTGAGGTTTTGTTTGGAATTGGATCGAAATAAAACAACAGAATTATTATTGTAGGAGTAACAGCTAGCTGTGCCTGTCTTATATTTTATTTTAATTCAATTCAATTCAATTCAATACGTTTATTAATTCCATTTTGGGTTAAATTCATTCAATACAACAATACAACTAATATTGGTTTACAATGGAACTAAAGGGCCTTTTTGGCAGCCTCCCCAATGAAGATCATCAGGGTGCTGATGTTGCCCAAATATCCCAACTAAATAACTAGGTACTCAAGATTAACCTTAACGCTAAAGAAAAAAAGAAAAATACAATAAAAAAAAATATTTTGAGAAAAGGTTTTAATGTAAAAAAAACCTACAGTAAGAGAAAAAAGAGAAGGAGTTAAGAGGGAATGAATGAATGTGCACATATTGAGTTCAGTCAGATTCTAAGGAGCTTCTTTCTGAATTTTTTTTTAAAGGATATGTAAGACTCATCAAAATTAAATATTTTATATTTGTTAATTAAATAAGCAATTCTATATGAAAATGATTTTTTGAAAAATTCTTTACGATGTCTTGGAGTGTCTATTAAATATCTATGTCTCAAACTTCTATTGTGTGTTGTATGACGAAAACGAAACTTGCTTATAAGATATGATGGTTTTTGCGTTTGTACAATTTTATAGTAAAAACAGACTTCATGAAGCAAACGTCGTGAGTGCATTCTAAGCCAACCCGCTTCGTTCAGTTTCTGGGTAACGCCTTGTCTCCGTCGTATTCCATATATAAAACGAATACATGAGTTTTGAACCTTTTGAATGCGATTGCAATCATGCGAACCAAGAAAGGGTCCATATACGTTGTCACAATAATTGAAAACAGATAATATTAAGGAGTCACAGAGGTTTTTTTTTGTTTCTTGGCAAAGATAGTGTCTATGTGAATACAAACATTTTAAAGTTGAGTACGCCAATCTTAGTTTAGACGTTACATGCTCCGAGAATCTAAGCCTATCATCCATGACTAAACCAAGATTTTTTGCTGACTTTTTGAGTTCGATCTGATGATCATCGATAACAATATTCAAATTTTCTGTAAGAAAAGGTCTGGTGGACTCACTACAAAATAAAAGTACGACAGACTTCATAGGATTCAGCTTAAGTCGGTGTTCACTAGATTTTTTATGTAATTTTTCTAAATCTGAATTAATTTTCCAAACCGCTTCATTCACTTGCCGGGGTTCAAAAGAATATTTTAGTTGAAAATCGTCTGCATATTTATGATAGTCGCAGTTTTTTAAAACCTTGTGAAAATTAGAGCTGTATATAAGATAAAAAAGAGGACCCAAAATGCTTCCTTGGGGTACACCACGAGTAAGTCCCAGTAAGTCAGATTTATTTTCATCCAAAGTCACATATTGCTCTCTACAAGCTAAAAATGATTTTGCAAGAGTTAAAGAGTTCTCTGAAAAACCCATATTATCCAGAATAGCCAGCATAATTTTATGATTTAGCATATCAAAAGCCTTGGTGTAATCAAGGAGGATAAGAACAGTTGCTTTATTCTCATCAAAGGCTTCTACTAGATTATCAGTTATTTCAGATAATGCCGTACTGCAGCTATATCCTGCACGAAATCCTGACTGTTTTTCTGGGAGCAAATTATTGACATCCAAAAACACAGCCATTTGTTTTTCCAATACCTTTTCTAACATTTTAAAATTGTTTAATTTTTAAGTTTTAATGTGTGATTATTTTTATAACGTTTTTGTGATATTTTTGATAAGTTTTAAACTGTACCATATATGTGAATGTAACGTCTCCTATGAATCTGTACCTACCTAACAACTTCGTATATTTTTCATGTTATGACATAGAAAGTCAATCTCAAATTGAAGATGCAATAATATATTGCGAAACGTCGACAATCTGAAATAACAGAATTCTGTTGTTTTATTTCGATCCAATCCCAAACAAAACCTCAACCAATTTTTATTATTATTATTATTATTTTTTTAATTCAGTGGCGCCCTTGCCATTCTGAACTGATTAAACTATCAACCAACACCTAATAATTTTTCACTGAGTAAACCGAACATATTGTGGGCCTCTTGTTAATTCATTAACTAAAGGGGTTAGAATACAATAGAATGAAATATCTAGATAAAGTCTAAGGTTAAAAATAGAGAACTAAAACGATTTCCCCCGTTCCACCCCCAATACGACGACAGACCAAGAAGACTAGCCGTTGTTGCCGTTCCATAGAATATTTATGCACCGTGCATGATTATGGATAGTCATGCATCGTGCATTTTTATCATGTAACCTTGACATTTGGCAACGTTGTAATGAGGAATTGTTGCGTACAGCATTCCATTATTTCAAAAAAGTGTTTTATTGTGTCCTCGGGCCGGTGGAAGGGGAATCTGCTAGAGCACGGTTTTTCTTTGTTTTTATTCCACTGAAGCCGTTGTCTATCAAATTTTCATCTCTCTTTATAGCACTGGAAATCTCCGTATGTAAGACGTCGCGTTGTCAACTGTGTAAATATTTTCCGTTACGTTCTATCAGGCTTGATGCTCAATTCCAATTTGTTTTTATTCTAGACTAATTTTTTTTGTTTTTCTCAGATTGAGTTTGAGTTCCACCCATGATGATGAATGGTGAAGTTTTTCTAACATATTTGAGATTTTCCGATAAATTACTGATTAAGGTAATA
Organism: Ceutorhynchus assimilis; assembly: GCA_917834065.1. Lineage (NCBI taxonomy): Eukaryota > Metazoa > Arthropoda > Insecta > Coleoptera > Curculionidae > Ceutorhynchus > Ceutorhynchus assimilis. The sequence continues at coordinate 9,839,697 of OU892278.1, read as the reverse complement.
TCTTCAGCATTGTTCTGCAAGGAATGACCCATTTATAGTTATATTGCAGAACTCTGAACACTACCCATACCTTGGGAGTCATCTGGTAGAAAATGCAACTATTGACGCTGAAATCGAGCATGACTTACAGTGTGAGAGAGAGTTTTCAACAATCACGACATCAGCGCTGAAACCAAACTTCGCATTACATTAGTGTTTTAGAGGAGGCCAAAACAAATACCATGGAAGCTCGTCCGCATGCCCGAAACACATCTTCCACCGCAGATTCTCAACAGTCAACTGAAAGAGGGAAAACGAAATCAAGAAGGTCAACAAAAACGTTACAAAGATGTTCTTAAGGAAAATATGTCAGATTGGCGCATCGATACCAGCAACTGGGAGACCACGGCAAATGATGGGCCCTCATCGCGTCGAGTAGTCCACGACGGACTACAAAAACTTGGAGAACAGCGACGCAGACACGACACCGAAAAGAGAGAGTGACCGCAGGATGAAACGAGAGAACAGAGGGAGAGACAATGCTGCCAGAGACTGGGTGTGCCAAGACGGTGGAAGAGTGTGCGGTTCTAGAAATGGTTTAAATAGCTATCAGAAAACACACAATTCACAACAATGAGAATAGAATACAAAATAATCATACTCGGTATCGCCTATAATGATGATGATATTCTATTACGTTCTTTATGGTTTGATTCTCAGATTTTGAGTTCCACCCAAGATGATAAATGGTGAAGTTCCTCTAAAATAAGTATATGTGTTCTATCGATTACTGATGAAGATAATATCGTCAGCAAATCCTAAGTGGTTTAATTTTTATTTTATAGAATCTTCTATGTTTAGTAGGTAACCAACTTATTGAAGTTTTAAGATCTATGTGTGGAAGTTTTATTCGAAAAAAAAATCATGTGCAGCGCCGTATACAAGGTAGAAGCGAAACTTCTTAAAAACCATCCACCTCATATAACTTTTAGACTTATGAGTCAGTATCGGCGCTTGACAATATTAGACAACCCTCTAGGCTTTTAATCCTTGATTTGTTTCAATCGTTCGTCGACTGTCAATGTCTAGTTTCCTCCGCCTCTCTACGTTATATGTCTTTCTTGTCTTTTCGAAACGTGACGCGTCTTTTAAATCACTCTCCATTGTCGTCCCTAGGATATTTTCTAGGTTAAATCTGAGTTAGCGCACATTACCGTGCAAGCTACTGATAGGAGATTAATCAATTTTATCAATCCCAGAATTTAATCGGATTAAATCTTACTTGTCCGATTATAGATATACTAAATCCATTATATCTATTACGGGATGCGGATATCCGAAGCTAGCCCATTCGCTGAATAATAGAACTGGGTTAATATTAAGTAGAGTCCATTCGGGTTTTCATGGATTTTAATATAGTGCATTGAAGAAAATTGAAGTCAGCAAAAATCCGGAGTTTTTTATGGTCCGCATCATCAATAAAAAAACGAATATTTAGGATACCTATTTTAGACCAAGAAAGTCCATAAATATCATATTTATAGAAATAAATAGTATCTACACAAAAAAGTAAAACTGGGTTTTTGAACGGATGCATGCTTTTTTGAAATACTTCAGGCATAAAGTATATAAAATCTGTACCTATATCAATAACTTCCGAGATAAATGCTGAAAAATTCCATAAATTTTCTCCCAGGCTTCCACCTTGATTTAGTGCCAAATCGTTACATATCGCAAGTTTTTACATTCTTTATAGTAGCTCGACCTTCTTTGTCCCGACTTCTATTCAAATAAAACTCACAGTGTATAATTCCTACAAATTATATATTTTTTTGGGGATCTTTCCTTTTTACCAGGAAATAATATTACTTTCCTCGCAACAGTAATTAAAGTTTAAACCATTGCAGATTCTTTTTTGTTTGAATTCAAAGTCTATTAGAAGTACAAAGTTTCTTTTAATTAGCTTCGGATAACTTTTAAAGTGAAAAGTATTGAAAACCTCAAATTTGGATTTTTCAATTCTCTCATTCAGAATAATAGTTGAAAGTTTTAGGAAAAGTTTCAAAAGAATTATAAGAGATCCAGCGAAGTTTATCATAGAATGTTACTTTTATTTTATTCACTAGTTGGAAGAATGATATAACGGAGAGTTTTACAATGGAAGAGACAAAAAATTACCGAGTTTATTAAAGTGTCTTTATGGTATGGCAATGCGTTCATTAAATGTCAAATGAGCGAGGTAATTTGATTTTCTCATAATTCGTTGGTATATAAAAAAAAACTGTAAGTAATGTAAAACAATATTTCCCTTATAATCACCGATACACATTGATAATAGTTTTTGGGAGAAAATGTTCACCAACCTTTCAGAGTATTGATACTGATATCAAAATGACTGGGTGACTATTATAATTATTCTATATTAGTTGATTTCAAAGGTCATGAAGAGTATCTCTTTCGATCCACAAGATAGCGACTGAATAGGGATGGAAGTTTTTCAAATATTGATAAACTGTAGGTAGGTAGGTAGGTATTTAAATAAGAAATGTGATAGGACGTTATGTAAGCTATTAACATTTTTCAGAGCAACCAACCAATAAATAAGAGCCTCCCAAAGTTTATTCACGAAAATACAAGTCGCCGACGAGGACTTTTGTCGGACAGAAACGGGTTGAGCTAAATTCGAACAATCCATTTCAGCTCTCTTTTTCAACGCTTTCTTTTGCGAGGATTCAGCATTACATAAATTCTCCTTAGTTAGTGGACCGTCACTGATTTTTGCTGGTAAAATTTGATTTAACACTTGCCAAACACTTTTTTTAAAAAAACCTTTTCCAGCAGGAAAGTTTGAGTTTGGACTTTGTAATTTTAATTACCAGAATTTGCACGAATTTATCTTTAGACTTAGTGTAAAAAATCGGCAATTTTCCCAGCTACCCTATCAAACATTAGGCATAACGTGCCTTAGCTGTGTACGTTAGTGAAAACTCATTGTCGCTGTCATATTTCACGTTTTAGTTTGTCCTACTGAGAACTAAACTGTTGAGATTTTCCTTTTGCGGCGACGCTAAAGATAAACTTAGATCATGTGTTGTCCTTTTAACGAACATTTTGTAACATCGCAAATGTTACTTGTTCCTTTTTTTTTCAAATTCAATTTCATATTACCTTTTTAATGTTGACAGTCTGGTGACTAGCATTTCTGCTACTTACTTATGATATTAGCAATTATGAAATTATTAAACTAGAGGGCACGATTTTCGTTTAAATTTGACGTACTTTTACTTGTCCGTTTCATTTCTCTAGTCATTTTAAATAATAAACCACCATCTTCCTGAGACAACCGTGCTCGTGGGAAATAAAGTACCTTATCGGCCATCAGACATTATCTTCAAGAAATAAAGTTGCGTAACGCAATAACCCGTTGATTACCGGAAAAATTTAAATCAAAAGTCTTGTGATTACCATTTTATTTGAGTTTGAATTTCGAACCCCCTCATGGTAAGTTTTTTTTTTTAAAGTAATGGTTGTTCAAGGAATGCCTCTATCACTTAGAGTTTTTCGAGGAGCCGTTTCTCCCAACAAATCCATTCCTAAAAATCCACATTTTCAAAAAGAACACCATTTCCGTGCAGCGTGGCATAGAGCTACAGCAATCAAGATCCTCACGAGTCGATACGTGTGCCCCACATTTGACTACAATTGAGAACTTCTAGTCTATATCTACCTTGATTCGAGGCTAGAATCTGCAACTGCCACTTGCCACTCACTCCTCAAATGGCCCAGAATGGATGGCTATCGTGCTCTAACTTTTTGTTGGAATGGAGGCTTGTATAGAGTTTCGTTAATAACTTTTAATATATTTTTTTATGAATTCTGTTCTATAGTCAATTAATAAAATAAGTTGATTTTTTCTTCTCTTATATTACTTACATAAATAATTAAAATCTCTTATTCTTGACATCGAGGGAATGGTGGAATAATTAACTTGTGATTTATCGAATTTATTATAGATTTATCTTTACGTAACCGTTTTGCGTTCCGTACTGCCATATTTAAATAATGTACTTATATTTTATCAATAATAATCAATCAGTAATCTGAACAGAAGTCAAGGTTGGACAACATGCTCTAAATTCAAGATTATTAAGTAGGAATTGAATCGTCGAAAATTGATCAATTTTCAACCCTGGGTCCTATTACTTATATATTTGAGGATTTCTATTATATATCCTGACCATTTAACTGTTATTTATCCCAACTTTCGATTTCATACAGGTACAAGTTGAATTTATTGATTTCATTTTCTGGCACCAACTGTTAATGAATTTATATGGCAAGTATATTGAGGTATATTAATTTTTTTGTTTCGAATTTGGTGAAACAAATAGAGAGTTAACCTCTATTTATTGATTTTATTTAAAGCGTTTTACCAGCAATTGATTTTATATTTTGAAATTATTCAACTTGAATTTTGACCTCACTATGAAATATATGCTAATTTAATTTGAAACTTAATTAGTTAAGTTTCAAATTAAATTGGTTTACCTATGTCAGGATTTGGTTTAGTTATATGCCTTATTTATTTCCTTTTTAGAGTCATCAATTACTGTCTATAGATTATTTTTTTTTAGGTGTGTTTCTGTATTTTCATCTTCAGTGGCGCTCTCGCCATTCTGTACTTAGTAAACTATCAATCCACCCCTAATAATTATTCAGTGAGCAAACTAAGCCTATTATTATGGGCTCTTGTTGATTCATTAAGAAAAGGGGTTAAAAATTTTCTAGTTGATTTCTAGATTTCTTTGTTTGAGGTCGGAAGGCAATATGTATGTTATATTTTAATTAACATCGAAATTTTGTACAGAGGATAATTTCTTAACACTGCTTTGTACCTTGAATTTTTCTTTTCTTTTCAGAGCCCTGATGAGGATAATATGCTTATCGAAACGTCGGCAAATTTAAAAAACTGGTTTTTATTATCTCACGACCTCAAAAAACTGAAATCTAGAAATCAAGTAGAACATTTTTATACCAAAGTGCCTCATTTGAGATTAAATTAACGCTTGGACGCACTAGTAATAATAATAATAATTTATTACATTCCAAAATATTGCACTATGTTAATTCAACATTATAAAATGGATATGACCCGTAGCATGTGAAATGCTACTGTTAGTAATTGTTCTTTTTTCTTTCAAATATAATTGTATAAGCTGGATTGTTACCTTTAATGTTGACAGTCTGGCGACTAGCATTAAAAAAAAGGTGTCTGCTGCTAATAACATAAGCAATTATTAAACTAGAGGGCACGATTTTCGTTTAAGTTTGAAGTACCAAATTAGTACCAACACTTTCCGTCGGCTATTTTTTGAAAGAAAGCTCTGCTTGTAGAGATTGTCCGTTTCTCAGCCCCTTTCAAATTTTGCCGCTCGCCTGGAAGGTCGAGCCTGGCTTGGGGTCAGCCATTTTCCTCAACTGTGATTACCGTTCTCGTGAAGAAAAGTACCTTATCGGCCATCAGGCATTAGTTTGGCGAAAAAAAGTTGCGCAAGGCAAAGTTCCGTTGATTACCGAAAAAATTTAAATCAAAAGTCTCGTGATTACCGTTTTATTCAAGTTTGAATTTCGAACCTCCTCGTGGTAGGTTTTTTTATTAGTAATGGTTGTTCATGGAATGCCTCTATTACTTAGAGTTTTTCCGAGGAGCCGATTTTCCGAGGAGCCGATTTTCTAAGGAGCCTTTTTTCCAAGGAGCCGTTTTTCCGAGGAGCCGTTTCCATAAGGCCACATTTTTAAAAGAACACCTTTTTCGTCGAGCGTGGCATAGAACTTTTGAAGGGATTCTTAGAGGAATCAAGTCCCGAGTCGATACGTGTACCCCCACATTTGACGTAGAAACTGAACTTCCAGCCTTGATTCCAGCCTAGAATCTGCAACTTTCAATTGCAATTTTCCTCGTCAAGTGGCCGAGAATGGTTGGCTACCGTGCTGTTGTTTTTTGTTGGAATGGAGGCTTGTATAGAGTTCCATTTATAATCTTTATTATTTTTTTGATGAAATCTACTTTATGATCAATTAACAACACTAATTGATTTTTTTACCTTATATGACATTTAAATATTTGAAATTTCAATTTCGTATTCTTGACACCTTCTTGACAAGTGAACTTTAAATAATTATTTCCGATTGCTGATTAACCGTAGATTTTATCTCTACTCAACTTTTAGTAGCGCCATATTTAAAGAATGTACTTATATTTTATCAATGATGATCAATCTCCTGACCATTTAACCTAACTTCTGATGTCATACAGGTGTGAGTTAATTTTATTGAGTTTGTTTTTTTTAAGCAGAAGCTGACCATATTTATCAATACAATTTTCAATCATTCATTCTCTTTTTTAGTCAGTTTTCTGGAAACCTGAATTTTTTATATCTTCATTTCATGATAATGATATGGCCAGCGAGTGTTAATGAACTTATAGGGCCGCTATATTGAGGTACGTTGTAGTATTATTTTTTATTTTTTGGAATTTGATAAATCGGATTGAGAGTTAACCTGGGTTGCACCAACGGTTGGTTTTATCTTTTGAAACTATTCAATTTTTGATTTTTAATCTCACTGTGAAATATATACTAATCTAATTTGAAACTTTCTTAATTGTTTCATTGGTCTACCTATGTCAAGATTTGGTTGAGTTATATGCCTTATTTATTTCCTTTTCAGAATTATCAATTACCATTTGCTTATTATTTTTTTTTAGGTGTGTTTCTGAATTTTCACCCTTCAATATTTTATGTAATTTGATTATTTTTCTTTTTTAAATTCAGTGGCGCCCTTGCCATTTTCTACTTATTAAGCTATTGATCCACCCCTAATAATTATTCGCTGAGCAAACTAAGCATATTATGGGCCTCCTGTTAAATTGTTAACAAAAGGGGTTACAGACCCTCAAGTTTTCTAGAAACTTGTAGGCGTCTGGTGAATCGTAACCATTTTTACATGGATTTTTATTTCTATTTGTTGACATCAATTTCGAATATCAACACTGCTGCTATTATTGTTTTGTAGTAGAAATTTAATTTAATGAAAATTTTCAATACCTAGGTACATCGCAAATATTTCAATCCGTAAACATAAATTTATAACCAGTACAACAGTCGAAATTTGATCGTGGCGCCATCTAAGACAAAGCTTCAACACCAAACAGCAATTTTCGCTGCAATATGGTGACTGATCCAAATATTTTCTCATCAGTGGATAATAGGTTTTCCTATTCTGGGTTTTCCCACGAACTGAATTTTGGTCGGCCGATTAGATACTCAGTCACCATATTGCAGTGCAAATTGCTGTTTGGTGTTGAAGCTTTGTCTTAGATGGCGCCACGATCAAATTTCGACCGTTGTACTATGTGTATATTGCCTACAGGCACGAAACTTGGTTTGGTTTTCTTTGCTTTTCCTAGCCATGCTGATGAGACCTGATAGGTCGAAACGCGTCTATGGATGGAAAAGCAGAGAAAATCAAGCCAAATATTTTCTCATCAGTTTATAACCAGTGTCGTTTTTGTAATGGTCTTTTGATGGCGATTGGCCGTTCCGCATTCGCATGCAATGGTCCAATAGTCGTTTTTACGCGCTTGTTTAAAATGGATTTACAGAATTGTAGAAAAAAATTATGTGTGATGATTCAAGTGTAGAAATCGTGGGCGTCCATTGTATTATTTTGCATAAAGTTAATGGATTATGCGGTTTTCATATATCTAGATTTTTAAGGCCTCATACCGATTTTTTTTTTTGATTTTCATTTCAAGAAGTTCATCTTGTCGCCTGGCCCCGTATTTTTGACTGCCCGGGAAGGGAGTGTTCCTGGGAACGTTCCCAGGAAAGCTAGTTCACTTTCGCTCCCGGGAGCTAAGAGGTCGTATTCTTGAATACCCACAAGCGCTCACAATGTTGCCGCCTATGAGAGTGTCAATCAAACTAACCAAAACGTGTTTCAAGCGAAAAAAGGAAGAGGAAGTTATCTAACTCAATATCTAACCCCACGTTTGATATTTATTATTGTCTATTTTTAAAAACTTTGAAAGCTGAAAGGCATTTGGGTTTGATAATATATTTATTTTTAACTACCCTATGAACATCATCGTTGTAAGTTCTCGATAACTGCATTCCTTTTATGAGATTTTTTATACATGAGGGAAATTTCCGCATAATTTTCTGCAGCATAAATTCCTTATTCCTGCTCCTGAACTTCATCTGGCTCATCAACTTCTGGAATACTGTGTTCAATGCATACCTACCTTTGTAGTTTTGGTTAAAGCCGAGACTCGCCTTGAAGCGGTAACATACGGGAGTAACCATATCCCCTATTTCGTGGCATACATTTTTGCTCACTCTAAAAAATTTCACGAATTTCTGGCCAATGGAAAAGGCAGAACATCCCATCCTATTTCCTTTGCTTCTGAAGCATTTTTCATGTCTTCTTGGATTATGTTAGGTATGTTATTCAAGATAATCTCAATAAAATAATCCACATCCACATTCATTTTACTTAATGAAAAGACACTACGCGTACAAAAACGAAAAAACCTTGAATTTGAAAGGAGAAAACGAAAACGTCAAGCTTGAGAGCAACGTCAAGTCTTGAGGTTAGAGACCCTGACGGGAACTCGTTTTCTCTTGGGTGAGAGGATGGGAACTTCAGAATTCCCGGGAACTTTCATCTCACAGTCCCATTTTCAAGAATATCACATGTACCTTTTTGAGGTGAACCACGTCCACTTCCCGAGTAAGTTCTCCTCCCAGAAATTCAAGAATACGGCTCCTGAAGATTATAGAACCTTAGCTTGCTGCAAACCCTTTTTGATCTGATGATAGATACCGAGTAGAAACTTCTAGCACTCTGGTAGTGCTCCACGCGTCAGATTTAGTGCGATCAATTTGGATTACACATAGGTTAAAGCAGATGTATTTATTATGTCCTCGCCTATTTTATTTTTTCCACGAAGGTATTTCGAAATATCCGAAGTATACAAAAAATTGATTACCTGTATTTCCCTTTGTTAGCCAGCCCTATAATGAGACTCCAATACGGGGATGATGACATCGTGATGGCCAATAAAGAGAAAAATCACCAATCACCAATTATCAATGCATTCAACCAGGCATACAGGAGAATCAGCCCAGAGGTCAACATTAACAAGACGCAGATTCTGCACCAACCTGCACCGGATATTAATTCCCAAGCCACAAATATGACTATAAACTAGCTGTTGCCCGCGGCTTCGCACGCCCTATACAAATTTTGTAGGTGTAGGGTGTAGGTAGCATTAGGTACCTAATCTTCTTTCAAAGAGCTAAGGGGATAGTTGCGTCAGACATATGGTCATGTAACTCTTATTTTTGCAGCACCTCTCTGTAAACCACATTTTTTGTGCTGCTTTGTGGCTGCAGAATATAGTTGTATTCCTTTCAAGAGTTTGAAGCACACGAGCTACTCGCTCCGGTATTCAGTCTCCCCCGATTTGCAAGGAACAGATGCGTGGTGCAACAAACACTTTTCGAAAGGAATAAGCGCGTGAAGCCCCGGAGCTGTTCCGGAGCTCCTCCTAGGTGTGAAAGGAATACAACTTATGAAGACTATTTTTTTAAGCTGACGTTAATTTTTTTTGAAGTGCCACTCGCTGCTAATAGCTTTGTTCGCGGATCATATTTTGAACCGATTCCGAACCAGTCCGGAACTAATCAAGGACTAGCGTAGAGCGCATGCCCAGTTATATCTGGGTTCGGCTTGCTCACTCCGTGCACTCCGAGTGATTCCGTTCGCACTTCAGCCGTTCGGGTATTACCTTTATCATATAACGGCTGGAGTGCGATCGGAGTAACTCGGAGTGAGCAACCCGAACCCAACTTGTGAATGGGTTCCTATTTTATCGCGAACAGTTTTGGAACCGAACAAAAACTCCAGAACCTTGCTCCAGACTGTCGAATACGTGAATGTCATGTCTCAAACTTGAAGTTAGCTTAGCCTGGGACCGGCGGAATTTGTTCAGAATCGGTTCCGAATCGTTTCTGGTGAAAGCATGAAAATATAACGACAAAAACACATTTTTTTTTTTACACTGATTCTGCAAATGGAAATCGCTATGAATTTGATTCTGCTTGTCATATTTCTGAATTTGACAGCTGACACGTCGTCCGTTTCTGTTTACACTTTTTTCCCCGCGCTTCCGCCCGCACCACACCGTTTCTTATTTTTGGTTATTTAAGGCGATTGCTTAAGGCCATGTTGATATTATTTCTTAGTGAGCATCTCCAACCTATTACCTACCTGTTTGCAAAATTTCATCTCGATTGGTTTAGTAGTTTTCGAGATTTCGTGTTTAATCAGTCAGTCAGTCAGTGAGTGAGTGAATTTCACGTTTATAAAGGGTGTTTTTTTTAAAGGTTTGTTTTTCTACCTAGTAACACTGTTCCTAGTGACAGTAAATTTGACAGGTGACAGCTCATCTCTGTTCATTATATCTTGCCATTTCATTATGAAAAGACTTACGCCAGAGCAACGCTTGCAAATTGTACAAATTTACTTCGAAAATCGTGATTCATTTCGCGAAACTCCGCTATGTGCGTTACGTCCATTTTACGGTCGACCTAATCGTCCATCCCAGCAAGTTATTCGGACAAACATGACTCGTTTTTGCACTACGCATACTCTGATTCATAATCCAGAAAAACTGTTTGGTGTGCTTGTTGGGTTAGTGGAATCATTGGCCCATATTTCTTTAAAAATGATGCCAGTCAGAACGGGACAGTCAATGGAGAGCGGTATCGATTCTTGATTACTGACTTTCTTGTTCCCCAGTTAAATTGCGTTAGTGTGGAAGAGTTCTGGTTCCAACAAGATGGTGCAACATGCCACACAGCGCGTGACACAATCAACTTATTTCAGGAAACATTCGATGACCGTATAATTTCGCGCAATGAACTTGTGAATTGGCCTCCACGGAGGTGTGATCTCACACCTATGGATTCAATTCTGTGGAGATATGTGAAGTCGCTAGTCTACGGTAATAAACCAACAACGTGGAATCGGCTGGAAGCCAACATTTGCCGTGTTATTGCCGATTAACGTTCCCAGATATTCGAAAAAGTGGTCCAAAAGTGGACTCCCAGACTGAGCTTCGTTCGAGCCAGTCGCGGCGCTCATATGCCCCAAATCATTTTTAAGCACTAATGGCATGAAATTAACTTTCTAATAAAGTCAATATCATGGCCGTTTACATGATTTTTATGAGTTTTATTCCAGTTCAAAGTTCTATACCTCTAAAAAAAACACCCTTTATATATAGATTACCATTCTTTGCACAACATAGTCTACCCTTCCCTTGGGAGCCATCTGTCTGCGAATGCAACCATTAACGCTGAAATTCAAGATTGCTTGAAGCATGCTAGTGCGGCATTCGGACGACATATAGAGAGAATCTTCAACAAACACGACATCAGCGAGGAGAACTTCGCGTCTACAATGCAGCTGTGATACCAACACTAACATATGGCTGCGAAACATGGACCACCTACAGAAGACACATAAAAAGCCTAGAAAAATACCACCAGCGATGCCCAACAAGGATCCTATTGTTTATTAATCCAGCACCTGACTGTAGTCCTGTAGGAAAGTTTGCGTAGGGAGAATTTTTTTTTCGGGAATCTTTATTAGGTGTATTATTAAGATCGATCGATTTGTATGAAATTTTTCCTTTTAATCACCGACGGTACTACGGAAGGAGGAGCAATTACCTCCCTTTATCCCCCTTAACACTTGCTTCCCCAAAATCAGGACAAATAAATAAATGAACATCAATTTTGTTAATTTTTTTATTGTTATTGAATAATTGCAAAATAATGAGTGCACAAACATGTTCAGACTATCTAAAAAGGATTGTTACAGGTTGAACCTATCTCCTTACTACCACACTTGCAGAAAGAGCAACAGGCCACTTCATTTATTCTACAAATACAGGAAGATTTGGCAGATTTTGAACAATTACATGCCCCAGCTAAATCAGTAGGGTATTTTTCTAATTTTTTTTCTGGCACTAATTCATTTTCTGTTACGGCAAAATCAAATTGACATGAGTTTAAGACAACAAACACATCATCAATACAGTGTTGCTGAAGATATGTGTAGAAAAAGGATCTTAACAAATAGCCCTTGGCACTTCTGCTTGTAGGCGGCAAATCTTGAATATCTATATTCTTCGCATGATGATACATCTACAATCTAAGTTCATCTAAAGATTTACAAGACAACCCTTTCCATAGTAACTGCACCAAGTATGTTTCTCCAGATATAAAGCTTTGTTCTATGTGACCCCAATCAGATGATACGCCAAAGTTTTACAGATACGCCGGGAATGCACTATTAGACCCTGAGATAGGGCCTGTTTAGTGGAGTCATTTTTTTTTGCCTGGCATTTTGAGGAATGAATGTGACTAGTTAACTGATGAGAATATAAGTGGTTTTAATGTCTGCCTCCTGTTCGAAATGTCCACAGAATGTTTCGCCGGAAAACTCGATTTCGAACTGCGATTACCGTCTGGCGATTTTTCAGCGTTATTTTCACAACAAAACCTTTCATTCTCTCGATTGCCAGACAAAAAGTAAACGCGGAAGGTTCTTTTCTTTTCTCTTGGAAGTTGACACCCATCCCCATTTTTTCAGCTATTGAAAAGCATCTGATATTTTTCATGGGTGAATTATTTATCAATGTCAACATTTTATTTAAAAGCTAGAAAATTTGATATCATTAAAAAAAAATCTTCATGTAAATCAATTTTTTTCTTCTGCAAATTTTCGAACGGGAGGCCGGCATTAAAATCACCCATATTCTCATCAGCTTAGTAGCCATATTCAGCCCTCAAAATGCCAGACAAAAAAAAATGACTCCACTAAACAGCCCCTATCTCACAGTCTATATGTAGGGCTGCTTTTTTGGTTCCAAACTTACTCGTATAATCTGACCCAGTTAGTGCGTGGATGACTGGAAGCAAGGAGCATAAGTTTTGGCCCATTTTTTGATGAATATCATGAACAGGTAAAATTCGCGTAGAATCACCAACTCCAGTCCGCACCCAAAGTTCCTGAACACCAAGTTGATGAAGAGTAGTCCAGTGAAACAAAGTTACCACCATTATGTCAGTGTCAGCACTAACGAGAAAGATTATGGTAAATGCACAAGGGGATGCATATTTTGGATGAGTTCCAGTCAAAGAAGCTATTCAGGTAATAGCAATGAACATCGTGAACAAGTTCAGTTTGTTCTCTGATGATACCCAAAAACTGCTGAGTTGGACAGGTAATGGAATATCTTCAGATATGTGGGCATCATCTATAAAACTGCCGGAATTCATTAAATCCACTATATAACACTTGTCTCTGCACTCTCCCAGGCTTTTTTGGTGATAGTTTGTGATAACTGTCAAAAATATAATCGACTCTTTATAAAGTGTTTTCATTCGGACTTAATGGCAGTCGTAAGTTGGAATTTCTTCCTTTAGGATAGGAAGAAATTCCAACTTCCAACGAATGAAAACACTATATCAATAAACCTGGGCCGCGAAAGCTTCATAAACTTTATAATCGACTTTTCCACAATTCTTTGTGATGGCCCTTATGCATGAGGAAAAGCAGAAACCGATCCGCCAACAGTTTTCATTCCATTTGTCATAACTTTTCGTATTCATTACATCCACTATATAACACGTCCTGTCATCAGATTTGAATAAGTTGTCGCTGCCAGTTCTCACATACGATGTTTCTAGCACTTTTACCAATGCACTTTTCTGTGGTTTTGTCATTAACCCCTGTTCATTAAACAATGAGCAGTTATCAGATGGATCATACCGGAAAAGCTCTTGCATATAACTGCTTGAGCTATTTGTACCATGCGGTGAGATGAACTAGACGTCTTTTTGATAACTTTTCCCGAAGCCTTTACACTTGTTGTTTTAGTGCTATCAAATGCTGGTAGCATGACTTTGTGTATGGTAGTTGAGATCCTGATTGTTTTGTCTTCGTATCGTGTTTTGTGGAGTGCACAATAGAATTTGTCACCGATTTCAAATATTTTTAATAATTTTTCCTTTGTATCTTGTGAAACCAGTGATTTTGATACCAAATTGTGTAATGGATTAGATAGCATATCAAATGGGTTAAGTACCTTTTTCTGGAATATATTTAAACATTGAGGTCATCTTTGCATACCGGGTGGGGCGAAAAACTTTCCACCCAGGTTTTCTCAGGTGTTAGGTGTTTAATCAAAAATCACTGAGACACGTTTAATTTTTGTTTTTTGGGGGACACATTTTATTCGTACCCCCTACCTGTGAACCCCTAAGTGGGGGTAACAGGTACCTTCAAAATTTCAAATGGAAAGAGTGGTCGAGTGATATGTCATTTGGTAGCTATGTTCATTGAGATTATATCCCCGAAGTTTTAAGTTGCTAGCTACTATTAACCCTGCCGAAATGGCAGCAAGTCGAAGTTAGGATAAATGCTTTTTTTCGATAATCTAAACTGTATAGTTTTTTACCTGTCACACCTATGCGTAGGTAACAGGTAAAAACCCACCACAGCATTTTTCCATTGATTTTTCCTAACTTTTATAAGCCGCCATTTCGACAGGGTAAATAGTAGCAACTTGAAACTTCGGGGATATAATCTTAATGAAAATAGCTATCAAATCGCTCGACCCCCCTTTTCATTTAAAATTTTGTGGGTACCTGTCACCCCCACTTAAGGGTTCACAGGTAGGGGGAGAAAATACCAATAAAATGTGTCCCCCAAAAAACAAAATTGACGTGTCTGAGCGATTTTTGATTAAACACCTGAGAAAACCTGGGTGGAAAGTTTTTCGTGCCCCACCCGGTATATGCTCTTTGCTTTTCAGAAAACTGATGGTGGATATTTAAACCTTCGACGGAAGTAATGGAGTCTGTTATTTCTGGAAATAGATTCGATATCAAACGCTCATGATGTGTTATCTCCCATTCTGCTACAAATTGTTTCTGTTCAGTACGCCCTAAAATGCCAAATGGTTTTGGGGTCTATTAATGGTTTATTCTAACGCTATATCCGCAGCAATAGCTGAAAATTTATGGTCATACCGTTACCATAACATTTGATGCACCTCCGGGGCTATCTGGACTATTCTTCTCATGGCTTTCAAATATATACCAGGTGTCCCATCGAAAACTGTCAATAGCCTATATCTTGAAAACGGTAATTGATAAAAAAAAATGAAAAACCCGTTTGGAGGGTTGGAAGGGGGAACCAAAAGAAGGTACTTTTCAGGTCTCCCTGAATCACCCCTCCGGACGTAGCTACCCTAACCTCAAAATCTTAAATGGCACTATGGGTCATGTAATACCTTGTTTGAAAGGTTTTTTAATTCTTTAAACAAATCTGCAAAAAAAATTTATCTAGATACAAATTTAAATTGTCACAAAATGGCGCATGCTTCGAGTTAACAACTTTGCTCTCTTGAGGAGGTGAACACTGTCAGGTACAGTGAGGGGAAAGGGGTTCAAAAAAATAAAATCTTGATGATTTCTTCAAAAATATTCATGCTGTTATTCAAAATCGATTTTAAATCACATTTACCTGTTCCACCCAATCAAATAAGATTTTCATCAATATGAGAGTCACATTCTAATCTGGATAATTTTTTTTGCAGCTCCATCAAGAGGATTGAAAGACCTTTAAAACAAGGTATCACATGACCCATAGTGCCATTTAGGATTTTGAGGTTAGGGTAGCTACGGCCGGAGGGGAGATTCAGGGAGACCTGAAAAGTACCTTGTTTTGGTTCCCCCTTCCAACCATCCAAACGGGTTTTTCATTTTTTTTTATCGATTACCGTTTTCAAGATGACAGTTTTCGGTGGGACACCCGGTATAGAAGACCATCGCTGATCGTTTATACACTCAAAGACAGCAAATACTGGTTGAAGTTTTTGGACTGTATTTAGATGCAGTTCCCAGGGACCTTGTCTATCGGATCGATTCAAATTTCTAAGAAAATGAGGTAGTTTCAGAAAATTGTCCCAGTATAAAAATTGCTCTGATGATTACCTTCCAAATTCAATAAATTTCTCAAAGTCTGTGAGGAGGTTTTCCGCATTGACATCTACATCTATATGGTTAGCTTTTTTCTCCCATGCCAGAAAAATACTTTACTGGATGTGAAGTAACTTTTAAAATCCAGGTGCGTAAGATTCAATAGTCAATGGAATGTTTTTGTTTTTTTTTTTTCAAAAATGACGTTATCTGCAACCTTAATATGGTTTCTCCCATCATAAGCATTCGTTTTACTCCCCTCACATAATTCTTCCCATGTAAAACCTACTCTGCCACATTTACTCCAAACACTGAGCATTCAATAAGGACATTGGATATTGCACTTCCACGAAGATATCTACCTAAGCAACCTAGTACAATTTTAGCCACATGAAATCCTCCCAACAATATTTGAAAACTTATCTGGATTGTTTAGCTGAACTTCGCGTGCAATATCGTATACGCCTTCGTCACGAGCTACTGGTAGGTAGTTTTGGTCCAGTTGATTGCGGATACTATTAAAATTCAATAAAGCCGTATAGACAGTCGCATGCTGAGTAACTGGGTTTGGAATGACTGGTAAAAAACCGACTTGTTTCTGCTTTAAATCTTCTTTCGAACAAAGTGCATTGAAAGCCCTCCACGATGGCACAAGTTCTAGGTCTTCTTCTAGAGTAAGAAGGGCGTAATCTGTAGCAACATCAAAACTGTGTAATAAAGTTCGTGCAATTCTTGAAAAATGCCATAACAAGTCTAAATTTCCGTATTTCTTCTTTTCATCCTCGTCCATTGCAAATAAATCTGAGTCAACTACGTAATTGCTTGGAAGATCCGGACGTTTCGCTGATTTGAAATAGGATTTAACATTTTGGCACGGAAGAAGCTCTTGAATTGCCTTCAAACCTCGTGTGACACCAATCTCCGATAAGCGTGGTTAACAGTGGTTTGCCTTGAAACAGTACACACATAGGTGGTAGACGCTTTTTACTCATTGGGCGTCGACCGGTGAGATACCACCATGCCAGAATTGAGTAGCGCTAAGTGGTATCACCACGTTCCGCTACTGCGCTGGCAGTCCGGTTCCAACAATGAGTAACAGATAGCATGATGGCGCCTCCAGGATCAAAATATTCCGGAGGTAAAATACCCGACCACTCGGATCTCCGGGCGTCGGGTGATCCTGGGGGTCCTTCATGCAAAGATATAAAGAGAAGATCAAAAACTCAACTCAGAATTGATTTTAGCAATATAAGAGGAATAAGTACAAATATGAATTCAGTTCACCAACATCTTGAAGAACAAAGACCTGACATCCTTGTTCTCACTGAAACTAAAATCTGTTCTGCAACACCTATTGTGAACTATCTTTATCCCGGCTATGACCTACACCACCGATTTCGACATAATTTTGGGATCTGTGTGTACATTAAAAATGACCTTTCATGTCATCGAGAGGAGAAGCTAGAACCAGCGAACCTTGATATCATATGGCTAAAATTCACCTCAAAGTCATCGACCAAGTTTATCTGCTGCCTCTACCGACCGCCAAGTAACACCGATTACCAAAAACTTTTTCGCGACATTATCCGAAAGCTGTGATAGTATACAGTCAAACTATCCACAGGCGGAAATTGTCTTTTTAGGCGATTTTCAACGTCCACAATATACCCTGGCTGAAACACCACAACAAAACAGATAACGAAGGCAGAGAAGCAGAAGCTTTTGCCATAAGTTGTGGTCTAACGCAGCTTGTCGATGAACCTACCCGTATCTCAGAAAGAGGCGAATTTGCAGCGCTTTTAGACTTGTTCCTAACCACAAATCCTGACTCGTACACAATTCAACTAGATGCTCCACTTGGTTCGTCCGATCATAAACTTATAATAACAAAGTGCGAAATGCTCATCCCACCAAGCCAACAACCACTTCCTCGTAAAATGTGGCACTATAAATCGGCAAAATGGAATGACCTAAAACAGTTTTACCTGGATTTTCCATGGCAAGAGGTTTGCTTTAAAACAGCTGATCCCACTATTTGCTGTAATGAAATAACACAAGTAATCTTATCTGGAATTTATGCATATATCCCACATACAACTAAACGTAGAGCTAATGCAAAACCTTGGTTCAACAGCCAGTGTCAAACGGCTGTACAGAAAAAACACAAGCATATAACCTTTGGAAACGACAACAAACCGCTCAAAACCACACAGAATTTATAGAAGCCAGAAATAGATGCAAAATTACTATTGACTCCGCTAAAGAAACATACAATCAAAGAATAAAAAACAGGTTGCTGAATTGTCCAAGTAGTTCTAGGTCCTTTTGGTCTCTTGCAAAAGCTGTTGGATCTAACTTCACCAAGTCATCCATACCACCACTTACAGATAAAAATAATCACTTAGCCACAACATCAGAGGAAAAAGCCAATATGCTGGCCCAAATGTTTTCCTCCAACTCCAACCTAACTGTGCCAAACGGAAAAACTCCACCGTTCATTGAAAGGGTTTCCCATAGTATGCCAGAGGTACCCTTTTGTCACAGAGAAATACGAAAATCCCTTAAAAAGCTAGATACCAACAAAGCAATGGGTCCGGATGGCATTCCCGCAATAGTACTCAAAAATTGCGCCAACGAACTCACCCCAACTTTCGCAAAATTATTCAATTTGTCTTACAGGCAAGAAGTATATCCATCATCATGGAAGTCTGCCGCAGTACAACCCATTCCAAAGAAAGGAAAAAAGACAGATCCGTTAAACTATAGACCAATTGCTCTACTTCCGGTGATATCAAAAGTAATGGAAAGTGTTGTGAACAATCACCTAACCAAGTACTTGGAAAAGTACAAAATTATCAACGATAAGCAATACGGATTTCGAAAATATAGGTCAACTGGCGATTTTACTTACATACGTCACTCACTTATGGCAAAAAGCGATTGAGTTGCGGGGTGAAACAAGAACAATTGCCTTAGATATATCTAAAGCATTCGACAAAGTTTGGCATGAAAATCTGCTCAACAAGCAATGGGATTATCGCCGAAACTTTGCACTTGGTTTGAAAGTTACCTAAAGGACAGATCCATTTATGTTGCACTGGATGGCCAGAACTCCAACTCTTACCAATTAAATGCTGGTGTGCCACAGGGAGCAATCCTTTCGCCAACCCTTTTTCTGATTTACATAAATGGCCTCATAGATAAAACAGTAAATCCACTTTATTGCTTTGCAGACGATGGCAATGTAGTCTCCTCACTCATACCACCCACAGGTCTTTCCGCACGTGAATTCCATCATCTTAGACTAACTCAAATATCGCAGATAAATAACGACCTGGAGATAATAGAGGACTGGGGAACAAAAACCTTGTACAGTTCAACGCGCAGAAAACCCAAGCAGCTCTGTTTTCAAAAAAGACCAGCACCGGTGAGCCAAACATCATGCTATCTGGAAGTGCTGTCACATTACAGAGTCAGTTGAACATCTTGGGGGTTACTGCAGAGACCAACATGTCTTGGCACAGTCACGTGGCAGATATTGCTAAAAAGGGCGTCCCAAAAGCTGGGGGTGCTATTTCGTACAAGACATCTGTACACACCAAGCCAATTGCTGACACTCTACAAAGCCCAGATTCGACCAACTATGGAGTACTGCTCACATATATGGAGTGCAGCACCCAAACATACCTTAATGCTTTTGAACACCGTGCAAAAACGAGCTATCAAGCTGATCAATGACCCCGCACTTACTCGTAACTTGGATGGTCTCGAACATCGCAGGTCTGTGGGCGATTTATCTCTCTTCTACAGGTACTATCACGGAAAATGCTCTGAAGAGTTGGCACGTATGATTCCACCGAGAGTAGCGCCTACCAGGCGTTCCCGTCAAACAGACGGTAACCATGAATTTACTGTCAAACTAGAGGCACCAAGAACCTCATTATATCAGAATTCATATCTCTGGAGAACAGCATCGCTGTGGAATAAACTCCCTGCGACGGTTTTTCCTGCAGGTTACAACCTGAACCGTTTCAAGACCAACATACACCGACATTTCCGCGCACTCGCCGCTTCTCGAGCGTGATAGGACATTTCCTTGCGAGTGCGCATATCCGTAAAAAAAAAAAAACACGGTGTCATGAGAGTCTCCTATTCCAGATAAGGTAGATTCTTTATGGTCAAAGTTATCGAAGGCTCCAATCGTAAATGATCAGTCTTGAAATGACTGGGAATCGGCACTTCATGAGGAGCCTGCTTAAGAGCATATTGTGCAAGGTTATGATGGTGACGGATCACTTCGTTTTAGCTGACACTTACACCTACATGGTTCAAGCTTTTTAACAATGTTTTGCTTTTAGATTTGTCATGTACTGCTTCTCCTATAATCAGTGGCGTATCCAGCCTGAGGCTCTGGGCGGGGCAGACTAGATGCCCGCCGAAGGCGGAAAGTTTTTTGAGGTGTCACGCCCAAAAGTCGTTAAAATCACATATTTTGATGGCATATACGCGCTTTTAATACTTTGATAATAGGATAAAATAGTTATTTTCCTAACAAGTGCGCAAAGTGATAATTTCCCGCACGAAAAAGCAGTTAGACGGATAAGCTTTCAATGCGCGAATGACACTATGCGCAAGTGAGGTCTATAAACCTAGCAGTCCCAAGGTGGAAAAAAACTTCGGGAACATATAATAATTAGGTGCTTTTTAGGTGCCTAATTGAAAATTAGGTGCTCCTTTAGTTTCTGAAAAAATCAAAAAAACTAAGGGACTGCTAGGTTTATAAAAGCTAGCAGTCCCCTATAGTAAAAAATATTTTCTCAAATTTTTTCTTTGTAGCAGAATTAGGTGCTTTTTAGGTGCTCCTAAATAGTCCAAGAAAAAATAGAATTGATAAATCATTAACTGAGTTACAGATTTTTTTAAAATTATTAGGGGACTACTGGCTTTACGTTTACAAGTTGGTGTGTCAGAATGGAAAAAAAACTTCGGGATCTATATAATAATTAGGTGCTTTTTAGGTGCTAATTAGGGCCTCTAATTAAAAATTAGGTGCTCCTCTGATTTTTGAGAAAATCAAAAAAAACTAAGGGATTGCTAGGTTTATGAAAGCTAGTAGTTCCCTATAGGTAGTGAAAAATATTTTTCCAAAATTTTCTTTTGTACCAGAATTAGGTGCTTTTTAGGTGCTCCTAAATAGTCGAAGAAAAAATAGAATTGATTAATTATTAACTGAGTTACAGATTTTTTTTAATTATTAGGGGACTGCTAGCTTTACGTTTACATGTTAGTTTGTCAGAATGGAAAAAAAAACTTCGGGATCTATATAATAATTAGGTGCTTTTTGGGTGCTAATTAGGGCCTCTAATTAAAAATTAGGTGCTCCTCTTGTTTTTGAAAAAATCAAAAAAAACCTAAGGGATTGCTAGGTTTATGAAAGAGTGAAAAATATTTTTCCAAAATTTTCTTTTGTAGGGGAGAACCACCTACAGTGGCTAGGCTTCAACAGCGGCCATTCGCTAATAACTACTTTATCAACTACTTATAGAGTAGTGCTGCCATCTTTACAGTATAAGGATTATTGTCCGTACTAAAGAATGTTTGGGTTAGAAATGTAAGCAGTTCCATTTTGTGTGCGGTAGAGTGTGTATGTCCTTTTCTTATACCTAAACTTGCATATGCAGGTGGGTTTATTTCCAATTTTGTCCGGAATGCTTTATAACATTATTTATGTAATATTTTCATAATAATCTACTGCATGTAAAGAACGTTTTTCGCCTATAATATATTCTAAAATATTATGGTTTGCAATTTTTTTGAAAGAAAATTTCAGCAACGGGGTTTCTTCAAAACTGGCCAGGTTAATATTTCCCTACAGTGGCCACTACTTATGATATAATATTAGTAGTGGCTACTGTTAAAATCGAGTTTCTTTTTCAGCATTATGGAGAAACTACAAAAAAAATAGAAGCAATACTGGAAAAACTCTTGCCGAAACTATAAAAAATGCTCTCACCGCATATTTGAAGGTGGTTGGAGTGTAAAACGGGCAGCTTTTGAATTTGAAATTTCGAGAACCACTTTGAGACGCTACGACACAAAATGTAAATATATGGGAGTTAACAATTATAAGCCAGAATCGGCGGAGAAGGGGCAACAAGATAAATAAAACATATTTTTCAAGACGTTCAAGATTCAATTGATTTGAAAAGCAGTGGCCATTGTTGGAATATGGGGTGGCCAGAGTAGCCTACCAGTTCCAACAGTGGCCACATTTTGAGAATTAAGAAAAAAGGAGTGTAATTTTTTGTAAATATTTTTTTGCATAATTCATATAGGATGCCTTTTAGACAAATAATTAAAGTATCTAAAATAAATTTCTGAACAATAAATTGACCAAAATGGGCAAGATACAGCAATAAAAGTAAAAATGTGGCCAGTGTAGGTGGTTCTCCCCTACCAGAATTAGGTGCTTTTTAGGTGCTCCTAAATAGTCGAAGAAAAAATGGAATTGATTAAATATTAACTGAGTTACAGATTTTTTTTAATTATTAGGGGACTGCTAGCGTTACGTTTACATGTTGGTGTGTCAGAATAGAAAAAAATCTTCGGGATCTATATAATAATTAGGTGCTTTTTAGGTGCTAATTAGGGCCTCTAATTAAAAATTATGTGCTCCTCTGATTTTTGAGAAAATCAAAAAAAACTAAGGTTTATGAAAGCTAGTAGTCCCTTATAGTAAAAAATATTTTTCCAAAATTTTCTTTTGTATCAGAATTAGGTGCTTTTTAGGTGCTCCTAAATAGTCCAAGAAAAAATAGAATTGATGAATTATTAACTGAATTACAGATTTTTTTTTTTAATTACTAGGAGACTGCTGGCTTTGCGTTTACATGTTGGTGTGTCAAAATGGAAAAAAACTTCGGGATCTTACAGTGTCATTACTTAAGTGTGCAACGTATGGGATTTTTTTTAGTAATAGCACAATCAAAATATAAACAAGGCCAAACGTTGGTGCATGTCTGATAATCATATTAGGTGCACTTAGAATAGTTGCAGTCAAACAGCATATAGGGTAGCTCAAAAAATATCAAAATTGTAGTAATATTTACTTAAATAAAATAAAACTTCTGCACTTTAGGGAGATTTTTTTTAATATGCATATTATGATTAGTAATGTTTTAACTTGTTAAAAAAACAAAATTGCGACATTTTAAAGTTGTGTTGAATATCATTGCAACAAACATGAATTTTGTGATTCCATAAAAAAATGAAAATCTAAGTTAATTTTACAAATATGCTTGAATTTGAACAAAGATATGTAAAATTGATTTGATTTTAATTAATTTTTGAAAGTATTAAGGGCGAAAATAAAAAATAAAAAAAATATAGAAATTATAGATTTTTTTCAAAAAAAAAAAAAATTAAAAAAATCCTAGGAGGCTATGTTTTGGTATTTAGGCATCATAATTTTTAATTCCAAACAATTTTTCTCTATAACATTTTGCTGAATTCTCTAAAAAAAGGGTATGTACTTTACAGTACAAATTTGATATTGTTTCAACTACCCTGTATGCTGTTTAACTTGTAACCATTCTAAGTGCACCTAATATGATTATCAGACATGCACCAACTTTTGGCCTTGTTTAGGTATATTTTAAGTAGCACCTAAAAAGCACCTAATTATTATATAGTTCCCGAAGTTTTTTTCCACCTTGGGACTGCTAGGTTTATAGACCTGCGCAAGTGTTGGGAACAGTACTTTTTCTATGAGTATTTGAAGATTTGCGTAGCATCCACGGGAGTTTTACCTAATATTCTTAAATGTTTCCAGTTATTCAAAATTGGTCATTTTCTCTCTTGGTTGAATGTGTTCTGTTTTCAATTTTTTTTTTTCAGTGATCAGCATGACTTTATTTACAACAGTGGTTGTGCTAGCGAGGTTTACTTGAGTTTTGTTATTCCTGCCAAATTTTGAGACTAAACTTACCAGGATGATATTTTCTCATGTGACTTTTTAAATTATTTCACATAGCAACAAGTATAGTATTTCCAAACTCAATTTGAACAAGGTACCAACTGATGGCTGACTGGTCACCGAAAATTTCCATGAGAAATGCACTGCCACTAGTCAGGCACCAGTTATAATTTACGTTCACCTTGTTCCAATTGACTTTGGAAAAACTATACAGCAGTTCCCAAAATATCCTATCCATTCGGGCTTGCATTATCATAGATCTTGCTTTGTCCATTGGTGTCTGATTTATTCTTTCCGCAACACCGTTACGTTGGGAAGTATATGGAAAAGTATAACTTACTGTCCAACTTTTATGATTGGATACCTACTCCAAAGGAATGTGAGTTGTAGGCTCCTCACGCCAATGGTCGCCTGACCTCACATCTGTTTTCACTGGATTTTTCCTCCCATCGCTCCTCATACGGAAAATGTCAAGTTAAAAAAGCTAAATACCTTTTTAGAACAAAAATAACAAAAAGATCTTCATTTTGAAAATTAGTTGTTTATCCAGAAACCCACGAAACATTGAAAAATCTAGTATAAATCACTGATCTCGTGTAAATACGATAATTATGCAAAATAAAAACGAGTAGGTACGCTGAGTTTCCGTGCGCAAAGTTGAACTTTGCGCACGCGAAAGAGTGTGCAAAGTAATAAACTTTGCGCATGCGAGTAGAAAAAAATATTTTTTGTTATATGAGATATTTTTATGGACTAAAAGAAATAAAAGGTTGTTGCTCTGGGGGGGGGGGGGGGCAAGTGCTCCCTTTGCCCCCCCCTGGATACGCCACTGCCTATAATCATATGCAACGGTGTTTTTTTATTTCCTCGATACATGTTGTAGTAGATTATTTGCAATAACGATTGTGCCTTAAGACGCCACTTCTGTGAATTCTTCGTATTGTTCAAATATTCATCCTCTTCTATTTTATTGATATCTTCCTCCTCCATGAAGTTTGAATCTATATCAAATAATGTACTGAAAAATTGTATGAAAACATGAGGTATTTTACTTTTACTTCAAGAGCTAAGAAGATCTGGAGCTTTACCAAATTTATCGGTTAGGCCAAAGTCTAGCTTCTGCAGTGATTCTTTCAACGAAAAGGCACATTCTGTTACAGGATTGCAACTTCTCACAACGTTGCTACGTCTTCCGTTCTGAGTGCTGCTGAAAAAAACCTGAGTGGTTTGTTTGCCTCTTTAGGTTTTGCAAACGTTATTTCATTCCCAAAGTAATCACACAATAATTTCAGTTCCTTGTTACGGACTCTCATGGCTAACTGAGAGTGTATCCGTAACCTTCATCTAGTCCAGCTTTGATATCATTAGCCATACGAGAAAACGCTGCCACCCTTCCAGAAGCTTGAGGTGTGCTCTTGTTCCCCTCCTCAAGTTACCGTTTATATCTCAGTAAATAACCAGAAATATAATTGTCATGACAGAATATAGAATTGAAAAACACAACAAAATAGTGCTATAAACACATCAAAATTGTGATTTACAGTTTAAGCAAAGTGGGGAAAACTGTTGAGTGAACCTCAAGAATTGTAAACTTTATAGTAAATTAGGTTAAAACAAAATTGTTAATTAGTCTTACTGACTAGATTGTTTAATTAGTCTTACTGACTAGATTGTAATGTAATAAACACAATGTGTTTGACAATTAAAAAAAAAAAAAAAAGAATACAGAATATTTCGGCACCAAAAACCCTCGACTCATCTTCCAAATCATAAATGCGTGTAAAAACATCATCTTTGAAGTATAACGTGGCTGTTAAAAACTCCTTAGCTCTTGGCGACTCACTGACTTTAAACGTGTCGAAAATGCGCTTATGTGATTTCTGGTTACATATATAATATATGAACGGTCTCGATACTTGATACTTCATAAGGAACTTTTTATTAGAGTATTGTTTGTAGCACTCATTATTTATATGGTATTAAAAATACTGCTTCCTCACTTAATGAGCTCAATCGCTTGGTAACAATGTCATTTCGTACTTTCGCAGCTGCCCTGATTCTTTCGCGGCCATTTTCCGTACTTCCACACTATTATCACGTTGATTACAGATTTTGCATATTTTATCACTTGCTTTAATAGTATATTAAGCACCAAGTTTAGTAAAGTAAGGTTTTTACCAATTGAGTGTGGCCAGTTTTGTCTACGAGGGAGCGAAGCGAGTGAGTGCTCTAAGGCCTCACGAAATTGGTAAAACTCTTTGCTAACGCGTTGCTTACCCTATTTCATCGCATTTTGTCTTCAAATCGTTAAAAATATGTTTTCACTTTTGACATGACATTAAAATAATTTTTGAAATGACATTCACAACAGACGGTGGCCTAGGAACCTCTAAAAATTATAAGGGAATAGTTTTACCTAACAAATGCTGAAAGTGATACTTTACCGCACGCAACAAGCCGTTAAGGGTGGTAAAGGCACTTTCCGCATGTGCTAGGTACAAAATTTTACCTATGAGCATCTACATCTCCAAAAAAAGGCAATAATAAAATTAATTAATTAATCAGATTATTTAATGAAATAAGATTAGATTTAGATTTTGATCAAAAATCCATTTTCTGAAAAAGAAAGGATTTTTAATGGTAAATACCAAAGTCTACTTTACCGCATACTATGCGGTAAAGCTAACTTTACCGCACACTTTGAAGTCCACTTTACCGCATACTATGCGGTAAAGTTAACTTTACCGCACACTATGCGGTAAAGTAACTTTACCGCATAGTGTGCGTTAAAGTGCTACTTTCCATTTGCAAATAAGTGCGGTGAAGTGCACTTTACCGCACGCTCGTAGGTAAATGATCAAAAAGAACAGGTATTAAACAGGTAATGGTTGCTATCTGGTAAAGTGTTGCTATCTTGGTAAAGTGGCCACTCATTTCTAAATGCAGTTATGTCTCACATTACTGTCAAAAAAGCAATAAAGTATATTGAACTATCTTTTCTCGTCAGTTTTATGCCATCCATATCTGCATTTCATTTAAGATTTGTTCGGGTTTGAAAAAAGGGTTTATTGATGATACTCGAGCCGTTGTCATTTTGTTGAATGATAAACTAAGCGATTGTTTTAGTTGGCGGTGGCAACCGTAACCTGTATAACGAACAAATAGGAATGGGTTCCGTTTCCAAACATGGTTAACCGGTCGGTACATCGTCGGTTGACAGTGGTTTCTGAAAATTTCTGTTTCATACGAAACGCTTTGACCCTTCAACGATATCCGGTTGAATCGGTGACAAGTTTGACATAACCATTTTCAGCAACCGCGTTCCGCAATACCGGTTTTTCAGGCAACCGGCATTTACGGAACGTTTAACCGTAACCAAGGTTGAAAACGGAACCCGCTCTAAATAAAAGAATCGTAAAATTATGAGGGGTTGATAAAAGAGGGGGTAAGTATGCTCTGGTGGTAAATCGGTCCTAGGGGAAGGGGGAAAATGGGCTTTGGAAAGTAATGGATAATTCCGACAACAATATTTTGTTTCTTATCAATAATACCTGTTTTACCTAATATTTCCAATATTTCTCCAGATTCTGGAGAAAAGGAGGAATAGGGGGGTTAAGGGGAGAAATAATTGCCCCTCCCGGTAGAACCTTCGACAATAAAAGTGAAAATTTCATAGAAATTAATGATATATTGTCATAAATATGGCCAGCTTTGTGTTAGCACGGCCGCCATCTTAAATGACGCCATATTTGGAAAATGTACCAGGTGGTGGATGTCTACCCAAACTCAAAACACTTACTTACACACCTATTAACCATTCCGGAAAAAAAAATCTCCCTACGCAAACTTTCCTACAGGACTGCAGTCAGGTCCAGGATTATTAAATGGCAAGACTGATGAATGAATATTAGTGTTTTAGAGGATGCCGAGGAGGATGGCAAAACAATGAGCATTGAAGCCCTCAACACCAGCACCATCTTTGCTGGACAAGTCACCTCGTCCGTATGCCCGAAACACGTCTTTCACGACAGATTCTCTACAGTCAACTGGAAGAGGGAAAACAAAATAAATTAGGTCAATAAAAACTCTGCAAAGATGTTCTTAAGGAAAATATGGCATAGTGCCGCATCGATACCAGCAACTGGGAGTAGACGGCAAATGATAGGACCGCAAACTTTTGAAGAACAGATACTGGGTTTGTCAAGACTGAGACATCAGAAAACGCACAATCGAAGACAATAGTATGGGATAGAAGATAATCATACTCGATATCGAGTGACCGCCTATGATGATATAAATTCCAGCTCTCACGCCACTTCGCATTTTCGAATTTCGATCCATGTGCAAACCATCGTTGGCTCAAAATTGGATCCACCCTTCTAATACTATAGTACCCGGATTGTCCGTTCCTATTTTGTTGACTCTATATGAGCTCTGAAGCAAATAGTCCATGTTGTCGACTAAAGATTATAGAACCTCAGCTTGCAGCAAACCCTATTCTGTCTGATGATAGATACCGAGTAGAAAGTTCTAGCACTCCGGTAGTACTGCACGCGTGAGATTTAATGCGTCCAATTTAAATTGCACATAGATTGACTCAGATTGTATCTATTATATCCTCCGCCTGTTTTATCTTCGTACGCTACCAGAAATTAAGTCTCTTTCCACGGATGTATTTCGAAATATCTGTGAGAATACAAAAAACATCAGTTTTCCGACTCGTTAGCTCAAAATTATTCGTGGATGGAATTCCAAAGAAAAAAAACTCAATTTCTGTTTCTTCGCCTTCGCTCCGACTCTGCTATGCGACAAAACCGGATATTGCAGTAGCCAAAGCGATCAATCTGAATTTTTACAACGAATATGTGTTATTAGCTAATGGGCTTGAATCACAGATATCAACACAACCTGACAGTCTGACGTCCCCAGATCAAAATTTAATGCTTGGTCAACGTCCTACGTTATATCCCTGTGTAATGCAGGTCGGCAAGAACAAGTACCTGAACTCGTCCATTAATTGAAGTAAAATTTCTTACTTGCTGTATTAGGTACAAGAATGACAATAACACAAAAAAATTACCGAGATAATATAGGTGGAAAATTTTTCTGGAAAAAAATATACTTCGCATAATTTTTTTTCATGTTGTTCAGGTGCACTTTATTGAACGCAAGTCATTAACATCTTTTATACCGAACTACCAATAAATAAGCACCCCTCGGTCAAGAGTGATTTACCAAAATATAAATCGCCAACTGGCGTGGCCCTTTGTTCAATAAAAACAATTTGAGCTAAATTCGAAAAGTCCGCTGTGGATTTGTTTTTTTAGCGGCAACTTTTAGGAACTTGTACCATTAAATAAATTCTCCATAGTTAATGAACCGTCACTGATTTTCGATGGTAAAATGCGATTTAAAACACATGCCAAACTTGTGTAAAAAAAAAAAAAAACTTTTCCAGCAGAAAAGTTAGGGCAGAG
Source organism: Ceutorhynchus assimilis (assembly GCA_917834065.1). Taxonomy (NCBI): domain Eukaryota; kingdom Metazoa; phylum Arthropoda; class Insecta; order Coleoptera; family Curculionidae; genus Ceutorhynchus; species Ceutorhynchus assimilis. Next base: position 9,810,145 of record OU892278.1, on the reverse strand, counting down.
CAGATGTGGTTTGGTTAAAGTGGGTGCCCTATAAAAAAAAGGAGAACAAGAGTTTTATACATAAAAAAAAAGAATGTTAGACTTCTTTTCAATAAATAATATCTTATTTTCATTTGGTGAATATTTATACTTAATATTTAATGCATAATAGTAGTTTTCCTAATCAGTGCGCAAAGTTATGTTTTCCCGCACGCGAAAGCAGTTAGACGAACGACGCGAAGCGGAGTTCGGATAAGCTTTAAGTGCGGGAAAACTACTTTGTGCACAGGTTAGGAACAATATAACAAAAGGGGCTCCCGCGGGACTCCGACCCCTAATATGAGGCCCTCGCAGCCAAATATAGGGTTCCGCCCCCCAAATATAGGGCTCTCGTGGGGCTTCGCCCCCTAAAAAGGGGCCACCGCGGGGCTGTGCCCCTCAAAAAAGTAGCTCCCGGGGGCTCTGCCCCCAAAATATGGGGCTCTCGCAGGGCTTTGTCCCCCAGATAGTGGGTCCCCAGATTTTATTATGGGTACCAGAAAAAAAAGTGTGCGGGAAATTTTTTTTCCCGCATAGTGTGCGCAAAGTAGTTACTTTGCGCACACTTTTGGGAAAGGGCTTCTTTGCGTACGCAAAAATGTGCGCAAAGTAGTTACTTTGCGCACACTCGTAGAAAAATATTATAATGTAGGCTAACTAAACACATTATGTATTAAATAAAGAATGAAGGCTTTTACAGCCAGTCAAATCTAGTGGAAAAGTTTTTTCCGGGCTATAATGCCGTGGTCCATTAGTATTTCTACCTAACGTTTCGTCTACTGCTGCGGTAGACATCTTCAGAGGCGGTGTTGAGTCTGGTCGAAGGGAATGACATGGTTTGTTTGTGTAAGCACATGTTTGGCAATTGCTGATCTATCTATTTGTCCTTGGCAACAGTTTCTTTTATGCTCTTTGATCCTGGTATTGATAGAGCGTTTGGTTGTTCCTACATAGACACATCCACAAGAGCAGGAAATTCTATAGACGCCAGCCGTTTCAAGAGGTGCCCTAGGATCCTTGGCCGATCTTTGACTTTGCTGAATTGTTCTTGTGGGCTTGTAGATAGGCTTTACGTTGTGTCTTTCTAGCGTTCGTCCTATGCGTGACATTTTTGATATAGGGAAGAAAGGCTCTCCCTGCCACCTGTGCTGGTTCCTTGTTATTTGTGCGCTGTTGCTTCGGTCTTATGGCTCTATTTATCTTCTGCTTGGACGAGATGCAACATCTAAAATCAGCACTTGAAGGAAATGGGTACAGAGAAATGACGAATTTTGAAAACAAATTAAGTTTAAAACTTTCTTCATGAAGCATCATAATGAAGTTGCTAACAATGGTAGGTGAGATACTTTCAGTAATTTTGTCACGACCGAGGTGTTTATAAAAAGTGGTTATTTGATCGAAAATAATATTTATAATGTTTTTCTTTTTTTAAAGTCCTTGCGTTTCATACATATATCGCTGAAGGCATACAAGCGCATCACGCACCTCCTGGAAAACCTAGCGAAAAAGAACGGTGCGTCAGTACCTTTTCCTGGCTTTGGGCTGGTGCGAACCCACCACCAATCGGCGGTTCCTTTCGCAAAAGATTTTCGCGACCGTTGAGTTTTTCCTCCGTTTTTCGCCGCTTAACAATTGATCGTGTGTTTAAGTCTACAAGGGGCGTCCCAACGTTACAAGACCACACAAGCCAAATTGGGAAAGCGACAAACAACCTTATTGCATGACCTCACTTCATTTCTAATTTTTTCGTGTAATAATGACGCAATATTCGCCATATAGTCTACTAATAACGCATTTTTAAGTATCTTCGAAGAAGTTTTACAAACTGTAAAGTCATTAAAATATAAATTGCTACTAAATGGGGACTTCAACATTAACTTTGATAGTAGGGCTGATGAGAAAATACAACAATTCACAGACCTAATAAATTCTTATGGTCTTGAAATAATGATAGACTCTCCAACGCGAGGCCCATCGTGTCTGGATAACATTTTTCTAAATTTTCCTGGTTCTAAGGCATACACACTCGACCTCAATATTTCTGAGCATTTGGCTGTGGTGGCGGAGATACCTTGTGGAATAGATGTGGATAAGGGTACAACAGTCCACACTTCACGGCCCATCACACAGCAGGGTATGTTCCGACTCCATGAGCTTGTTAGTGCCATAAATTGGGACTTTATTGTTTCTGACTCTATGGGGACAGAAGATAAATTCACATTATTTACTACGTTTCTGAAAAACAACATCGACTTGGCATTTCCTGAGATGGAGGTGAGACAGAATAACAAAGGTCCAAATATAAAATGGTTCAATAATCAATTATATGAACAAAGAGATCTATTGCGTATTGTTTCAGGGGCTGCTAAGCAGACAAACCGGCCAGACCTGATTGAACTAGAAAGAAAAATTAAAAAATCCTACCGGGTCACTCTGAAAAAAGCCAAGCTGAATGCAAACAATGCTTACTTGCAAAACCATTATTTCAACCCTAAAGCGGTCTGGGATGTAGTTAGAGAAAACTCGAATATTTCCAAACAAAAAAATCAAAAAGTAAAAAACTGTTTCTCTCCAGATGATTTTAATAATTATTTTTCTAGTATAGCCTCAGAAATCATTCGAGACCTGCCAAACAGCCATACCTCTCCTGAGAACTATGTTATTAATTTCACCTCCAAGATATGTCTACCAACTCAAAAATTTCAGTTTCTCGAGCTCAGTATAAACGAAGTTAGGGATATAATAAAGCAGCTAAAAAACAAAAAAAGTAAAGATTTTTACGGATTTAATGCAAAAATTGTCAAATCCTTAGCGAGTATAATTGTCTACCCTCTCACGAAACTATTAAATATGTGCATTCGGGACTCTCTATTCCCATCTATCCTAAAAATAGCTCGTGTGGTACCCATTCATAAAATGGGTCCAGAGGATGGGCTTAATAATTATCGACCTATTTCCATTGTGCCAGTGTTCTCAAAAATTTTTGAAAAAGCACTTAAAACAAGAATAACAAATTACTTTGAGAATTTCATAAATCTGTCAAAACTGGTATTCCAACAATAAATTGACATGTTTTGATAGTTGATTTGAACCAATCAGATTGTAATTACGCGATAATTTGCACTAGTGCAAATTATCAGATAATTGCATACTAACTGGTGCGAAAACTGGTATCTTGACATTTTTTGACAAAAAATTTAAATTTTTGATTTATGAAATTCTCTCATTAAATACAACTCGTGCAATGGAAATATATGTATAATTTTCGACAAATTTGCACTCATGCGTTTTTAACTGAAAAAGAGCACGAGTGCACGTAGTGCACGATGGGAAGTCAAAAATTCTAGAAGATTGTCAGCAAAGCAATAGCATATATTCGCGCTAATGACACAGAAAGCCTAAGAAACTTTAAGATAAAGTAGGTAGCCATCCAATGCTCAGGTAGAACCATTTAGACAAAAATTACATCTCACTTTAATCAATAAACTGGGAAAATTTACTTAATGGATAGGGTTGCAAGTACCTATGGTATTAATTTTTCTTGAATTTTAAGTTTAGAGACCATTGCTGACAATATTTTGCATTTTTAGGTAGACCTGCGATGGTGTGTACGTCTCGATAATATGAACACGTCCGGTTTTTTTGTGTTCACACTAGCGCGAGTCTACTGTACTTTGAAAAATTGGCTGACATTTTCATTATATTCAACGGAATTGAATTCCACTTGACTTAGGGCCGGTATTATAAAACACTGAACCGATGGTAGAGTTTCCAGTTCCAACCTTCGGTTGAATCCTATCAATTTGCATGGAGTCAACCGAAGTTTGAAACTCAATCATCGATTCAGTGCTTTATAATACCGGCCATTGGAAAATTACCTTAACAAATGATGCGGACAGTGAATTTGTTACGGAAAAAAATACCATAATTTTTAACAAATATCGATATCAAATAAGTACGTTAAAATGCTCAAAAAGGGGCGTGGCACCGAAAAAAATTAGCCTACGGCGGTTGCCTGCGGCGCTAATGGAAATGGTCTTATTATAATACTGCCCCCCCCCCCTGTGAAACGTAACGACGCCTATGCCGACATCGGAAACATAGATTCCAAATCTGAGAAAAAATGTGAAAGCATGCTAAACGAATTTTCAGATAGAATTTCTTCTTCCCTTAAAACCTTAGGAAAGACGAATACAATTGAAATCGAAATAAGACGTACCACTGAAGGGCCAGTTGTTTCCCATCCACATAGAATGCCAGAAACAGAGAAGAAAATTTTAAAAAGACATGATTGCTGATCTCTTGGAGAATCGTAATATAAGGGAATAACATTCGCCCTATTCTAGTCCTGTTATTCTCGTGAAAAAGAAAACGAATGACTATAGAATGTGCGTTGACTTTAGGAAATTGAATGCGATTACTATCAAAAACAAATATCCGTTGCACCTGATTGAGGATCAGGGTCCGGATCTCGAATCCACGATTCAATAGTATCGTCTATGTAATTTATATGAACGATACTATCGAATTGTGGGTTCGGTATCCAGGTCCAGATCAACAGATTAGGAGGTAGTAAATTTTCCATTACCTTGGATCTCACATCAGTATATTACGAGGTACCAATGAAAAGAAAACTCGATAGAAAAAACTGCATTTGTGACAACAAATGGTCATTTTGAGTTCCGCTTTTGGATTAACAAACGCCCCAGAAGTTCTCCAGTACTTGATAGACAAGGTATTAGGTAACCCCAAAAAAAGTATTGCATTTCCTTACATGGATGATATTATTACACCAAGAAAGAGCATTGAAGAGGGGTTAGAAAGACTTCGCTTAGTCCTACAAAAATTAAGAGAACACAACCTTACATTGAAATTAGCTGAATGCTAATTTTTCAAAGAGACTGTTTCATATTTGGGACGTGAAATAAGCATCAGTGAAGTGAGCCTAGGAAAAAGCAAATTGAATGCCGTTTTGGAAATGCTTGGACAAAAAACGGTAAAACAAGTACGCCAATTTTTAGGTCTCTAGATATTTTCGGAAATTTATCCAAAATTATGCATTTATTTCAGAACCTTTGACAGAATTTGTTCGGAAAAATACTGAATGGAGCTGGAAAACACCACAAAAAGAAGCATTCATTCAATTTTTAATCCATTATGGCGGACTAAATTGCACACTTATGCAAGTTCGATCGGAGTTGGAGCAATATTATTACAATTTTATGAAAACCAAAAACGTCAAGTCGTATCTTATTTCAGTGAAATGACAACAAATGACTAACGTCATTACAATCCAGGAAAATTACTGGTTTGCGAAAATGAGAAGATTTGTGACTAAATAAAGTTTGTTTGAATTGTGCCTACTACAATAAATCACATTTGATTAAACAAGGACAGCTACATAGAATCAATAAAGCGGCAGTACTATTTCACATCCTAAATATTGATCATGTTGGACCCTTTGTAACAAGAAGGAGGAGAAATAAATTCCTGTTAGTAATTGTTGATGCATTTACGAAAATTTGTGTTTTGGAACCAGTGCACGACCAAAAGACCAAACACGTTACAGAAGCTCTAATGAATCTCATACATTTATTTGGCGTACCCCACCGAATAATAAGTGACAGAGGATCTGCCTTTACTTCAAAGTCTTTCAAGATATTCTGTCGCACTTACGGTATTAAACACATCCTTAATTCAGTAGCTACTCCACGAGGAAACGGTTAATGGGAACGATACAACAAAACTATAGATAATGCTCTAGCTACGTCAGCAGTTGAGAACGAGCCCGAAAAATGGGCTCGTTTCGTAGAACAAATCCAATGTTCCCTAAATATTTCATTTAGCAAACTCCAATGGAAGCCTTGATAGGAGGTAACTCCAAAAATATATCTGAGGTATGGATAATCAACGATATCCAAGATGAAATTAAAAGACTTGGATTTAAATTTATTACAAGATCAAATATCCAAACGCACGGACGACCAAATGAAAAAGAAAATACAGTATCACAGAAGAAGAAGAGAACCGACGAACTACAATGATGGTGATCTAGTCTTAGGGCGCATAACGAGTGAAGACGCGACTAGATCCAGTAGAAAGTTACTTCCCACATTTAAAGGTCCATTTCGAGTTAACAGAGTACTTATGAACGACAGATACGAAGTTGAAGACCTCCTTCGAGAAACTGCCAAACGCAAAGAACAAACGGTGGTCGCTCCAGAACTTATGAAAAATCGGATTACGTTCCAAAACGAAAATATGTAAGTACGAATACGCATATTAACGATTTATTTTAGATCAACGGATTTTCAAAAACCAACGGGTCTCCAGAGATCGGCGGATCTATATCACAAAAACGGATTAAAATGGAAGATCTTCAAAGACCAGCGAGTCTCCAGAGATCGACGGATCTCTAAGGATCGACGGATCTCTGTCACAAAAAGGAATTATAGTTATTGAAGATCAACGAATTTTCATAGACCAACGGGTCTAAAGAGATTGACGGATCTCTGTCACAAGAACGAATTATAGTTATTGAAGATCAACAAATTTTCGAAAGCTATGAAAGTTTTTTGCTTAGCAATTTCGCGACTGACATTTTTGACAATACCACTCGCCTGACGGCTCGTGGTTTTGTCAAAAATTTCATGAGTGAAATTACCAAAAAGCAAAAAACTTGAATAAAACCAAGAGAATAATTTTGCCTACATAATTTTTTCTTGAGTGGTATTCGGCTGGACTATTTCACGAGAAACACAAGCCAAATTTTCATTTGGAAAATTTATTTTCTTTAGGTGACACTTGTCAAATTCAATAGTTTTTCACTCTAACCACACAAAATGTTGCCGCTGAAAAACCATCATGTTGGTTTTGCCCAGGTAGGAACAGGTAGAAGTTTTGTCAGTAGGAAGCCAGCCGTTCCTATGACATTTTGCCAATGTAAAACACTCTATTGTCATTTACTGCCGCTTGGATTTGGTTCAACCATAGTGAAATCACAGCATATACAAAAACAATCAGCAGGCTAACTTGAGTGACAGCCCGTGTAATAAAGGAATTCATGGTTGGGATGTCACTAGCGGCCATTTTGGGATACGAAACAGGGCCTGATTAACAATAATTTCGATTTTTTCTTTCGTGTCACAGAGTCATATTGGCTTTAAATAAACTAATTTATTATTACTTACATATAATAATATTTATATTTACTAATTTATTATTATTATTAAATATACAAGAATGTTAACTGATAACACCATAAATGACAACACGAATAAACTAAAGTCACTTTGAAAATCATAACTGAAATTCCGCTCTACACCGCACGCCTATGACTTCCCTCAGAAATAAACAAATAAATTGATATGTCGGCGTCCCTGCCGTTTAATAGCAGGATGGTATCCCCTAATGGCGGCGTGCGCAGAAAAGATGCGCGTGAGAGTTAGCCTGCTGATTGTTTTTGTATATGCTGTGGTGAAATAGTCTGTTGAAAGTCTTACAAAAGTTTAAGTCACACTTATGGTGGACAACAGCTGTTTATGAAAATTGTCAACTGTCAGAACGCAGAGCGGGTGGGTTGTGATTCTCGAACCAAGCTGATTGATTATTTATAGATGCGTTAGTCAGGTTATGTTGTCTTGATCAGGATTATGAAATTGAAATTTTTATTAGCTAATTAATTGTGAAACTAATCAAGTAGTCTCTTATTCAAAGGTATGTTACTTCTCTTGAGGATGACTTGGGCGCTGAGAAAATGGTCACTATTTTCAAGTTCCTTGTCAATCTCAATGTCCTTGAGGAAGTCGAGTCTATTGAAATTCTTTCAAGAAACTGTCCGTTTAAACTTTAAGTTGGACTGTGGATCAAAGATATGTTTGGAGGTGCGGATGTGCTCACCAAATGCTAAGTTGGTTCTAGACGTGTTCATTGATGCGATTTTTCAAATCGCTGCAAGTTCTGCCTATACAGGGTGATTTACGTAGTTCGTAGATTAGATTGCAGGTGGATTAGATCTCTACTAATCAACCTGCAATTTGGAAAACTTCTAATGCACGGGCTACATAAATCACGATGTATAGAGCAATTGCAAGAACCACAAGAGAGTTTGTAAATTCCACTTTTTGTGAGTGGATCCACTTGATATCTTCACATCATCCACATGTTGGCGGGCACAATTATTGACTTTTTTATCGAAAACAGGATCAACATAGGATAAGGAAACAAATTTGAATTTGTCAGTGTTTTGGGCAGGAAAACGTTCTTTATGAAGTTTATCATTTTTAATTTTGTTAATTAAAGTGTTTATGCATTTGGGATCATTGTTGTAAGCCAATTGTTTCAAAATTTTAACTTCTTTATGATAGTCTTCACTCGATAGAGGTAGGTTAAGTAGTGTTATGTTAAATGAACACAACACACAAATATCATCGCCTGCATGGTTCAGAGGTCTCTAATAGAATAGACTTGACGTACTTTGCTATGTAGACACTGATGGAACTGAAAGTGGACTGTATCAAAAGAAGGGCAGTTTAGTTAATAAACAAAGTTTCTTCAAGAGAACTCAATCAGTTATCAATAAATACTGAGGTCGCACAATAACGACAGGATCGAACACGTATTTTAAAATTCTGATAAAAGCGCAGCGCGTCACCGACGTACTACTAGCTTGAATAGAAAGCTCCTGACCTTTTTTCTCGGCTGTCCTTTATTCCCTTGGTTATCCTATGCGTCTCGCACACCCATTTTCATCGGCACACTGTTTTTTTTTTTTTTTTTTCGAAACGAGCTTTCTATTTATAGATCAGTAGTAGTCTAGGAAAATAGTCGAAAAATACATGTATTGCAAAAAAAAAATTCCTACCCAAATGAACTTTTCAGGGATGATAGGGGAAGGGTGGGTGATCATAAAACCGAAAATATCAAACATTCACCCCTCTGGCATTTTGCGTTATAGGGGTTGAAAGTGCGCCATTGGCGATTACTTGGTACCTATTGATTTTACAAAAAAATGTTTCAAATAAAAGATGTGTAACATTATTTGATCTACAATGTTTATCTAAAGATTTTTTTGATTAGGGGCCGTCTGTGGTCATAAGGGCCGTTTGAAATTTTTGAGATTTTGTAATAATTTTTCTAACTTAGAATAGAGTTCATTTGAGCTATCCGAAAATATATAAATTAATTAATTGAGTACCTATTACATACCACGGGACTGAAATAGTGATTTTAATCCCAAAGGTAAGGCTTATTTTTATTTACGCTTCTTTAGACACAATTAATTTTTTTGAAAAATTTAATGAATGACTTCTGGTTTTAAGGACCGGCGAATGTTTTTGACGTCATTAATTTGTTTCATTCAATTATTATTTGTTAAAAAAGGAAGGCAAATGATAACGTAAATACAAACTTTCGTGAAACAAACTTTATCATTGGACACTCATGAATAAAAAAATAATAATAAGTAAAAGTTATAAAGCCTAATTAAACAATTTAGTTTATTCACATGTAACCAGCCATTTTCCAAATGAAAGGTTTTTATTTATTTCACCCCAAACGAATAATAATGTTACAAAAATTCTATTCGCTTTCATTAAAACCTCGTTTTATATCAAAAAGTTAATTAACGCAAAACCTGTAAATGCACCCACGGAACACAAGCCCCATATATCATGGAAATAAACAAGCTTGCCATATTTTATTGCCTTTTAAATTGGAATATGCAAATTTCATATTCCTAGTTTGTATTAAGGAGGATCTATTTATTCAGTGGGAGGCCCACGAATTTCGAAACAGATTCGAGTATAATCCTTAAATAGTTCTGGTTATCTGCTCTGAATAATAAATAAATTTATACGATTTTCATCTCCTAGCTATTATTGTGCAGAAAAAAAAAAACTGGGACAGCAAAATGTATAGCATTATCTCCCAGACTTTAAATTATTTTTAATTCTCTTTATAGTCCACGAGCTACCTATGTTTTGAGCTAAAACAAATTGCATTGCAAACTCAGTAACCGGTAAAACGAGGACAATAAAACATTAAACTAGAAGACTTCTAGAAGATTCACCACATCTTACATTCATTTTAATAAAGCCTCTTTTAAGTGTATTCAACTTTTAGTAGGTTTGATTTGGAATGATTAATATTGCTGTGAATTAGTATACGCGCAGGCTAATCAATTAAAGCATTATCGGGGATCAGAAATTTTGGATTTGGGACATTTGCGGCGGCTCACAGAGATCAATTTATAATGGCTAAGGGATTATATTAAAAATGATTTACAATATCTGTTATTAATATGAAATGGGCTATAATGATTTATAATCTGCAGGCAATATAGCTAGCAAATTCCGAATCAGTAGATTTCCCAGAATAAATTCAACATTTGTTGGGATTTCTAGGGAACCATTTTGCGGCAATAAAGGAAATTTGATGGCGTTTTCTAGGAGAGCAAATTTAGTTGTGTGGAACAGTGGAATATTTCATTGTACAGCGTGGGAGGAACGGGAGTTTTAGGTGCATTGCATTTTTGGAAATGGGACGATTATCTATCAAGTAAACCTACCTAAAATGTAAAATTAGATTTACTGAATGTTTTTGGTAATTCTATGAAAAAATCCTACCTCCGAAAATATATTTTATTCCGGTTGGTTTATTGTGTGACCTATTGAAAGATATTGTATAAACAGCAGTACCTGCCTCTGGGGTGGTTTCTGGTGACAAAGCAAAAAGCCACTATCCAGTTCACTATTTTTCTCCTTGCAGGTTTTCTGCCTGCAAGTTTATTGCTGCTATAAATTTGTAGCGGTTCTACAGTTTGCGATAAAAAAGGGATAATCCACACTGAAAAAAAATCGTCCTCAATATTGACGAATGGCGGTTTTATTTTATTAATTAAATGAAATATTTCATCAATTCAATTGAACAATATTTATAGCCTAATTACTTCGTTCCTCAATGTGACGAATTCATGTTCATTAAAATCATGATACTTATAAATTTTAATTATCAGGCCAGTGATTCTATTTCCTGATTTTATGAATAATCGTTCATTAACCATCATTTATTATAGGTACTGATTATTATCTCTTTTCACAAAAAATTTGTTCATCATGCTTATGAAAATTTCTTCATTGTGTCAATGAAGCTATGCGTCAAATCAATGACCAAGAGTTAATTAATTGATGAATATGTTTCATCAGCTCGACGTCCGTGTTACTGATTTAATGAACAATGAACATTCATAACTTACGAACTTTCGTCATGCTAACGTATAAAATTCATTGAACACCCCCCACTCCAGCTTATCGACAACCACACCCTGAAGCGGAAACGCTCCCATTATTACATTGCCAGAAATCAGTAAAGTACATGTTGGGTATCGATGTAAAGGATGTTGAGAATTTCACATTATCGTATATTTAATACTTTTACAGAGTGTAACACTTTTATTTTACGTAAGAAAAATCAATTACCAAAATGTAACCTTATTTGGATTGCAACCTTAGTTCAACAGAGTTTGTTAAAGTGTCCACGTGCCCGGTTCGTGGATTCGTGCGCCACCAATTTTTGAGACTAAATCGGAAAAGTCCTGCGATGACTGCAGGTTGAACTAAAGTACAAACCAAATTATTATGCCTGAAATGTAAGAAAATAATTGGATAAGCAAAAGGTAATTGGCAATACAACAAAATCAGTATTTATTGAATATTAAGTATTGATTTAGTACAAGTTATGGTGATTAAATAATGATTATGACAAGTATTCAGAGGCTAGTATGACGACTAGCAGGAATAAAGAACCTAAAGGCTTCCTCATAGTCAGATTTAAGAAAACTGTCTGTCGGTATTGATATGTATGAATACCTATGTAAGCAGAGAACTATACTTAAAACTAAAATAACCAATAAGTGCGAATTAACACACACCCAGCGTCAGTGATCACTCCGCAAATAAATGGGGTCAAATGTTTACTTAAATGTGAGTAACTAAAGTTACCTAAGCCATATACGATATTTTAAAATAATTAATAAAAAAAATTACACTAAACTACTTAGCTTTATGCCGACAATTAACAATGGGTCTGGGATTTCACACTCGTACCAGATGATCTATCTCATCAATGAAAACTAGTTCGCCGAGTCTTTGCTATTCAGATACAGTGGTGGGTACTGCATACCATCAAAACATCCACTGAGTTGCGTTATCGAAAACGGTAGCATAAAACCGTACCATAAGACCCTCGTGGATTTTTGAGGGTCACAGCTCAAAGGTTGAAGGTGAACGGAAGGTCATGGAACTCTAATTTCACCTACGCTGGCTGATCCAATTTGGAAGTTCACAATAACGAGCAACAATAAAATCAAGGCTCTAAGAGTCTAGGCTCAAACAATTCAATCCAAGCGACGTGATGTGATATTCGACTAGAAGAAATAGATAAATCCCTTAGAAAGGTGATTTGGCTGCCAAAAGGTAACAAAAACCAAAACTAGACTGGCAAAACCAAAATTGAAATTATCTGGATGACCGGATCCTAATTAAATAGAGAAAATCACTTAATTTTCTTTATGGTCAACCGGATAAAAAAACTATTCTTCAGGCCAAAGCCAAAGTGTTCTTGTCGCTGGACGAAATAGAAGAGACCGTTGTACGATTTTTGGGACCCTAAACCAGAAATTTCTACGCACTAACTTTTTTTTATGTTACATTTTTTTCTATCCAATTCCACATTCCACACTTTAGGAAGGATTGAAAGATAACGACAAAGATATCGATAGTCGTCAGCGAAACCTCCAAAGAGACTCAACAAATGGGACCGGATCAATCCACACTAATCAGGAAAACACTATTCTCATTAAAATCTATAAATAACTTCACTTATTAAATAATATTGTCCATACCTTCTCTGACACGACACCAATTATATCGACATGTATTGAAAAACCCAACCCTACGCGACCAAAACCAAAGTACCAGCAAATTGATCGATATAGGTACTCGATAACAGGTAGATAAAAGAAACGAAATCCTCCAGTAAGAGAGAGACAGAGAGGGAGTGAAAACTAAAGGAATTAATCCTTCGAAATGAGCCTCGCGCGAAAATAAAATTGAATGACAATTAGCTGGACATAACCCCTTTTTATTTGAAAATCAAAACAATGTTGGCTATCGACTAATGAAATTGATAATTTATGTATATTCCTTTTAAGGACAACAAGAATAAGATAACCAGGCATTGTTCAATAAATATTCATCTGCAATGGTCAACTAAATCATTAGGCAAATGATAAGGAGCAAAATCTTGTCTGGCTGTGCCTGAAATTATCTAAAAAGATGCAGAGTAAGATAATTAATATCCAATCAATTAAGTCAGCTCTAAAATAATATTTGTGTGTTACCAGTTAAAACGCTGAATGACTCATTTAATGGGAAGAGCAAAATTAAAATGTTACAAGAGTTTGCTGATTACCAAAACAAGTTAATAAAAGTAATCAAGTAAAATAACTCGTGTGTAAAAAATTACAAAATGTAATGGCATAATTCTTCTATAAAAAGTCTCATCCGCCCTTTTTCGAGTTGAGAGTATAACCCCACTTTTCACCTGACAAAAATAGGGAAGGACTCGCCACAGCCTCACCTCACTTCCAAGCTATGCTTGTAGGTTGGTGCAGTATAATTTTAAAGTTTATTGTTCATTGAGATCGAACATAGCCCCCGGCGTTGAAGCCCTACAGGGTTTTAACGGAAAATGTTTTTGTTCTGTTTGGTTTGGTAGAACATAAAGCTTTACAACAGGTCGTTTAATCACTCCCGTTGATGTCTTTAGAGTCACGCACCGCAAAATATCATCAGAGCCCGGGTGTATTGCAAGGACTCTGCTGAGTTGCCATTTAAGTGGTGAAAGACCATCATCTCTAATAATGACCAGGACGTCCAGTTTGAGCAGTTGAGCAAAGTTCTCCTTCCATTTGGTTCGTTGCTGTAAATTTGAGATTTACTCTTTGGACCACTCAGCCCAAAAGTGTTGGAGTAGTTCTTGGATGCGTTGGAATGTAGAAAGACAGTTTTCCTTGACTCCATGAATTGCTGATCTGGGATGGCACAAAGAGTTTCTCCGATAAGCAGGTGTCCAGGAGTGAGAGAATTTGTATCGTTGGAATCTTGAAAAAGGGGATATAATGACAGGAATTGAGGCAAGCCTCTATTTGGCATAAAACGGTACAGAATTCCCCGAAGGTTAAAATAGAGTCGCCAATTACACCGATTCCCAAATGCCACCGAAATTCGGACTACGCGGAGGGATGAAATTTCATTTAACTCCATTGTTTGATAGATCTCTGGCGCCCACAAATGTAGTGCCATTGTCTGAATATATTTGTGAAAACTTACCGCGGCGAGCCATGAAACGCCTCAGTGCAGCAAAAAAACAAGTCGTGGTTAGGTCACTTACAACCTCCAAGTGTATTGCGTTGCTAATAAAGTAAATAAATAAGGACATATATGCCTTAGTAGTTTTATAGTTATGACCCTTTCTATCTCGTAAGAGAAATGGTCCGGCATAATCAACACCGGAAATAACAAAAGATCATTTGGGTGTAATGCGAGAAGCAGGGAGATTACTCATTAAGTATTTTTCTGGCTTTTCTACTAAATCTAAAACAAAGAAAGTAATTATGTACAACCTTTCTACAAAGATAACGCCCAGACAAAGGCCAGAAATATTCTCTTATTGAAGCTAGAACCGCTTGTGGGCCAGCATGTAGAAACATCAAATGTTCGTGTCTTGCGACAAGTGTAGAAAAGTGGGGATTTGAGGGTAAAATTGCTGGGTGCTTCTTGGGAAAGTCGAAGGCAGATTTTCTTATTCATCCAACTACTCGAATTGGATTTGTGGTTGTGTCAAAAAAAAGGTTTAGTCCAAGCAATTTACTTTCATTACTAAGTGGTTCAGAATTTGAAATTTGACGGTAATCCTTTGGAAATGATTGTTGTTGTATTTTTTGAATAAGGCGGCACAGTGGATTGGTTAGCTCTTCAATAGATAAAGGACCAGTTTGACGAGAAGCCTTGCCTTTTTTCTTGAGGTTGTCTATGAATATCAGAACGTAAGCAAGTACCCTCTTCAGTTTTATCAATGAAGAATACTTAAATAAGTCAAAATTTAAAGTTGTAGTATAAGATTTTGTACTTTTTGAGTTGATCTCAGGAATATCAAAGAGATCAATTAATTTGTATTGATTGGTGTAGTAAGGTCATTCAGTTTCAGGTAATGTAAGCCAAATAGGGCTATGAAACCATAAATCACAAACGTAATTAATTTTAAAGGACTAGTGCCTCCTGCATATCTGCAGGATTTTCCTGCGTATTGACACATTTCCAAGAATCTGGTTGTTAAATTCTGGATTTGGACCACTCGATTTGCCACAAATTTTTTCAATAAGTGGAGTGAACTATTGATCCAGGATTTAACAATAGTTGAATCCGTCCAATAGGTGATGTTGTCAAATGTTTTAGTAAATGCAGAAATAAATATACTAGACAGTTCAGCAAGTAGAGAGGCAGCACATAATTCCAGGCGTGGTATAGAAATAGTTTTCAATGGAGCAACTCTTGTTTTTGAACAGTAAAGATTGCAAGTTGATTTTACAAAAGAGTTCTCACAACGAATGTAGATGCACGCACCGTAAGCAGCTTGGGAAGCATCGCAGAAGCCGTGTATCTAAACAGAAATTGGATTTGTTATGAATACATGTCTAGCTATTTTTATTGTGTTGATATGAAGAAGCTTAGAACGATAAATAGATCATTAAGTATGTAGATTCGCAGGAACAGATTAGTCCCAGAAAAGTTTTAGTTCCCAAATTTCTTGTAGAAAGATTTTTGCTGTAACTGTTACAGGTGGAAGTAAACCTAAGGGTTCGAATATTTAAGCTGTATGTGAAAGAATTTGTCGTTTGGTTTCTTTGGTGATCAGGAATGTTGCACACAAAGGATTAGAAATAGGTTGTCTTGTATGTTAAGTCCAATCATCATGATCTCGTTTAATGGGTAGCCAGAAAGACATTTCCCAGAGCCATGAGAGACTATACGAAGTTTGGTTGTCGTTGAAGAATTTTTCAACGCACAATGGTGAGGAAGAAAGAAACCTATATCAGTGTGATCATCCAATTTTGACATATGCCCAAGTTCAATGTATTGTTTCATAAAGGCATTAAATTGCAATTTTAGGTCCGGGTTTTTAGCCAGTTTTCTTTGAATCACCCAATATGGAAGGAAGTGATTTCGAAGGTAAAACAACAATGGAGTGACCATCAATGTCACGAGAAACGTTTTCCTTGAAATTATTTTTACAGTAAGATTGCTCCTTAGATAAGAATTTGGTTTTGGGAAACTCCTCCAGTTCCCAGAATTTTGAAAGCTAAAATTTTGTCGAAAAGTAACAATGTTGTTGAGTGTTGGCATATAAAGGACCAGAAATGATCTAGCCTAGTGTAGTCTTATGTAAAGTAGGCGAATTGGTACCAAGTTTGAACTGACCTAGGCTTATAAGATACCAAAATGTATCGGCTCCTATCAGCATATCTACTAGAGCTGGTTTTTCAAAATTTGGATCAGCAAGGATTAAGTTTTGAAGAATTTTGAGAACTGCAATATTGACAGGCATAAAAGACAAGTTTCCAGTTATTTGAGGCACAACAAGACAAAAAAGATTACGTTGAAAATTATTTGTATTTGATTTAAAGGTTACATAAATAAGTGAATTAATTTTATGATTCATATGATTTATTCCAAAAATACTCATATCAATGTTTTGACGTTTTTCATCAGGAGAGTTAATATCATCTGAAGCTAACTTGCTGGAGGAGTCACTTATTGTATCAACCCTCTCACAAGTGTCTTCTGAAGAACGTGTGGGATTTAATTCAGAAGAGTTAGTGTTTGTAGTATTTGTGCTTGTTTCAAAGTGCAACAAAGTGTGGTGGATTTTCTTGCACTTTCTGTAACCCGGGGATTTGCAGTTTTTTGTCAAGTGATTTTGACAAAGGCAGTTAATGCATAAACGTAATTGTTTGGCTGTGTTTAGTCGGTCAAAAGCAGTAAGCTTAAGAAAATCAGAACAGCTGTAAATATTGTGCTCTTTATCACAAATTACACATTCACCTTTATTAGTGGATAAAAAGGCCTTGGAAGACTTTGTTGAAAAATTTTGCTTTGGAGGTCCAGGATGTTGTGCTCCAATTTGAGGTGTAGCAGTTATTGAATTTCAAAACTCGACATTTTTCTTTCATAAAGTTAAACAAATTGTTCATGGAGGGCAAGTTACCTGAATTATTTTGTGTTTCCCAAGAACGCTTTGTGAAACTGTCAAACTTTGCCGATATTAAATAAACAATAAGATCGTCCCAGTGATCAGTAGGGCAACCAAGTACCTCTAAAGAGCGTAAATATTTTTGGGATTTTATTGTATTTGACGCAGGACCTTTCAATGATAGGCGCAAATAGTGACAATTTTGTACATTAGTAAGCTTAGGATTGTCATGTATAGTTGATTTAAAACTGTCTCGAAAAAACAACCAATTGACAGAAG
Source organism: Ceutorhynchus assimilis (assembly GCA_917834065.1). Classification (NCBI taxonomy): domain Eukaryota; kingdom Metazoa; phylum Arthropoda; class Insecta; order Coleoptera; family Curculionidae; genus Ceutorhynchus; species Ceutorhynchus assimilis. Next base: position 9,792,538 of record OU892278.1, on the reverse strand, counting down.
ATCCATCAAATATGGATAAATTCAAAGCGAGTAGTAATATGTCACATAAATCACGTGCAACAGCTGCGTTTGAATGGTTGCTGACACTGGCTGGGTTGCCCAAGTTGTAATCATCGCCATTTTGAGTATCATTTGAACATAAAAAGCGGTTAACTGAGGCAATAATTGTGTGATATTCATCTTCAAATTTCTTTTGTTCAGGTTCATGAACAATTTTGTAGTTTTCATCGAAGTCAGGGTCAGAAATTTCAATATTCAGCTGTACAGCATTGAAAGCATACAAAAGACCCTCAGCTTTTGGAAGACGGTTCCGCAAATCGGTGAAATCAATTTGATCAGTATTTTTTACTGCATCAAAAAAGTTTTTAAAACGTGCAAGAGCACCTTTAGTTGAACGCCGTTGTACCTTATATGGATCAGCCATCGATGAGATATATTAAAGTACTTATAGATGTATAAGTACTGCATCCCAAGAATCATCTCACCTATTAAAGTACTTATATATATATATATATATATATATATATATATATATATATATATATATAATTATCGGTTTACAACGTTCTACGTCTTCCGATTTCCGATCTCCAACCATCTCTGTCAATCCAGGCATCCTCTTCTAAGCCTCTGTCTTTCATTTCCTCGTCTACCCTACTTCTCCAGCTTCTCCTTGGTCTGCCGGGTCTTCCTCTTCCCCCTGGCTTCCACTCAATTATTTGCTTGGGTATTCTTGTATCTGCCATTCTTTGTACATGTCCGAACCAAATCAGCTGTTTGTCCTTTATATCATCTATTATTGTGTGTTTTACGTCCATAATCTCCCTAATTCTCAGATTTGTTATCGATTTTTGACCTGCCTGCCGATCTCCTCCAAAAGTCCATTTCAGTTGCTTCCAGCATTTTTGCGGTTCTGATTTTTAGTGGACAGACTTCAGAACTATACGTGACTATGCTTTTGACTATGGTGTTGTATATTCTCGTTTTGTTAGTTTTGTTGATATTTGGATCCCACAGTACACCATTTAGTAGGAATATTGCCTTGCGTCCTTGTATATTCCGATCTTTAATTGCTTCGTCTAGGGTTCCCTCATGTGAGATTTTCATGCCCAAATATTTGTATTCACTACATTGCTTTATTTCTTGTCCGTTATTCAATTTCAGAGTTCGTTGTTCACCTCCTAAAGTCATATATTCTGTTTTTGTTAGATTCACTTCCAAACCCCATTTCTTGTATTATAGTACTTTAGGTGCGTAAAAATATGTTAAAAATTTCAAAATGATATGTTAAAAGATTACGTTGTTGAAATAACAAGTAAAAATGTGTTGAATCTAGCAAAATCTGAGTAAAAATTGTAAGAAATCAAGTGGGTACCTACTGTGTAAAAGAAAAGATAAATTTAATATTTTGATGAGGATGTGTAAAAATCAATAGAATTGATTGTTCGTATTTAAAATAGCTTTAAAATACGTGGTTTTCACCCAAAAGTGTAAATGGAATAAGAAACCACTCATCAGAATACGTGTACGTGTGATTAAAGTAGGTAGGTATCATGCAAGTAAATACTTGAATAACGTAAAGTAAGTGAATGAAATTATGCAAAACTTGTGAAAGGCACAAATAGAGACTGCATTAACATGGAAAAACGATAGAAAGGAACGTTAACAAAAGTAATCAAGCAAAACAACGTGTGTGTAAAAAATGACAAAGTGTAATGACATAATTCTTCTAGAAATAGTGCCTATCCGCCCTTTTCCGAGTTGAGAGTATAACCCCACTTTTCGCCTGACAAGTGGAGGGAAGGACAATCACTCTTTGCATAGGTACGTGTGTCCGCAAACGTCTCGTTAAGAAAATACAGAGTGTCTTCGGAAAATTTTGACTTACTGCCTTTAGATACAATATGCCTTGAGCGATTTTGTTCAAATTTTCAGAGAGTGTTTCCGATGTTCTCAAGCACCTTTCTAAAAAATCCAGTCAAGTTCTACTTCTTCAGGAGCGGACCTAGAGCGACTCTTATTTTTTTAACAAAGTGTATCGGACAACGGGATTTTCCAAACAATACATTGATTTTTATTTTTTTATTTCGTAAACGTCATCGAATAAGAAAATCTAGAAATACCTTTTTTGTTTGAAATTAAACAAGGAATCAAAACATAATTTTCAATTCGTCAAAAACTTAGGGACGTACCAATTTTTTCTTTTAAAAAAATAAGAGTCGCTCTAGGTACGGTCCTGGAAAAAAGGAACTCAAACGGATTTTTTAGAAAGATGCTTGAGAACATCGCAAACACTGAAAATTTGAAAAAAATCGCATTTTGAATCTAAAAACAAAAAGTTTAAATTTTCCGAAAATGTCAACACTCTTTATTTTCCTAACGAGACGTTTGCGGAAACATGTACCTATACAAAAAGTGATTGCCCTACTGTACTCTATATATCATAACAAAATGCGCACTTATTCAGGGCTCACCCTGTATTAAGGTTTGGTTTCGCTGGATTCAACCGTTGGAAGCTGGTATAGAAAATCGATTAGACAACATCTCTCAAAATTTATATTGAAAATCTGTTACTCTCTCTTATCATTATCATTAGCTTTGTTCCAACCCAGCAGGAAACCGTAATATTGCCGTCAGGATTTTGCGCAAAACCTCAAATTTTTGCGTAGAAATCGAAATTCGTATACAGAGTGGTTCCGAAACCGTTCTGGGACGATTTTTTAACGGGTTGGAACAAACTTATTATGTCATTCCCATCTATCCTCTTTTTCGAACTGGAGTATTTTCTTTTCTTACGTTTGCAACACGCCCGCTACTGGAGTCTCTTCTGCTGGCATTTTAAAGTTTTTGTGAAGAAAATCTTCTACTCTTCCTTTTATTTTGCCAGCTGATGAAGACAGGATACTGATTTGGATGACCCGATTGTTTTTGAGCCTGATTGACGTAAAGTATCATAACCACACTTCTTGAACAATGACTAAGGCCCGGTTGTACAAAGAATGGTTCAACACAAGTTCTGTTGAACCGTCGTTCAATGTTGAACGTGGTTCAGAGTTTCGAGTGTTGTACCACTGCCGGTTTACTTGAACCATCAGTTGCAATGCCCACAATAAAAAGAAGAAAGAAAATAGGCGCAACCCAACCCATAACCTATCAAATTCATTGTTTATTTTTTGTGTTTTCTTGTTTACTATTTATTTAATTTTAATTTTCATATTTTTTTACACACAGGACAGGTCACAGATGCATAATTTCATCTATGATAAATCACACTGCTTGTTTCTCCTAACTGAATCTGTCCTTGAATTATTCTTTATGATTACAAATGTTCAAATGATCTGTTCGCTGTTCGATTTCTGAATATCTGTGGGGCTCGAGGAAGTACATAATTTATATATATATAATATAAAATTAAGTAATTTTTAAAAATCTTCGTCATCTGTAATATCTTCCCACAGTTTCCACTCAAGATCCATTTTCAATAAAATATAAAATAACGAATATCCACTTGAAAAAAAATATATATTCAAAAGCCATGGTGATCCCTTATCAAAAAACAAACAAAACATAGGAGATTCAGGTTAGAAAAACCCAAAAAAGACTTGAACTCCCCTTGAACGCCCAAATTCGGACGTTCAAGATCAACCTCAGTTCACACTCTGAACCGACCATGTACAAAGAGTTTTTTCCTTTGAACCACTAGTCAGTGTGAACTTCGGTTGTACGTCCGTTGTACAACCGGGCCTAAGGGGAAGAGCTGACGTCAGTCGGGTTGTTAAAAAACTAAATAACATTTTATAATTTTTTATGTGCTTGCAATTTTACTATTTATAATTTGTATTCATATGACTGTAATCGTCCATTCAGTTGTTTCTGTGCACTTTGACTCACAAGTTATTATGTGCCAATTTGTTACGTGGCACAAAACGGGAGGGAGAAGTAACTAATGAAACTTGAAGGAAGTGAGACAGAGAATGTGGGTAACTAAAACAAAAAAAATAAATAAAAAGAGAGTAGAAAGGGTTGGTTGGTGGCTGAAATCTAGAAACGTGATTTCGTGTATAGGGTTGCCGACTAGCTTCCAATTTCTGTCGCCAATAATAATAGCAATTATTAACCTAGAGGGCACGCTTTCCGTTTAAATTCGAAGTACCAGTTTGGTACACATTCCGTTGGCTACTTTTTGGAAGAAAGCTCTGCTTGTTCCCTTAAAGGTCGATTCTGGCCTAGGGGCAGCTATCTTCCTCAAGTGTGATTACCGTTCTCGAGGAAGAAAGTACCTTATCGAACACGAGGCACTAGTTCAACGAAATAAAGTTGCGTAAGACAAAGTTCCGTTGATTACCAATAAATTTTAATCAAAATTCTTGTGATTACCATTTTATTCAAGTTTGAATTTCGAACCCCTCTTGGTAATTTTTTTTATTTGTCACTCATTTGTAAAACGTCACTTATCAAGTCAAAACATAACCAGCGAAAATTGATTTTTACAAGCTACTGGCTCTACTGACTTGTAAAATTGACAGCTAAACTGTAAAAACTTTTTACAAGTCAGTAGAATTATTTATTTTTGAAAAATCGGTTTTATCACAAGAATAATTGCTTGTAGGTACCTTCTGGGAGACTTTTCTGGTGATAAACTGTTGGCTACGACTGAGGCTTCATTAATAATATCTTGTAATAAATTCATTTCTGGAAAAAAATTGCAAAATGGAAATCTGTCAAAAAACCTATTTATAACTAGAAACAACGTCTTAACAACGTATCATTCTCATAGTTATACCAACTACCAAAACTTCTGTGAGAAAAAATCAAGGAAAAACATATAAATTTCAAATTTTTGTTATGTATTGATTTTTTATTTGTCCCTATATCTTTTACAAATGAGTAACAAATAAATTATTGTACATTATACGCCAGGTAGCAGTTTTTACTGGCTCTTGAAGGTGACAAGCTCGCCTGGCGGCTCGCTAGTCATTTCCTTCAATCGCCAGTAAAAACTGTTTTACCTGGCTAATAATGTAAAATACTATAAAAGTAATGGTTGTTCGTGGAATGCCTCTATCACTTAGGGTTTTTCGAGGAGCCCATTTCTTTCGAGGAGCTCATTTCTTTTGAGTCCGCTCTCAACGAGCCCGCAACATCATTTCAAGTCCATGCCCAGTCATGGCCAGCGACTGTTAAATTATGTGACAACTATACTAGAATATATTATTTTTTTAGTTTGGTGGATTCAATTGAGGGTTAAACCTCTATCCATTAATTCATTACTGCTTAACTGTTATTTAAATCTCCGAAGTGTGAATTGAATTTGATATCACCATGGAAATATACACTAATTTAATTTGAAAATTACTTGATTGTTTAAATGGTTTACCTATGTATGCCAAGATCTGGTTGAGTTATATGCCTTATTTGTTTCTTTTTCAGAATTACCCATTATCTTTAGCTAATATTTTCTTTGAGGTGTGTTTCTGAATTTTCACACTTCAACATTTTATGTAGTTTAATTATTCATTTATTTTTACAAATTCAGTGGCACCCTGGCCATTCTGTATCTACTTATTTACCTATTGACCCACCCCTGATAATTATTCGCTAAGCAAACTGAGCATATTATGGGCCTCTAGTTAATTCGTTAACAAAAGGGGTTACAACATAACCATCCTACAATGAATTAAATTCAAATCGTAATCATTATCCCAAATAATAAGTTATGTTTTCTAAATTTAAAACACGATTTTCCATCCTTTTGCACACAGAATATTTCCAAAAAAATATTGCCAAATAATAAAAAAAAAAAGAAAATCAACGTCAACGTCGTCAAACTCTCAAAAAATGATGTTAGAATTAACTTAAGTGAGACCTAAGCCCAGAAAATCCAAAGCTTATCTTAAGTGGGACCTAACATCGCCTTACAGTGCCGATGCAAACCAATATTTTGCTTTTTAAGGTTCAGTTTTCACTTAGGTTCACCACAAAATGTTTCAAGTAAGACCCGTGCAAATAGCAGTAAGGGAAAAGGAAAAGCTGACGGCTGACGTCAGTTATTGAGCGAAAGACAAAAATGTAATCTTGCTTGACACCACATTTCAATTTTCAAGCAATAATTGCCTTCAAGGGTAAAGGCCGTTTTACAGCTTGCAATTCTATCTGCAATATGCAAGAAACTTGAACGAAGGCGTGAAGTGAAGAAGTGACTGAATTTTCTTCACGGGAGGTTCTTCCTGATCTAGAGATACATGTTAATAGGAAGTTTTCATCTGATATCTCTACATTTAAATGCAGCTCATCCGCCTCATCCACATACCCATTAATGTTGTATTCTTTGTTAGGAGTGATCTTAATCTTGAATCCATTCATTTCGAATGCTGCATAAACACACACGCCTCCACCATCTTGTGAACTTTTGTCTCTAAACTCTGAACAAATTGTATCCAGGTATAGAGATCACAGTATCTGGTATATCTTTGTTAAGCTATCGCTCCGTGATTAGCAGAGAGGTTGGTTTCTCTTTGGCATGGACCAAATTGCTAACAAATTTATTTCGAGTGAACAAATTTAATGAGGAAAACGTTTCATGCCACAAGGATAATAGAGAGAAAATAAAAGATCCGACAGCATTGTTCGGTAGGTATGTAATAGTTCATTTACGTGTCATCACTGTCACCTGTCACCGCTTTTTCTCAAGACAAATTGAACGAACTTTCGCTTAGGAATTGAAAATGTTAACCTTCGACCATCGAACACACTCGATGGTTATAACATGTTCGATGGTGTAGATTATATGTCTAGGTCTGTTCTCACAGAAATCACAAACTAGTCAGAGCGTTTTTGATTGGTGCAAATTGCCAACAACCAGTTTTATGACTATTTTTAACCAATCAGATTCCCTCTGACTGGTTTGTGATTTCTGTGAGAACAGACTTATCAACGAATTCATCTCGGACTTCGCAAGACGTTAAAGCCAGATAAGTTCTGTTTGTATGTTGATATTCAATTAGTTTTGAGAAATTATATTTGTATTCAGTTAATTTTAAAAATACATACAGTGAGCACGTAAAGGTTGGAATAAAATCTATAAAATACAGGGTGTCCCACGGTGGATGGCGTATTAGACGTTTATGGAGAACTACAAAGCGGATCTTTTTGAAAATTTGGCAACCGGGATAAACGACCATGATCTACACTTTAAAAATATTTTTAACCATGCGGTGTTGCCGCTTCTACTCTAAACTAGTGGCAACATCACTATTTTAAATGGAACACCCCGTATTAAATTGCATATTTGGATTCTACGTAAAATTCTGAGCAGATTTCATGTGATATACCCTATACCTAAGTTCAACTGTTTTGGAAATATTGACAGTTGAAAATTGACTTTTTGCAACTTTGACAGGCTGTAGAACCTGAACGGTTAATTTAAGAGGAAAACCGATTTTACATTCCTGTCTTAGATTTTTATAAACTATCATTTGACACCATCTTTGAATTAAATCCATGATTAAAAATTTCAGTTAAATTTAATCTCCGGTTAAGTTCAAAGTTGGTGTCAAATGATAGTTTATAAAAATCTAAGATAGGAATGTAAAATCGGTTTTCCTCTAAAATTAACCGTTCAGGTTCTACAGCCTGTCAAAGTTGCAAAAAGTCAATTTTCAACTGTCAATATTTCCAAAACAGTTGAACTTAGGTATAGGGTATATCACATGAAATCTGCTCAGAATTTTACGTAGAATCCAAATATGCAATTTAATAAGGGGTGTTCCATTTAAAATAGTGATATTGCCACTAGTTTAGAGTAGAAGCGGCAACACCGCATGGTCAAAAATATTTTTAAAGTGTAGATCATGGTCGTTTATCCCGGTTGCCAAATTTTCAAAAAGATCCGCTTTTTAGTTCTCCATAAACGTCTAATACGCCATCCACCGTGGGACACCCTGTATAAGGGTGGATATTTTTCAAAAAACCTGGGACACGTCAATTTTTGATTTTAGTGGCCTTTTATTTATGATAATACCATGTATACAGGGTGACTCAAAAACAAGTTATGACAGCTAACTTTATTTTTTTAAATGAAGACACCAGTTTTTTATTTCATTTCCAAATTCTACGTTAAATTCTGAACCTATTTTATGTATGATGTCCTATACCTATATTCAACTGTTTCAGAAATATTGACAGTTGAAAATTGACTTTTTTGCAACTTTGACAGGCTGTAGAACGTAAACGGTTGGTTTTAGGGAAAAACCGATTTTACATTTCTATAACTATCATTTGACACCAACTTTGAATTTAACCAGAGATTAAATTCAATTGGAATTTTTAATCATGGATTAAATTCAAAGTTGGTATCTGATGATAGTTTATAAAAATCTGAGATAGGAATGTAAAATCGGTTTTCCCCTAAAATTAACCGTTTAGATTCTACAGCCTGTCAAAGTTGCAAAAAAGTCAATTTTCAACTGTCAATATTTCCGAAACAGTTGAGGATAGGTATAGGACATGATACATGAAATATGTTCAGAAAATAACGTAGAATTTAAAAATGAAACAAAAAATTAGCGTTTTCATTTAAAAAAATAAAGTTAGCTGTAATAACTTGTTTTTGGGTCACCCTGTATATATGGTATTATCATCCAAAAAAACGGTCAATAAAATCAAAAATTGTCGTGTCCGAGGTTTTTTGAAAAATATTCACCCTGTATATTTTATAGATTTTAATCCAACCTTTACGCACTGTATATGTATATCTACAGTATAGATCTGTTCTCACAGAAATCACATGCCTTATTATCAGAGCGAATTTCATTGGTTGTAAACTATCAGAAAACTGGTTGCTGAATGATGGGGATTTGCACCAATCAAAAACACTAGTTTGTGATTTCTGTGAGAACATACTCATATGTAATAAGTAAATGTATGATATTTAAAAAAATTAAGTTTAATTTTGTCCTATTCTCCTAATCTCTAAATAATAGCCTAAAATTCATTGTTTATCATATTGCTCTTCAACCATTTTGACAATACAATTTGAGAAGGGGGCGCCAGAATAGAACTTTGTCTAGGCCTGTAATGGCTATTGGACCGGCCCTGGGACGAATAGAGCACTTCTTTGTGTGGATATGACGTCTGTAAGCGGAGTTCTTAGTTTTTTGGTTGAGTTTGCTGGTTGTGACTAGGTTTGGTTACAGTAATGGTACTTTGGTACTCCACTGATATTTTAATTTGAGATCTGGCTCATTTGTTCTCCTGGTTTCAAGTTCATTGAGAAGGTGTTTTATATATTCTCTTTGTGCTGCTGTATGGTCAGGCTTAATATGCTATCCTGAGTTTTGTTCCTTCTAAACTTGATTTCAGTTTGAGAATATCCGTCGCTTTTGATGCTAAATAGGTCTTTTTTCAGCTTGATCGAACCTAACCAATCTTAGCACTTTGATATCGCTCAATGGAACCTTAGCACCAGTAACCACAATTATAAAAAATGTTAGTACCGTGTAATTAATACCCAAAATGAATTATTTTCCAGAAGATTTTTTAACTTCCGCCGGAAATTTGCTGTTTCTGTTGGGTGTTTTTTTATTTGAGATGATTGACAAAATGCTATTGGTTATTATCAAAAATCCTCCGTCACTTCACTTGCCTTAGGTGAATCCCCATTAGAAACATAACATCGACCGAAATTGCCAATATAAAACATCGATCTTAAAAAATATAACTCAGCCTCGTGCAAAAATAAGCTCTTTGTAGAAAAATGCCTATTTGTACATGCACAATATGAATAAATCTCAATTTTCATCAATTGTTTAATAATGTTTAATGCAAAAGAAGAACCGCAAGATGTCATCAACGCTTGGAAAATACGAACGAGCCGGAAAACTATTTTAGAACTGACGTAGAACGGAACAAGAGAGAAACAAGGATTGAATTTAATTATCGAAACTTGATTATACTTTCAAATTAATTAATAGGCAGATGGGGTATGTATTTTGTGTGAGGTATTTTTGATATTAAAAAACTATATGTATACGACCGGGACAGAGTTTCAAGAAGAAATTTGCATTTTGCGAAAAACAAAACAAGATTATGAATTTCAATTTTTAGGATTATTATTGACAAAAAATAAAAGACATCCTTGTATCGTATCACAATCACGATCGGAATTGCCAGCTTCCAAACACTGTATAAATTTCCTCTCGGCTTTATCGAAAGATGCGCAAGACGGTATAGCAAAAAATTATATCCCAGATCTATCACTAAAAGTTGACGCAAAAAATTGCCGAACTGGCGGTATCGAGCTTGATAGCTGAATATCGGCGGCAAGTTTTTTTTTTTATTGATTTTATCATTAACCATTAAGTGTTAAAGTTTTTATAAGTTCTTGGGGATGATAGAACAACCTGTTTTCGATGTCTGTTATAAATTGTTTTTGGCCAACGAACACGAAACAAGCAGAAAACGAATTATAGATCTGTGCTAAGGACAGAGAAATCCCATTATTTTTGTCTCCGGTTGCAACTGATTTTATTGCCATCGCAACAAAATATTCGAAGCTGAAGTAAGTCGAGTGGCAATATTAATTTTCAACCTCTAAAATATGAAACTCACTCACAAACATTACTTTAATCTTTATAGTTTACTTAACCTAACGAGAATGACATTAGTGAGGATGAGGAAAGTCTACATGATCAGGATACAGAATAAAAGCTTTATGGCTAAGGCATGAGCTCGGCGAAAGCACTTCCACTTAAGGCCGCAATAACCCCCCTTCAAATTAGATTTTAGTTTAAAAAAAAAAATATAGATGGCGATGCCAAGATTTAGTATTTGAATTATTATAGCGATTTCAATTTACAGAATCAGTGCAACTTTTCTCAATCAGTTCGCACTGTTTGCCGAATGGAAATTGCCATTATTATTTTGCCTGGCCAACCACAATGCTCAAAGTTGACCTTGACATACTTATTTTTTCCTATTTTATTTTATTAGGAAAGAATTGAGACTTAGATATAAGGTTTATAGAACAGGTTTTTGTTTATGAAGAAATTGCCTTGTTTTGATTTCGGAATCTTTTTACTAGGTAATTAATTTTTCGACTATTTTGGAAAGGATAATGAAAAACATAATATAGTTTATTATTATTGAAGTTATCATCGTTTTTCGCTTTCAATGTGCGTATTACGACCTATGTCTGTCTTTGTTTATTTTTTAGTATTAGACAAAGAAAAAAGAAAACCTTTCACTCGTTTTTGGACCGACGTTGAACTTTGGATAAGCTGTGCTTTGGACTTTGGCCTTGGCGATGTAAACACAGATAATAAAAATATAATTCGAAATTTATTTTGAATTGGTTTGGGGGGTAATTTTTTTTTGCCGCAGAGAATGCAATGTTTACATCCTTGGTGTTTACTCACAAGTTGCAAGCAATTTTTACCGGACTATTTTTTATATTTTTGGATTTTCTTTTGTGAAAGATTGGGACAATAATTGAAAGAAAATTACCAGCAAAAGCTAAGTACCGCGATTTCCTTCCTAAAAGCACAGGAAAGAAAATTAATTTCAAAAATTTGGTTTTATTACCCTACACTAATAAATTTATCCAACTCTACTTTTGATTACTTAGGTACCTATGCAAAATGGTACATTATTATATTATGTATGGTCTTGCAAGAACATTTCTATGCAAATAGCCGGAATGCTGGTTGAAGCTCTAGAGCCAGTGTGTTCAAAGAGGTAAATTACAACTTAGATTTCAGGACGTATCCAATTTATGACTGTTATTCAGCAATGAAATTGTATTGCTTTTTTGGTTGCCCCTGCAATAAGCAGCTTTTGTAGGTGCAAGAGGCAGACAAGCTGATTATAGAAAAATCATGCATACATACATAACTAGGAGAAAGAAGCTAATTTTCAAGATCAGGAAAACCCAAACACAATCTTGTCTAACATGATTTTAACACAGATATTACCAGTATCCCAAGACCCAAGAGACCAACTGTGTTATTATGTGTCAAAATTTATTCATGGGAAAAAAAATATACGTAGTTATATTACAAGCAGGTTTCAAATGTTCTCTAGTGCTACAAAAATGAAGATGACACCCCTATTATGGACAAAATAATTTCAACTGGCATCATTGATCCCCTTGACATGTAAGCCAATAAACTAATACCACCTAATACATACAATGCTAATACTAATGCCCAGTTGTACAATCTCGGTTCAAAATAAAGTTCAACTGAACTCGACTGGTACTTGAGCTTTCCCATTTAAAATACATTGCTGTCAGCTAGAAGTTGAAGTACCAGTCAAGTTCAGCTAAACTCTGCTTTGAACCAAGATTGTACAACTGGGCCTAAGTATCTTTTTAGATTTTCGATTCTAGCAACCTCCTCATTGAAGAATATAATGTATCTTCTTCTTTCTACAAGAGTTCGCATTTATAAGCCAAGAGGAATATAATGAGTTAGATGAAATATTTATAAACGCATTATAGAAATTGAAAGAACACTAAGGTCTAGCTGTACAATCTTGGTTCTAAACAGAGTTCAGCTAAACTCGACTGGTACTTGAACTTCCCCATTTGAAATGCATTGCTGTCAAACTTGTTAAAAAAAATTAATAGCTGACATTAATGTATTTCAAATGGGAAAGCTCAAGTACCAGTCGAGTTCAGCTGAACTTTGTTTTGAAAAGGTTTCCACCAACTATTTTAGGGAAGCCTCAACGATAAGTATTCCCTAAACTGACATTTCTCCATGGAAAACTATCATATTTTTGAAAAACACCTCAAATTAAGTCCTTTATATTGTCAATGTAATGGATATTTTAGCAATAAAGTAGGAGAAATGGAGATTGCTGGGATTTTCAATCGGATAGCAACTGTGTTTCAATGAATTGTGGTAAGCTAGGGCCACAAGCTGATTGATGATGAAACAAAACAATGGAGCTGAGATGTTTATGTCCGCAAACGGTTGAGTGCCATCCAAAAAAGTTCCTTGCAGATAAGAGCCTATTTGTCTGGACTTGGGTACAATAAAGGTGCAGATTGGCAAAGCTCAACTTGGCTGGACTAGAGGCCAACGGTGCAAGTTACTGCCTTTCAATCGTTTGTGAAAAAATGCAAGAAGCCACATGAATATGACAATGCACGTAAAGCGCAGATTCCAGGAAATTCTCACAAGAAACCTAAAAAGAAAGTTTCAAAAGAAGCAGTAGGATATGGGCCAAATGCCACACAGGCTTCTCGCACAAAGGAAGAGTTTCAGTCTGAGAGAAGTAGGCTTTTAAATAGAGAATAGAATGAAGGTATGTTCATCTCCAAGAGTATCTATACTTTTCAGATATTATTGGCGTAGCATTATCCATGGAAATTTGACAGGTTGACCCTCGTATAATAATGACATTTGATGACAAAGTATTTTTTAAATTTCAGGGGTATAAAACAGAAAGCGAAGTTGCCAGTATGTGTAAAATATCTGAGTAGATTCAATTCCAAAATATTTTTCCAAATAATTTCTTTTTTTAAAAATGGGAAGGTTACTTAGTAAAATGTAAAATTATTTAAGTAATTTATTTGAAATAAAATAAATCCAACGTAATCATAACAATAAGCTTAAAACAGCATAAATATGTTTTCACAGTAACTTTTTTTTCGGGTTTGGTCCAACAAAAATATTGTTTGCTGGTTGTAAGAAATGGCTTTACATCTATATTTAAACTATACCTACCCCAAATATATCTGGTAGTTGGGCTTCAATTATCATTCCGTGAAGAACCTCTGGTTTACTTTTCTCGAAATAACCGTAACATTTTATTATTTCCTATTTCCCTTGAGAAATTATTTTGGGCATCTTATGAAATAAATTTGACAATATCGAATTTTGAAAAATGTCAATGGATTTTGCAAGTATGCAGAATAGTAAGGTGCCGTTTATATATTGCACGAGTAAAAAATGTATTGACAAATATGTCAAATTTGATTGCTAGATAGGCCAGAGAATTTCAATACTGCGACACTTACGAAATTATGCGAAACACACTTAAAACTGTCTGGAATTTGACATATACTGTCATTATTATACGAGGGTCAACCTGCCAAATTTCCATGGATAATGCTACGCCAATAATATGTGATTATGTGAAAGGCTAATATAATCATTATTCTGAGTAATTCTGAGACATTTTGTCCTATAAAACACGATCCAATTTTTCTACGTATACCTACGTGAAATAGGTATTGTTATTTTGAATAGAAACTAATGGTTATAAATTTGCTTTGTTCCTATTGTTTTTGTTTTATAAAATCAGCAATAAAAAACAAAACAAACAAAATAAGAAAGAGGTTATGTTGTCCATAGGCCTTTGGCAACCGCTGGACAAGGAGCTGTGATCCGACGGAACAGCGTTTCCGAAAGCGCCTAATGATGACATCACGAATTGATTGGTGGCGCCATCTTCGAAAAAAAGCCTGAACTATATGTGCCAAATTCTCTGCGGTTTTAGACTACAAAAAAAAAACGGCACACCAGAATTTGCTGAAATTTGGCATGAACATTCTTTGATCGATTATCTAGAATAGTGCTCTTATTTTTTCAATTTTTACCGTGGTTATTTCTATTTTTGGGAAATAGTTCATTTTCACAATATAGGCCAAAAAAAATATTCGAAATATGGAAAATCTAACTGCGCTATTCTCTAGATAATCGATCAAGGAATGTTTGTGCCAAATTTGAACAAATTCTGATGTACCGTTTTTTTTTTTTGTAGTCTAATACCGATTACTGTATTTTGTATCGTGTGCATCGGGGCGATGTTGGCGCCTTAACAAGATATATGCGGAAAAATTGCATCTACGAGGAACTTGACAATGGTTGGGACATGGGACTGTAGTTTTTAATAGGGTTATTTCATCTATACCTATTGAAGTAAATCGAATTACGTTAAAACAATATTTGTACGAAAAAAAATTACCTAGGTAGGTAATCTCATATGGTTACTTTCCTTCGTTAAATTTTGTTTAACGAAGTTCTGAGGCTCTGTTGGAATTATCTCCCTTTCGGAAAAACTCGGAAAATCTAAAACCTAATTATTTTCCACTGCAACTCGTTACTTTGTCTCCTATTCCGAATTCCGAACAAAGCACTGGATTTTTATTCTAGATTTAACCAGTATGAATTGAAAAAGTCGTTTAGCGTTATTTATTTTCGCCTAAAATTTAACAAGCAGCTCTTGAAAAAGACAACCATGGTTAGCTCCCAAATATTATTGTAGGTATATTTTCATATTCAATACCACAAGAGAAAAAAATTTGTTGGCAAAATTTTTGACTGGGATGAAAGTTTGTTGCTTGGCAATTTCGCGAATGACATTTTTGACAAAAATTACCATAAAGCATCAAACTTGAATAAAACCAAGAGAATAATTTTGCCTACATAATTTTTTCTAGAGTGTTATTCGGCTGGACTATTTCACGAGAAAAACAATCCAAATTTTCATTTAGAATTTTTTTTTTTAGGTGACACTTTTAATCACACAAAATTTTGTCGCTGAAAAACTATCATGTTGGTTTTGTCCAGGTAGGAACAGGTAGGTGTTTTGTCAGTAGGAAACCGGCCGTTCCTATGACATTTTGCCAGTGTAAAACACTCTAGTGAAATAGTCAATAATAGTAGTTATTTATACACCAAGTGAGTTAAATGAATGTTTATTCATGAGAAGAAAGTTTAACCCACGAGCCTAGCGAGTGGGTTAATTTTCTTCGAATGAATAAACATTTTAACTCACGTGATGTATACAAAATTTTATCCCATTTTAGATAGATAGACATTCGAAAAATAAGGTACTTAATAGGAATCAAATTATAAAAAGAATTCATATAGCGAGCGCATATCAAATATTGAAACTGGTAGCTGCTAGGGTATAACTAGTTGTTTGTTTGTATTTGTAGCAGATTTTTATACTGGCAGAGTGACTTAAAGACCGAGAGTGAGTTAAAAATATTTTTTCTACTGACGTTTCATAATAGCAACTTTTCGATTGTCATTTTAGTTTTGAAACGACATTCTTTTAAGCACTCAGTGCGTAAAAGTGACTTTTATGCACTCAGTGCCTAAAAGTGACTTTTAAGTGCGTAAAAGTAACTTTCAAGTGCGTAAAAGTGACTTTTAAGCACTAGTGCCTAAAAGTGTCATTCATTGTTCAGAAATAAAAAACAAATTAAACACAGATTTGAATTTTGTTCTGTATTTATTATGAATATTAGTCACCACCCTGAAAGGTGTCAAGCAAAAACAGGTGACAAACATTGAAATAAAATTGTGTTTTTTTATTATGAAACGCCAGTAGAAAAAATCTTGTATACAATACGTTACGAAACGAAGTCTTTTAGTCACTCGACGTGTTGTCCAACTCGGCTTTGCCTCGTTGGACAATTTTCACGTCGCGTGCCTAAAAGACGCTCATTTCGCAACTTATTGTATAAATAGCTATTAAGTCACTCAGGTGATAAACGTCTACTTACCTTTGTTATTATGCGTTCAATAATGTCATTTTAAACGTCAAAATGGGATAAAATAATATATATATTTTTCAAATTGAAAAAGTTGTTCATTGCTCAAAGTGGAGTTGACATTTGAATACAAAAGAAAACACAAAGTCTTTCCCCCACAAAAAATTTAATGATTGAAAATTAATTAGCCCTACATGTTTCGAAGCTATAGAGCGTTTTTATCAGGGGCAAGTTTGCTCAATATTATCAGGTTTACATCAATCTGAAGCCGCTGAACTAAGCTCTAAAGAAGAAGAGAAGACAACTTCAGAAAATTAGTTAAGTGAAAGTCGAAAAATTGTAATTACATAATATCAACTGAATTAGGCTCTCCAAACCACGTGATTTTTCAATATGGCGACCGTGGAAAATTTGACGTTTGTTTGTTTATCTTGAGTTTATTTGGAATATTTTCAAGCTAATTACAGTTTACTTTGTTATAATATACTTTTTCTATTTTGGTGTCATATCGAAGTCTTTTCGACACTAAAAGTAGTTTCGAAAAGAAGCTCTTTGTGACACTCCTTTTTTACTTATCGGAGGTTAGTAACACTGGCTGACTGATGGCCATCAAACTGTCATTCGGGATTTTATAATAGAAGATTTCTATATTTGGCATGTAGTGCTACCAACCTAAACATATGAAATCAGGAAATATGAGAATAAAATTTCCAAAAAAAATTTGTTTTCTTAAATTAAACAATACCAAAATAGAAAAAATATTATAAAATATTCGTTTCATAAGACATTTTATCGCACTTGCCCTTTAGAAAACTCGCCTCCGGCTCGTTTTCTAATATAGGGCTCGTGCGATAAAATGACGTTTTATGAAACTTGTATTTTAATGTACTATTTTGAGATGCAGAGTGAATATTTAAAGACTTGAATGCAGGAAAATCGGAATCTGGGCGAACGGTTAGTTTAAAAAAATGTCCAGATGACATTTTGATCCACAGTTCACATTAATGAGCAAATGAAGCCTTACAAAAGCTTAGATTCTTACGAATATTTCGAAAATGGCTTTATTTCAGATGCATGAACAGTGGTAGTGAAAAATTTTCACGTTTTAATTGAAAAATTTTAAAACAAAGGGCAATGAAAAAAGCCTGACATCATCCTTGTTACCTTGTTGAAACTACTTCCACAATCAGCTTCAAGACCCGTTTGAGGCATTTTTAATTGGAAGAAACACTAATGAAGTCAATAAAATAAAAAAATAAACAGAGTTCATTCACAAAACAACCACAAAATGCACATTAAAAGGCTTTAAATTACATACTCTCATATAAGGGATAATGAACTTCCGCCACAACGCACTTTTTGACAGGTCGTTGGAATGCCTTGTAGCAACTATTTTCCCGATTCTTTCTGATTCCGGAAAACAACCACTAAACATATAAGCACGGCAGCTTTTCATCAGTGGCATTGAGAAATGGGTTCAGATATTTGCTTGATTTTGACCTTGCCATTTGGACGCCACTAATTTTTTAAAAGTGAAAGATTACTTACATAATTATTACAGTTTAAATAATGTTGAAATGTCAATTAAGAATAAAATTAGAAAAACTTAAGTTGAAAAGTACTTGAAACTGTTACCTGAAAATAAGAAAGATTTTCCAAACAAATACTCAGTAGGTACTCCCCAAAAATGAAACTTTATTTTCCTGGACAACAGTAAAGAACACACTGTATATTGTACACTGTACAATTACACCGGTGTATATTAATGTAGTATTTTGTAATAATTAAAGTTATGAGATTGTAATTAAAGTTATGAAAATTTAAGTTGAAGATAAATTTTAATATCAAATATGATTGTTAAATATATAGCACTATTTGGTCAAATTGTATTACGTTAAATAATTATATCATGGAAAACCTGGGGAAAATTCATGAATCTTCGGGGTTTTGGGGTCTTACTCAAAAATACCTGAATAATATACGCAATAAAAATAAACTAAAAAAATACCAAATCGGCTATTCACATTATACCTAAATATAGATGAATAAATCATTATTTCAAAAACTAAAAAATATAAGAAAATGTTTGAAAGTTAAAGCATAATTTTTTTTATTTGGTTTTTCACTGAGCTGCCTTAATCTCTAGCAAACCTGTTAGTTTTTTTGTGCATCCATAATAAAGTCCCAAATCTGGCTTATTGGGCTCTGGACGTATTCGAAGCTGGATTTATTCAGGTAAGACGTAGAGATCAATTTGGCGTAAAGTGGACCAGAACTACAACTCGGACTAGTTGGTACTTGTACGGGTTGAATCTTCATAGAAAAATTTCGAGACATTTTCCCCTTGGGCTTGACTCTGAACTTATCTGAATTTAGACTTGGATCTGCACTCTGATTTGGACCCTCCAATAAATTAAGAAGTGAAAATTCCAATGCGAACATCAGCAGCAATTTAATGCCAATCGAAAGCAAACTGGATAATCAAAAATGGATCTATAAAGATAAAAAACCATTAGAAGATGTTAAATTCTTACCACGAGGCACGTGCAACTTACGCGAAGTAATCGTTCCAAATAACTCAAAAAAATCGCTCGAGAACCATAAATCTGGGAACAGGATCAACGGAGCTCACAAAATATATTGTGGTCTACGCCAAACTCTACAAATCTTGATAAAAATCAAAAGGGCGATACGGACGGATTTTTGAGTTTTCAAAGCTCTCGACAAAGGTTCTGTGACCACTGGTACCAAAACGAAGCCTCCCTGCTCCAACAGTGAACCAAGTTCAAGGCGGTGGGAGAAGCACCAAAAATATTCGCTGAACGGTGACAAGGCCAGCCGTAATTTAAAATAGGCCAACCAGGTTTGGATTTAACTTTGACGGAAAAATAGAAAAATTCGGAAATGGGTGAGCAAAGAGAATCTTCACAATAGCGGAATCTTAATTGGTTTTGGGATAAATACAGGTAAGTTTTCATATCACAGAAGTAAATAGTGATTTATCTCATTTTTCTTTTTTTTCTTCTTTTTAGGTTCTTGTAGACACCCAAAAGAAAGCAGAAGTTTATGCCGGAGATTTCCCAACTAGAATTTACAGTTGCCAAAACAAACATTGTTTATTTGATAATTTATTTAATTATAGTTAATAAAAATTCTTAAAACTAAAATTGACTGTTTTACTATTTGTTCCAAAATTGTAGCATTTTATATGAATTTAAATTAGAAGAAAATAAAAATGTTACAGCCTAATTTAATTATTTCATTCATATGATTTGGAAGCTTATCCGCTGAAATACTTAAAGGGCTATGTGGTTGATTTTCTAAAAAATTATTGAGGAAGATATTAAAGGGAAAAGAATGGCAATATTTGAAATAAACCGCCAGATTTTGCACCAATCAGAACGCGCTTAGTTGCCCGACTTACCGGCCGAAGCTGTTCATTATCGACAGTTTTTCTCTCTAGTTGAATGAGGAGGATCGAAGAGGAGAAAAAATATTGAGATAAATGTGGTTTATCGATTTCTTTCTCAGCCCTATTTATTTGACTATTTCAATTGATGAGAACAGAACAGACACAAGGCCAGCCGATTATTTTCTAACTTTATCTTTTACGCCATATTAGACAAAAACATGACACATAACTTGTGCTATTGTTTGTACTTTGTTTAGTTTGAATTCTAACCTACAACCTACACTCGAGTGCTGTCCTATTAGCCTATCCAAAACACGTGACACAATTTGATAATACATAAACAAAGGGTTTGTGTGCCTCTTGGCGGACTTTTCAATTTAAGTTTGACAGCTTCTTGGATAGTCTAATACCGGCTTTTGTGTACCTGAGCGGATTTTCCCAAAATCTGGGACAAAGAAGGGGCCTCAAAAAACCTTTTGTAAATGAAACATTTTCGTTTTGTGCTGTTTATTGTAGTCTTCAAATCGTGAAGACTACACTGTGTTTGTGTTGATTGCGCGAGTTCGCTGTGTTAAAATCGAGGTTAAAATTGAAAGTTTTAGAACAGGAATTCGAGAAAGCCGATTCTGCAAACTCACCCCAAGTGAGCATAGAAATGGTATCGGAATATTCAATTTCCAATGCAATCTACTGAATAGAACTGAAATTAGTACAGTAGGTACTGAAATAAGAAATGAGAAATTGAAAAGGTGAGATTTATTTTGTTATTTTCTACCAAAACTGCCTTTTAGAGATAATAAAAGTTGTAGATTTATCTGAACATAATTATAATGAGCAACAAACAAGCCTATTAACTCGGTATTGTCCAAAGTAGGTTAGGTACCTACTACTACTAAGGTTTATTTGTTTTCAGATTAGCAAAACAGAATATGGTCAATGCTGTTAGTTAGTTAGTCGGAAATAAGCTTATTCACCTCTCTGATAGCATACCTTCCTCAAGCCACTGTTTTCTATCCAATAGTTGTAGCCAAACTTTTTCATCAAACTTTTTATTTTTCCCAGAATCATTAAGTTAGAGGTTTATTAATGGAATTGATTTTCTGTTAGTAGGGTTAAAATAAATAGACAATTAATTTATTAATAAAACAAACATACATCACATCACAATATTTACACTGGAACAGCTGATTGTCTGATCGGAGTAGATTGTCTAGATTGACAGCGCTCCAAATAGGGTCAATGACCGGTACTAACTTAACTTGAATAAGTCCCATGCCCCAACTACCATCAAAAATCCCCAGTACCTTCCACCTTGGAGTTTTGACAGAACCTTTTTAAAGGACATTGCAGGGACAAGCAGAGGTCATTCAGGTCGAGGACTTTCCACGATTAAGTGTTCGGGAAAACTCCTCAGGCACATTTTGTCGATTTCTGAGTTGCCAAGTTTCGCTCATAGATCTAGGGTGGCTAATCCGCTATTTTAGCACCCAATCGCCTTGTGCAGATTTTTTTGTGAGTCGAAAAAGAGCAACGTGGTCAATTGTTTGTTCCTAAAGGCCAAAAGTAATTTTGGCCTTTAATCTTCAGTCTTAGACGTTACGTTTTAATCGTCACCTTTTATTCGTCACGCTTAGTCCTTAACTTGAGTAAAGAGTTAAAAGTTGAGCTTACTGCGTGTTTCAAGTAGTGAAAAAGTTGTTCATTGCTCAAAGTGGAGTTGACATTTGAATACAAAAGAAAACACAAAGTCTTCCCCCCACAAAAAATTTAATGATTGAAAATTAATTAGCCCTACATGTTTCGAAGCTATAGAGCGTTTTTATCAGGGGCAAGTTTGCTCAATATTATCAGGTTTACATCAATCTGAAGCCGCTGAACTAAGCTCTAAAGAAGAAGAGAAGACAACTTCAGAAAATTAGTTAAGTGAAAGTCGAAAAATTGTAATTACATAATATCAACTGAATTAGGCTCTCCAAACCACGTGATTTTTCAATATCGCGACCGTGGAAAATTTGACGTTTGAGATGCAGAGTGAATATTTAAAGACTTGAATGCAGGAAAATCGGAATCTGGGCGAACGGTTAGTTTAAAAAAATGTCCAGATGACATTTTGATCCACAGTTCACATTAATGAGCAAATGAAGCCCTACAAAAGCTTAGATTCTTACGAATATTTCGAAAATGGCTTTATTTCAGATGCAGGAACAGTGGTAGTGAAAAATTTTCACGTTTTAATTGAAAAATTTTAAAACAAAGGGCAATGAAAAAAGCCTGACATCATCCTTGTTACCTTGTTGAAACTACTTCCACAATCAGCTTCAAGACCCGTTTGAGGCATTTTTAATTGGAAGAAACACTAATGAAGTCAATAAAATAAAAAAATAAACAGAGTTCATTCACAAAACAACCACAAAATGCACATTAAAAAGCTTTAAATTACATACTCTCATATACGGGATAATGAACTTCCGCCACAACGCACTTTTTGACAGGTCGTTGGAATGCCTTGTAGCAACTATTTTCCCGATTCTTTCTGATTCCGGAAAACAACCACTAAACATATAAGCACGGCAGCTTTTCATCAGTGGCATTGAGAAATGGGTTCAGATATTTGCTTGATTTTGACCTTGCCATTTGGACGCCACTAATTTTTTAAAAGTGAAAGATTACTTACATAATTATTACAGTTTAAATAATGTTGAAATGTCAATTAAGAAAAAAATTAGAAAAACTTAAGTTGAAAAGTACTTGAAACTGTGACCTGAAAATAAGAAAGATTTTCCAAATAAATACTCAGTACTCCCCAAAAATGAAACTTTATTTTCCTGGATAACAGTAAAGAACACACTGTATATTGTACACTGTACAATTACACCGGTGTATAATAATGTAGTATTTTGTAATAATTAAAGTTATGAGATTGTAATTAAAGTTATGAAAATTTAAGTTGAAGATAAATTTTAATATCAAATATGATTGTTAAATATATAGCACTATTTGGTCAAATTGTATTACGTTAAATAATTATATCATGGAAAACCTGGGGAAAATTCATGAATCTTCGGGGTTTTGGGGTCTTACTCAAAAATACCTGAATAATATACGCAATAAAAATAAACTAAAAAAATACCAAATCGGCTATTCATATTATACCTAAATATAGATGAATAAATCATTATTTCAAAAACTAAAAAATATAAGAAAATGTTTGAAAGTTAAAGCATAATTTTTTTTATTTGGTTTTTCACTGAGCTGCCTTAATCTCTAGCACACCTGTTAGTTTTTTTGTGCATCCATAATAAAGTCCCAAATCTGGCTTATTGGGCTCTGGACGCATTCGAAGCTGGATTTATTCAGGTAAGACGTAGAGATCAATTTGGCGTAAAGTGGACCAGAACTACAACTCAGACTAGTTGGTACTTGCACGGGTTGAATCTTCATAGAAAAATTTCGAGACATTTTCCCTTGGGCTTGACTCTGAACTTATCTGAATTTAGACTTGGATCTGCACTCTGATTTGGACCCTCCAATAAATTAAGAAGTGAAAATTCCAATGCGAACATCAGCAGCAATTTAATGCCAATCGAAAGCAAACTGGATAATCAAAAATGGATCTATAAAGTTAAAAAACCATTAGAAGATGTTAAATTCTTACCACGAGGCACGTGCAACTTACGCGAAGTAATCGTTCCAAATAACTCAAAAAAATCGCTCGAGAACCATAAATCTGGAAACAGGATCTACGGAGCTCACAAAATATATTGTGGTCTACGCCAAATTCTACAAATCTTGATAAAAATCAAAAGGGCGATACGGACGGATTTTTGAGTTTTCAAAGCTCTCGACAAAGGTTCTGTGACCACTGGTACCAAAACGAAGCCTCCCTGCTCCAATAGTGAAGCAAGTTCAAGGCGGTGGGAGAAGCACCAAAAATATTCGCTGAACGGTGACAAGGCCAGCCGTAATTTAAAATAGGCCAAACACCAGGGTTGGATTTAACTTTGACGGAAAAATAGAAAAATTCGGAAATGGGTGAGCAAAGAGGATCTTCACAATAGCGGAATCTTAATTGGTTTTGGGATAAATACAGGTAAGTTTTCACATCACAGAAGTAAATAGTGATTTATCTCATTTTTCTTTTTTTTTCTTCTTTTTAGGTTCTTGTAGACACCCAAAAGAAAACAGAAGTTTATGTCGGAGATTTCCCAACTAGAATTTACAGTTGCCAAAACAAACATTGTTTATTTGATAATTTATTTAATTATAGTTAATAGAAATTCTTAAAACTAAAATTGACTGTTTTACTATTTGTTCCAAAATTGTAGCATTTTATATGAATTTAAATTAGAAGAAAATAAAAATGCTACAGCCTTACCGGCCGAAGCTGTTCATTATCGACAGTTTTTCTCTCTAGTTGAATGAGGAGGATCGAAGAGGAGAAAAAATATTGAGATAAATGTGGTTTATCGATTTCTTTCTCAGCCCTATTTATTTGACTATTTCAATTGATGAGAACAGAACAGACACAAGGCCAGCCGATTCTTTTCTAACTTTATCTTTTACGCCATATTAGACAAAAACATGACACATAACTTTTGCTATTGTTTGTACTTTGTTTAGTTTGAATTCTAACCTACAACCTACACTCGAGTGCTGTCCTATTAGCCTATCCAAAACACGTGACACAATTTGATAATACATAAACAAAGGGTTTGTGTGCCTCTTGGCGGACTTTTCAATTTAAGTTTGACAGCTTCTTGGATAGTCTAATACCGGTTTTGTGTACCTGAGCGGATTTTCCCAAAATCTGGGACAAAGAAGGGGCCTCAAAAAACCTTTTGTAAATGAAACATTTTCGTTTTGTGCTGTTTATTGTAGTCTTCAAATCGTGAAGACTACACTGTGTTTGTGTTGATTGCGCGAGTTCGCTGTGTTAAAATCGAGGTTAAAATTGAAAGTTTTAGAACAGGAATTCGAGAAAGCCGATTCTGCAAACTCACCCCAAGTGAGCATAGAAATGGTATCGGAATATTCAATTTCCAATGCAATCTACTGAATAGAACTGAAATTAGTACAGTAGGTACTGAAATAAGAAATGAGAAATTGAAAAGGTGAGATTTATTTTGTTATTTTCTACCAAAACTGCCTTTTAGAGATAATAAAAGTTGTAGATTTATCTGAACATAATTATAATGAGCAACAAACAAGCCTATTAACTCGGTATTGTCCAAAGTAGGTTAGGTACCTACTACTACTAAGGTTTATTTGTTTTCAGATTAGCAAAACAGAATATGGTCAATGCTGTTAGTTAGTTAGTCGGAAATAAGCTTATTCACCTCTCTGATAGCATACCTTCCTCAAGCCACTGTTTTCTATCCAATAGTTGTAGCCAAACTTTTCATCAAACTTTTTATTTTTCCCAGAATCATTAAGTTAGAGGTTTATTAATGGAATTGATTTTCTGTTAGTAGGGTTAAAATAAATAGACAATTAATTTATTAATAAAACAAACATACATCACATCACAATATTTACACTGGAACAGCTGATTGTCTGATCGGAGTAGATTGTCTAGATTGACAGCGCTCCAAATAGGGTCAATGACCGGTACTAACTTAACTTGAATAAGTCCCATGCCCCAACTACCATCAAAAATCCCCAGTACCTTCCACCTTGGAGTTTTGACAGAACCTTTTTAAAGGACATTGCAGGGACAAGCAGAGGTCATTCAGGTCGAGGACTTTCCACGATTAAGTGTTCGGGAAAACTCCTCAGGCACATTTTGCCGATTTCTGAGTTGCCAAGTTTCGCTCATAGATCTAGGGTGGCTAATCCGCTATTTTAGCACCCAATCGCCTTGTGCAGATTTTTTTGTGAGTCGAAAAAGAGCAACGTGGTCAATTGTTTGTTCCTAAAGGCCAAAAGTAATTTTGGCCTTTAATCTTCAGTCTTAGACGTTACGTTTTAATCGTCACCTTTTATTCGTCACGCTTAGTCCTTAACTTGAGTAAAGAGTTAAAAGTTGAGCTTACTGCGTGTTTCAAGTAGTACCTCCAATCTTCAGCCTCCTCTAGACCATTGGAAGCCTTAGTGACTCCTAGTTACTGAACTTCAGTGCCCAGGGCCAGGTTGCTTCTTGTTGCGGCCTTGACCCAGACCCAGGCCATCGGAAACACTGGAACATATTAATTCCATCCGTCAGGTTCTCCCAAGAGATTAGGGACTACTCAGGTTTGATAAGTGTGTTGTATTGTCTTAATATCAAACCTTACCAACCCCTTGTTGGAGTAAAACACCACAACAACGCAGTTCTACTACCTTAAAATTATCCTTCAGATTATGTGTTGTTATTTCAATTTTTAATTAATTATAACTATATCACATTTTTTTTTATGAAACTTGCCATCCAGGTTATGTATTGTTAGGTACTTCAATTTTATTAGGTATCTAGGTATCTATACTACCTATATTGTTACATAATATTAAAGCCCTTCAGGTTACGTATTGTTACTTCAACTTTGATTAATGCTGCACTGAATACAGGTAAATACTTGTACACTGGGGTTAAATGGCCATTTACGAAGGTACTGCATTTAGTGAGCTTGTATATTGATCATTTATATTTCAGGTATTATTGCTGTTGTACGGTACTCTTTACTTTAAGGGACTCGAGTTAATTTATTGTATTTATTATTTTTAGAGTATATAGGTTAGGTACTCCTAGTCTAGGCGATTTCTTTACTTCTTTGAACCTGTTCTGGTTCCAGTGTAAATAATTTTCAGTGTTCCAGGGCGTTCGAAAAACTCACTCCGAACCTGCTCTAGAGTCAACCTGTTCTGGTTTCACGTTTCTTGTTCTAATTAAAACCCGTACCTGATTGTAGCAAAGCGTTTCAATTTTGTCCCCCCTTCTTGTTTATATTTCAGGTTGTGCTGCTATAGTTCCGTAGAAGTTTCCTGCTTTCGTTATATCGGTTGATTTCGTGTACTGCAAGGAAAAAGCAGGTGGCGCTCTATATTTAGTTATTTAATTTACTCACCCCCTCTCCGTATTGGAAGCTAGTCGGCAACCCTATACACGAAATCACGTTTCTAGATTTTAGCCACCAACCAACCCTTTCTTTCTATTCTTTCTGTTTTAGTTACCCATTCTCTGTCTCACTTCCTTCAAGTTTCATTATTGACTTCTCCGTTACGTTTTGCGGGTAACAAAGTGGCAGTGTCCGTTTTGCCACGTAACATATTATATGTATGTGTAGGTTGTACTTACATACAAGGAATTTGATGTAGATTCATTTGAATTTTGTCAATTGAAAAAAACACATTACTAGAATTATGTAACTAGAATAGGGAGATTTTCTGTGAGAATTTCATACTTCTGTCAAAACTGGTATTCCAACAATAAATTGACATGTTTTGATTGTTGATTTGAACCAATCAGATTGTAATTACGCGATAATTTGCACTAGTGCAAATTATCAGATAATTGCATACTAACTGGTGCGAAAACTAGTGTTTTGACATTTTTTGACAAAAAATTTAAATTTTTGATTTATGAATTTCTCTCATTAAATACTCGTGCAATGGAAATATATTTATAATTTTTGACAAATTTGCACTCATGCGTTTTTAACTGAAAAAGGCACTCGTGCACTACGTGCACTCGTGCTCTTTTTCAACTAAAAATGCATTCGGGCAAATTTGCCAAAAATAATCAATAATTTCCATTGCACTAGTTATATTACTATTGATAATTTTGTTACTACTTACTACATTGTTATACATATTTTATTACCTATTGTTGTAAAAACTGTTGAAATATAGTTTATTCCAATAAATGAATTGAAAGTTAATTGTATCCTATTATCATTCAAATGAGCAGGATTAAGGCGATTTTTGTACGTATTATTATAAAAATTGATACCAGCTATACAGGGTGTCCCACGGTGGATGGCGTATTAGACGTTTATGGAGAACTAAAAAGCGGATCATTTTGAAAATTTGGCAAACCGGGATAAACGACCATGATCTACACTTTAAAAATATTTTTGACCATGCGGTGCTGCCGCTTCTACTCTAAACTAGTGGCAACATCACTATTTTAAATAGAACACCCCGTATTAAATTGCATATTTGGATTCTACGTAAAATTCTAAGCAGATTTCATGTGATATACCCTATACCTAAGTTCAACTGTTTTGGAAATATTGACAGTTGAAAATTGACTTTTTGCAACATTGACAGGCTGTAGAACCTGAACGGTTAATTTTAGAGGAAAACCGATTTTACATTCCTATCTTAGATTTTTATAAACTATCATTTGACACATTCTTTGAAAATTCTTTGTTACAGGAAAGTAAAAAATTTGATCTGCAAAAAAGTTTATTTGTGTTAATTCATGTTTTACATTTTTATGTTTTTATAATTTTCAACTAGGAAGTAATCGTTTAAGTTTAATGTCCTGTGAGTTATCTGATGGTCATCAGCTGAGTCAGTAGCATCGATTATCAAGGCGAGGCCTAATATAAATATAGCAACAACCATTAGTTATGGCGTTTCCGATTGGTAGATTCAGTGCGCACCGAGTGTATTTGCATATTTTTAATTGACCTGTAGAAGAAAAAGACAGAAATAGAAAAAATTGCACTGGTTCCGCACTAGATCTACCAATCGGAAACGCCATTAGTTAGTCAGTAGTTGAATTTCAATCGCTAATTATTGTTCTCATTTAAATTTTTGAAAAATATTTTTTTTTTTTAAAGCAACTCTCGATTATTGTTGAGACGTTGGTGGACGGTTTCGAAGCAGAGTGGATTTTTTCCGAACATTGAAAAATTCCCAATCTGTCTAAGAGCTGTGGAAAACCATTGATCGACCCAGGGCCCGGATTCTGAACCTACGATTCGATAGCATCGTCTATCCATATTTATATAGACGATACTATCGAATCGTGGGTTCGGAATCCGGTCCCTGGCCATAGAAACATTTTTGTCAGGCTTGAGGAAGCTTCTTGGTACTACTATCAGATGTATGCGACCTCAAAGTATGATGCAAGCTTTTCAATTTGTGAGCGAGGAGCATAATATAAATTATTTTCAAAATCAGACTTAATCCGGTCCCAATTATTTCAAAAACAGAATAGTTTCAATACTAACAATCAAACTAATAATTCTCAATCCAGTTTCACTAATAGGCCGTCTTTCAATCAACAAACTTCTAAATATGCTTTTAAGCCTAGTTTTCTATCACAGCCTGTGCACGTCAGACCCAATTTCAATAGACCACCACAAAAATAATTCACAAATTCTCAAGTTTTTGGAAAATCTGGCACAAATAGTATATTGTTGTATTTGGAGTAGAAACTCTACTTTTTTGTGCTGAAGCAGTAGGTTTGCGAGCCGAACGTAGTGAGGCTTGCAATACTGCTGAAGCACAAAAAAGTGCTTCTACTTCGTATGCAACACGCTATTTTTTCTCCAAACCAATGGGATAAGCTTGGGGGCAAGTGAATGGTTGAGCGGCAGTAAAAGTACGAGCGGCACTAAAAGTACTTTTGCTGCCGCTGGGGTTGCCAAGCAGCATAGAAATTAAACCTCTACCACCTCGACAGGTGTTAACCCGCTGAATTTGCCTGGCAGCATAGAAATCAAATTTCTGACATCTTGACAGGAGTTAACAAAGTGACATTTTTTTGACGTTTGGAGAAAAACCAAATTATAATGCTTTCAAGCTAATAAACCAGCAGAAACAATTCAAAACACCTACACCTATGTTTGGTGTAGTAACATCAAAATTCAATCAGCACCTGAACATGAATTTACCTAACCCTCGGGCAGGCGCGCTATCGGCCTTTTATGCCGCCTTTTTACTAATTCAAGGATTCCGCAAATATTGTGGATTTTATCATATTGTCCGTCTAGCTATGTTCAAATGACTATATCAGTAAACCTACTATACACAATTTACGGCCTTAGAGCGCTTGTTCAGATGTCAGTGAGTTCTTGAACTTGCAGTTGTTGAGTTTTCGTCATTCCGTGCCTTCAGCGCGCCTGGTCATGTAAGTAAAATTACAAGCGGAATAGTACAAATATAATGAATAATAATTTTCTGTTTTTGCGAAATTAGTGTTAAAGATTTCATTTTGTTGCCTAGAATTACAATTTATTTTATTTTTTTACTCTAAGTATTTAAATAGTATATTAAAGTATAAGTGGATATTAAGGTCTTTAAAACACGCGCCATTTGTTTTAAGTGCAAGTGTTTTAAAGACCAGTTGTCAACGAATACTTTACACTATTTTTTTTTATTGATATACGTTCAAATCAAAAATTACTAATTATTGTGGATATAGAATGCTAAATTCGTTTACACTTGTTATATTTTATTTGACGTTATCTACAAGTACCTACTCCTGACAAATCAATAATCAGAAAGTTGACATTTAGACTTTACCTACCTTTCTTGGGTTGTTGATGTTGTCATGATAACTTTAAAACACGCGCGTTTTTGAATGTTGAATTTAAACACGCTGAGGAGTACTTTAAATAAGTAAAATAGGTTATCAATAAAAAAATAATAATTTGATGTTTCGAATTATTTCGTACGTTTTTCTGCTGGCGGCACACAGTGCCGCAGCGCGCCCGCTAATGTGATTTTCAAATGCGCGCCTGCCTGAGGGTTGAAAATACAATTATTATGAAGAACCCGATAATAACGAAAATTTTGAAGAAACCCGGTCTCAAACAGATAGTGGTGCCGCGAAACGAGACTAGACGAGACTCAGGGTTGCTCTCGTCTCGTCTCGACATCTCGGGACGAGACCGTGACTTAGTCTCGGTCTCGAGTACCAAGGTCTCGTCTCGTCTCGTCGCGAGTGGTCTCGTCTGGTCTTGAGTTATACAGGGTGAAAATATCCTGTTGACAATATGTCAGAGAATTAAATTAAGTACCCATGTAATTACCTGAAGAGTTCCAAGGTGAATTTTCACATCTACCTCTTCATATTACCAAGAATAATGCTGGAGAAGGAATTTTTTATTTAATTATTTTTCCAGGCATTGGCTCACCCAGAAAATATGTTTGGGGGGGGGGGGCCCTACATAGGTTGTGGCTTGTGACTGAAAATCTAAAAAAAAAAAAAAAAAATTCACGTGTCAGGGTGCCACGCCCAAAATTTGCCACATTTTTTTATACGTAAAAATACAGTTTTGGAGGGGCGGCCTGGGAGGGGGCCCTAGCCCGATGGTTCTCCCCTGGGTGTGTCATTGTCCAGGAAATCTGGGAAAATTTGGAAAATGGAGAATTTTTTGAAATATCCAGAAGTTTTTGAGCTTTAACATACTGAAATTAAAATTTGATTGGAAAAAAGTAAGAATAGCGAAGTTACAATATTTTTAATTTAAAAGACAGTGATATTTTTGCCTTAGTCTATGGCCTGAATATTTAATTTTTTTTCTGGAAATTCGGGAAACTTTGGAAAATAATTTTTTTAAATATCCGTAAGCATTTTAGCTTTAATATACTTAAATTTGATCGAGAAAAAAACGAAAGATAACAGCTGAGTCATGAATTTTTTAATTCCAAAGAGACACTAACTGATATTTTTACAATACAGTCTATGGCCTGATTTTTGATTTTTTTCCTAGAAATCTGGGAAAACTTAGAGAATGAAGATTTTTTCCATGTATCCAGAAGCCTTTCACTTTTAACATACCAAAATTTTATTGGAAAAAAACCAAAGATAGCGGAGCTACGATTTTTTAATCCTTAAGGCCAGGATTATGTTGGAGCTATGATAAACGATAAAAGCAACGATACTAATGTAAAGTATCATTAGTATCGTTGCTTTTATCGCTTATCACAGCTCCATCATAATTACGGCCTAAGAGACAGTAAGTAGCATAGGTTGTGGCTTGTGACTGAAAATCTAAAAAATTGAGGCGTCAGGGTACCACGCCCTGAATTTGCCACATTTTTTTATACCTACATTAAAATAAAGTTTTGCAGGGGTAGCCTGGGGGGGGGGGGTCTTGGCCCGATGCCCCCCCCCCTGGGTGCGCCTCTGTTTCCAGGGTTTCTCAAAGGGTCCCCTACTACGTGGAGAGTTTTTACGCTATTTTTCGGACACCCTGTATTTATGATTTTTATTTTCATATTATAACAGAAGTCCAAACTGCCACAGTGAAAAAGCAATTAGTGAAAAATCACAGTAAAGAGTAACCGTGATATTTAATTTACTGATTTCATATTCAAATAGCCCAGAATAGTCCAATAATAAAGCTATGAAAGAACATTTTAAGTGCAATCTCGAGACTCGAGACTACACGAGACTCTCGCCTAGTCTGGTCTCGTCTCGTCGAGACTTCACGAGACGAGACCAAAAGCCAGTCTCGTCTCGAAAAGTCGAGACGAGACGGGACGAGATCAGTCTCGAGTCTCGCGGCATCACTACAAACAGACAAAACCCACTACCAACTATTTCCTTTAATATGTCAAACTCCAGCGAACGTGCATATATAGATTTTCCAGAAAATAATATAAAATTTTTGATAAATTCCGGCTCAACCAAATCATTTATTGACCCAAATATTGCAAAATAATTATATCCCAATCAAATAATAATTGACCCATTTATAGCTTCCTTTTTATTCCAAAAATCTGCCCATCAATACAGCGTTGTAATACCAGCCTCTAGCATATTTGCCTTGCCCGAGACACAAAATCTCAAATTTTACTTATTTAAATTTCATAACGTATTTGATTGACTCATAGGATTAAATAATTTAAAACATTTACAAGCAACTCTTGTCTTTAACTTTTAACAATGGATATCTTATGACCACATATACAAATATAAAATTACAGTTTCATAAAACAAGCTGTGCAGCGTATAATATTACAATTGCACCACGTGTAGAACAAGTTGTAAGAATAAAAACCACGATAAAAACTGGTGAAATTATAATACCGCATCAAAAACTGCATAACTGCAAAATCCGGGAATGTTTATCAATAGCGAAAAATGGGTATGCATTAACAACGGTTTTAAATAACACTTTTAATAGCCATTACTTTGGATATGTCTGAATCCAACGTAGAAAAATTTAAAATCAAGGAAATAAAAGAAATTGATTTATCGAATGTAATACCACAAAAGGTTTCAGGATTACCGGATAATATTTTTACTTGTCACGAAACGCATTACGCAGCAACACCACGACTCCGAAGGAGGAGCCTCTCGTGTCATATGGGAGTAATGTACAGTGAGTTGTATAACCTAAATAATTTCAATGAAGCGCCAAGATCTCACAAACAAGACTTTTCTAAGTTTCGTATCAACCATCTCAACGAAGAAGAAAAACACAAAATTGGCTGAAGAATATTCTGATATAGGTATGTATAAGGAAGACAAACCGTGGACATTTACTAATAAAATTAAGCACAGAATAAGGACATTAGATGAAATATCAGTTTATACAGTAAAACATACCGCTATCCATTTATATTGTCAACTAGCTGCTTAGGAAAGGAGGACCCGGTAGGACCTTATTAATTTAAAGCAATAAATTGATATAAATAGTTGGCCAAGCCGAGCAACAGGCAGACTAAAACCAGTGCAACTACCTCTCGTTGGGAAAGCCCCTCTGGAATTAAGTCTCCCCAGTGCAAGTACCTCTCGTTGGGAAAGCTCCTCTGGGTATCTTCAGCCTTATCGTTGTCCAGCGCAATTACGTCTCGTTGGGAAAGCCCCTCTGGACAAGGCATAAGGGTGAAGATAACTAATCGATGGTCCCCCAAGCAGCGTTGACGTGTGGCTCCCTATAAGGACCCCAGTGTTCGAAGGGTCATGCATCCTATAGGACTAGCGTATATGTAAGGGCATATTTGGGAAAATATTTATCTACACTTTTATAAAACTTGAGCGAGTTTCTCTCCATCAACCCCTAAAGCTACAAACCCCCCATGTCACCCCCGTAAGGCGGGCAGTTGTGACAATATAAAGAAGAAGTAGAAAAACAAGCAAAAAAGATGCTGGATCAAAAAACATAGTCAGACCAAGTAGTTGACCCTGGAATGCACCGATTTGGGTAGTCCCGAAGGAAGCCGACGCCTCTGGAAGGCAAAAACTTACAGTAGTTTTCGATTTTAGGGGCCTTAATACAAAAAACTTAGATGATAGATACCCATGACTCAACATAACGGATCTCTTGGACAAGCTGGGACGCTGCCAGTATTTCACCACCTTAGACTTAGCTTCCACCAGATTCAGATGCATGAGAACGACATCAGAAAAACCGCATTCAGCACAGAAAACGGGCATTATGAATTCTTGCGCATGCCCTTTGGTTTGAAGAACGCGCCGGCTACATTCCAAAGAGTTATGGATAACATTCTTCGCGGTAAACAAAATGAAAAATGCCTAGACGATATCATTGTGTTCTCAAGTTCACTCCATGAACACCTAGAGAGACTAAGAAGTGTATTCCAAAGATTACGGTAATCCAACTTTAAAATTCAGTTGTCAGAATTTTTGAGGAAGGAAGTGGCCTAGGAAACGTAGTAACAGCAAATGGCGTCAAACCTAATCCCGATAAAATTAAAGCTATTCAGGAGTTTCCCATTCCAAAGACGACGAAATAAATCAAAGGATTTTAAGGTTTATTAAGATATTATAGAAGATTCATAAAGAACTTTGCAAAAATTACAAAACCTTTGACTCAGTGTCTTAAAACAGGAGTAAAGATTGAACACAATTCTGAATTTCTCGAGTGCTTTGAAACATGCAAGAATCTTCCGATTAATGAACCAATTTTACAGTACCCGGATTTTTCCAGAACATTTAACCTAACTACTAACTACAGACGCCAGTAATGTAGCTATTGGTGCTGTTTTATCTCAAGGAACAATTGGGAATGATTTACCAGTGACTTATGCATCCAGAACTTCAAATAATTCAGAAAGAAATTACTCGACCATTGAAAAAGAGCTCCTTGCAATGGTTTGGGCCACTAAATATTTTAGGCCTTATTTTTTTGACAAAAAAATAATCCTTGTAAGCGACCCTAAGCTTTTGCAATGGCTATTTTCTGTAAAAGAGCCTGGCTCTTAATTATTAAGATGGCGAATAAAACTGGATGAATATGATTACAACATTATATATAAAAAGGGCAAGTTAAATTCTAATGCAGACGCCTTGTCTAGAATTGAATTACATAACAAGGAGACAGAAGATATTATTTCTCCACCTAAAGAATACATTGAACGTTCTAATCAAGAACTAGGAAATTCCAACGAAAATATCGACTACATGTCCACCATGGCACAAGCTGGTGAAAATATCCAAGATAATGAAACAAACGCCAAGGAGACTCCTGTTGAAACACCAAACGACGACAATATGACGATACATCAAAATGACAGCGAAGATACGATTGTGGGTATGTATCCCTATATATGATATACCAGTAAACTATGGATCCAATCAACTAATAATTTCTTCTGTTTTACACTCGCCCGCGAAACCCAAAATTACTATTCCTTCGAGAAAAAATGTACGAGCCTTTTTGCGAAGTGATAAGAAAAACCTTCGAATGGCCATCATTAAAAATGAGACGATGCTTGAAAAGATTAATCGACGTCACTGAGAAAAATGAAATAGTCAATAACTAATTACCGTGGAATCGACGAAACCCTGCAAAAAATCAAAGACAAATATTATTGGACAAATTTAAAAAACTCATTAAAAACTCACATAAACAATTATTGTGAAATTTGCCAAAAGAGCAAGTACGAACGTCATCCCATCGGAATGGAAATGAATATCACACCAACAGCATCAAATCCTTTTGAAATCATACACAAAGACACGTACACACTAGAACGAACTAAATTTTTGACCATAATAGATAGTTTCTCGGAATATCCTCAAGCTTATGCTCTCCAATCTCTCGCAGCTACTGAGATTGTCGACAAACTTCTAATATTTTTTTCGAAAAATTGATAATAAAAAAGTTTTCCATATGCTGCGAACTTGAGTGAACACAGCCTATTTTTCATCTAATTTAAATATGTAATTGTTTTATATTTACAGGTTGTAAAGTCAGCAGGACAAAGTAAACCAAGAAGTTTTATTGGGTCAAGCAAAAAATATAGTAATAGTAGTTTTTTCATGTTTTTCTTCTATTCACTAAAATTCCACTTTTTAAATATTCTCTCTGCATCCAGGTTATTTTCAATCTCCAAGCTCTCGTAATTTACACATAATTGGTTCTATTAAAAGCTTTTGCATTAAAAACGTTTCATCAAGGGAACATTTTATTTTTAGTTTGCTTTTTCATTTACGGACTTGTGGGAATGGAAATATCCAGCACGGGAAAGACTGATTGAACACGTTTTGTTAACTATTGTTAATTTCAAGGGGATGCTAAAAAAAAAGTTTTTCACAAAAAAAAACCTTTGAAATAGTCCAGCACTCGAAAATTCGATCTTTTTTTTTGTGATGCCAAGAAAATAATTTATCTACTACTAGCGAATGACCCGCTGCGTTGCCAGCGTGAAAATACATTTTGAAATAATACATTTTTTTTCAAGTTTTTTTGTTGATTTTCTAATTTTTTTTTTCATTATCCGATACCAGAGTCGCTTGCAAGTGATTTCAGTGACGCATTTTAAGCACTCCAGAGCTGCTCTAGAGTGCCCTGGGCTGTTTATAGGCGTTCCAGTGTATCAGAGTTTCGCGCAACTGAACTTTTTTTTTTCGGGATAAAAAATAGCCTATATTACTCCCCTCTATAGCCGAATTCGATTGACCGGATTAGATCGATCTGGTTCAATTTAAGTGAACCACACTGTGTTCGATTGAGGTTTATCAACAAAATAAATATAGTTTAAAGAAACTAAAAAAACACGCTTGTATAGTAAATTGAACTAAAAAGTGAAAAATAATTTTTAATATAAACAGAAAATATTAATGAACAAAAAATATTAGAATTATTGTTAAAAAAGCGTGGGGTGCTTTGTTCCACATCTCTCGTACATTGAGCACTCCTCGCTTTTTTCACAATAATTCTAATATTTTTTGTTCATTAATATTTTCTGTTTATATTAAAAATTATTTTTCACTTTTTAGTTCAATTTACTATGAAAGCGTGTTTTTTAGTTTTTTTAAAACTATATTTATTTTTCACTTTTAAGTTCGATGTATTATTTTGTTGTTAATTTTTTTATATTGGAGAAAAAAACTCTAATTCTTATTTGTGTTTTGTTTATATTTTGTGAGATTATTGAGATTATGGGAGGAATGGTTGACATTGTTGACATAAAGACACAATCAAAAAATTATGGTCTGACCTATGTCAAGATTTGGTTGAGTTATATGCTTTATTTATTTCCTTTTCAGAGTTATCAATTACCGTTTGCTGATTATTTTTTTAGGTGTGTTTTTGAATTTTTAAACTTCAATGTTTTATGTAATTTACTTTGTTTTTTATTCAGTGGCGTCCTTGCCATTTTGTACTTATTAAACTATTGACCCACCCCTAATTAATATTCGCTGAGCATATTATGGGCCTCTTGTTAATTCATTAACAGAAGGGGTTACAACACTTAACAAACCGCCATATAAAACTGAAAAGAATTGAGAATATAACCGTTATTCAAATAGAATTTGAAAGGAACACCAAAGCAAGGTGTGCCATCACACAATTCATACTCCCCAAAAAACTATAGTCGCTTAAGTTTTTTTGTCGTTTCAAGAAAAAGTACATTTTGATTAGACTCGTTTTGATTCGCAACATTTCCAAGCGTTTTATTCAATAATGAAATACCAATTTGTTTAATAAATGCAACTTATTCTAAAGTTATTCAATTTCAACACGTAGTGTATAATATTTGTGAAGTTAAATTATTTTATCCCATTTTGACGTTTAAAAATGACATTATTGAACGCATAACAATGAAGGTAAGTAGACGTTTATCACCTCAGTGATTTAAAAACACTTTTACTCACTCTCGGCACTTTAAGTCACTCTGCCCAACTAAAAATCTGAAACCTCAGTGATTTAAAATATTTTTAACTCACTCTCAGCATTTCTCCTTGTACTTTATTTTTTGAATTTCCACAAAACGGGATAAAATTTTGTGTACATCACGTGAGTTAAAATGTTTATTCACTCGAAGAAAATTAACCCACTCGCTAGGGCTCGTGGGTTAAACTTTCTTCTCATGAATAAACATTCATTTAACTCACTTGGTGTATAAATAACTATGATTCTTGTATGTTTATTTTCTGACGTATATGAGAACATTTGTCATGGGATCGAAAAACCGCCGTACATGAGTTTAATGAGTGCCACTCAGCATGGCGCAATCATATGACTTCAATTTCTACGCCCTTCTAAAATTATGAGAAAAATTCATTTTCATGAAAAGTTATGCAAACTGTATTCGAAATCAGAGGTAGAATGTTGCATGCCCTGTCAAAACAATTCCTAGTTAGCGTTTATTTCAAAGTTTTGATTGTACTTCCGGCAACGCGAAGTAAGTTAAAAGCCTTGTAAACAGTCTCTTCTGGCGATAAAAGTATTTTGAAAAATTACATCTTTTGACACGAAGGTAGATAACATGAGGTTTTTACCATGTGCATACAATCGGTCTCATGTGGATTTTATAATTTTTAAAAGTATGAAGTCAGACGCGAAAATAATTGGCATGAAACGACAGTGTTTAAGACAAGTTCATTAATTTTATCATTTTAATAGCTCACTAACGATAATTTAAATACAGGTAGGTAATGGGCTTTAGGAAATGTACGGTCAGTAAATCACCACCCAATTATAGGCTCGTAGTTTTAGGACATTTTGTCATCGCTTAATAAAGACTGCCGATAAAAAATAAAAAAAACTCGAAAATCAATTCATCGAAATATTACCTTCCTCCTTCAAACAAATAATAATATAGGTAGGTAGGTACTACTTATTACCCACTTTTTTAGAATCTATTATAGTTTTTAGCTTTAGGGGTCAAAGTTGAAAGCAGGGAAAAACCTTTAAAAAAAGGTTAGAGTATGTAGGTACCTACCTTTCTAAATTATAACGATTATTCTAGATTTTTTTTTAAATTTCAGTAAACTCTCGAAGCGCTCCCTGCAATCGTATTTTTTCACAAAAGTATCCGTTTAAAGTGTATTTATACCTTATTTATACCTAAACAATCTTTGCCTAAACCTACGCTCGGTCTGTTTGGATTTACAGGGGTTTCTGTGTGGGTCTCAAGTGAACTTATGAGGAATGTTTTCTTGTGAAAATTTAGGAGAATGCACACTGCAGGAGTTGTGTAATTAAAGCCATTTATAACGCCGTTGTTACAAAATTCGCAATTTATCACTGAGGCTGGACAAGAGAAGTTTCAGTTGTTGGAAATCGTGTGTACACTTTACTTTGCCCCCGCAAAGTGACTAAAGTTGACAAAGTTGGTGGTTTCTACGACTTTATATAGAAAACCCTTTATCACTTTAAAGCTTTTGGGGGATTTTTCCAGTTAAGTTGTTGCCAGACAATTACTTATAGTAATCCTTTATGTGACCCAATTTAATTTGTCTGGGGCTCTATTTGGATTACTACCGACATCACAACAACGTTCAATGTTACTTCTTTTCACCAAAATCATTTTGTAGTTAGGGATATACTCAAAATGGAACAACGATAGAACAATCGAAAAGTTAGTTCGCAGCAAGTAGGGCATAACAGAATTGTAATTTTAAGACCATAGTTTTAAACTAGATTTAACTGAGCGTATGGAGCAGCATTTAATGTAAAGCTTGCTTCGTGACTACATACTGATTAGATGGGAGAAGAGGGTCACATTGTTAGAATAAAGTTCACCCTAGGAAAGTTTTAGGCAAATTTTTGAGGATAACATAAGGATTGTTCAGGTGGCAGTAATTTTGGATCTGGTAGGTAAATTTCTATGAAACCTATTGAGCATTAATAAACAATTTTAAGTTTGCATTTTTTTAACTGAACATTTTAATATGTTGATTAGATACTCGTTGGGATTCATTTGTCGATGAAATATCGTTTATATATGTTTGGAGTTGGTTGTTTGCTTCACCAACAATTGTTCGGGCAAAGAGATTATCGCGTTTATTCTGGATTTTACAAGAATGGATTAACAGATATATAAAGGCCGGAATTAGTTAGTAGTTTTAAGTTTAAAATTGACTGTGATATGATTTAGATAGTGAATTTTGTGAGGGTTGTAAAGAGTTAAGTAGTTTGAGTCAATTAGTGAAATAATTAGTACCAGAGTGTGTAGTAACGTGGAACAAATTATTGTTGTGTTAATTGGACTTTGATTTTGGAATAAACGAACCCAAGATATCTTTCACGTACCCCAGAGCCTTGACATTGGTGTAAGATGTGAGATATGTATAATTCGAGGACTGCAAAGTGGAATCCGATTACTGAATAGTGCGGACTACTGCGGACACTAGTGTGGACATTAAATGAACACTGGGACAGTTAGTCAGTATTAGCAGTGACAATCACAAAAAGAGATTACCCCGGATATACAGTCAACCAGATTTTGACTATGATAGTGCATTTTCAAGTAAGTTCTAGAAAATTTTATTTGGAAACCAAGCGAAATATCGTATTTGTGACTTGATCCCGACATATTTGATACATCAATCGTCATTCAGAAAAAGAATTATGAGGATTTTCGGGAAAATTCTAGAATATTCTGTTTGGAAACCAAAGATTTGTGACTTCACCGACTTGTTTGGAACTTCAATCAGAAACCAGAAAAGATATTTGAAGAGGTTTGAGGAAAATTCCAGAACATTCTGTATATGCCTATCACGAAACAAGCAAAAATGGACCACCGTAAGCTCAATGACGTCACCAAGAAGTACAGATTCCCTCTACAACTCTAGCGGGCTCCAAATGTTTTTCCGCCTTAAATATCAAAAGTGGATACTGGCAAGTGGCAATAAACAATACACAAGTTCAACGTAATGCCTTTCGGATTGTGTAATGTTCCCGCTACGTTTGACCGACTGATGCATCTAGTTTTGCAAAGCCTCACATGGAGAACTTGCTTGGTATATTTAGATGATGTCATGATCATAAGAAATTCGTTCCAAAAACATCTCAATAACCTGAAAGAAGTTTTTGACCGCTTCCGGAATGCAAACTCAATTCAAATAAGTGTTTCCTCTACATGACGGAACTTCAGGGGCACATTTTGGAGTTAACAAGACTTTGGACAAAATTCGGGAATGTTTTTACTGGGTTGACTATCATGAAGACTGGTGCCGAAAATGCGATATCTGTGCTATCAGTAAAGGCCCTAAACCAAGATCTCATGGGCCTATGAAACAGTACAACGTCGTTCTCCCATTTGAAAAAATAGCGGAAGATATTGCCGGACCGTTCCCTCAGTCAGAGCGTCGTAACGAATACATCTTGGTTATCATGGATTACTTCAATAAATGGCCAGAAGTTTTCGCTATTCCCAATCAAGAAGCCATCACTATGGCCCAGGTGCTAGTTGACGAAGTTTTCGGTGGTCATGGTGTGCCACTAGAGTTGCATTCAGATCAGAGACGAAACTTGCCATCTTTAAGAAAATTTATGAGATCATCGGCATTCGTAAAACAAGGACAACACCTTTACATCCACAGTCTGATGGCATGGTGGAACGATTTAATAAGACCATAGAGGGACACCTGACAAAAGTAGTCGCAAAGAACCAGCGAGATTGGGACGAACATTTGCCTCTATTTTTAATGGCTTGAGAGTAGCTGTTGATGAGTCAACAGGTGAAAGTCCAACTAGAATCGTTTTTGGAAGGGAACTCAGGTTATCTCGCGATCTGATGTTTGGAATACCTGAAGAAGAACGAAAAGAAATTCGATATTATGCCGACGAAGTAGGGGCGCGACTTCTCTGGATACATGATTTTTCCCGGGAGCATATTCAGCTTGCCAGTGACCGTATGAAGACCAGATACGACTTGAAAGCCAATTCAGCCGGATTTCAAGAAGGTGATTTGGTGTAGCTGTATAATCCAACAAGAAAGAAAGGAGTGTCGCTGAAATTGTCTTCAGCATTGGATGGACTCTACAGAATTATCAAGAGGATCAATAATTTGGTTTATCGAGTTCAACGCAATACCAGGGGTAAGATGAAAGTTTTACATCTGGACAGATTGACGAAATATCATGAGCGTGAAGTTGATCGGGACGATGTCGCAGTGTCGCGGTGCGCTTTCGTCATGGTATACAGAATATTACTTGAACTCTAGTAAATACTGCCTTATCCGGGCAAAGAGACAGTCGCGTTTATTGTGGATTTTACAAGAATGGAATACAGATATATAAAGGACGCTATTAGTTAGTAGTGAAAAGTTTTAGGATTGGCTGTGATACGTTTTAGATAGTGATTATTATTGCAAAGAGTTAGTTGTTTGTAGATAAAAGTTTTACATCTGGACAGATTGACGAAATATCATGAACGTGAAGTTGATCTGGACGATGTCGCACTATCGCGGTGCGCTTTAGCCATGGTGTACAGAATCTTACTTGAACTCTAGAAAATACTGCCTTATTCGGGCAAAGAGATAATTGCGTTTATTATGGATTTCACAAGAATGGAATACAGATATATAAAGGACGGTATTAGTTAGTAGTGTAAAGTTTTATGATTGGCTGTGATACGTTTTAGATAGTGATTATTAAAAAAGTTGTGAAGAGTTAGTTGTTTGAGTTAATTAGTGAAATAATTATTAGTGTCAGAGTGTGTGGTAACGTGGAATAAATTATTGTTGTGTTAATTGGACTTTGATTTTGGAATAAACGAACCCAATTTAATTATATAAATATAATTCGTCCTAGAATTCGCTCTTGTATTTAACGCGATTAATTGGAGGTTTAGATTTATATTCACTTTATTTTGTACATAAATGTGTAAAAAGTGCTATTGAGTTAGGGTACCCTGAACGGACTCAAAGGAAATCTTAAATGAGTGCGGAAAAAAAGAAAAACCAGTGAACTTACAACGGACATCGATTCGTTGTTATCGATTTTTAATGCTATCTGGCGTTTTTATTCACTGTTTTTAGGTACATTGATTTTAAATACAAACGATAAGAGATAGCAAGGGAGTGTCCATTGCTTTACTGTTTTTCACCCGAGTTGTACGGACCATTGCACCGAGGTTATAAAACTGGGTGGATATAAAAATTTTTGCTCGTTAAACTGTCAGGCCGAATCATTTGGAAGAGAAGAGAAAGACAAGATGTACGAGGAAAAAATAGAAGACCTTGAAAAGGAAGCAAGAAACAGGGAGAGATATATAGAAAGGCTTAGGAGGGACAGTCAAGCATTTGAGGAAGTGGTCTCAGAAGCAGAAGGAAAATTCTCAGATTAACCTGAAAAACCTAATAAACGCAATACTATTTTATCTAGTGTGCTCCAACTTTTGAAGAAGAAGGAGTTGGAAGTAATATCTCAGATGGAATCAATGCAGGAAGACAAGGCAAAATTCGAGGTGAGAATTAAAGAACTCATTTTTCTAAACAAAAATCTGATAACTTCTGTGAACACTTTGAAAGTTGAAAATGAGGATAACATAAAGGAAGTAAAAAAGTTGAGACAATCAGTAAGTGACATGCAAGCCAAAGCCACCAATTTGGAAGTGACCGCTGCTAGTGTAATCAGTGACCAAGGATTAGATATTTCAGATAGTGAACAATTACTAACGCTAGGAACTGATAAGATTGTGGGTAATATCAACCATATTGTAAAGGTAGGGAGAAGGAAAAATAATATTTTAATTTTGTGTGATGAGAGTGGTTTTAAAATAAGGAGTAGGTTGCAGTTTCTGGTAACAAGTTATTTTGTACAAACATGAAGTCAATAGGAAACTTAATTTTGTCTCAAGTGGAAGAGTTGATGAGTGACTCAGCGATGAGTGGGTGGTTTTGTGTCATACTTTATTGAAAATATTGCTCGCAATTTAAATAATGAATTTATTAAAATGTCCAATCTTTAATTCTCTGTGTAATTGATTGACTCTGGAGTATCTAAGTGCGCGTGTTATAATTCTCATTATTTTGTTTTTTAATATGTGCAACTTTTTCTTATGAATGGGTATCGACCGTGGTGAATGTTGATCCACGTTGAATAGCCCCATAAGAAATAACTGATCATACGACTTATTTATAAATTATTATTTTATTTTTAAAACTAAGTGGAGTAAATTGGGCAATGCTTTTTTTTAGCAGATATATGGTATTTTTGATGCCTTCCAGCCTTTTGTTGAAGATTATCTCTAGGAATCTAACTTGATTTTCTCAATTAAGGTTTGGGCTAACCCTCGGGCTAACCGTATTCTTCTGTCGAATACTGGTTTGCGCCTGGTGAACAGAATAGTCATCGTTCTGTTCGAGTTGACGTGGATTCCCAAATCCTATAACCACTTTTCAATTTTGAAAAGTTCTTTCCCCAATCGATCAATTATTAAATACATCGATCCTCCAGTCAGATGCTATAATAGTGCTGTAACCGAATAGCAATCCTTTGACGCAACACTATTTAAATTAACAAGGGTACCTTATAGCCATCTATGAGCCTATGAGAAAGCAAATAGATGATCTAGCAGAATTT
Organism: Ceutorhynchus assimilis; assembly: GCA_917834065.1. NCBI lineage: Eukaryota > Metazoa > Arthropoda > Insecta > Coleoptera > Curculionidae > Ceutorhynchus > Ceutorhynchus assimilis. The sequence goes on along the minus strand of OU892278.1, from coordinate 9,747,949 downwards.
TTATGACAAATAAACGATACATCTTGGTGAAATATCTCCTCTACTAAACTGGAGAAGGCGGCTCAACCATCCGATGGGATATCTTTGAAGGTACTTATTTAAAATGGGCGAAACTGGTAAGATGAACATGATGAAGTATGAAATCAATACTGGCAGTGCACATCAGATCCGTCAACCACCTAAAAGTATTCGCATGACCCAACAAGAAAAGGTGAATTCGCTAGTAGACGTGTGCTTGCAGAAAAACTTATTGAATAGTCTCAAATCCGTGTTCATCGCCAAAGGATGGATCTACCAGGTTTTGTATCGGTTACAGAAGGCTAGACGATGAAATCCAATTACCTACTACCGAGAATTGACGATATCCTCATGACATTGTCTGATTCAAATTCGTTTTCAGTTTTGACTGAAAAAGCGGATACTGGCATGTGGATATTACCAGAAAAAAACAAAGAGAAGACAGCGTTTTTCACTAGCAGTGGATTCAAAATAATGCCTTATTTGGACTCTGCAATGCCCTGCTTTGTTTGACAGGCTAATGGAAATCATACTACGAGGATTTCCGTGAAAAGTATGCCTTGTCTGCCTGGATGATGTATTACTCCAGGAAAAAAAAAAAAGTTTTGGAGAACACTTTGTTACGATAAATTTATCATTTATGTAACATGTTCCATCTCTACTTATTTTCATTATAAAGTCGTATTTTTTCCATTTTAGAATCAGCCAAATAATATCCACAAAATTCAAATTCAAATAATAGAAGTGCTGCCATCTATCCACATTTGCGTAAAATGCAAATATCAAGAATTCACTTTTCAGTACTGCCATCTAGTGCCCGCTGGTTTATTTTTCAAAGTATGATTTTTGGTTAATTCGCATTTGACAGTCATTTGTATTTTTATTGAAAGAAGTTATATTTATCTCACTTTTAGCAAATGGATATATTTCTGTCCTTTTCTAACTTCTGATTCTGAAATAATAATTTTTTGGCTTAATGATCTAATTATTTAACAGTTTTTTATTTTTGACAAAACCTTAATTTAAATTATTATAATTTTAGTGGATTTTTATCCATTCTCTTTTGGGTGTACTCGTCTGATTGGTTGAAGCTGGTTGGAATGCAGTAAGTATAAAAAACACGGGATCGTTTTCCTGCTGGCTGTGGTTTCTAAAACGCTCTCTTTCCTTGAAAAATAGTCTGGCTTGCAAGTCCACTTTATTTTTAAAATAATTTTGTGCTCTAAATTTCTGGATCCGGCCTTATAAATATTTCAATATTCAAATTATCATATCTTTATTAAGTTTTTACCTGATAAATCTTATCTTATCTGTTTTTTGAAATATAAATATTATATTTTAAGTTTTTTTTTTTATCTAATTATTGGTTTCCATTTTGTGAGATTGTTTATTAGTTAGTGCCACGTTTTGTTATAAGAGGTAAGTCAACACAGATTTTTGGATTTTAAATAGGTACTGCTGCTCTGGCTTTCAGAATCAATTTTTAGTGTGGAAATATTGGACCATTTGCTCTAAATAGAGTCGGTGAGAACCAAATTAGTGAGTCCATGCCCATTAACTCTGTAGAATCCAGGTAGAGGCCTGAACAACCATTTTCTGTTTGACTCCCTAAAATATTATCTCAACTGAAGGGTGTAATTTTTTAATAGAAATCCAGACAGGTCAAAACTTCAGTTAAAAAGTTTTAATTAAAACATCTCAAGAATTTTGACACATTCTGGATTTGATTGATTTCAATCCTAGGTTTATCTAGTATCTGTGGTAGCTACCTTAATTTGAGAGGAAAATTTTGTCTATTTAGGGGAGAATCCAGAGATTTCATTTCTTATTTTTTTTACCTAACTTATTTTTGTTCGTATTTTTGCCTGCCAGAACTGTTATCAAAAAAGCAGCATTCTGCTCAATTATGACGAGCATTATAATCATTATAATTAAATCTTGTTATTATTTTATTTTACTATTATCATTATCTTATCATTATTCTTAGTTATTTTTTTTTTTTTTTAGTTAAAATAATAATAATTTTTTCTACTTGCAATAGTTTTAGTGTCTGTGCAATAATCATTTTATACTAAATTTCAATTTCAATTTCCTATGCAAGACACTCACTTTTTGACAGAATTCAGGAAATAAATGTTCCAAATATTGGTGAACCTGATACTGCCTTATTCTTTTCTGGGTACCTACTCTACATAAAGATCACTGTTTGGAGTCACCCCAGCAATCTATCCTCTTCCTGGAAACAGGAAATCACACGAAGAGCTCCAGTTCACGAAAGTGAAACCCCAACACCCACTGAAGAGCTCCAGATTGAAAAGGTATATGGTGTCAGATTCACCAGAACAACCAAGCTGTCAACATTTAACATTGACTGCATAATATTATAAACATAATAAAATTATTGTTTGTTGGATTTTGAGTGGTTTCATTTGCACATAAAGGGGCTACACGTTATTTTAATTTTTCTTTGAATTCACGACCCTAGGTTATCTTTTCTTAAAGTATACTTTATTTTATAATTAATTTGTAACAACTTCACAAGAAGCATTTACTCGTATCCGAAAGGCAAATCCCCGAATAAATGACAATAAATATTTATTCTTCCAACAGCGAGTTGATTTTCTTGGCCACGAAGTTTTACCGGAAGAAATTCAAAGTGACAAGAGAAAGATCCAGGAAATTCGCGGACAAGCAGAAACTCAGGGTTTTGCTAGCACCGTCGCCTACTGCAAAACAAAGCTACTTTTGATTCACAAACTTATTTGCAGTAGCAGTAGAATTTTTGTTTGGCTGCTCGATCTAGATACAGATTGCATATTGCTTTTAAAAGCCGCTTTGATCAGTACTAATACCAATACCCGAGTTACATTTTGACATCGTACACCCGATTAAATGTTGGTTTGAGTTAATACGGTATTATCGATTTCTATATTCGTCATTTTAATATAAAACTGAACCTTTATTTTTAATTCATCAGGATCACTTAGTTATGGTTCTGGAGAGCTTCGATCATGAGGTAAATTTATTAGGATGAGAATCATTGAAAAATAAAATTCTTACCTAAAAACTGTTCTATAAAATGTAGCAGGTAACGGTGTGGGTGTCCCACCGCCACGATAGTTATGTCGAAAATCGTCGTCGATGTCCAAAACATTTGCTAAAAGACTTTTCGAAGATCTTTCTTTCATTTCGACATCCGGAAAACTTATTGTCTTTCTGTCCGTTTGTACCGAAGACGGTCGATGAGGAGGCGAGTACGTATTGCTACCGTCGCTATCTCCAGGCCTGTGCATCAATAGGATTTTGGGAAGCCATGTGAGAAATACTATTTTAATCTGAAAGAGAAAAATAAATTAAACGATTGATTATCTAATAAAACTAGAAATCAGTGTCAATAAACTAGTGTACAATAAAGTTAACTTCTCTGCGCGCAATTAGTATGTAAATGAGTTAGTTTTTTTTTTGCGCCAAAGTGGTAGTTTTAGTTCGATTTTAAATCCCAGAGTTAATTTGAACTTCAGCCCTTCATGCTTAGGGACCTTTGAACTTTAAAACTAAACGCGCTGCAGAGGATGCAAATCTGTAAAGCACTGTAAAGTTGACAAAAAATACTCCTTCCTACAGTCTACCTTTTTTATTTCAATTTGTGTAGTGAAATGCCATTTTATAACGTTGTGTACAAAAAATTCCATCGACTATTTTTCCTCTTCAATTAACAACGTTCCGTTCAAATCGAGCAAAATGCATCAAATCCTAATTCAGGAGAAGTTTTGTAAGAGGATTTCGCTCGGTGCTCGGATTTTTTATCCAACCGATACAATTTGAATTACACCGTCGAATGGGCAGTAAGTATGTGTGGGAGCATGGAGAGTAGACGCGAATAAATTGAACTTCGTCAATGTGTAAAACGTTGTGGAAAAAAATTGTTAGTAATTTAAATGTGTACCAGCCTACTTCAATATTGAAAAATTAAATATTATGTTTTGAAGCTCATTATTACTTGAATAGGTACCTCATACATAGTTATTAATTTAGACACGTAATAGTATATTATGATATAAGTGTATAAGAGGGCATTTAAAGCACGCGTGACAAATTGCAAAACACGACGCGCAGCGGAGTGTTTTGTAAGTCGCAAGGGCTTTAAATGCTCTTATACACGCATATCATACGCTATTTTTTATTACGAATGCATGATAATCTCAAAAATGTTGCAAATGTGTTTATTCATTTTGATAAATAGTAATTTAAACGGCAGGTGAATATCTAGGTAATAAAGGTAGATCAAACGTTTCTATAGCAACCTTTGAAAAGGTAGACGCATCATAAACATCATTTTATGCACGCTGTACGGTGCGATAAATACTGCACAAAAATAAAAACATAGATATACAGATAAGATACTACTGAAGCAATCTCAGTTAAAGTCAAGCCGTATAAAAATTCTGATAAAAACAGATAGACAAAGGTATATAAAACGAGAAATGAATAGGGGTCACAGTTAAAATTACATAAACATAATCATCTTCCTGATTTGTGGCAGGGAGTAGTTAAAAATATCATAGTCGTAGTAGAAACGGTGGTAGTTAACCATCAATCTGTCGATGAAAGGTTTGGCCATAGTTGATACGATGTTGGCCTTCATAAAAGAGTTTATATTGCCTGGTGCGTCTTAAGAGAATTTTTAAATGTAGTAAGCCTAGCAAGATGTTACAGTCGATCATCCCGTTGCACAGCTTATAAAGCAAAATAAACCTCCTTCGTTGTTCAAGACTTTTTAGTCTACAAAGCATCAGCCTAGTTTCATAGGTTAGTCCGTCTGAAGGAAAATGGTGCAGAAGGAACTTTGTGAACTTATTTTGAATCCTTTCTAGTCTGCTTTTGTGGATAGTGTATTTGGGGGTCTAAATATTTAGTTAAGCAGTAATCTAGTATGCTACGGACAAGTAAGTAATACAGACAGCATACTGCTTTGGTATCAATTATATATTTGGAATTCTTTTTCATAAAACCCAGCATTCTAAGGCCCTCAATTGCAACGTTCTCAACATGCAAATTAAAACTGAGGTCTTTCTGGAAAACCACTCCCAAATCATTGAATCAGTCGACTGAGGTGAGGAGTTGATTGTTCATGGTGTAGTTACGAACACTTTGATTTTGGAACATTAATCTTTATGTGATTGAAGGAACACCAAGATACAAACTTGTCAACCACGGATACCTTATTATACAATTTCAAATCATCAGCGTAAAACAAGACATGAGAAGAGGAGAAGCAAGACGTTACATCGTTGATGAAGAGAAGAACAGTACAGGTCCCAGGTAAGATCCTTGAGAGACACCAGACACAACCATTACTTCACTGGATAATATACCACCGACATCAACTCGCTGCCGGAAATCACCAAGGTAAGATTGGACCCAGCTGACATAGTTCCCAATCATCCAAAGTTCTTGGGGAGTAGCTGATGGTGAACGCTGTCCTTGGATAAGTCGGTATAAATAGAATCAACTTGTCCCTGTTCAACTGAGATGACCAAAAAGTTCTGGTAGACTGCAAGGTTGGTTGTGGTTGAACGTCCTCGGTAAAAGCCATGCTGGAGAGAGTTAATATATCTGTTGTAAGTCGCGAATATCTCGTCAGTTAGAATAGATTCGAGGAGTTTAGGAATAGCAGATAGGATGAAAATACGACGATAGTTCTCGATGTCACACTTGTCCCCCGACTTGAAAATTGGCAATAGAAAGGAAAGTTTCCAAGCTCCTGGAAAAAAGTCGCCGTCCAATGAGCGTTGAAAAAGTTGACGAAGTGTCAAAATAACCTTACTTTGTTCTAAAAAAAAATTCCTAAAGTGCCCCTTAACGGAGATACAGAGCCCCAAAAGAGTACCTGGCGATCCACATTTTTGGCTCTAACTTTTGAACCGACTTGTATAATTTAATTTTGATATTTTATGTTGGCCATAAAGACTCATAAAATCATCCTACAGCAGATGTTTCACATAGTCTGGGAAGTCAGGAACGGACTTGCCACCATATTCATTGTGCCAAATTTTTGACAGGAGTCATTTTACACAGCTGAATACTGATTTTTTGAATACTTTGGTCATTTCTTTTCAAAAAGGTGCTCTTCATTTGTTTCGATTAAATCAGCCGTTTCCGAAAAAATTAGGTTTTTTTATACGCACCTTGTTTAAGGGGCACTTTAGGAATTTTTTTTTAGAACAAAGTAGGATTATTTTGACCCCTCCTATACGCTCCCGAGAGTATGCCATATACTTACCGGACACCCTGTATACACATCCAATTGTACTGCGGCCTAATGAAGAGCCACGTATAAACAAAACAAATCGGACAAGAACCAATTATTATCTGCATACTGCATACAAACTCCAGGACTGAGACATGGAAAAATGTTCATCACCACAAAACAGAAGAGAGCGGGCAGCTTCTACACATGAACAGAAAGCGGATGAACAGAAAGCGGATAATATCAAGGTCACCCTTTCCTTCCTACTCAGTTGCTACCAAGCACCTGTCTACCTTGAGGAACTCAAATGCATTCGACTCCTTGTTTGACGAATTATCTGTGGCTGATTCCCACACAAAGTAGAACCTGCTGTTAGCTGAAATTTCTGGGCAACAAACCTCTGAGGCACAATCTACTCAAATATTCAGCAAATCTGTTGGTCTAGAAGAAGCAAGAGTTTTGGTTTTTGGAGACCGAAGCTCGCGCGGATTGGCATCTGGGTTACTCAGATTCGCACATCCTTACGCGCGCTCCTCTTTCTTTCATGGAGAATGTCGCCCTGGATACTCTGCACAGATGACAAGCAGGTTATTTCAGTTGACCATGGACTTCGGGGCTGCTGACAGTGTTGTTCTGTACTTGAACTTGAACTCTTTCGGGATTTTGAAATCCCACAGCTTAAATAGACTATTCTCAATTGGGAAATACACGAATTTAATTTTTTCCCAAATTTAAACTATTTCACCTATCTGAAGTTTATGTCTTCTTGCCGAAGGTTTCTTGAATGTCAAAGTGCGTCTGTTCGAGTGTTGAAGAATGATGTCGGTGGAAGATTGAGGCCTGGGAGGATTTAGAGCACTCGTAATTTTAGACTTTTCCGACATCATTGTCTTTTATTTGATTGGAATTCCGTTCTTGTGGAAACTGACCCCTTGGGAGCATTTCACAAGACACTGTCAAAGATTATGAACAATGCCTTTCCACTTCGTCGAAAAAATACTATGCGCCGGGACCGTGAAAAATGGCTTACGCGTGGTATTCGCACCTCCACTGTGAATCTTAGGTGCTCAAACAAGCTTAAGAGACCTTTTCTAAGAGCCTCATGATCCAACAATATTACTTGACCTATAGGAAAATATATAGGACTATCATTGGGGGACCGAAAAATTTGTACTACTCGGGGCGTCTATTGAACTCGGACAACAAGCAACGAGAGACTTGGTCAATTTTTCACGAAATATCCAATAGAGCCAATAAAATTTCATCCCAGCAAACTTAAGCGTTGATATCTTAAACGAGTACTACTGTTCGGTCGCCAATAAACTGACAGATAATCTACATGTGACAGAGATCCTCTCACATATCTTTCTATATAGTAGGAATATATCTGAATATCTTCATGCTTTTTTCCCAACGTCCTCCTTAGCTATGAAATTCGAACTACCATCAATGCTATGAAAAATAAAGAAGCTACTACGGACGATGGCATCTCTTTAAAAAACTAGAGGCTCTACCAGACATCGCTATTATAATCCTAGATATAAGAGTGTCAGTTCGGCTTTCGGCCTCACAAAATCACAACTGACGCTATGCTCAGACTTCTATCCAACATCTATCATTCTATTATGGAACGCGAGGCTTCCGCTGCTGTATTCTGTGATTTGTCGAAAGCGTTTGACTGTATCAAGTAATACTGCTGCGAAAGCTTTTCTCGTATGAAATACATGGTAGAACTTGCTGCTAAGAGGTATCGAGTTGGATTTGGCTAGGGTCAGGGAATGCTGTGACTTGAATCTTCTCTGCTTAAACATGTCCAAGATTCATTTCATTGGTTTTTATTGTACTCTTGATGGCCTAGCCGATGGCGATAGCATGGTCTTTGAACCCCATATTGCCAAGCTCAATAAAAAACTGGAATCAGGCTATTTCTACGTGCGTGTCACCTTTCGAGAACTTGATGAAGAAGTTGCCCGCAACGTGTATATTTTGCCCTTGTGGAGTCACAACTCGAATATGTCTTATCACTCTGGAGATCATGTTTCCAGCACCAATTCCAGTCCATTTTCAGGCTGCTGCAAAAGAGGGCTGTGCGAAACCTCTCAAACTCACATCCAAGGACTCATTGCCGGCTTCTTTTAATCCATTATCCTCACGTTGCCGTCTTTATTTATTTTGGAGACTGCTTGCTTAATACATGGAAATGAACATAACTTTCCAAGTAACCGGCAGGTTTATCGAACTCGTCAGCCTAATGCTATTTCATTGCCAATACCTCACTCAACACTGATAAAGAGGTCGCTCATTTACAATAGTATTAAAATTTATGATCATGTTGATCTGCAGACCAGAAGCGTACAATCGCTTGGGACCTGTTACACGATAGATGAGTTCTTTGTGCAAGAGGGGCGCCTTTTATTGTTCTAGATTATTATAGTTTTTAAGTATTATAATTATTGTTAAGTAAGGTATTTTAGTTCTTATTTCTGACAGTATTTTTTTTGTTTGTATGCTGTATTTATTTGCACTGTCAACAGTATGAGCTGTCTCTGTTCCTTTGAGGATCCTGAAATGAAGTCAAGGTTGGACAACATGTTCTAGTTAGTACCTACATCGTCGAAAATTGATCAATTTTTAACACTGTGTCCTATAACGTGTATATTTGAGGATTTCTATCATATCTCCTGACCATTTAACCAACCCAACTTTTGATTTCATACAGGTGCAAGTTGATTTTATTGAATTTATTCTTTAAGCAGAAGCTGACCATATTTATCAATACAATTTTTTTAATTAGTTTTCTGGAAACTCAAACCTTTTATATATTTTTTTTATTTGGTGATGATGATATGGTCAGCAACTTTTAATGAACTTATATGGCAAGTGTATTGAGGTAAATTGTAATATGATTTTTTTTGAATTTAATGAATCTGATTGGGCGTTACCTAACCTCTATTTATTTATTTTATTTGAAGTATTTTGACAACATTTGATTTGACATTTTAAAGTTATTTAATACTTGATTGTGAGAAAATATTTATCATTTTGATTTGAAAATTGCTTGAGTGTTTTAGTGTTTTTACCTATGTCAAGATTTGGTTGAGTTATATGCTTTATTCATTTTCTCTCTACAATTATCAATTACCTATCGTTTGTTGAATATTTTTTGTTCAGGTTTGTTTCCGAATTTTCACAATTCAATATTTTATGTAATTTAATTTTTTTTTTTTTAAATTCAGTGGAGCCCTTGTCATTCTGTACTTATTGAACTATTGACCCACTCCTAAGAATCATTCGCTGAGAAAACTGAGCATGTTATGGGCCTCCTGTTAATTTGTTAGCTTCTACTGGGAATTTTTGACAAAAGTGTCAAATACAAAAGTTGAGGATTTGTCGTGTTTACTAGCCAGTTTAAAGCATGCAAGGTGCGTCAAAAAAAGTGTAGCGGAGCAAAGTTTTTTTCTCTATGGAACACCATGTATTTTATGGGGCAATTTGTTATTAACCTTCAACTTGATTTTATACGGTTTGATATGTTTTTCTTCAATAGTTACAGGAAAAAAAGCAAAAATCCCGTCCATAAGGTCGCATGTTGAAGAAAGAAAAAGTATAACATTATATTTAATATAAACAGTTTATTGTTCAAATGTAATTCATTAGTAAGGTGAAATAATAATAAATACAGATATCTTAAGTTATTAGTTTTATTAAAAAAAAAAAAAAAATACTCTGAATAAAACCCTGCAGCGTAAATAGTTATTCATACATATTTTAAAATCATTAAAAACTGAACACATTATTCTTAATTTTATAGTTATATAGATGCTGAAAATGACCACCATTCATTTCCACACACAGTCGATAACCATTTATTAATTTTGTGCTTAATTTATTAATTTATTTAAAGCTTTTGTAGTCCAGTCGGCATGGCTTGTTATTATTTTTATTGATAATCGCTGCCCTAATTTCTTCTTTAATTATCTCACGTGTGTCATGTCATCTGAAATAAATATGTTCAATTTTTCAAATATTTTCATAAAAGGGTATCTAATACAATGAAATCTAGACTATTAGCGTGCCATAATATTGTTCGGTTTTCTCCATCCACATGGGATATTTATTATTTAAATAATCTTTAACTGGAGCAACATCATGTGCAGGCGCTCCATCTTGTCGTCATATAATTTCTACAACGTCACTAAGGAGCATATTATCGATGAATTCTTGCACATCTAAATTTCTTGAATGAAGGTTGCTTGTCATAGATAATGGAGAGCTATATGTTCTTTTTACACCGTGATTATCGTAGCCCGTGCATTAGAATTCAATTGGATTGCAGGTGGATTAATAGAGGTAGCATCTAATCCACCTGCAAGCTAATGCACGGGCTACGTAAATCACCCTGTATTATTTTATACTTAGGTTGGTATACAATTTCTTTATATTCAACAAATCTTGGTTTCGGTAACAAAAGATTTTTCAGATAATCCCGTTTTAAATTCAACGACTTACGATTGGATGTAGGTATTTAATTTTATATTTAGTGATGTAGGGCCAAATTTATAGTTGCTCCTTGATGTCCTTGCAGGTCGTTAGTTCAGAATGATCTATTCATTCTGAACTAACTACTTGTTTTCTTTTGCCAATTTTTCTATATCAATTCTAAACCACACGAAGAAACCTCGAGGAGCGACTATAAATTCGGCCCGTCATAAGGGCACTTAGGTTTTTCAATATTTTAAAGCCTTTTGAATATTCGGCTTGAAAAGTTTATTGGGTAGGTTTATACCTTTATTGGTTGATAATAATAATTATTATTTTTTCGTTATTTCAAAAATAAATTCCGTTTTTCATCAAATACTTTTACGTAATTTCCTAGTCGTCTCGTGTTTGTGTAGTGCCTACCTTATTTGCCAAATAGGAACAATCAAATTGAAAAGTGGAAAAAAAAGCAAAACCGCATTATTTCGTGGAACTGCTCCCAACTATCCATTTACCAAAAAACAAACCCTTTTACAATAATTAGTTACAGGTCTCTAGAAGCACATAGATATTGATTGAAAATAAAGGTATCTAATTGTGTTAGCATCATCACTTTTTCACTTATTAGTTTTGTGATCCTTAGTGGATGCTTAATTTACTTGATGCGTATTTCTATACATTTATTATGCTTTATCCCTGATCTTTTATTTCTCGTAAACTTCCAATATTTATTATTTAAATTATGTGGTCGCCTCCTACCCACCAGTAATGAATTTTGTTTCTTAAATAAAACGAATAGCGCATCTTCTCAAGTTTTATATAAACAAACACTGAAATTTGTTCCATTTCAGATTGGGCATGTACACTTTAGTTTAGTGTTTCTTTGGTGGGAGGAAAGCTTTTGGCTTCTGTTCCCAAGAGAGGCAATACACTTAATTGAACTGCTTAACTTCATTTTATGCAACCAGCTGCATTTTTATTTGAAAAAATTAACTTTTGAATTACCACCGTCTAATTTGAATTTATGTATAACCACTGTAACCTCTGATCGGGTTGTGTTTGGGAAGATATCAAACCTTATGGGAAATAATAAAACTATAAAAAAATTTGACCGTTAGATGCGCTAGCATCGGCATCTGTAGCTCAAATTAGAGATGATTTCTGCTATAGTATTTTAATAATTGGTATCGAGCTAATGAAATAAAACTACCCATTGTATTTCCATTGTATTCATGGCCGGGCTCTTTCAAAACGCCCAGGTAGTTAAAAGAAGTCAACCAATTATTGTGGAAAATAGGTCACTTAATAAAGTTTGTGAGGCTTTCGCGGCCCAGGTTTATTGATAAAGTGTTTTCATTCGGGCTTAATGGCCGTCATAAGTTGGAATTTCTTCCTGACGTTTCGCTAGCATCTTCAGACGTACTTCCATGTCCGATTCTGGTAACAGACTGACGCGTTCCCGACCGCAACTTGTATTTATGTGTGAGTGGTTGTTGAGGGAGAGGGGCGAGGTTTCGCAGCACGTGGCTAATCTGAATTTTCTCTGTACTCAATAGGATCTTTCTTGTGTTTTTGAGAATCGGGTTCCAAATTTGGTTGAGTTTAAGTGTATCTTCTTTCCTGTTGAAATTCTCCGTGTGTTTGTGAATTTTTATTGCTTCACGTACATGACGATTGTGGTATCCGGAAGACGGTGCAAGAAGCTTGACCTCACCAAATAGTATTTCGTGATTCCCTTGACTAAGCGCATGTTCCGTTACTGCCAATTTTTCCGATTGACCTAGTCTGCAGTTTCTTTTGTGCTCGTTAATCCTGGTTCTCATGGATCTTTTTGTTGTTCCTTGCCACATGTGCATGGTATACGATAAACTCCAGCGCTTGACAGTGGGTTCCTCTTATCCTTGGCTGATCTGATTAATTGCTGTATTTTCCTTGTTGGTTTGAAGATCGTTTTTATGTTATGTTTCTTCAAGACTTTCCCTATCCTGTCTGTCACCCGAGAAATGAAAGGCAGATAGGTATGCATTAGCCACCACTGGTTGTTTATCCACGTTTTGTCATGTGTTCGTTTTAAGTCGCATAGCCCTGTCGATTTCAGATGCATTGTATCCATTTGATAGAAAGGCCGACTTGAGATGATCCAGTTCTTGCTCGAGATGTTGTGGCTCGCAGATGTTCCGAGCACGTTCTTTTAACGTTGTTATAATTCCACGTTTTTGCCTTGGGTAGTGGTTTGAGAGTGCATGCAGGTAACGTTCTGTGTGTATGGGTTTGCGGTACACTGTGTGGCTTTCCTCCAGATTTCTTTATGAGTACATCTAAGAAGGCGATTTCTTGTTTTTTTTTTCCATGGTACATTGTATGCAAGGATGTTGCGCGTTCAGGTGGCCTAGGAACTGGTTAAGCTTCTCTTCCCCATGAATCCAAACCACAGTTAGCTACATATCGAAGCCATACTGTTGGTTTGTGGTCAAAAGATTCGATAGCTTTTCTCTCGAAATCCTCCACAGAGAAGTTAGCTGAGCGCACTTCTCATAGCTACACCGTCCGTTTGCTCGTAGAAATCGCCGTTCCATAGGAATGAACTACCAGTGAGACATGTCCGGAAAAGCTCAACTATGTCATTGGGAAAGGAACTCGATATCAAGTCAAGAGATTCCCTCAATGACACTTTTGTGAATGGAGACACGACATCAAAGCTGACCAGAATATCCTTAGGCTGGAGAATAATATCCCTAATTTTCTGGACGAAGTGAGTGGATTCGTTGACGAGCTACTTTTTCCTACATGCAGTTGAAGAAGCGATGCAAGATTTTTCGCTAGGTTGTACGTTGGTGCTCCAGGTGCACTCGCTATGGGTCTTAGCGGGAATTCAGGTTTGTGAATTTTGGGTAGGCCGTAGAGTCATGGTGGAACAGCTTCCGTTTTTATGATTAACCGTGTCTGTTAGAGTAGATAACCTAATCAGTTTGTTGGTGTTCCGGAGTATGACTTGGGTAGGATCCTTCTTTAGCTTTCGGTAGGTAGATGGATCAAGGAGTTCCTGAATTTTCCGGTTGTAGTCTTCAGTTCTTGAGAGGACAGTTGCGTTGCCCTTATCCGCAGGTAGGATGATCATATCTTCCGCTGAATTCAGGTTCTTGATTGCCATTAGTTCTTTCTTAGAGAGGTTACTGGTTGGTGGTCGAGCCTTTCGTAGAAAATCCGTATTGAGGCGGTAACATTCTACGAAAGGCCCGACATCCGCATTACACAATATAACTTACATTTAATGATGTCACCCGAAAAAAGACGGGATATTGTATATGCATTCAAGGAATAGTTTTAGCCTGAAGTCGCGTTTATTTCTATATACATTGGGTATCTTCCTAAACACTACAGATAAAATTAACTAAAACGAACCATCAACGTCATCACTGACAAAGAGTGCAAATTTCCTTTTCACTAGGTCCTCTCACTTCGACGTGAGACAGGCGATAACGCGTGTGATTATTCTTAGCTGATTTTATCTATACTCAATCAACGGTATAACCTATATTCTGATAGCGGAGCTGGGTAAAAAAATAACATATACGAGAGCTTTATAACTTCCAAAGCTATGCGGCGCTAGTGTAGCAAATTCATAAGCAAAGATCTTATATGAAGTGTGAATAGTGAATGTTATTTTATCATCAGTCAGTTTGATGAGGTTTTTTGACTTCTTATCCGTGAAAATATACTTTAATTTAAAACAGCAAAGTATCGCAGACGAAGTTTATGAATTTGTGCTATCACCCCTTCATCGTCGGAGATTTTATTGTTGGAGCGGAATTTCTTAACTTTATTTGCAGTCATATAAACTTTTTAGTGTTTGTTTCTATACGGTCTTCTTTTTTTGTTCCGTTAAAAAAGGACGTGGTACTGAAATGCATAGGTAGTTGTTTTATTTACAAAAAGATATATAATAAAATAAAATCAATTTTTAGGAAAAATCATTTAAAAAAACGGGGAAGGCCACGTGACTACTGTCACGAACATAAGGACGTGCACAGTAGCGCCACCATGCTGTAGCAGTTATACAACTAGCTTTATGAGTGAGACAAGGATGGGGGAAGAGGCTTGAGTTTCTTATCTTTAGGAAAGGTTAATGTGGTTACAAGGTCGAACTTGAGACAATCTTTCACTTCACTCAAAAAGGGATCTGTGAATAATGTTCTCATATTCTGGAGCTTTGGTACCTACTTTTATTGAACCTACAACATTGCATTAGTTCAGTTATTGAAGATTAAGAAGCAGCGCTTTTTTCCTAAATAGAAACGATTATTAAAAAAAAAAAACGGCAATTACAAAATTCGATTTAAATTTATCAAAACGATATCAAGCAAATAAAAGAAATCCTTCAACTAAAAAATTAGACCAACCCTTAAGCAATTTAATTCGTCAATTAATTCCCCTTTGAAGTCTTCTTATCGCTGGCTGCGGAAGTGATTTATGTTAAATGAATCATTCCAGGACTGTTTTAAAATGTAAAAGTGATAAAAAATGGAGTTGTCGACTTTAAATCCTAGGTATAAAAAAAAAAATCCCTCCTAGTCCTTCTAGAGACAGGGCTTTTTTCCACAATAAATTTTAGGGACTCTAATTCTCATTTAGACAACGCAAATCTTTGCGCGCACATAAAGAAAAGCTAGGTTACTTGTGAAATTAAATGGACTCTTAATTTCTATTCTATATCAAATGAGGTTTTATTTGAAACTGAAAATAGTACCTATATTATATTATAGGGATTAAAAGTGCATAATTTTTTTACGAGAAAAAAATGAGCTTTTAGTCCGCATGATATATACCTATACTATTTTTGCCCCAACCAAGACAAATAAGGTTATTAAATAATTTACTTTTAATCCGCCGGCTTAAAAGTAGAAAGCAACGAGCATATTTTTGACTGGTACGAGCATTGTTAGCTTTTGCGCTCCGGCGTTTTATTTTTATCATCTGCGAACTATAAAATTCTAACTGCAATAATACCGAAAAAGGACAAAAGACTATGAAAGCTGCCATTCGACTATAAAGAAAATCCATTTCATTCCTGGACAATTTTATTTTCGTCATATTTTCCCGAGACTGTATCAATATTTCTAAGCTGGATGTGGCGGGAATCTAGGCAGGTACCTGGATCGAAATAATTTCTATTTGATTTGCTGGCTCTCAAAATGAAGATAATAGCAAAATCTTTCAAGAAAAATCGAATTTTTACAAGAAAAGTTTTCGAAGTTTACAGAAAAATTATCATCGTTTTCTAATACCTTGAAAAGCAATCCAATAAAAATTGTAATTATTTCATTATTTTAGCCAATTGGCTTTGCATAATTTGGGAGATTTCTAGCTTGCTAAATAAAAACAAAATTTTCTGTGGGCTATCGTTCGAGAGACAAGAAAAATTCGTTGAGAAATTTAATTAAAGTAATCGAACACTGGTGTTGGTTGGTCAAACAATCAGGAGTTGATGAAGTTACCAACATAATCAAATAATTTATTTTACTTCAAATATCTAGAACTCTTTTTTATTCGAGGTTGGCGTGATTACGCAGAATTTAAACTTAATTCTGAAAGGCGTTTTTGTTTCGATAACCATAGTAGTTTTTTTTTGGACTATAAAGAAAATCCATTTCATTCCTGGACAATTTGAGTGAAGGCTAGTCCAGTTTAAATTAATACGAACCATGAGGTATTCTATTCAGGATTTTTTTCATTTTGATTGAAACGATTCAATATAAAAGTCGATTATATTGATAAAAAACTTACAACGAAATTGAGCATAATTTGGAAACAGCACATACGAGGTCCCTAGGGATGATTCCTCCAAATACAGAGTTTCAGCCCCCTAGGACGTAAAAAAATAGAAGAACAAGAAGGAACGAGAAATTATGTCTGTTGGAAATTGGTGAAAACAAATTTTGATCAATTCTTCAACCAAACCTTTCAAAGCAGCAGAGAGATATTTTGTTCAAATTGCACGACGCACGTCCAAAGAGATTTCAAATTGTATTGGTCATAGATTGCTAGACTGCCGATAGGCATGACAGGTGCAGAGAATCAGCAGAAAATAGAGGGCATGGACTTCAATGACTGTGAAGTCAGACAAATGAAAGTTAGAAGAACACACGCGCAGTTCCTTCATTTCAAGACTAACAACAAGATAATCTAGAGAATCCAAAGATTCGTGAGAGCGTTCAAGATGCTAGGCATTTTGATATTCGTAGTCCAGGTGATCTATCCCTGAGACGTGCGTGAAGTGTACAGGATGTCCCAAATTCGAGGGCCAACATGAGGATATCGGTAACCGTTAGAGATACGAGGGTGGTTAAATTAGACAAAAATTGCGCATTTTGATGCTTAACTTGCCATTAGTCGCGCGTGTACCTGAGAGATACATGCCTATTATTTTTGCAAATAAATCAAAAAGGAAAAACCCTATAATATTATGGCTTGTAGTAGTCCTTAGGTACCCTATACTTATTACTTTCTCGAAATTACATGGTCGTACCTCTACTTGGAAATTTGGAATTTCCAAAAAACTAGGGGTGCGCTCGGCTTTGTTACCTGACTGATACAACGCGACTTTTCTTGTTACCATGGGTACTACTCAATTGTAAATGTTTTCTTGGTATTTTTTTTCATATAAATATTATGGTACAAGAGGCTGTTCATCTTAGGTGAAGATGGAACTCGATGAGACAAAATTCCTCCCAAGCTGACTCAGAAGAGACCACATAATATTATGGTAAAGCTGCCGGGCGTTGGTGGCCAAACTGTAATGACTACGAAAACAGAATCCAATTTCTGGAATCTCTTTTTCAGTAAAAAGTGATTGTTGAGTACACGAATAAATACATAGAAATTGTAAAACCGAAATTCATCAGATGGTTCAATTTTTTTACCAATGATTTAGTACATGTATCTCTGTGATGCAGCGCGACTAATGATGTTATAAAAACTCGCGCGCCTAAGGGAAGGATAACAATATGACGTTTTAAAATTTGAGAAATTCCTAATACTTTCAGAAATATCCGGAAAATTCCGGAAATTGCGATTCTGGTTTTTATTTTTTCCAGGCTTTATCTTGAGAGATCGAGAAAAATGAAGATAACTTTCTTAGAGCACTTTTGGGTAGACTTTACTGTAGTGATATTATTTTAGAAATTCGACGTTTCGTTCTCAAACGCCATCATCAACCTAATTTTTCGTATACGGACCTGGATATTTTTTTTACATAATTTGTTCGATTTTGACATTCTAAAATACGTCATGTATACACCGGTAGACAAGGACACTAGACTGCCGTTGAGTACTTGAAAGGATGATCAGACTGGAGCCAATTTACCATCCTGCTAACGTTTGCCTCATCTCTCATTTGCCGTGACTTTCTAAGCCCCATATGCTGGTTGGAGGTTTCGGTAGAGACTCCACAAAACATTTCAGTAGCGTCTGTTACATTTATAGATGAAAGCATGGCAAAAACCCATCAACTAATGACGTTATCCGTTCACCCCAGTAACATCCTAACACAGATAGACACCATATCTCATTCATAAACTGATGTTGGTTGTGATGACTATTTCACTAGAGTGTATTACACCGGCAATAAATTCGGTATTCAGCTGACAATATTGCTACCTGGATAATACCAACAACATGGTATTTCAGCGACCATTTTTTGACATTGTCAAACTGATATTTTTAATTTGATTTTTTTTTTCATACTTTTCTATTTATTTTCAAAATCTTACGTGAAATAGTCATGACGAATACCACTCGAGAAAAAATAATGTAGGCAAAATTGTTCTCAAGGTTTTATTCAAGTTTGTTGTTTTTCGGCAATTTCGCGAATGACATTTTTGATAAAATCACACACAAAAATGTCATTCGCGAAATTGCCAAGCAACAAACTTTCCTACTTTTCGAAAATTTTTTCGACAAAATTTTTTCTCTTGTGATATTATGTATGACAAGAACCGCCATGGGCCAGGAGAGGTGAGCTGCTCGAGGGGGGTAATGGTGGGATGCATAAGTGGTGAAAACAAGACCCGTATTCCCCTCTGAACCCGTCATTCACTTGACCAAAATAATGAGGAAATGCGCACGGATGCAACTCGTTCATCTATCTGTCTGCCCCTAACTCATATGATATAAGTTTGATGAGCGCGTTAACATGCCAATCGATTGCAGCGTATGTTCCTCCTATCTTACAGAACCGGCGTTGCCAGTAATCGTTTTTAGTCTTGAACTTCCAACTTTCTGAAGCATAGTCATAACAGGATAAAATATCAATCCTTATCAATTTGGCAACCAAATTGGAGGGGATGAACCGGTGGTGGATTGCTCTGCTCAGCTGTTTACTGTAATGTCTATCTGTGTTAATATGTCATTGGGTAATCCACGTCCACGTGTAAGCCCACCCGCCATTTTCATATTTCTCATCAACACTTGCTCTATTGTCATATCGGTCCATATGCCTAACCAGAATTTTCCAGTTCTCCTGACAGTAAAGCAGCCTTCTTTGTCAAATTGACGGAATTCCAATGGAGTCATAACATCCTCGAGCTTCTGCATTTGTTGTAGGTACATGTGAGCACATTTTGCATAGTTACGATGTCCCGCAGAACGGAATCATTCTTTGGACACACAGCAAGTGAAGAGCCCGGAACATTCAGCTCTACAAACAGACGCATGATACCAACCTTCTAAAAGTATTGCACTCACAACTTCGCAGTGCGCCGTCCAGATGCAACGAGGCCTTTGAGTTTAGCGTTGAACATATTATCTGCTGACTGAGCGACGTACTCTGATGACAAAAGATTATCTACATAAGTTTTTTCAAAGAGGAGGTCGAGCGTATTTGTTTTAAGCTATCGCTTAGAAAGGTGTCGACATTTTCTATATCCTGAATGAACAAGATCGCCAACGTAAGGTGCGTCAGAAAATGTGCGCGTAGACATGGCCATTTACCATATGCGTCATCGTGTTCTTTGCGTGCACCGTTTCCCATAATTCTTCCAGGCCGCCACCTGCCATGATGGTTCCACAGCGCCGATAAACGACATCAGCATGTGAAAGCCACCGAGGCGCAAAACAATACACGACAACGGGCTCTCTTCTCCAGCCGCAAGAACGATTTCCAGCGCCTTCGCGTAGAGAGGTTGGTCGAAAGTCACAACGCACGTCGACTGCTGTGCCTTTCTGCATATCTCCACGGCGAATAAAAGACAGGTGTGAATCGTAGTAAGATTGGAAGGCGAAAGGTTGATGAACGGCAATGGAAGAACTTAAGCGGTCTTGAACTCTTTTTTAGATGTTACTGTGTCCATAAATCCATTCCAGCTAGGCACTGGAATTTCTTGGAGCTGATATCTCCACATCCACATCATATCAATGAGATTGGCTTCCTGGACTGAGGCAGGTTCTGAAAGAGCAGCGCTAACGTCTTCCGCAACAATAAGTGCTGTACCGATTCTGAGTTTTTCATGAGGTACCAACTCGATTGTACCTAAGACCCCAACTCCGCTGTCGGAAGTGATTGGTTAGTAGGTTAGTATTTGAAATCTTGCACTTACAAGATTGTTATTGAAGACACAGAAAAAGCGCTGTTTTCCTAGCTCAAAGAGATTTTTCAGAAAATTATAAACCAGCGCAAAATTACAAAATTTGAATAAAATCTATCAAAACGATATCAAGTTGATAAAAAAAATTCTCTAAGTAAAATATTAGACCAACTTTAAAGCAATTTAATTCGTCAGTTAATTCCTCTTTGAAGTCTTCTTATCGCTGGCTCCGGAAGTGATTTATGCTAAATCGATCGTTCCAGGACTGCTCGACTATTTTAAAATCTAAAAGTGGTGAAAAATGAAGTGATCAACTTTAAATCCTAGGTATAAATAGAAAAATCCCTCCTAGTCCTTCTAGACAGACAAGAGTTTCTTTCCACAATAAATTTTAGGGACTCTAATTCTCATTTAGACAGAAACGCAAATCCTTGCGCGCACATAAAGAAAATCTAGGTTCCTCATGAAATTAAATACACTTAATATTTTTTCTATATCAAATGAGGTTTTATCTGAAATTGGAAAAACATTTTATGTCTCCGGAGTTTTATTTTTATCATCTGCGAACTACAAAATCATAACTGCAATAATACCGAAAAAAAAAAAACAAAAAAGACTATGAGAGCTGCCATTCGATTATAAAGAAAATCCATTTTATTTCTGGAAAATTTTATTTTTGTCATCTTTTGCCCCGTTTGTATCAATATTTTTAAGCCGGATGTGGCACAAATCTAGGCAGGTACCTACCTACATCAAAATAATTTCTATTGAATTTCTTGACTTTTTAAAATGAACTTAACAGCAAAATCTTTTATTAAAAGCGAACTCAATATGAGAAAAGGTTTCGACGTTTTCAGAAAAATTCTTATCGTTTTCCAATAGCTTTGAAAAGCTTTCAACGCAATCCAATCAAAATTGTATTTATTTCATTATTTTAGCAAGTTGGCTTTACATAGTTTGAGAGATTTCTAGCTTGCTAAATAAAAACAAGCTTTTCTGTGGGCAATCGTTCGAGAGAAAAGAAAAATTCTCCGGAGAAATTTAATTAAAGTAATCGAACTAGGTTTGGTACTTGACGTGACTTTGAACATAGAAAAATAAATTATTCTGCAAATACACTTCTCAAGTAATTGGAATAATGGTTCCAATTTTGGCTCTTTGGTCCCCACTTAACCAATATACCTAGATAGTTTGGATTGGTGAAAGTTCGTACTGGTCATTCACTGGTGTTGGTTGGTCAAACAATCTGGTGTTGATGGACTTACTAGATAATCAATTAATTTATTTTACTATAAATATTTAGTTCTCTATTTTTTATTCAAATAAGACAACTTGTATCAACTCGTCACTGAGAAGATGTTGGCGTGATTACGGAGGCTAGTCTAGTCATTTTTTTTTTAGATTTTCAGCCCCCTAGGATGTAAAATAATAGGGGGAGAAGCAATTCTGTTTATCAGCAATTGATAAAATGAAAAATTATCAGAATCGGTGTGAGTGAGTTGTGGATTGGACACCAGGTTCAAACAATCGATAATTGGATAGTTGGATGGTCAGCTTAATTTGAGGGATTTGAATTGTCTATGGTGCTACTTTTAAGTTTTTGATTTAAATGAAGTTTATTTAGGTCCGAAAGTCTGTTTTACCTGCGAACTCGCAAACCTAGCAATAATTAGTGGCAGAAATGGGGAAATTTTGCCTATGATGAATACGAACAAACAAACTAACCGACGAAATTGTAACATTGCAAATGTCACTTCCTTTTTTTTTTAATAAAAAAAATAATTTTTACATATTAAATTTTATATAATTATTCAGCCATATGGCGGCATCTAATGCCGGATGAATGTATCATTTTATCGGTCAAGCCTTTGAGAGGACAACAGGCGCTTTCTTTTATACAATCTTGATCTGTTCGACTCGGTGCTTCGTCGCTCTTTAACCTCGTTAATAGTTTTCGAACGTAGTAATTTTTACATAGCTGAGAGTCGACAGGTTGACAGTTTTTCCTTTCAATACTGTCATGTGAAAGCTATTTATTCTCGAAGAGAAAATTGAGGGGGCCCTTTTCCAGTTCGGTTGCTGAACCAACTAGCCGCCATAATTATTGGTGCCTTTAAAAAAAAAAGGAAAAAAAAAAGTTTCCTTACCGAGTACCGATTACTACCATTGGACATTTCTTTTTCGAAAATTAAGTTGCCGAAAGTGATCTTTAGTCGACGACCGGAATAAGCATTCCAAAAAGTATTGTGACTTTCCTGTAAATTCAGTTTTTATCCTACCTCACATAACGTGGAAGTTTTTAATCCATCCAAAAGCGATCCTCATCTAAGGGAATATTCGTATCATGTTAGGGTCTTTCGTGGAGTTGGTATTCCTTTCCGTTGAAGATACAAATCGGCTGTTTTCGAGGCTGTTTTTTTTTTCTTCCCAGAAGAAAACCTTCACGTGTATCCATGTTGGGCCACCCTGACAATCCTGCTACTTACTAGTAGAAAATGGTGCACAGGCGAACCGCTACGATTTCGTTTGAAATCGCACCGAACAAATGCATTCTACTACATTTAATTTAAAATCCCCTTATTTATCTATTTCAAATTATGATAATATTTGCATAATCTAAACATGGAGGACTAAAAGATTTCTATTGGAAATTTAATTTAATTAATTGTAAAATTTTAATCTTGACAATGAAGTGAGTGTAATTTCTATTCTTTTCTATTAAATTATTTCCTACATTTTTAATATTTCATTTTTATTACTTGAGAATTGATTTCTAAATGCCATTTATTGTAGATGTTCCCCTAAGAACCCTGAAATATGTGTCATGTGAAACGGTGGCCCTGGAAAATTGATCAATTTTTTATTACCCTGTCCCATACATGATCTTTTTTTTTACTCTCTACTGTAACATGTTTTAGGTGTTTTTAGGATTCATAAATTAAATGGTATCTGTTTCCAGTTAAATATTTAATTTGGAAATCCGTTTTCTCTTAACTTGGTAATAATAATTTTTTTTAAGCCTAGGTTTTTATTGGAGTGACCTCTAGATCTGGATGAGGTAATGATTGATATTCGCGACCGCTAAGAAAGTGTGATGGCGTGAGCGCACCTGAATCATTTGGATCGTTTGACAACGAAGTCAATGGTCTAGAGTTCAAAATGTTCTTAACCTGAGCCACTATCGTACAAAAATTTTCAAAGGTTAAATTCTGAGTCCCAATTATAATTTTGTTAAAATGATTCTTAGCAGACTTGATTCCAGCCTCCCAAATTTCCCCATGATGTGGAGGATAGGCGGGGATAGAGTGCCATTTAATGTCTAATGAATCACCTAGCTGAAAGTTTAGTTTATGATTGTTGCCCCTCGAAAATTTGCCCAAGTCATCAAGTTGATTATTTGCGCCCCTGAAATGACTTCCATTGTGGGAATACATGTTTGTCCATTTACCTCTTCTCGCAAAAAACCTTTGAAAAGCCTCTTGAAACGCAAATGTACTTAAGTCAGTGACTAATTCAAGGTGAATTGCTTTGACCGTTAAGCATATAAATAAGCAAAGATAACACTTTCGGATCTTAGCACCACGTCCTTTTCGGTCCTTGTAAATAAAAGGGCCTGCATAGTCTACGCCCACATCTGAAAAGGTCAGTCTTGGTGAAACCTTGGGCTCAAGCAAATCACCCATCATTGGTGTAGTGAATTTTCGCTTGAAATATACAACGCATTCGCGAACGATACGTTTACAAATGTTCTTTCCAGAAATGGGTCAATATTTCTCACGTACGTGTGACAAAAGAAGTTGTGGGCCACAATAAAAAAGTCACACGTTCAAATTTAACTATGAGATATGTTAAATGGTGTTTGGGAGGCAGTAGAGCAGGGTGTTTTTTGTTCAAAGTTTGTTTCAGTCTCCCTCCCACATGTAAAATTCCGTTACTGAAAAAAGGAGTTAGGTACATTAACGATAGACGTTTTTGAGCTTACAAAACCATTTCTCTCCAACTCAATAATTTCATGTGACAAAGTTTCACGCTGAGCGAGCATAATAAATTTTTCTGTGGCATGTCGTAATTCTTCTAAAGTTAATGACAGAGTTTCTTCTCTCAAATTAACATAATGCCAGTGTACGTTGTAATCGAGTGAATGATAAAAATCGGTTAAAAGGAAAAAAAATCATTGTGGGTAAGTTGAATGAAGGTTTTGACGCTCTTGCGAACTTTAGGCAGATCGTCCACCGTTAATGGGCTCGCTAGGGAGATATCTGTTGGCCAGTATAAAGAAGACTGTCTAAGTAAGCCAAGTAGGTCCGTCAAACCATTCTTTTGACTGGTTCAACTGACTAGGGTATGTACCCCTTGACAAAGAAACAGCAAGGTTTTTACTTGTGGGTACATACCGCCAGGATTCAGTAGGTGTTAGTCTCTGAATTTCTGTGATACGATTACCCACAAACACTTGAAAATTGTGTGGAGATGATCGAATTCACCCAAAAGTTACGGTTGAATCACACCAGAAGTGTATTTCATTGAAACTTACTGCAAGTGATGACATGACCTCGTTAAACAACTTAGAGAGTAATGATGCTGCACAAAGTTCCAATTTTGGAATACCTATAGACTTTATGGGGTCTACACGAGTTTTTGATGTGAGGAGATGAACATATATATCACCTGTCGAATCAAGAGCCCTTACAAGGATGCAGGCACCATATGCACATAGTGATGAATTTGGAAGCTCTTCATCCCATGAAACATTGATAGACCACAGCTTTTGTGAAAAGATCCTAGCTCTTACTACCACAGGACCTAACAGGCCAAGTGGGTCGAAGATTTTGGCGGTTTCTGATAATATCACTCTTTTGGTTATTCTTTTCGGGACTGGAAAAAATTTATTGAGAAAGAAAATATATCATTGATGCTGGACCAAAGCATTTCAAGTCTTTTAGATGTTTCTGCCGGACTGAAATAAAACGCATCCAAGGAAGCATTATGTTCCAGTACGTTCAAAATGTCATTGCTGTTTGATTTCCATTTCCGTAATTTAAACCCAGCTGATTTAAGAATACTGTTGATTTGACGGCACAACTCTACAGCTTCACTACCTAATGGAATTGACTCTCGTTGAAAGGTGTAACGCTCTTTTGTCGAAACAAAAGAATGTTCATAATTTGTGCTCGACTATTGCTCAGTGGTAGTTTAGCTTGGGGTGGTCCTTGGTGTTGGTACAGTAGAGAGAGGGCGCCACTAGTTTGTATAAATAATTTTGATTACCAAGGAATAGCCCAACTAAGCACTATTCCATTAATTAGTTATTGTTTAAAAAGATAAATTCAAAAAATCTGAAAAGGTAAAATAAATCCAAAATCCAATAGCTATCTGACATTCAACCCATTCAATAAAAACACAAGCTTTGGAATTCTAAACACAATTATTTATTAATTAAATGTCATTAATAAAATTTGTGACAAGAAGGCGAACTGTTGTTCTATGGTTATGTTTTTTTGATTTAAAGAAAATTATTGTCTAGTATCCCAGTCTTTTTTAAAAAAAAATCATTAAGCAGCTTTCTAAAAGCAAAACTGAATATAAGTATAATAAGATTGAAATTTAAAAACAATCAATAGATACCCATGATAAAATTTACCTAAGTATAAAAGATGGAGTCACAATATCATTAACCTTCAATTTCTGACTCAAAGTCAATCAAATCAATAGAAAACAATTTATTCAATGCAGAAAGGTAACAAATAATCCTTAGGCAGTTATAAATATCAAAAACCTGCTACATGAAATCAAGGTTTCACGGTTTCCGGAAGAGCTCTTACCTTCTTACCTTTAAAGTTCAAAATAGGTACCCATAAAACTTAAATTTGACTACCTAAAGATTTTACATTAGTTCACCTTGCAAAACTACCACATTATTGATTTGAAATCAGAAGTTAAATCAACCTTTTAAAGATTAATGAACCCACTTATATTATATCGATCAGTACTCGATATAGAGGAAACAAAATTTATAATAATTGTAATAATGCATACTTATTGAAAATAAATAATTATTGAGAAAACAATAATAAAAGTAAAAATCTAATTATGATAATGATTAATTAATTGAATGGATAATTATGTTTAATTTGTAGTTAGCTATTCTAGCTAAATACTACAATACGGTAAATGAGTCGGTAATTGATTTTATACAGTTATGAATTAGCCAATTAAGCTAATCGATAGTAAGCGATAAGGAATAGATAATAATAATTAACAGTAATTAATATTATAAAGATAATAATTAGCTAATAAAGGTAATCGATAGGGAGCGGTAGAAAAGAGATAATATCAAGAAACTGTAATTAATAAGGAACATAAGCGGGACCCATAGGTAAGTAATTATACAAGCCTGGACGAAATTCTTGGAAATTTTCATAAATTTGAGATCCAGAAGCACCAAACTGACGGAAGGCAATCTTCCAATGGTCGGGGACCAATCTCTTACAGGACACAACTTTCCTTGTAGAGGGGGCCCAGACTTACTTTGGAAATGCAGTACCGCATGGTCTCAAACTTGTCAAATTTCACCCAGAAGTGTAGGCGTGGATTTTTAATACTCTCCCAAATTGCCTGAACGGAATGAAGAAATATAAGGACTCATTTATCAAAGGGAAAAAGGGATTAACATACCTGAGCGGCCGATAATAAACCTGACTTTCAAAAATTTACACAAAAATCAACAATCTATTGATCTTTCAGGAAACGTTTCAGCTGACATAATCACTCACTACTCTGGCTAGTTAAATTAATATAATTTTGGGCTCGATGGCCAAGAATGAAAACCACAGTTTTTGGATTTTTCAGAGACGACCTTTTCAGTCTAACTACAAAATCGAAAAGAAAAGTCCAAAGTACCCCTGTGGTTCTGTCTTTCTTCCTCTGTCCAGCCTGTCGAAAATACAAAAATGACAGCGCTACCGGTTTTCAAAAAAATAACCCTAGTTAGGTTCGGAGTTGGAGTGGAGTGAATAAAACTAACCCTAATATGGTAAAAAGCAGTACCCGAACAGCTGGAGTACGAATGGAGTCACTCGAAGTGTACGGAGTGAGCAAGCCGATCGCATCTCTCAATAACATAATTTTCGGTATTAGGTTAGGAAACTAGTCAGAAGAATCACAGATGTCGCTAGGTATACGAAATAGTACTCCTAAACATTGTTTAAATAAATCCAATATATAGAGAAATAATTAAGAACAATAATTATATTGTTGTGACATTTCAAATGTTACAAAGGTCATCTACATAAAAATATTTTTTAATGACCTGTGAAGCTTTAGGGTGGGACTGAATATTGTCTATGGAGAGTTGTAAAAGACAACGAGTTGCAAAACACGGTGCACTCGCTGTTCCGTATATAAGACGGTCAATGCAAAAGGTTTGAAATTCTTGGCTAGGATTATGTCGCCATAAAATCAATTGGAGCGGTTTAAACCTATCGTCAGCTAAAATCTGCATTTTACATATATCAGCTGAAATGACGTATGTATGCTTCCTGAAACGAAGCAGAATTGACAAGAGATCTACCTGGACCGTTGGATCCACCATTTGCAAAGAATTGTAAGACCAGCCAGAGAGGGAGGAGAAGGAACTGTTGACCACCCGTAGCTTGGTAGATGCACGGTCATCACGAAAAACTCCATGATGAGGAGAACAAAATACTTGGAGAGAAGTCGAATGGGGATATGTGACTGAAATCTTGGAGTACTTGCATAAAATCTACGTACTCCAAGGTTTGGTTTTAGAGCAAACCTTCTTTCTAAATTGAAAAACTGCGTCATTGCGCCCCCTTAAGAATCTCCTAGTTACAGACTCTTTTAATGGAATACAAATAACGAATCTGCCTTCCTCGTTTCGTCGGACAGTTTCTTGGAAATGCCGTTTTGCCTCACTTTCTTCTTGCGAGGAAACCTCTTGAAGCTCCCATAACTTAGATAGTTGACCATTTATCACAGTATTAAATTAATTACCCATGTAATTATCGAATGTAATACCACAAGAGGTTTCAGGATTACCGGATAATACTTTTACTTGTCACGAAACGTGTTACGCAGCAACACCACAACTCCGAAGGAGGAGTGGTGTTGCTGGTAACGCGTTGAGTCTCAGGTAAAAGTATTAGGTAATCCTGAAACATCGAGTGGTATTCAAAAGGTTATACAACAAAATAAACTTAAATGCTTTATTAATTTTTATTATTATTAATCACAAATACCACCAAGCGTGATAATCCCAAAAGGCTTATCACTTTTTAAGCTTCTCGTGTCATATGGGAATAATGTACAGTGAGTTGTATAACCTAAAAAATTCGAAGGTGAATAAAGAATGTTGTCAGATCAATTTTTCCTGTTGTAATTTAGAGATTTTGCAATTTTTATAATGCGTTTTAAAGGTTAACAACAAATTTTCATAAACTAATATGTAATGAATCAGCAGAAGATACCTAACAATTTGTACAAAATATTGCAATTTGAAAGAAAAATCAAAAATAAGGCAGTTGAATTTCCACATTCACCTCTTCATATTTCCAGGAATGGTTTTAAATATTTTTCCAGGGTTACTCAAAGGATCCTGCACTACATAGTGGAGAGCTATTACGCAATTTTCCGGACACCCTGTATATTGGATGCGGTTTTTTGCAATGATAGCATGCCACTGTGTTAGATTTGGTTTGATACTGGGAAATGAAGGAATGCTCAAAATGTTCTAAAGAATTTTCATTGTTAGTTTCAACAGACTGATTTAAAAAAGATTTTTCTCTCAGCTTAGAGGAAGGGAGATCTGGTTTGGATTTGACTTTATGCATGTTTATTTTCACCAAAAGTTCAGCCTGTGAAGACAAGAATTTCTTTATTTCAGTTATTGATTCTCAAATTCATATTGTTCCCATTGGCGAATCGTTTCAGTATCAAATTTACAAGTTACCAAAAATAATATCAAAGGGTCCCATATTCCAGTTTCTACATTAAGGTCTTCCAAAGACTTTAAATTTTTTGTTAGTGTTACGACAACACTACGAAATATGTGCCTGGTGAATCTCGCTTTATGTAAAAAATGCTAATAAATGATTAAATGTAGGTATGAACCGAAAGGCGTTTGTTATCATAGCGTTTGCATAAAATGATCAATGCTAAATCATAATTATCTCCTGAAAGTTGAATGTATTTAATGCACTGAGTCGCAGGGCCCTCCAATGACAAGCGCAAATAATGAAGTTTTTGCACGTGATCTAGATAATCGGCGTTATAAATAATTGAATTTGAATTCAAGCCACTTTTCGTAAGAGCCAGAGAATTTAGGTAGCTCAATAGGCGGTAGCTTAGCATGAACCAATCTAGTAACAGTAAACGTACAAGCGCTGGCTTATTTGAGGGGAATTTAGAGGCGGAGTAGACAATGAAGAAAAATATTGCTTAGCATCAGATATAATTTGATAATATGCTGATTCAAAAGATTCCCTTTCGCTCTCATTGAACAGCTCAAAATCAATACCTTCTAACTCAAATTTTAGAATTGTATATTCAGAAAGCAAGCAAAGTACCCTCTTTATCCTTTAAATGCGTATCAAGTTCATTTAAATTCACACTATTGGGTGCAGAATCCTTCAAACCTGACAAAAAGGATGTAAACCTTGATAACTTGGACTTTAAGAACTGCCTTTTTCGAACCAACCGAGAAATAGTTTCAGATTCTTTACTCTGGCTTATCAGTGACGTATCTGCATGAATACCTCAGTTTAAGCTTTCATTTGAAAGTTCATTTTGGGATTATTTAATGCGTACTCCGAGCAAATTATAATAGAAGCATTGGAAAATGAGACCGCTGGTACAAAAGTAAATGGAGTTCTGATTAACAACATCAGATATGCAGACGGCACAGTAATAATACCCGGTAGTTTAAAAGAATTAGAACGAGTTGTGAACAAAACATTCAGGTGTAGTGCAAATTATGGACTCTCACTCAATATCAAGAAAACCAAATTTATGAAAATTTGTAACAACTCAAATGAAATTTTAATGGTTGGAGGTCAACAAATTGAAAAAGTGGAAAGATAGGTACACTTACTTAGGAACAATTATTACAGAAAACAATGATTATACCGCAGAAATGAAAACCAGAATTGAAAAAGCTCGTCCAACTTTATAAAAATTGCAATAGTCCTGTGTAGTAGAGCTGACGTTAAGGCTCAAACTAAAATTGGCAAAATGTTATGTCCACAGTTTGCTTTATTATGGGGTGGAAGCATGGATACTGAATGCAGATACAATGAGACGACTCAACTCTCAAGTGCTGAGAAGAATTGGAAAAGAGAAAGAGGTTGAAACTACAATTAAAGAGAGAAAGTTGCAGTATCTGGGACACATAATGCGGGACCAGAAGTACAGTCTTCTACGACTAATAATGCAGGGAAAAATAGAAGGCAAGAGAAGCGTAGGCAGAAGACGAGTTTCATGGCTGAAGAATCTGAGAGCCTGGTTTAAATGCAGCTCAAAAGATCTTTTTAGAGCAACTGCCTTAAAAGTCAGGATTGCGATGATGATTGCCAACCTCCGTCGCGGAGATGGCACTTAGAGAAGAAGAATTTGGTTGTTTGACTAAATCTCTAATATGTTTTTCAATATTTCTTTGATACGTGGTTTCTGTTGCTACCTCAATTTTTCTCTAATTTACCCGCCTCAAAGAAGTATTACAGTTATTCATGTTACTAAGTTTTTTTGAAATTTACTTCACATGATATTCTTTGTATCAGTTAGTAACCGTTAATTCGCCATCTTTCATCTCCATAATGTAACAGAGAAAGTGAACTGTTGTTTTTTTTTTCAATTTAGCAGCTCCGTGGAAAAATTAATTCTTTAGTTTCAACATTTAGTTCCATCCATAATTTATTGCATGATATGATCGTCTTCATGAGGGTTTTCATAAAGAATTTTTTTTATTCCCCGAAACAACAAAGTCAGTATTTTTTAATCAGCCTTCAAAACTGGACCGGAATTTTTTGTTTATATTTAGTAAAATTTCTCTAAATTTGCGTGTAGAATCACCATTGTCAATATTTGTTCTCACTTTATACACCTATTTGCTGAAATTGCATCTTCTTTTTTATTGCATTTTAGTCTTTACTATTTTCTTTACTGTTTAGGGTTTCTTAATAGCTCATTAATTTTTTACTATCTAATATTTTTGTTACAGAAGTAATTATTTCTCCCCATGCCATATCCGTTTTACGAGTTCTTCTCTACTTCACAGGCATTTGTTACCAAATGTTTGTGATTGATTGTTTTCATTTTAATGAAATAATGCTGTGTAATAATTACTAAAACAATGAAACCTACCCATTTGCCAAATAGTTGACAATACAAATGACATTAATTAATTTCTTCGATATTGTGCTTAAAAACAGACCACAGAAGAAATTGGATTGAAACCAAAGATAATTGGATGGGATCTGTTAACTTAAGTTTTCTCAAAAATATTCAAAAATGACCCAAAAAAATTGACAGGAAAATGCTGAAGTCAAAATTCTAATTTATGAAAAGTCGTATCAATAATAAAAATGGTATCACTTTCCTAAGCATTTCGTTGCGCTTATTGGCTGAGAGTAAAGGAAAAAAGCTGGTGCTGTCTGACTTTCTAAAGTTTTAATGAAACCCTTACATGGTTTTTCTTACTATACAGTGAGCGTATGGCTTTTGAAGCAGCAGAGAACTATTTTGTTCAAATTGCACGACTTTTAAGCGAGCATATTGCCGAGCTTTTTAGGATTCGATGTTATTCCCGTTCGCACGACTATAGAGATGTAGAATTGCATTGACCATGGATTGCTGGATTGACGATAGGCATACCAGGTGCAGATAATCAGCACAATATAGAGGGCATTGACGTCAATGACAGTAAATTAGCTGAATGAGAGTAAGAAGAAGACAGGTGAGGTTCCTTCTTATCAAGACTAGTAACGAGAGGATCTGGAGAATCGAATGATTTATGAGGCTTAATGTTCACGTAGAAAGAAAGATTCACTTCCACAGTATTCAAGGCGCCAGGCATTTTTATATTAGTAGTCCAAGTGAGCCATCCCTGAGACGTGCATATAGTGTACAGGGGATAATCGAGCTAGCGATATTTCCACAGCCTCACGAAAAAGAAGGGTGCAATGCCACTTCCGACAACTGTGAGTAGGTAGGACACCCTGCCAGCTACATTATGTATGTTATTGCAACGTGTCCATCTATCGAAACAGCAAACACGGAACCTTTCACTTAGGGTACTGGGCCAGGTAGTTTTTATAGTGCACTTCTCACCATAACGGCGTGGCATAAGGAACGTTCGTGTCGGCTACCTAACTATTTTCTTTGTGTCAATTCTTTAATATAAAAATTACATTAAATACGTGTCTATTATTATTTTGGTCGTAACAGTGCAGCGGTGAGATTTTTCGCGCTCTATTCCAGGAGACTCCTGTTTAGTTTCAAGTGAAATAGTTTATAAGGAATTAGTGTAGTTGTACGGCCTCAGTCTAGTCCTCTGAGGCGAGTGCCGAGTGAGTGTCAAAAAAAAAATACAAATGGGACTCACTAAGTGGAGGCGCCATTCGCCAAGTGTATCGAGTTCTAGTTCTAGTTACTCGACCTCTGCCAGTTCTAGCAATGACGTTGCTAGCAGGTACAAACGGTATACAAAAAGACCAAAAAGAAATGTAAGGACGCTATACTCTAGACATGTTAGTTAGACACTAGGGTTTTCTAAATGAGCAAGTTCGCATCGTACTGATTTGGCGGAGACCTGGAAATTTCGAGGATGCTGATGTTTCGCTATCTCCTCCAAATTTGGATGACACTGAAAATGTCGAGGCTGTATGTGTTGAATCAAACTCCACCAATCAAAGTAGGCGACCAACAGGGGCAACGAAGCGCAAGTCCTATCGCGTTAGTACAATCACGCCACTCTATTGTGCGTGAGCACCTGGAAAATCTTGTGAACCAACTTTTGAGCGAGGAAGGTGACAAATATCACACAAAATTACCAGTGAATCCAAATTGCATTCCTGAATTCAATCCAGCAAATGAAAATGAAAGCTGCATCAGGTGGTTGGATAAAATAGATCAGCTGGCTCATATAAATCAGTAGGACGAAGAAGTTGTGATTTATCACATGCAAAGTAGGCTAGCTGGTTTAGCGAAAACATGGTACGATAATCTGGATGACTATAGATGTTCTTGGATTGAGTGAAAGGAGTTACTCACACATGCTTTCCCAGACCATCGTGATTTTCCAACCAACCTGGAAAATTTGATTTCCAGAGTGAAAAGTTCAGATGAAAGCTGGACTGAATACTATTTTGCGGAGCAACAATTACTCAGCCAGTGTCAAATTTCGGGCAAAAACGCTGTAGCCATCGTTATTGATGGCATTCCCGACAAAATAATTCAATCTAGCGCCAAAGTCGGCAGGTATGTTTGTGTAGTGGATCTTTACCGAGAATATCTATCAACTTTGGAAAATACACGATTCCAACGTGCACTTCCATATGGCAAACAAGAGTTTTCTCGAAGGCCAGAAAAGCATAGGACGGAATACTCCAAAGATGATCGTTTTAAATCAGATTATAAGCGGAAGTTAAGAGGCAAGTGCTATAACTGCGGAGAAACCGGCCACATGCAGATTCGTAGTCCAAGGCAAAGACTGGAACATTTTCTGTGTAAGAAACTGGAACATTCTGCTGAGAAATGTTTCAAAAACAAAAATAATAGCACCAATTCCAAGGAGCACTCGTCTTTAATGTGTGACATTCGTAACAATCAGAGAAACCGACGCCAAAACTGCAGGGCCGAATGCGATACCTTTCTGAATTGCTATAGTGGATCTACATCAAAGGTCCTGGGCATCGCTGAAGTGAATTTGAATGTGGATCTTTTCAAGTCTGACGTCTCAGTTTACATTGTGCCTGGCCATCTTCAGGTTATGTCCATTTTAATTGGTAGATCTGTTTTGAGCGATCCAGATGCTATAACTGTGGCCAAGAATGGCAGTGTACGGCTGTTCAGCACCACATTTACAGATCTCCCCGAAATTGATGATTTACCAGTCAAAATTATATTGAAAACTAAAAATAAGGTTCAGATTCCTCCCCACCATATAGGATATGTGAGATGTGTGAGCAATGGCGATTATGGTGATGATGTTTTTGTAGACAAACGCCAATCATTTCAACCACACGGGGAATATATTATACCTAGCTGAGTGACGTCAACCAGTGCTGCCATAATTCCAATATTGAATGTGTCACAAAATAGATTGTTCTTTAATGAAGATCAGACATTTGTGCGAGGTATTCCATACAAGCGTGAAGACGAGCGAAGTGACATGAAAAATCAGGTTTCAACAAATTTACCTCAGAACTATGCTCAAAAACTCCTATTATCAGATTGTTAATGAATTGGGGAAAGAAAAATTGAGGTTGTAAAAATGAATATAAATTTAACAGACGAGAGGCCTGTGACGTAAATACCTTATCATTTATCATTTAGTGCGGGAGAAAAAGTGCGAGAGATAGTGAATAGCCTTCTATCTGCTGATATAATCCAAGATTCAAATTGTCCATACGCTAGTATCATTTTCCTTGAGAAAAAGAAAAACAACAAGACAAGAATGTGTGTGGAATTTCGCGCTTTAAACTCGAAAACAATCAAACCCCTTGCCCCACACTGATGATCACCTCGAAGTACTTAAGGGTTGTACATTTTTCACTACTTTGGACATGGCTAGTGGATATCATCAGATTCCCATGGCGGAGGAGTCAAGGCAGAAAAGGGCTTTCGTCACTCCGAATGGGTAATATGAGTATCTTCGTATACCATTCGGTTTGGTTAATGCTCCAACAATGTTCCAGAGAACCATGAATAAAATATTGGGCGCTTTGCGAAATTCTACTGCGATGGCCTATATGGATGATATTTCGGTGCCATCTACAAAGTCTAATTCCGGTTTTATTGCTCTTGCAGACTATTTCAGAAAATCAGGCGTTACTCTACGGATTGAAAAATGCAAATTTTTTCAGGAAAATATTGATTACCTAGGACACGAAATTAGTGCAAATAGTGGTAGGTACTGTGAAAATTCAAGCAGTAAAGAATTTTCCCATACCTGAAATTGTCCACAATGTTCGACAAAATTTGTTGGACTTTGCAGTTATTTCAGAAGATACGTGAAATCATTTGCTCAAATCGCATGACCATTAACTTTGTTGAGTAAAAAAGACACTTCATTTATATAGGAAACTGATCAACACGTATTTAATTAGGTGAAAATGTCTGTATCTAGCTTTGAGGGCCCGCGGACAGGCGGAAAATATAATTTCCGCCTGTCCACGTCCCCTCGGCATCCTGTAGTATTTATACTAAGAATCGGGTGTCACAGAAGCCGTAAATTTTTTTCGACCTTCGTCTACTTCAATTTCGTGGGAGCCTGACATCAAATCCATAGCTTTGAAATATCTTGCTTTTCCTCGATCATTGAATAGGTCGTGTAAGTGAGTGCAAAGAAAATATGTCTTATGAAATAATTTTTTTCTGTACTTGTACAATTTCAGGATAAACTATACGTCGAGGTCGAAAAGGAACTAGAATGTCATCTGTTGACTGAATTTATAGCTTTCATGTAATAACTGCAATAGGAGGCTGTGCTTGAACTTTCTCAATTAATCCTTGTGAAAGACTAGCTTGACTCTATCAAGCTTTGTAATGTTGGTAAGTTCATGCTTAGTCACGTAGTTAACTGATAATATCTGTCGAAACCATTCCACCAGTCAACGGGAGTTCTCCATCGCTCATTCTTTTTATACAATTTCCCTGTTATTTTTATTTTTTTTAAATTTTTATGTATCTGAC
Source organism: Ceutorhynchus assimilis (assembly GCA_917834065.1). Lineage (NCBI taxonomy): Eukaryota > Metazoa > Arthropoda > Insecta > Coleoptera > Curculionidae > Ceutorhynchus > Ceutorhynchus assimilis. Next base: position 9,711,694 of record OU892278.1, on the reverse strand, counting down.
CATAAAAACGGTAAAAACGTATCCTCAATATTTGAAGACTCAGAAATACACAGGTTTTATGAAATATATTAATCATAGTGTTTACACATTAATTTCACAAAACAGCAGGCGGGCATCAAGTTTAAAAACGGAGTTTGCCTTAGATGTTTTAAAAAAATCTCGTTGCCCTTGCATTATATTAAAAACCTAATTATTTAATTTTTGCTTTGAAATTTGCTCCACCTTGCTTTTAATTGCGTTTAATTAAAATCCATTTAGCATGGGTTTTGTCTCTGTGAAAAAAAAAATTCTTCTAATGTTATCTAACCTTGATGAAGTAAAAGAACTTAGAAATATACTTGTTCCATAAATTTTACCAAACAATTTAAACTATTTCATTAAAAATGAAGCCGTATCATCACTCTTTCGCACCATCGAGTAAAAATGTTCACCTGATAACTTATTTAAAATTTTAAAGCAACCAAGGGAATAGAAGTATTTTCATTTTAAGGGTTTCTAGGCAGCCACCAGGTCTCTTTTTTAAATTTTTAACTAACTCGGTTTCCACCTCTATAGCACTTCGTGAACATCAGTAAATAATTTAAAATAAAGGTAACGTATACTGTTAAATCGGGAAAATCCAAATCTATCGGAAAAATAAATGATGTCCGAATTGCTCCCAATTCGTAAAGATTAAATTTCAAAGGATTTTATTTGATTTATTATCGGATTGAATTTATAACCATCCCAAAATTTGATTTCCAGTAGGAATTTCTTTTATTCACTGCATCAGTACTCATACCATGTTCATTTGTTATAGTAAATTCAACAGACAAGCTTCTCTTAAAAAAAAAATTACAAGGATTTTTTTTTTTTTTTGAATAAAGATAATAACGAAGTATGAAAAATATCATGCAGAAATGCATTCAGTACGTCTCATTCAGGTCAAAAAGGATTTTTGGGGGCGTATGATGCAGGATTACGGAGTATGCATCGTCAACTTCATGCAAAACTGATTAGGATTCAAGAGAAATTATTATTATTTTTTATATTTCTGAACAGTGGTAATAGTTATTTATGTTATTAGGCCAAGAAGTGGGTCTTTTTGTGATTAGCTCGACGTTTGAAAGCCGACGCGTATCGGAGGCCTACAATCCAGCGAAGCACAAAAATAGCTTCTGGGCCGAATGGCATACATCATTTTATCTCCAAGCGGCTGCAATATTACCTTTCAAAACTATCATTTAGGACTTTGTTTTATTTTCAATTGTTTATTCACTAAATGTCAATAAATGTCACTCCTAAACCTCACTGCTAATATTTAGATGGCGCCACAGCTCTGGTGTGCAGAGCAATTCATTTCTAAATAATAATAATAGAAATACTTAAAATATAGACCCAAGCAAGATAAATATGAAAATTTTTGATTTGGTAACTTACTCTCCCGATCACAGAGTATGAACCGATTGGATCAACTTTGGATAGTTCTTGAACACTTGAACTGTCCAACATTCAAAACGAATTTAACACACTTTCTTTAGTTCAAAATTATAGTCCTAAATTTAGTCCCACTCTTATTTTTGCAATAATTCAAATTATATCAATGAACAAAAAATGTAAAATGAGAAAATTAGTACAAATTATGAATAAATTATGCTCTTGAGAACTTGGTCGTTGGAACAATGACTCCATTAAACCACAGTGGCGATATTTGCTGCCTTATTTTTGATTGGTTCTTTGATATCCTATGTATTCACATGGAAAACGTTACCATTCTGTGCCCACCCTTTGGTAAATTTGAATGTGAATATATAAGATTTAAATTGACATCCATCGTAAAAAACCGAAAACAAGGTAGGTATTTGATGACTATTATTATAGGTATATTTTCCAATTTTGTATGATGGATGAAAATTAAATCCTATTATTTCATATTCAAATTTACCGAAGTGTGGGCACAAAATGACGACAGGATCTCTATTTTCGCCACTATTTGTAAAGGTTTATTTAGCAGCTGTAGTCTTTGACGATGCACGCTGTTATCTAGCGAGAAGAATACGGAAAATTAATTGCAGCAACTTAATAGCGCTAATTGACGCTGCTGCCTCTAGCGAAAAAAAAATGGAACAAACTACCCCCTACATAAAAATTTTTATAGTCCTAGGAACATAATGGATCACTTCTGTGTCGAGTGTTGACGACAATCAAGTTCAAATTATGGACCGCTCCAAGATAAATAATTTTTTATACCCTAATATTATATGCACGGTAGGTAATCTATGATGTTTTTTTTTTCCGACACGATTCGGATTCGGCGCAACTTCTAGAAACCAGCATTTCATTTATTTATTTGTTTATGGATATTTATTTTTACCTACGTTGCAGTGACAGTTGTTGAATTTTGATGGTCCAAATGTTTCCCAAAACACAATTTTAGTTTTAATTCTCAATGATTTTTTGTTGTTAAATTAGACTTTTGGTTAATAAATAGTTTGGCAATTTAGAAAATGGTTTTGTTATGTTATTCATGTGCTTATTGATGGTTAATCTAATGGAAGCTTAACAAAAATGTGTGGTGCCTCCGGTCCACCAGTCGTTTGTACTCGCTTATAAATACGCAACTGCTTACTACATATCGTATCAAACATTCTAGAAAAAATAAGAATTAGAACAGTTTGTTATTTATTGTATGTATAATGTATTCTTTGACCAGCTCTCCATTTTTATTACAAAGAAAGGAATTTACTCTTAAATTAACTTCGTCTCATCATGAATATAGGAATTATTATTGCATTTTAGAAAGAAATAAATAAGTAATGTTTCGATCTTCCAACAATACCTAATTTTATCATCTGGTTGCATGGTTGCCGACTAAAAATTGCTTTGTGTCGACAATGCCGACAGAAACGTGTGAGAATGTCACTCATCTTGATGCATGTCCACAGTACATTTTTCTAAGTTATTTTCATATATTGTAAAGTAACTTCATGTGTTACATTATATTGTAATTGCCTTGTCTTAAGTATTCAATTACCCTGACTAAGCCGTACTAAAAAGCAAAATAAACTAAGCGCGCAAACACTAAACATGCTAGATAAAAGACGACAACTTATAACAAATAACAAAAGATCATCAGCAGAATACGCCGAAACAGATAAAATCGCCAGAAAAATGGCAGATGAGGACATCAGAAAACACAATGAGAAAATCGCGCAGAAAGTACTGGAACAACACAAAGGGACGAAAGTGTTCAGAAGACTAACGACGAACACAAAGAAAGTGCCACGCTTTTTCGCTGATTAAGAAAAAAAAAATAAATTTAGAAAAATAAATTTAGAAAAATAAATTTAAAAAAAAAATTAAAGTCGAGAATAAAAAAAAATTAAAAAAAGTAAAATAAAAATAATGAAAATAAAAATAATTGAATGAAGAACTTGAGATTGTAAGACTGAAGGTCGAAGTGCGTGCAAATTAAGCCCTAGCTCAGAACTAAATATTTCGGAGAGTAGGGGTGGGTTTTAGTTTTGGGCGCCACCGACTCTGAACAGATGAGTCGGACTCTCCAGGATGGTATCTGGCTTCAGGTCCTTACAATCCAAATAATAATTAATAAAAAAAAATAAAAATATTAGCAAAACCAGGCTGTGTGCATAAAACCAAATAAAAGTCAAGATATCAAGTGCTACAGTCGTTTAATCACCAAATAGTCGCAGTCCACAATGAACAATAATTTGAATTTAAGAGAAAAAAAAAAAAATAATAATAATAATCAAGTAAATGCAAGCAATAAGTAATTAACAAAATGACAAGCAAATGTAAGTAGTAATTAATAAAATGACCTTGTCATGAAATGTCAACCAACAAATACAGAAATGCGATACTATAGTCATGAAGCGTTAACTAACAAATACAGAAATGCAATAACTATAGTCATGAACAGTTAAATTTAAATACAAACATGTCATTGAGACTCAATGACCCAAATGAATAATAATAAAAAAAAAAGGTATAAATAGAAAAGTTGTTAATGTAAATTGAAGAGAAAAACAAAACAAAAAAAAACAATAAATTAATGAATAATAAATTGGAGCGGTTATTTTACACTTACGTAACCAGAACTACCAGTAAGTTGACATTAATTCAACAGGTTACGTCTAGTTAAGTTACCTATTTTATAATTCATTTACCACACTAGGGGCAAGCAATGAATTATACCCTGAAATGCCGAGGTGATCACCGGGTGTACAAATAGGGACAGAATGTAAATAAACAATAATAATAAGTAGGATAACTAAAACTAGTACGATACCAAAATTTCCCAGATGGTGGTGGTTCATTCAGTTCACCAGATTAGTCCTGGCCACTGGTTGTGGTCAACTTGTTCGATGACTTGCGTAACCGTCCGATTACTTAGGCTGGTGTCTGTTAGCCTTTTGGTTCAATTTCGGTTACAATTGATCGTCTATTGTTATAACCGTGAGGATATACTCGATGGTAAAGTATAACCCCTCGTGAAAGAAAATACCCTCGTGAAAGGAAATACCCTCGTGAAAGGAAATAACCTCGTCAAAGGAAATACCCTCGTGAAAGGAAATACCCTCGTGAAAGGACCCTAAGAGAAAAACTGTTATACACACTGTATTTGTAATTGAACTAATAGCGAAGCACTTCATGAATAAATTGAATTAGAAAATGAAACTATAATGATTAGTTCCCAATAGCACATTTACTTGATAAAAAAAACTATAGCTCTTGAAAATTATTTTAATAGAAAAATTGAACATTAAGATATTAATTAATTAAATCAGATTGAATCATAATAAAGCTTTGATATTGATCAAGAAAAACGTGCCCCGAGCCTGCAAAAATTGTTATAAGGTTATGTTTCTTTTACCTGTTGAAATAGGGTTTTTCGCCTCGAAAATCTCTGGAAATCTGGATCGAGGATTGGATCTCCTAGAGAGAGTGAGAATTCTCTACTCCTTAGGGCAGCTTTCAACTAAATTAAATTGAAAAAGTCAGACTCTACTATAAGAAAAAAAAAACGTGTAAGCAGCTTACCACATTGGAGTTGTAAAAATCCGAATAAATCGGCGAAAATTATAACACTACGAAAACGTAAGGCATGAAGGCAACTAAATGTTATAACTTCAAATGAGAATTTAGGGTCGAAATCCCACAAAGGCGAAGACAATCTTCATAAAGACCCTAATTCTCCAACGTCCAGATGTGAAAAGAAATGTGTTACACCTTCAATTAATAAACTAACCTAACCCAAAGGAAGGAATTCAGACTTAGAGATGATCGAGAACAACGACAAACAACAACAACCAATCGACAAAATTCCCACTTACCAAAAATTGCACACAACAATATAATCCGAGAAAAACGACAACGGCTAATGAATTATGATATTAACAACAAACAATCAACCCATAAAACAATCAAAACTTGAAGAATACAAAATATAGTAAGTGTTCCGTTTTCAAAATTAGAGAGCTCAAGGAAGAATCGATGATACCAAAACATCACTACTCCACCGCTGGTTGACAGAAATTTTTGACAATCAAAAGTCAAAGAAACGAAATCAAAGGGTGTGGTGCGTTCAAGATGTCTCAAAGAACATCGAACCAATGCGCGACTAAACGGGGTACGCTAGAATTTGCGCCGAGATCAATATCGCTCCATAACCGAACAGTCAGTACGAACGGTACACCCACTTGAAAACGGGTCATCATGATTACGGAACACAACCCACGAAATATTTTTGACACATGAATTATTTTTGTTATGAAACAGATGATCGAATTTAAAATCAAAATCAAAATATTGCCTTGTTTTGCTTTAGAATTGAATTAAAATATGGATTAAAATGAGGAAAAAAAACTATCACAGCAAATAGAATTTGACTATGGAAAATTAGGTAATCTGACGACAATTGAAATTGAGAGAAAATGTTGAAAAACTTAAGGAAATCTTGAATATAAAATTGAAAGTAGGTAAGAAATGTTTATGCAATTTTGGCCCGTTACAACTCCCCCTCTCCTACGATAGGAGGGAAAGTTAGAAAGAAACTTTTCCGACGATAATCTAAGCAAACTCGAGAACTAAGGTAATATAAAGAATGTAAAATACGTGTATTTATAATTTAAACTTAAATGAATTCAAAAATGACTAACAAGGTACAACAATTAAAAAGGTAAATAATAAGAAAGGTACGAAACGAACATCTACTTACTTTGCCTTGAAAAACACAACGATAAGATAAAAGATAAGGTAACTGAAGTCAACGAAGCTAAAGGCTTTCAACACACATGGAGTTGTAAAAATCCGAATAAATCGGCGAAAATTATAACACTACGAAAACGTAAGGCAGAAAGGCAACTAAAATGTTATAATTTCAAATGAGAATTTAGGGTCGAAATCCCAGAAACGCGAAGACAATCTTCATAAAGACCCTAATTCTCCAACTTCCAGATGTGAAAGTCAACGAAGCTAAAGGTAAAGGCAAAAATAAGCAAAGTCGTGAAGGAAAGAAAAGGGAAGAAATAAAGGAAAGAAAAGAAGTTATTGACCACTAAGAGTTGAACGCCAAAAAGGCAAAAGGTAAACGCAATAAGCAAGGTAAAAGGTAAATTCAACCAGCAAAAGATAAGCCAACTAACTTCAGGTAAGGTCAGGTACGGGGTAAGGAAATATATAAACAAAAGAAAGGTAGGAACATCATCCTGAACACAAGAAACAAACGGAAAGTCAATAAACTATTGACAAAAGCAGTAACGGAGAACTCAATGGACCGAATGACATGACACTGTCCCGTTTCGCGCCAAGACAGTAACACGCAACCAATACAATGAGCTCCTCGCTCAGCCAACAAAACAATCAAGTGTTCCAGGAGTCAACAAATTAAGGGAATTAAAACAAAACAAAAGGAATTAGGAATAAAAAAACTATGATGGACATAGGCTTGCAAGAAATGGTATAACAACCACAAACCTATTCCTCAATGACCTAACATATCCTATTCCTAAAAGACATGCCAGGGTGATGCTAAAATTGCCAGTGAGATGGTACTGGTTAAGGCTACAGACAGTATGGTTTGCCGAGAGTACCATAGCAAGGGGTTTGAATCAATGATTGGTGTTGATTAGCATCGGAAGTTAACCCTTGGTCTGACGGGAGTTTTCCAATATGGTGTTGATGGTAGGGCTACAGACTGTATGGCTAGCCGAGAGTACCATAGCAAGGAATTTTCCTTGGCCTGACGGGGGTTTTCCAATATGATGTTGATGGTAGGGCTACAGACTGTATGGCTCGCTGAGAGTACCATAGCAAGGAATTTTCCTTGGCCTGACAGGGTGACATAAAGAAAAGGGAAGGGAAATGATTAAAAAAAAAAAAATCAGTTGATTACTCAGTATCTGAATGATTGGTAGTTGGATCAAGGAATGGTTTGAGCTCCTGTACATGCCAGACACCCTTCGAGTTACCATGATCGTCCTGTAGTTCATACGACCAAGATCCACATTTACGCTTTATAGAAAATGGACCAACATACTGTGGTGCTAACTTAGCAGTGATGTAATTAGCAGCATCAGAAAGGATTTTGTTCTTTCGCCAAACCTTATCACCTGGATCAAAAGTTACAGGACGCCTACGAAGATTGTACCTATTAGCATTCTGGGTCCTTGCGGATTTAATTTTGCTTTCGATTTGCTTGTACAATTTCACAAAACCTTCCTGTCGGGTCTTCAGATGAATATCCAAATTGGGTAAAGTGTGTGGAAGTTGGATGGAATTGTCGTTGCCATACAAATGATGCTCTCTGCCAAACAAAACGAAATATGGACTATACCCAGTAACTTCGCTCGGTGAGGTACGAATAGCGCAACCAATCTCTTGGAGATGTTCGTCCCAAGATCTGTGATCTTCTTGACGCACATAGGTACGCAACATAGTCTTAATGACACGGTTATGACGTTCTGTGGGATTTGCACGGGGATTGTAGTTGGCTGTATAGAATATATGGGTCTTATAGCGTTGACAAAAGGCCTGAAACTCCTTCGACTTCATCTGAACACCATTGTCACAGGTCAAAAATTTGGGAGCACCAAAAAGTAGAAAGAAATTCTCTACATGTTCAACTAGAGATTTGGCCTTAGCGGCACGACATGGATACAGGAAAACTGACTTACTGAAATAGTCTGAGATGACAAGAATGTAACAATGTCCCTTTTTAGAACGAGGTAAGGGTCCTATATAATCAAGGCTTATTGACTGAAATGGTTCAGTGATGACTGGTCTTTCTCCCATTAATCCTGCAGGTTTCACCTGTTCAACCTTACTCTGAGCGCAATAACGACAAGACTTGATGTAGCGAACTATGTCGGCTTTCATCTTGGGCCAGAAATAGTTTTGACGGATTTTGCCAAAGGTCTTGAAAACACCAACATGACCAGAGGTTGGAATGTCATGACAGCGATTTAGAATTTCGGACCTTTTATCCTTCGGAACTACCACTTTCCATTCTTCGGATGGAGAAGAAAGTTCAGAGAAAGGAGTCTTGAGGAATTTATAAAGGATGCCACCTTGCACACGCCACAAAGGAAATTTCAGAGGATTTTTCTGGATTCTCTGGATCATAGAAAGATACCATTTATCAGTAGTGTTGGAATTAAAATCAGGTTGAGTGAAAATTTGAATGGACTCGATGGAAATGGGGACGGATCTGGAAAGAAAATCAGGGACAATATGATCTTTGCCTTTGCGATGGATTAAATCAAAATCAAATTGTTGCAAACGAAGTTGCCAACGACCCAAGCGACCTTGAGGATCCTTCAACCTATGTAACCATAAGAGAGAGGCATGGTCAGTTATGACAGTGAAGTGGACATGGTCTAAATAATGACGAAGTTTCTCAACGCTCCAGATTACTGCCAAGCATTCCTTTTCAGTAACCGAAAGTTTCATTTCCTGTCTGGAAAGAGACCGAGAAAGATAGCAGATGACCTTTTCATCTTCGCCAAATTTCTGGGAAAGGACGGCTCCAAGTCCGAAAGATGATGCATCCGTATGCAAATAAAATGGCTTCTCAAAATCGGGAGCTGTCAAAACAGGGGCTGTGACTAAAGATTCCTTCAAGGCAGTGAAGGAGTTTTGACATTCTGTGGTCCAGTTCCACTTGACGTTTTTTTTGGTGAGATTCAGAATAGGCGATAACAAAGAGGAAAAATCAGGAACAAATCGACGATACCAGGAGGCAGTTCCTATGAAACGACGGACTTCATTGATATTTTGAGGCGGAGGAAGATTGACGATGGCCTCTACTTTTTCGGGATCAGGACGAAGACCCTTACGGTCAACCAAATAACCTAGATACTTTAATTCTGGTTGGCAGAAATTACACTTTTCCATGGAAACGACGAGACCAGCCTCGCGCAGTCTATCAAAGACAATTCCCAAGAGTTTAAGATGATCCGAGAAGGAGTTGGAAAGGATCACGATATCATCCAGATATACCATAACATTCGGCTCGAGTTCAGGGCCTAAAATAGTGTCGACTATGCGTTGCCAGGTTGCAGGGGCATTAGATAAACCAAAAGGCATCCTCCTAAACTGGAATAAACCTCTTCCAGGAACAGTGAAAGCTGTGTACTCGCGGGAATTTTCGGCTAAAGGGACTTGCCAGAAAGCTGATTTTATATCAATCGAGCTGATGTATCGAGTGCTACGTAAATTGTCCAGGATTGAAGATATGTAGGGAATTGGATAGGCATCTTTTTTCGTCTGAAGATTGAGTTTGCGAAAATCGATGCAGAACCTGAACTTTCCATCTTTTTTCCTAACCAAGCACACAGGGCTTGACCAAGGGCTATTTGATCGCTCAATGACACCAAGACGCAACATTTCCTCAACTTCATCATCTATGACTTGTTGTTTGTATGGGGAAACGGGGTAGTACCTTTGTTTGATTGGTCTTGTGCCAGGCTCGAGAATGATCTCATGTTCGGCGACCTTACAGTAACCCAAGCCAGAATCTATTTGAGACATTTTGTCCTTGACCAAGGCATCTAAAGCTTGTCGCTCAGAAGGATTCAAGTGTTCGATAGCTTGAACATTACAAATTTGTGTCAGTTCTTGGGCTTCGGAAAAATGCCAAACACTTTGACTCATATCAGGAATGATCTCCATTGATTTCCAAAAATCTATACCCAAAATTAGCTTGTGAGAAAGTTCAGGGAGTACTAAAACGTCAATGATCTTGGTTTTGTCCATTAAAGTAATGGGAACCTGAATATAACCAATGGTATCACATACTTGGCCATTAGCTACAGTGCACGGATTATGTTGTTTAATGAGTTTGAACCCAAGGCTTAAAAGAACTTCGTACCCAGGTAATCCGACAAGAGTTCTACTAGCACCAGAGTCTAATAACCCAAGCAAGGAAAATCCCATAATCTGAACTTTAAGGTAAGGACGTTGGTCTCCATGAGCATGCGAAATGATGTAATCTAGAAGGATTTTATTCGGAAAGACTGAAGGATTGGTCGTTATACTAAAAGCATGGGAGGATATAGCACGACCTAACGATTCCTCCGAGGCTCGTTTCCCGAACACTTAGTGCAGTTCCTGACTGTCACACCAGGGTTACCACATCGATAGCAGTGTGTCTTTCGAGGTTCAGTACAATTACGATTCAAATGACCACTCCTTTGACAATTCCAGCATTTGAGGTTTGCTCGACCAGAATCCTGTTGGGGTGAAATTTCATTGACAGGGTAAGTTAGGGTACTTGGAGATTCAGTGCTCGAAGAAGGTTCACTGACTGCTAAGAACGCGAAGTCGGGTTCAACAAACTGTTGACGCTTCCTAGAAGGTGGAACGTAATGCTCAACCCGATACTTTTTAGTCTCCAACTTAAGACATTCTTGCTCAAGTTCCTCAAGAGAAGTGACAACTGGAAGTTGGGTGGTGTAGAAAGGTGACAAGTTACGAGATAAAATGTCCAACTGTGTTTCCGGTGTCAATCCATCGTAACGCCTAAACAAAGCCTGCATACATGAAAGGTAATCGACAATACTTTCCGATGTATCCTGGGTGCGCTCTAAAATTTCCCTGAAAAGTCTAGGACGGTAATCGGGTGGTTCGAAGTGACGTCGAAGCAACTCACACAAGGTTCTCCAGCTATCGAATCTGTCACGGTTTGCTCTATACCAATTTAGAGCTTTGCCTGAGAATAAGTCTATGGCACAATCAAAGAGTTGGTTTTCTGTGACACGACGAGATTGACTTAATTCGGCCACTCTCTCCAAGAAGTTATGGACAGATAATTTGTGGTCACCAGAAAATTTGAGATTCCACTTCTCTAGATTTGGGGCTTTGGAGTTGTTAGGCAGAAATGATACTTGTGGAGGAAATCGATGGTGGGTGGAGTTATGCACTGGAGAAGATACATGAAATTCATCAGCATCAAGCTGTCGACTAAGTTCAGGATCAGCTTTAACAACGCTCTCTAAATGATCTAAAGCAGCCAAAACGTCAATGAGGAGTTCAGTCCTCTCGGACTGTTCTTCCGTTGACAAAATAGAATCAGGTATTCGTTTTACCCGCTCAAGCAAATGAACTAATCGTGACTGGGTGGAAATGAATTTATTTTGACTGGCCTCACCTGATATGGTGGGAATGACAGTATTAGCTTCGTCAAGGAATTGCCTAATGTGAACTTTCTCATCACTGAAGTTAAGGGAATATGGGGCAAAAGAACATGCACCAGACTTTTCCAATTTGAAAAGTGGTCGCAATATAGACCTTAATTCGTCCACAGTCTTGGCATCACTAACTGAGACACCTCGAACAGTAATCTCATGAATGAGCATTTCCTTTTTAAGGTACGAGATAGTCATTTTGTAATCCATTTTGTCTATCAATCAATACGGTAAGTAATCAACAATAAAATAAAATAAGAATAAAGATAATTAATTATACACAGGGATTCGTAATACCTGTTACCCAAAAGTAATTTAAAAAAAAATAAACAAATAAAAATTTAAAGATAGAACTTGAAATTTGATTCTATGCACTCAAAACAGCCAAAAGAAAAGTGAATTAAATTTTCTTTCAAAGAAACGGCAGCCCCACGTTGGGCGCCAATTAATTTGCCACGCTTTTTCGCTGATTAAGAAAAAAAAAATAAATTTAGAAAAATAAATTTAGAAAAATAAATTTAAAAAAAAAATTAAAGTCGAGAATAAAAAAAAATTAAAAAAAGTAAAATAAAAATAATGAAAATAAAAATAATTGAATGAAGAACTTGAGATTGTAAGACTGAAGGTCGAAGTGCGTGCAAATTAAGCCCTAGCTCAGAACTAAATATTTCGGAGAGTAGGGGTGGGTTTTAGTTTTGGGCGCCACCGACTCTGAACAGATGAGTCGGACTCTCCAGGATGGTATCTGGCTTCAGGTCCTTACCATCCAAATAATAATTAATAAAAAAAAATAAAAATATTAGCAAAACCAGGCTGTGTGCATAAAACCAAATAAAAGTCAAGATATCAAGTGCTACAGTCGTTTAATCACCAAATAGTCGCAGTCCACAATGAACAATAATTTGAATTTAAGAGAAAAAAAAAAAAAAATAATAATAATCAAGTAAATGCAAGCAATAAGTAATTAACAAAATGACAAGCAAATGTAAGTAGTAATTAATAAAATGACCTTGTCATGAAATGTCAACCAACAAATACAGAAATGCGATACTATAGTCATGAAGCGTTAACTAACAAATACAGAAATGCAATAACTATAGTCATGAACAGTTAAATTTAAATACAAACATGTCATTGAGACTCAATGACCCAAATGAATAATAATAAAAAAAAAAGGTATAAATAGAAAAGTTGTTAATGTAAATTGAAGAGAAAAACAAAACAAAAAAAAACAATAAATTAATGAATAATAAATTGGAGCGGTTATTTTACACTTACGTAACCAGAACTACCAGTAAGTTGACATTAATTCAACAGGTTACGTCTAGTTAAGTTACCTATTTTATAATTCATTTACCACACTAGGGGCAAGCAATGAATTATACCCTGAAATGCCGAGGTGATCACCGGGTGTACAAATAGGGACAGAATGTAAATAAACAATAATAATAAGTAGGATAACTAAAACTAGTACGATACCAAAATTTCCCAGATGGTGGTGGTTCATTCAGTTCACCAGATTAGTCCTGGCCACTGGTTGTGGTCAACTTGTTCGATGACTTGCGTAACCGTCCGATTACTTAGGCTGGTGTCTGTTAGCCTTTTGGTTCAATTTCGGTTACAATTGAACGTCTATTGTTATAACCGTGAGGATATACTCGATGGTAAAGTATAACCCCTCGTGAAAGAAAATACCCTCGTGAAAGGAAATACCCTCGTGAAAGGAAATAACCTCGTCAAAGGAAATACCCTCGTGAAAGGAAATACCCTCGTGAAAGGACCCTAAGAGAAAAACTGTTATACACACTGTATTTGTAATTGAACTAATAGCGAAGCACTTCATGAATAAATTGAATTAGAAAATGAAACTATAATGATTAGTTCCCAATAGCACATTTACTTGATAAAAAAAACTATAGCTCTTGAAAATTATTTTAATAGAAAAATTGAACATTAAGATATTAATTAATTAAATCAGATTGAATCATAATAAAGCTTTGATATTGATCAAGAAAAACGTGCCCCGAGCCTGCAAAAATTGTTATAAGGTTATGTTTCTTTTACCTGTTGAAATAGGGTTTTTCGCCTCGAAAATCTCTGGAAATCTGGATCGAGGATTGGATCTCCTAGAGAGAGTGAGAATTCTCTACTCCTTAGGGCAGCTTTCAACTAAATTAAATTGAAAAAGTCAGACTCTACTATAAGAAAAAAAAAACGTGTAAGCAGCTTACCACATTGGAGTTGTAAAAATCCGAATAAATCGGCGAAAATTATAACACTACGAAAACGTAAGGCATGAAGGCAACTAAATGTTATAACTTCAAATGAGAATTTAGGGTCGAAATCCCACAAAGGCGAAGACAATCTTCATAAAGACCCTAATTCTCCAACGTCCAGATGTGAAAAGAAATGTGTTACACCTTCAATTAATAAACTAACCTAACCCAAAGGAAGGAATTCAGACTTAGAGATGATCGAGAACAACGACAAACAACAACAACCAATCGACAAAATTCCCACTTACCAAAAATTGCACACAACAATATAATCCGAGAAAAACGACAACGGCTAATGAATTATGATATTAACAACAAACAATCAACCCATAAAACAATCAAAACTTGAAGAATACAAAATATAGTAAGTGTTCCGTTTTCAAAATTAGAGAGCTCAAGGAAGAATCGATGATACCAAAACATCACTACTCCACCGCTGGTTGACAGAAATTTTTGACAATCAAAAGTCAAAGAAACGAAATCAAAGGGTGTGGTGCGTTCAAGATGTCTCAAAGAACATCGAACCAATGCGCGACTAAACGGGGTACGCTAGAATTTGCGCCGAGATCAATATCGCTCCATAACCCAACAGTCAGTACGAACGGTACACCCACTTGAAAACGGGTCATCATGATTACGGAACACAACCCACGAAATATTTTTGACACATGAATTATTTTTGTTATGAAACAGATGATCGAATTTAAAATCAAAATCAAAATATTGCCTTGTTTTGCTTTAGAATTGAATTAAAATATGGATTAAAATGAGGAAAAAAAACTATCACAGCAAATAGAATTTGACTATGGAAAATTAGGTAATCTGACGACAATTGAAATTGAGAGAAAATGTTGAAAAACTTAAGGAAATCTTGAATATAAAATTGAAAGTAGGTAAGAAATGTTTATGCAATTTTGGCCCGTTACAAAAGAAATTGTCAGAATCAAAGACCAAACAGGACAAAGAATCGAGGGAAGACACGAATTTATAAGAACGGAACAAGAATTCTATACAGACCTATACGAGACGAAAGTAACTAGCGACATATCCGAACAAGATCAGGAAGTGAAAGTCATGAACGTCAACTCTGAAGACATACCTGAGATTACAAATGACGAAATCAGACTAGCATTACACCATATGAAAACCGGGAAAGCAGCAGGCGAAGATGGCATATTAACGGAGATGTTAAAGCAAGGCGGAGATATACTAGAGGACCAACTAGAAATGCTGTTCAATAAATACCTGGAAAAGGAGGTCATACCACAGGACTGGACAAACGCCCTCGTGACAATCATTCACAAAAAGAGAGACACCGAGAACCTAGAAAATTACAGACCGATCAGCCCGCTACCCCAAATATATAAATTATTCTCGAAAATAATAACCAACCGTCTCACACCAAAGTTAGACTACTACCAGCCAAAAAAGCAGGCTGGGTTTAGGAAGGGTTACAATACTACAGAACACCTGCAAACGATGAGAACCCTATTCGAGAAGACGGTAGAATACAATATACCTTTATGGCTAGCATTCATTGATTTTAGAACGGTTTTCGACACGGTGGAAATATGGGCACTACAGCAAACCCTGAAACACGCCAGAATAGACCACAGATACGCAAACCTAATCAACAAAATTTACCGTAACGCGACTCTACAAATCCAGCTAAACGAAAAGTTCGACAAAGTTGCAATTAAAAGGGGAGTGCGCCAAGGAGACCCTATGTCACCCAAGCTCTTCACGCTAGTTCTGGAAGACGCACTAGAAACAATCGACCTCCAAAACAGAGGAACTAATATCAATGGGGAAGAACTCAACCATCTCATGTTTGCCGACGACATAGTAGTGATAGCCGGAAGTAGAGAAGAACTGGCCACACTTATCGATGACATCTACAGGGCCACGAAGCGCATAGGCCTAGAAATCAACTTTGACAAAACGAAGTACATGACATCAAACGTAGAGGACGAACGAGAAATTACCCTAGGAGACAACAGTATCAAAAAAGTAACTACATACAAATACCAAGGACAAACACTAACTACTGGTAAGGCTAATAGTCTAGGAGGCAGTGACGATTTTCGGTACTTATTTTCCCAGTCAGAGAACATGGATAGAATTGTAAGGTTAGTAATTCTAAGCAAAATACATATATTTTTAGGGGGGTTTTCCGATGGGTTGAAGCGCAAAATGCGTTAAAGCTCACGAATGGACGGCCCTTTTTTTCCTCAGTGATAAAAATAGGTCTAATAATGAGAAAAATACTGAAGTTATGTAAAAAAATAGTCCGGCTAATCTGTGAGTATGGATAATATGTCTGGCCAGTGAAAAATTGAAGACCCGAAAATTTTCAGTCAAACTCACTTCCACTATCTGAGATAAGCCAAATTGCTATTTTCATATACTTTATGTTCTATTGTAGTGAATGTGAAATATTTATGTCTGGGAAAATAAGCCTACTTGTATTTTTCAGTGATCTTGTGAAACCCATCAGAAAATTTTAGCCAGACGCAAAAATTCTTGTTTTGTATCACCAGGAGAACAAACTATTGGATAGATACCAACTGGGAAAATAAGTGCTGAAAAATTTCACTGCCTCCTGGACTATAACCAAGAACTCGAAATAAACGAGAGAATACGGCAAACCTGGGCGGCATATGCCAAAATTAAAGACATCTTGAATATGGACATACCCCTAAACCTCAAAACCGAATTATACAATCAGTGTATCCTACCAGTAACGACTTACGGGTCACAAACTTGGACCTTCACGAAAGCTATACTTGACAAACTTAAAGTAAACCAGAGAGCTATTGAGAGGAGAATACTAAGGGATAGGAAAACAGGAGAAAACCAAAGGTACACGATGTCGTACAATACGCCGCAGCTCAGAAATGGGACTGGGCAGGACACGTCGCAAGAGACCAGAATAAGTGGAGTGGTGAACTAATTCGATGGAGACCATGGAGCAACAGAAGGAGCACAGTAAGACCGCAAATGAGATGGAACGACGATTTGAAACGAGCGGCAGGACTGAACTGGTACCAGGTGGCACAAGACCGCGATAACTGGCAAAATAAGAGGGAGGCTTATACCCAAAGGGTAGAAAACAGCTAAATAAAAAAAGCCCTACGTCATAGGGACTTGATTCTACGTCATAGCTGTCTACTCTGCTATTGTCGAATTCCTGTGTAGGTCCAAGATTCAGCGCTTTACGCCAAATCTCAAACTAGGCGAACGTCGATCCAGAGATCAGTTACTCAATTTCAAATAAGTTGGCGGTTTTCAATCTTTTTAATCTCTTATCAACCACACACTGTATTTCCTTGTTAAAGCTTCAAAAAACGGACTCTCTTCTATTTTGGTAATTTGCTCTCACTGTTCTTCTTATCATTAAATTAGAAGAGGATCTCTTGTGAAATAATGCTCTGAGATTAATTTATTATTATTTTATTCTACTTTTAGTTCAGGGGTCGGTCAAGTAATGAAACTTTTGAACTTTTATGATATTTCTTACTGCATTATCTGCTATTCAATTTGGCACTAGAAGGTGTGATGTGGGTTTTCAGTGGTTAACAACATTCTTCATTATTGAACTTTAAAATATGTGTAATATCAACTGAGGGCCATTATCAGATTATGTACTGAGACTTTTGGTATTTCTCATATCTCAAAATATTTCCTGTGTCCCTAGTCTCTACTGTTGTAATTTGTTATATGAATTTCTGGGTATTTACTGAATGCATCCAAAATAATTAGATAATATAATATAGATGTGCGTTGTCCTGGGCCATTAGATTCATTCCATATAGAATGACTCGTGGTTTCTTCGATTTATAATAATAAAATAAAATACTTTATTAATAGCCGTAGCTAGCAAAAAAAAAATCAAGAAATATTTCATTTCATTTTATGCTATAATTATTAACTAAAATTTAAGATTTAATTCTAGTTTTAAATTCAATAATGGTATTTGAGCATTTTATTTCCTTAGGTATATTAACTCGACCAAACCTCTATGAAACAAACTATATTGTGCAAAAAAGGAGGATACATTTGAGAAAGAAGAAAGATTGGCAAGTTTCGCCCACTTTTTCCAAGTTATTATCAATTTTTCGCCAAAAGAAATAAGATCCAGCGATAGATTTCATCTTCACGATAAATGACTTAAATGTAATTCGTTTTATTAGTTGTTTTCTTCGACCACTGAACACTCTCTCTCTTCCTAGACTGAGGAAAACCACCTATTTGAAATATAATTTTTTCAAATCTTAAATTTTTAAAAAGTTTACTATACAAAAGCAAATGGTAAATGTTGCAACCATGTATGCGCTGTGAAGTTTATGGGAACAAGGACGTGCCACAAAAAGGGTACCGAAGGGTAGAAAGAATAAGAGACCAGGGAAGAATAGCTTGTCCGTCATTGTTCATATTATTCAATTTTTATTTTATATTAAACTGATTGTTAAATCAAGTTTGTGTCTTGTGATTAGTTTGTGTCATAAAGTCGTCGATTTTTGATTCGAGGGGGAAGTATTTTTCAGTTTTTTTCATCCCCGTAGCTTCAACCCCCTAGCTAGGAGGAGAAGAACCCCCCGAACTTGAATAGGGGATAGGGGTCGTGTTATATCTCTTTTTTAAGGTCTTATGGAGTTCTTTATGACCCTAGAATTTCATTTCATTATTTTCATCCGTAACGAAATGACAGCTTGTCAAAATCTTGGAAATAGACTATTATTTTAGTAGGAGTAAAAGCGATACTTACCTCCCTTAATAAAAATAATTGAAATTGATGTTTTTTATTATTATTATTGATGAGGTGTACACGAGAATTGTAAATTGTAGGTATTTTTACTCGTATTTTCATTAGGGGACGTAACCCAACAAACACAGTACGTACTGAAGACGTACATTTTAGGTCCGTTTTACGTCGGTTCGTCGGGGATGTAAAAATACGTTTTGAGTACGTACGTAAAAGGCTGAATTGATATACCTACAGACAAAAAAGTACGTACTAAGAAAGTACGTGAAAATCTATATTGTGTACGTCTTGTAAAAGACGTACATGTTCCTTTCAAAGACGAACAATACAGGACGAGCTGGATCATTCCCATCTATTCATGATTTTTTTATTAATTGCTGACTCGATTTCTGATAATAATATATTTTTTAATAATATGCAATTTCCAAGGAAAAGATACGAAAGTGATCCTTCCAAATTAATCTCTAAACCCTAAACCCAAAAATGCCGGTCAGGTTGACATGGAAAATTCTTATTACTTATTAAACCTTAGATTTAAACTTAAATAAGGCAGGTCATATAATCAAGGATTTATATTTCATCTAGGTACCTGACCTGTGACCCTAATAAATTGTCAAATGTTGAAATAAACGTGAAATAAACCAATAGAATGGAAAACAGGAAAGGACGCCGGCCACTGGCATCGGCAGGGTGCAGTGTTGCCAATGACCCGATAATTATCGAAATCTATAATTTTGACTACGACTCAATAATCGATAATCACAAGCTAAATCTACTATAATTTATTGAAACTACAATTTCAATGCATATTTTTAAAATTTTTAGTTGAAAATTAAAAATTTATTTGGTTGGTGGTTTTGACGTTTCCCAACTAGAAATGGATTGAGCTGGCAACACCGTTTGCCTCCTTTGAGACAAGCGTCTGCGGATCACACGGAGGCAACGCCACGAATATGATCGAAAGTGTACGAACGAAACTTTTAAAATTTGGCGCGACGCGACAAACGGAGGTTCACTAGCATTTTTGTTTACCGCCTCTTTATTTATTTGACACAAAATTATTAATTATAATTCGATAGTTTGTCTTATTATCATTATCAATGACATGAGAGGGAGTTTTCGAGCAATTATCACCTAAAAAAACACATGGAGAGCACAATTCACAACAAAAATACATTTACAAAAATAATGAAGTCCATAAGATGCCAATTAAACTGTAATTTTATTACCGACAGCAAAGACATTATTGTTTTACATATTACAAAAACTTTCACGGAAACAACTTGGACCCCAAGAATTTAACATTTAATAATAAGGAAGACTTTTTTGAGTGGAAAAGAAAATTAGAGCAAAAGATACCATCAGAGCACAGTTTATAAAATGAACTGTTTAAACTGTTGAAAGGAAAAATGGTACAATAATTATTTATTTTATTTATCATCAAGATGGAAATTTACATAAACGCATTAAATTTACATTATGTAGGTACCTATTACGCTAACATAAACAGGCTTTATTGAGTATTGACTTATTATTTAATAGCCTCGCTCGCAAGCTCGCTCGGTCATAAAATTATTCGTACAATAAGCCTTTCTTTATTGTAGGTACCTACTTGTTATTTAATGCTATTTATATAAATAGCTATTATTTAACAATCTAGATTAAACACTGTGTCTTTCAAAATCTTACAGAAACAGCTTAATTGTGATACAGCCTACAAATCAACTGTGGAGGGCGAAGGGCCATGTATCATTGGATTGTTCCACCTGACTTATCAATTATTTTTTTGTACCCGGGTTCTGGCTTGGGCTTGATACCCCATCCCAAAAAAATTAATTCTCATCAGTCTTTCTAAAATTTTTAGTTAAATATTATCGATAATAATCGATATTTTACGAAATGGAAATTGCAAAATATAACAATAAATATTCATCAGGATTCAGGACAAGGAGGTGGAGGCGTCAATAAACAAGGAGCAAAAACGTAATGAACGCTGTATTCGTGGCGTTGCCCCCGTGTGATCCGCAGACGCTTGTTCCTTTGAGTTGAGGCTGTGCTGTGGTTGTTCCTGTCTGATTTTGCCTTTTTGGTCTTGTATGTGTAGCGTGTAGCTCGTTTGCAGTGAGGTGTGAGGTCGTTGTTTTCTTCTATTTTTTTTTTTTTTACCAAGTAAAGTGACGCGGGAACCATTTTGTTTTGATTGCAGTAACGCCAGCAACGTGTTTAGCTTTGTTTTTTGTGTATACTAATGATACTTTTACCAAGATTTTTACTGTGTCAAACTTTTCTTGATTTGTGCCCGTTTACAATTCTCTCAATGTTTGTAGGTTATACCTACCTATTTTTTTTATATTTACTGTTGTTTAAGGTTAAGGTTAAGTTTAAGGTTATGTTATATTTTATAATTGATCTTATGTTATTTATATTTTTTAGTTTTTTAATGTAATTGTTAAGATATTTTTTGTATAAAAATTGCCACTTTAAAATGCAATATGTATATCCTGTTCACAATCCGATGTCCACAGATTTATCACCTTTCCCTATCAAATAGCATTGAAATGTGATTTTACCTGTACCTACCTGTGGACATCGGATTTTGAAGGGATAATTGTTTTACTTTTTGCTATAAACATACATATAAATACATATGTGTGATGTTTATGTTTGCCATATATTTTTGCAACCCATCTGAACAGGTTAACTGAATAGGTACCTATCAAAAAGGTGTAAATATAACATTTGTATTTACATCTTTTTGATACCTACCTATCCAATCAACCAGTGCCGGTGGGGTGTAAAAATATATGGGAAAACCCTGTACCTACGTCCCAAACACATTCCTAAAAAGCTATACTAAATACGTACGTTAATGTACGTCCCAAATACGTACCTAAAAAGCCGTACTGAGTACGTACCTAAATGTACGTGCGTGGCACGCACTATTTTGTGGAAAACGACCGTCATAAAGACGTCCCTCGTACCCTCGTACGTCGGCGGGACCTAAAAAGTACGTCCGCGGATGTACTTTCGTCCGAAAAAGTACGAATTATGGACGTACTAAAGACGTACTTGTGTTTGTTGGGAAGTACCGCTTTTACTCCTACTAAAACAATAGTCTATTTCTAAGATTTTGACAAGCTGTCATTTTGTTACGGATGAAAATAATAAGACGAAATTCCAAGGCCATAAAGAACTCGACGAGACCTTTAAAAAGAGGTATGACACGACCCCTATCCCCTATTCAAATTCGGAGGGTTGCTCTCCCCCTAGCTAGGGGGTTGAAGCTACGGGGATGAAACAAACGGAAAAATAGTTCCCCCTCAAATCAAACATCGACGTATCCCAGCGTTTTTCCAGATTCTCATCCCAAATCCAATAAATCGGGGTGGACTGTTTTCCCTGGGATATGTATGTAATTGGAGTGAAACTGTTGATATATGCCTTTGAAGATATTTTAAATATTTTATCCAACACATGACAGTTATGACTATTATTATTAATGTCATTTTAGACGAGTAAACTATCAAATAACACACTAGTGTGTTATTTTCCATAACTCACTAGTGAGTTATGGATTATAACTCACGTTCATATTTAAAGTAGTATTCTATTTATTTATTACTATTACAAGCAGAATTCACATTGATATTGAAATTAAAGGAAACGATAACGGTTTATTCGAATTTGAAGTCATTGTAAAATTCATTGGTTCATCGGAACCAGACGCTCCCATATCGGTAGAGCTGCTGATAGTGCTGGAACACGCCGACGCATAGAATCTTGTATTTTTTTTTTGTATTATCTCATAAAAAAACGATTTCTCCTACTTGTTGGATAAAACATTGTATGTCACTCGTGCGTTATGTTTCCTAAGTCACTTGAGAATTTATACCACTCGGCCTGACGGCCTCGTGGTATAAATCTTTCTCGCGTGACTTATTTTCAACATAACACACTAGTACCATAAATAACTATAAATAAATAATATGTTAAGCTCCTATATAAACTTACCCATGGTGACATGACGTGAGTGTCAGCATTCCGGTGGTGATAATTTAAAATAAGAATAGTTGACACCACAGATGAAGCAACCATAAACATAATGCAGTTGAAATAGGTTCCTAGAAGTGGTACAGCCTCGGATGTAGCTGGCATCGTTTCAGCTACCATATTCAAAAATACTGTCAGTGACAGCAAAATGGTGACTCCTAGCGACAACTTCTCTCCCGAGTCCGGAGGCAGCGTAAACCCCAAAACGGCCATGGATGCTATCAGGACGCACGGCACGATGAGATTAAAAAAGTAATATAGAGTCCGCCTTCGGATTATTATGACGAATGTAATATCGATGTAAGGCTCCGGGCAACAGTTGTAATAGAGTTCGTTCCTTTTTCCTGGGACGCCTGCAGAAAACAGAAAATAATTTATTAGTTCTTGTTTTGAAATGACTTATGAAAATTTCGCGGTCGGGTGAAGTTAAGGTTGATAAATGACTCTCGAATTGAAATCAGTTCGCTACCGGTGACACTTTGAAAACAACTGTCCTAATTTATATATCACCCTTTTGCCAAAACCACGATAGTGTTATTTAAATTTTCTATGAAAACTTGGTTCTTATTTAATATTTCGCTCAACTGAAGCTTTTATAGGTTAATTGAATAACATACACATTTGCAATTAAAAAAAAAAATACTTCGATTGTATTAGTTAGCATTTATTAAAAAAAAAAAAAAAAATAATTTTTATGGCGCAGAACCACCAAATCCTTCAAAAATCAAATATGTATAGTAACCTGGACATGGACAGCAATAACAGTAGCAGACCATAACGGCAATGTAGTGCCATGTGAGCTAAAGAGATACAACATCGATATCGCTGCTCTTAGTGGAACAAGACGGCCAACGGAAGATGCCGGCTGGAGGTAACGAAAAATTTGAATGAGCTCTAAATGCACCGGGAACGCTTTGCTATATCTTTATGAGCTTTCTTCCGAATCAAACTTGCATACTACCAAACAGCCAATAGATAGTCCCGAGAAACGTACCTCGAGCAGACAAAGATATTCTGTTAAGAGATTTCAATACCCAAGTCGGCAGAGACTCCGCCCTCTGGACATGCAACTTTTACAAAGAAGGCTCAAGCAATGATAGCTCACATAGCTATCTATAGCGTAGGTGAAATATTGAGCGGTTTTAAGATAAAGGCACCAAGACAAATCGAATGATAAAATTAAAATATGAATATCCCGACAATTAATATTGAACAGCATTGGCGAATGCTAAAAATTCCATCGATTTTAAGCACTTGTGCTTTGTAACAAGGAAACATCAGGATAGGGAATCCAGAATTTCATAGATAGGATTAGGGAGAGGGTCGCCTACAATATCGGTATAGCAAAAAGATCCAAATTAACATCAAAAGACAAAGAACAAGTACGAGAAGGAGTACAAAGAACAAGAATGCTGAAAAACGGTTGTTGGACCAGAAAGTCAACCGAATTGGAACATTTAGCTTCCACTAACAACACCGGAGCCGGGACAGAAGGTTCATTACCACTAAGATCTTGAGATGGGATTCAGATACTCGACTAGGCTTCTCTATCAGCTAGAGCAGATGTACGAAGAATTTCGAGAAACTCCCAAACATAGATGATCACGCAAAATTATCACTGCTGATCAAAAGGTTGAACAAAAAATAGACGGTCTGAAAAATAGATCTGAGAAGAGCCAAGTCCAACAACGTTACTGGCCTCAGCCATGATTTAAATACATTAAATTATATTGATTGTTACGATGCATGTAATCTTCCCGAATATGGTTTGAGGTTTGGTAAGATAAAATCCTTGTCTTATCCTCATGAAACTTTTTAGACTTGTTTGCTCTTCAACCAATAGATATAGACAAATTTATTTTAGGTGTTTTGGAAGAAATAAGGCCGAGTTGAATGTTGATCATCATCGTCATCATAGACGATCACTCGATACCGGTACTTGGTTGACCGGTTTTCGGTTAACCGATTTGATGAACCGGTTTCTTTTACGTTAACCTCGTTCTTGGCTCAAGCCGAAAACCGGTTATCGGTTAACCGCGGTTTAGACGAACCAAAAACCGATTATTCGATTAATCTATTTTTGATTGATAGGTTTTCGGATAACCGAACTCTATAACAAGCGTTCGTTTTGGCTGGTGCTGTCCTCGTCGAGCAATATCGTCGAGCATTGCTGTTCGATGCGTTTTGGAGTTCCTGACGAGTTATTGTGAGGGAAACTTCGCGGATGTTCCACATTCAATTCCTTACGATTTCTTAACTTAATAGCTATTTTTATTGTTTTCCTGACTACCTTGTTGCTCTAATAATTTTTTGAATTTTTGATCAGTTTACTTTCTTCTTATCTGTTTGAATTTGGGAAGGCTCTAATGCCTCTGGTAGGTAATACTGTGATGTATTACGAATTTTCTACACGTAGATTACTGTATAACAAAAGACCTAGAGAGCTATATCTCTAAGATCCAAATTATGGACCAACTGGTAAGTGTCTAGTTGTTACCTAGCTGGTACTTTCTATAATCTAGAGCATAAAAAGTAACCGCTAGGTAACAACCAGACGTTTACCAGTCAGTCCACAATTTGGCCCTAAAGTAGATAATACTATGATGTAGTACGAAGTTACTACTCATAGATAACTGTATCAATTTTGAAATATGTTGTCTGTTAGGGTACTTTTTGCCGAATTTTCTCTGCAGATTTTGTCTTTACCTTTTTTTTAAAAAATACAGTTCACTTTTTCTTTCTTGACAGGCTGAGGGGTATTGGGTGCTGCCGGACCAAGGTTCTGACGTTGCTCTTGGTAACGGTGTTCCTCCGTTATCATGAGCAACAGACGGAATGGAAGGGTGGGCGTCGGGGGGCTTCTGCCTAACTGGTATTTCTAGTGGCACGTGTTACGTCACCTTCACAACATGGATGTCAAACGTTGGGTAGTTGCTACTGCGTTCCAGCTGAGCTTCATTCCGCCTTTTAGGTCCCTGGGTCGACAGCAGTAATACCTTTCGGCGCACCCTAATTAATTTTCATTTCTCGAATTGTACGGTGCCTGTGAGCATCCTTCAGCTTGGAGTGCGCTATAGCTCACTCCCCTTGGTATTCTTTTGCAAGGCGGGTTAATTCGTCGTCTTGCATACGAAAAGGCGTATCTCAAAAAATCGAGTTTTTTTGATATGCCCTTTTAATTATGTCTTTAGTCGATATTTTGTTGCTTTTTTTTCTGACTGAAAAAACCCTATAACAGCAATGCAAACCTTATTGTATTTGTGTGGCGGAAGTTTTGATCGTATCAAAAATTTTAAACCGCTCTCCTGTGAAATTAGGATTTTTTAGATACGCCCTTTCGCATGCAAGACGAAGAATTGAGTATCATTGGGTTACATATATTTTTTTAAATTCTTCCTATTTTCGTGTTCGTCTACCTGCCACTTGGTGGTTTTTGGTTTAGCATTCTGGAGTTGCTCTCTGGATACTCCATGAGTAAGGCAAGCATACGAGATTCCCCACACTTAATTGGCTGCAATGCAATACTTGCTGGACTCAATAACAACCTATTTGGAGATGCTGCTCTGGATTTCTGTTCCGAGAACCATCAAGTTATGTTTGTAGTTTTTTTTTTTTTTTTTTCATTTTCATATTTCTCTATTATGTTTATCCTGCTTTCGGCAAATAAATGTATTTCTGTCTTTCTCTAACTTTTAATTCTGAAATAATTATTTTTAACTTGATGACATAATTGAATGGTGGTTTTCTGTTTCTAACATAACCTCAATTTAAATTATTATAATTTGTAAACAATTAAAATAATTCTAGTGTGTTTTTATCTATTCCCATTCAATCAACGTGGTGTTGCATTAATAAAATGAACACGGTATTTGTGTGGGTTTGAGTGAAGTCTTCTGATTGGTTCAATGGTTACTACGCAGTTAAGTATAAAAAAAAAAAACAAGACTGGTTTTCTTCAGGGATTTTGGTTCTAAAATTTTTCTTTTGCAGACCATTGATCAGGCAAGTCGATTTTCACTTGGTAATATTTTTTTCTCCTCTTTAGATTTCTAGATTTTCTCGTAATATTTTTCGTTTTATTTCACCATCAGTGTCTACTATCACTGTTGGGTTTTTATTACGTGATAGATCTTATCTTATCTACCTTCAAAATTTAAAATATAAATATTATATTTTAATTTCCTTCATCTATTGTGAACTTCCATTTTGTTTAGTACCACATTTTTCTGAGGAGAGTCAATTCAGAGTTTTGGATAATAAATAGGTATTACTTCTTTGGTATTTAGATTCAACTGTTGGTATGGGATTATTATATAATTTTCTCTAAATAGAGTAGCTGTGAACCGAATTTGTGTATCCATCCCTACCAACTCTTTACTGAATCCAGGCAGAAACCTATCTGGCTAATTATTGTTTGACTCCCTCATTATCTTCTCGAGTAAGGAAATTTATTTATTTGGGGGAAATCTAGAAAATTATTTTTTTATCTTGTTCAATTTTTCCTACATTTTTTTTTTTTAATTTTTGCCTGTTCAGCGCGACTGCACGAGAAGCAGCGCATTTTGCTCAATGTTAACGAGCATCTATTTCTGATCTTGCTGTACTTACTTAATTATTGCTACTTTATTTTTCATATTTTATTTTATTTTTTTTGAAATATTTGATTGTTTTTTTTTATAAAAATATTTCTCCAATTTGCAATAGTGGCTCATACCTAATTTTGTTGGAAAGGAGTGTCTGCACAACAATAGTTTTATTATAAACTAATTTCATATTATTTTTTTTTCCCCTTGCAAGATACTCGCTTTTTAACAGAATTCAGGAATTCAATATTTTAAAATTTGGTGAACCTGATACTGTAAATTCTTTTCTGGGTACCTATTCCTCAAGATCATCATTTGGAATCTGGATCAGCTGGAGTGACGTCACACCAGCAATCCATCCTCGTTCCTGAATATAGAAAATAACGTGAAGAGCTCCGGATTGGAAAAGGTACATACCAAGGGTCTTTAATTTCTATTATTTTCTATATATATTATTTTGTTGGTCCAATTATGCTCGTATGAGCGAAATGGGGATACTTGAATTCGGCCACAAACTAGGTAACCCAACCTACTTCCCATAAAACTTACCTTATGATGTTGACAGATTTCGCATTGCATATGAGTTAATAAATCTATATATGTATATGTGTAAATATGTATTTTGATGCGCAAAATAAAAAGATCTACCAAAATGTATATGGAAAGATTCACAGGCATTTGTTTTCTTATCCAGGTCTATCGAGGCATGTGCCATGTGTCGATGAGATAATCTGAAAATTTAACTAGAACTTCGTGATTCGGCTGAATAGCTAACAACTCGAAAACAAAGAAATCGCTAACTTCTTGATTCTCCAAAAACATCATTCCGAAACAATTATGTAACGATTTACCGATTTACCGATTTCTGAATCTTTTTTTTTATATTCAATTTTAGGCCTAAGTTTTGGATCTTCTTCTACGATGCCTGAGATTTTAGCTATTTATAAAAAGTAAATAAGTTGATTTATTATCTATATCTCAGTGTACTGATTTGCATATTGATAAATTGTCACCCTTTTCCTTATTCCGGAACTGGTGAATTTTGTGGCTGAATTCAAGGTTCCCGGAGCGAAACACATGTCACTATTAAGTGAATCAAATAATAAACAATCTGTGTGTTAACATGTGGCTTTTCAAATTATGTTTTTGCTTAAAATTTGCATTGCCAAAGTCACATTCAAATGGATAAATATTCGAATGTGTTAGTTTGTGAATCTTTAAATCGGCTTCCCATTTAAATTTTGATTTGCAAGTGTCACATTCAAAAGGATAAATATCCGAGTGTGTTGAAATGTGCCTTTGTAAATTACTTTTCTACAAATTTAGCCTTGCAAGTGTCACATTCAAATGGATAAATACCCGAATGTGTTAGTTTGTGTATCTTCAAATCGCGTTTCCGTTTAAATTTTGATTTGCAAATGTCCCATTCAAAAAAATTAAATATCCAAGTGTATCAATATGTGTTCCTTCAAATCGCCTTCTCTTTTAAATTTTGCAAATGCAAATGTTACATTTGAAATTCTCCTCATCCGAGTGTGTTAATATGTGGCTTCTCAAACTACGTTTGTATTCAAATTTTGCATTGCATGTGTCACATTTAAAAGGATAAATATCAGACTGTGTTAGTTTGTGTCTCTTTGAACAGTCTTTTCCTTTGAATTTTGCTTTGCAAATGTCACATTCAAAAAGATAACTATCAAAGTCTCTTGATATGTGACTTTTCAAATTACTTACCTTTTTGTTTAAATTTTGCTAATTTAAATTTTTCTTTAAATTTTGCATTGCATATGTTGCATTTAAAATTCTTCTCGTCCAAGTGTGTTAGTTTGCGTCTCTTGCGTGCCTTTTCTTATAAATTTTACTTTGCAAATGTTGCATTTAAAATTCTTCTCATCCGAGTGTGTTAATATGTGTGCGTTCAAATCACCTTTTCCTTCAAGTATTTTCTTACCAGTGTCACATTTGAAAGGAAAAATATCCGAGAGTGTTGATATGTGACGCTGTAACTCATTTTTTTCCGCTTTGTAAGTGTTATATTCGAAAGAACAAATATCCAAATGTGTTATTAAATGATGTTTCAAATTTGATTTGGTTTCAAATGTAACATTGCAAGTGTAACATTGAAACTTCCCAATAACTTTTCTTGATAAATTGATGTCACTCGAATGTTCTTTCTCCTTTATAAATATTCCTTAATTTGGATCTATCAATTCAATAGATAAAGGACTCAATCAATTCAAAATACCTATTCTATGAAAAATAACATTATTTTCTCCGTAATTGAATGTATTTTTTCCGAATTTGAATTTACTTTTTCCGAATTTGAATTTACATTTTCCTAAATAAAAGTTACTTTTTCCGAAATTGAGGTTGAAATGGTGTAGAATGAGAAACTACCTCATGTGATACCTCCTCTGGAAGGTTTTTTATTCCTCTTTGGAGGTATGCAGAAGCAGATAGAATTACAATAAAAACATTATTTGGTTGATGTGTATCGGAGACTTTTATGGCAGATTTTTTTTGTTTAGAGATAGTCAAAATTACTTCACCATGTCCAACAGTATTTTAGAAAGCTTTAATTGTATTTTAGAATAGTCATTTGCTCATTTGTATTTAAGAAATCCCCCAAGAATAATGACTATTTTAAAATACAATTGAAGCATTCTAAAATACTGCTGGAAATGGTGTATTTTTCAAAAATGTTCGTACGATTTAAGATTTTGCTATAAGACAAGGGAAAGCAACGAGTTATCGAACGATGTGCAACACAAGGCAGGTTTGTATTTAAAAAAAAATAAGTTAGGGTAGCTACCCCCTAAGGGGTGAGGCTCAAAAAGTTCCTCATTTTGGTTCTTCCTCCAATCCCCCAATACGTATTTGAGATCTTCCTGATAGTATTTTGTGTCTAAGAGATATTTCCGATTGCTACTTTTCAAATTGTCACCCTGTATACCTAAGTATCTCCAAATTGATGATTTTTTAGATAGAAAGAATGTTTTAAGTTTTTTTATATAAATATTTATTTATGATGATAATTTAGACTGAAGTGCCCTTTTTTACGCATAAAAAATTTATTCAATTGATTTTGACCCCCCCCCCCCCTACATATTTTTCTGCGGGCGCCCCTGGTACATACCGTATCAGATTCACCGGAAAAATCAAGCTGTTATAATTTTCAAATTTTAAAAAGTAACATTGTACTTACATTTTTAACAAATACCATATAAAATTATTGTTTGTTGGAATTTGAGTGGTTTCATTTGCACACAAAGGGGCTACAAGTATTATTTATTTCTGAATTCCACCACTCTATAGGTTCTCTTGCTCTAAATCACAAATAAGTCATTTTAGTTGTAACAAGTTGAGAGCAGGGGCTTTTACCGGAAGTGTGCAACAAACGCATTTCTGATACTTATCTTTAAATGGGCTGAGACCTACATTACTATTATCCGATATCGCTAGATCCTGAATATTACGAAAACTGACTAACTTGCTAAAATTAGAATACCCGCTTTCCCCACAAAACATAGTTATTTTCAGTAGTTCAGAATTATTCTCGAAGGTTTCTTTTTTTTTTTTTTTCATTTTCGGCTAAGAAACTGACAGCGAGCAAAAACTAAATTAAATTTTGTGCGTTAAATTGCAAAATGTATTTCAAGTTTCCGTCTCTAGAGGAAGAATAAAAGGTTATTTATTCTCCTACAACGCAATAAATCCTTATTGAAAAATTCACAAGGGCTTGCATGAAACTTTTAGGAATTTACTTCTTTGTTCTCTATCTATGCAAACAGAAGTTCAGCGACAATAAGGTAGTATGATTACTTATTCTGTCCGTCCCGTCTATGCACGCCTGCACGGCTTTAATCTGGCCATGTGTATGTTATGTTCTTTTCTCCGGATTCCTCAAAAATGGAAATTTTATTGGAATTCAGAAAGAATTCTTTTGCGTAGCGGGAGGCGGAAAACTATTGCGATTCACAGAAAGTTTAAATACTAAATCGTTTTGCGGGGATTGGATTTTCAGCTTGAAATGCAACATTTAAATAATTTTTTTGTGCAACCATCCGCAAAATGAGCTTTCGCGGCCGCCACACAGTCCGCGAAATTCAATTTCGCGGCCGTTGCCCTTGGTGACGGCAGCGAAACTATAAATCAAAATTTGACACTTTGACAACAACAATAAGTAAATTTTATTTCCAAATTCTTCAGAACAACATGAATTATTTAGGATAAATATTAACACTTACATGACAGTTTGCATTATTACTAATATTTACTCCTGAAGCTGAAGCAACTAATAATCCAGTGTTTTTGAATTGAACTCTCAAAACTTTCCATTTCGGCATTAAATTAGCCAATATGCTTTCAGACACCATTTTGACGTTTTGTTTGTCACACCAATTTTTTGAACTCGCAGTAACAATTTTCATATTGCCGCTTAGTTTTCCAGGTATTAACTCAGAAATAGCTGATTGAACCATATTTTTTAGCTCTGGAGGAGTGCAAGAGAGTGAAACATCTGTATCGCTGTCGGATAATTTCACGATTTTTTGAGAACCGTCAAAATTTTTTGTGTATTTGTTTACTTGCAAAATATGTCATCCATGACATCCATTTTAACGCTGTGCCACCATAGCCACCAGGTTATACATCAAACTGGTAATTAGTTCCACATGTTTGTTGAAAGGAGTACATTTTTTCTATAATTCCACATAATTTTCATGGTTGCACAAAAAATAGTGTGTATACCATGACCGCGAAACTTTTTAGCGTCCTCGAGATTATCTTGCCTCGGCCGCAAGCGGCCTCGGCGATAACTTTTCTCTACGTACGCTA
This sequence comes from Ceutorhynchus assimilis, assembly GCA_917834065.1. Taxonomy (NCBI): domain Eukaryota; kingdom Metazoa; phylum Arthropoda; class Insecta; order Coleoptera; family Curculionidae; genus Ceutorhynchus; species Ceutorhynchus assimilis. The sequence goes on along the minus strand of OU892278.1, from coordinate 9,679,500 downwards.
AAAGGCACTTCGCGGCCTTGGTATACAAATAACTATTAGACCGAGATTTTATGTTTGATGATAGGAAAAGAGCTGGAGGAGCCTATTTTACTGCATTATATCAAATTGAAAATAAACAAATATTAACTAAAAGTCCATCTACGACGAGCATCGACAAAAGTTTATTATGGTTCAGGTTAATGATTTCACAAGGACTCCCGTTGGGTATTGTTTCGTATTTTTCCACATTCTCTGTAGGTCCATTAAATTTGCATTTGCAGCATAATGAAATATGACGATTCCGATGCGTCGAGATAAATTCGCGATCAAAAATATATTTTCTAAATAACTAGGTCGTTTGTGCGGAATCACATTTAATTTCAGTTTTTATGACGTGATAAATTTCATATGCTTATCTAGGTTATTGAATTTTTATAGGCATATTTTATATAATACGAATATGACCTGTCAAGCTATTCCCTTATGTTTTTGTAGAAATCAGTTGTGATCTTTTGTAACAATTTGAGTGCGACTCTTTGTTGCAATAAAAAGAAAATATAAATCTTTGAATATAGGAAACTGATAAGAGTTGCTTACACAGTTCATGTGGGTATTTTTCAATTTTTCGACTAGTAGTAAGCATATATCATAAATCTGCAAGACAAAATCGTGCATTCGCATTTTGGACATGTATTAAGATCGCTTTTGATAAAATGTTCTTAGTCGTAAATGGAAAAGACAAATAATGCACTATTGTGAGTTCAAACTTCAAAGGATAAAACTCCAAAATTTATTTAGATCTAAGTACGAAAAAGCCTGAACGTGCCGTACCTACATTTTCTGGAATAAAATTTACCACATATTTTATTGATATGATAAAGTATAAACTTCAGACCAAGGAATCAATACGAGGAGTATGTTCAAATTCTGCATCGAATTTAGTGATGCACTGAGCTTGGTCGGTAATCTCCTGATCCTTCGATATATCACATAATTTCTCTTAGCTTTATTATCCAAAATCATTATTTGTAAATTCTGTCCCCATTGTAGAATTAACATTTTTGATCGTATTCGAATCTTTCTTCTGAGTGATATCGACTGAAATCCATATGACTTCCAAAATTCTCCTTCAGAGTGTAGCATTGCAAATGCTTTTTCTTTCAAATATAATTTTATACGTTAAATTATTACCTTTAATGTTGACAGTCTGGTGACTAACAATGAAGAGAAGTTTTCTGCTGCAAATTAGCCAAGGCCGGATTAAGGGGGGGGCTTTGGGGGCTAAAGCCCCGGGCCCCGAAATAATGGGGGCCCCAAAACGCCACCTCACACGGGGAAGAAATCATGATGCATATTGGCGAAATTCCTGTACCAATAGATGGCGCTAAATTACGCGAAAAAATGGCAATATGTCTGCCGAACTCATGGCCGTTTGCACCGACAATTATTTTAAGGAGAGCTTAACGATAAGTATTCCTTAAAGTGACATTTTTACATGTAGAAATGTCATTTTAAGTTCTTCGTATCGTTAAGCCTCCCTTAAAATTGTCGGTGCAAACGGCCATCAGTGAACAACAAAGCCAGTTTTTTGAGGTTAGTTTTTGTTAAATTGTGTTTTATAGCGTTTTTGTGATTTATATAACAGAAACAATACATAAAAGGAATAATATTCTGTGGAAAACTGGAAACTTCCAGAAATAATGCCAGGGGCCAAATGCGATCTTGCTTTGTTGTTCACTGAGTTTTGAGTACCAAATTTGATCATAGATGTCGCCTACTTCGGGGACTTTCGCGAATAATTTTACAATTTCGCTTTCGGTATCTATTATCTATCAATTATATCGAATACAACACTACCCTATATTATTATTGAGTAGCTGGCTGGTATAATAATTGATAGATGGCGCACTATCTGCATAAAAGCAAAAGCTACAGTGACTTTATAAAAGACAGTGGCGACAATAGGAACCTTGATAGGGCCCACCCGCCATGTTTTGTTTAAACATGACGGGTAGGCCCCCTTGTAGAATTTGTAAACTCACTGCACACAGAGACAGAATTTAATAATATTGAGCAAAAAGCAAAAAAACTTACTGTATACGTTTCTTCAAAATATAGTGACGAGGAGAAGCGAGTTTTAATGCGAAAATATCCAGATGGTAAGGATGAACTTTTGTTACGAGGTCCGAACAAATAGAGTGGAAAAATTCAATGTCAGTCTGGACAAACTTTCTTAAGAATTGAGTAAACGTTCTGAAGCGTATGAATATGTTAGTAATATCTTTGGGATCCTAACAAATATACCGAATATTTTGGAGCAGGAACTTAAGGCAAGTTCTTCAAGAATGAATTGATGCAGTTTTGTCCTTATATTCGAGACTTGAACGATGATGGCTTGAACGTTCATTTTTTTTAAGGCAGATGGAAGAAAAAGACCTTTTCCAGGTTTTTCCAAACGTTAACATGTTTTGAGAATATATCTATCCAGACCTATCACAAATTGCGAGGGTGAAAGGTCTTTTAGTACTCTAGCTTATATTAAAAACAAATATCGTTCTGCAATGGAGGATAATAGTTTATCGTCACTTTGACTATTGTCAATCAAAAACGAATAGGGCATTCCAACAAAAAAAAAAAAAAACATAGTCAGGGCACACAATTCAATTTGGTCAATTTTTCTGAAAATTTGATATGATACTCCTCTCAACATTCTGATTAAAAGTGTTCAGTCTTAACTTGATCCTATGACTAGTTTTTGAGATACAGGTAGTTTAATGTCCAAGAAATGCACACATTTTATATGCATTTACATCTAAAATCTGTTTTTTTTTTAAAGATAATTCCCCAAGTCAAAAATTTAGTAACTATGTTGGCAACACAAGCCTTTTCTACATGAAAAATTTGATAGCATTGACAATTTTACATTGTATTGCCAACCTAATGTCAGTTTGACTTTTATCTTTAAAAAAAAAAACGCACTTTACCTGTCACCTAATAATATACACTTGGCCAAACATAAAACTGGTACGCATTTTCCTATTGTGTTGTATTGTGTAAATCGGCCTTTTTTATCACCTTAACAATGACAAAAAGAGTCAAGTCAGTGTCATATTTGAACCAATCATAACATAAAAACAGGTTTGACGTTGACAAAAACTGTCGGACCTGAGTTTTCCAGAACAGACTTTTTGTTGTTAAGCCTGACTCACACTAGGCAATTTTCAAAATATATATTGCCTGTATACCAGTTTTATGTTTGGCCAAGTGTTCCAGGATTGACAGGTATCCCCACGTTCAGGTGACAGGTAGATGTAAATGCATATTTTAGGTGGGTTCGGCTTGCTCACTCCGTGCACTCCGAGTGACTCCATTCGCACTCCAGCCGTTCGGGTTAAGGTTCGGGTATTGCTTTTTACCGTATTAAGGGTGACTCCATTAGCTCTGTTCACTCCACTCCAACTCCGCGCTGAATAGCCGAACCCAGCTAAAATGTGTGCATTTCTTGGACATTAATTCAGCATCATATCAAATTTTCAGGAAAATTGACCGAATCCCCAAATCTCATAAGAGGTGTGCGGGGTCCTTTTGATTACCACCTCTCCTGTATTGTATTGTTTGTTCTGTAAGTAAATAGAAAATTCACATTTTTTTACGCTGCAAGGTAAAGTTTTGGGTGACGTTTGAACTTATTTCAGGGACCTAGGGGCCCCTTTTGTGAAAATAGCCCCGGGCCCCAAAAGACCTTAATCCGACCCTGAAATTAGCAATTATTAAACAAGAGGGCACGATTTTCCTTTAAGTTTGAAGTACCAGTTCAGTACCAACACTTTCCGTTAGCTGGTTTTTGAGGGGAAGCTCTGCCTGTTCATCTTGTCCGTTTCTTTCCTCGCCCTTTTTGAATTTTGCCGTTCGCCCTGATAGGTCGACTCTGGCTTGGGAGGCAACCAACTTCCTCAACTGTGATTACCTTTCTCGTGAAGAAAAATACCTTATCGGCCATCAGGAACTGTTTTAACGAAATAAAGTTGCGTAAGGCAATAATCCATTAAATACCAAAGAAATTTGAATCGAAAGTCTTATTATCGTTTTATTTCAGTTCGAAGTTTGAGCCTCCTCGTGGGTTTTCCGAGGAACCGTTTTTCTCAGCGAATCCCTTTCCAACAAGCCCATATTTTTAAAGATCACCATTTCCGTAGAGCGTGAGCATAAAGCTTTTAAAGGGAATCCTGGAGGAATCAAGTCCCCAAGTCCCTCACTTATTGACTCCTGTGCCTCCACATCTGACAATACTTGAGAACTTCGTGCCTCTATCTATTTTAATTCAAGGCTAGAATCTGCAACTTCCAGGTGCAACTTCATTCTTCAAGTGACAGAAAATGGAGGGCTGGATGGCTACCGTAATCCACCTTTTGTTGGAATGGAGACTTGTATAAAGTTTCATTAATAACTTTTATTATTATTATTTTTTTCTTTATTATCTATTTTATGATCAATTAATATAATTGATTGAATTTTTCCTGTTATGACATCGAGGTGATGGTGAAAAAATTGATTTTCTGGATTTTCGATTTATCGAATTTATTATATATTTATCTTTACCTAACTTTTAGTACTGCCATGTTTTAGGAATATAAATGTTATTATTCATAATCAATAATCTGAACTAAGGTCAACGTTGGATAAAATGTTCTAAATTTAAAATTATTTAGTAAGTACCTACATCGTCGAAAATTGATCAATTTTTAACTTGGGTCCTATACTTATATAATCGAGGGTTTCTATTACCTATATCATTTGACTATTTAACTTAACTTTCGATTTCATACAGGTGCAAGTTGATTTTATTGAATTTATTCTTTAAGCGGAACCTGACCATATTTGTCAATACAATTTTCAATATTTTTTTTTTTAAATTAGTTTTCTAGATAGTTAAATCTTTTATATTTTCATTTCATGATATTAATATGGCAAGTATATTGAAGTACATTATAATATTATTTTTTTTTTTTGGAATTTGATGAATCTGATTTACCAGCAATTGATTTCATGTTTTGAAATTATTCAATACTTGATTTTTGCCCTCACTGTGAAAATATATACTCTTTTGATTTGAAAATTGCTTGAGTGTTTTATTGGTTTTTTACCTATGTCAAGATTTGGTTGAGTTATATGCCTTATTTATTTCCTCTTCAGAATTATCAATTACCGTTGGCTGATTATTTTTTTTTTAGGTGTTTCATTTTCACACTTCAATATTTTATTTTATTTAATTATTTATTTCCTAAATTAAGTGTCGCCCTTGTCATTCTGTACTTATTAGACTATTGACCCATACCTAACAATTATTATCTGAGGAAACTAAGCATATTATGTGCCTCCTGTTAATTTGTTAACCAAAGGGGTTATAGTAGAAAATCGTGTAAATGCTGGATCACGCATAAATAAAGAAGTTTTTGGATATTCTGGTGTTGATGGAACTGAAGTTTCCTATATAGTAGGAAATATATTTGAATTAATTTAGGTGTGACAGACCAAACGCTGTTTCGGCAGAGTTTATAATTATGACCTGCAAATATGCTGCGGAAATGGCGGCGTATCGTGTTATCTTTCGTTTAGCTAATAACTTATGTTAGATGCTGGATGCACTGAATATACAGATTATTTAAATTTATAGCAGCGGGAAATGGTTAAACAAACAAAAGTACAGGATTGGTAGAAGTTATTTTGTCGCTCCATTTTATTGGTTTCGTGGAATTTTAACTGGGTAAGATTTTTTTAATGGAAATTGATTGAAAGAATAATTGAATTGACTTATCCAAATCACGTTGAACGCTGGAGTCCTATTTAATTTTTTTCTTATTCACTTCAACCATTCCACCTCAAAAAACTGGAATTAAATAGCCTCCCATAATGGAAATACCCCGATGATGTAGATTAATGATTCTTTCAAGTAAGTCGCTCAAGCTATCAATAATTAATTATAGCTTAGGATAATTATTTATAGCTGAAACTCATGAACATAGCATTTTTCACTTACCTAGTAAGTCCCATTCCCCATTTGTTATAAAATTACTAATATCTCCGCCACTATCATCTTGAAGTTGTAGATCTAACTGTAAAAACGGATTTAAATTAGTTGGTTAATGCAACAAAAGATATTTTAATTTGACAAACAGTTTAATTAATTGAATCAAGTTTCCTTTAGTAGGTAACTTTCTTTTTCCGAACAGCGTGCCCTATGGAGATTTATTGAATCTTTAAACTTTTCTAAATCCGGAATGCTTGTGGAATATTAAAAACTTTTATCAGTCAGGATAAAATATAGCTCTTTTATGGATAGAAGTTTTCTCTCTTTATATTAGAGGTTTCTAGATAAACAGGTAACAATGTAACTATAAATATTCTATGCTAGCATGATGAAATTGTGTGAAAATATGGTTCGAAACAACTGTATGAAAAATGGACGAATCCAAAACTTTATTCTAGTCATATATCAGAAAGTTTACATGAGTTTGAGGTCGAATCTTTCATTTCAAAATACCTTTTGTATTTTTTTAATAATAATAAAAAGGGTTTTGGTAATAATTCAGGTATCTATACTTACTTGTAAGCCGTCGTATGTCCAGCTACCAAATTTCATTTCGCATCTTTGATCGTCAAAAGGAAACCAGGTGATATCGATCTTACATGTGCTTTTGAAAATTCCCGGAGGCAAATAGAAGCAACTGCCGTTATTACGGACTACAACGTTGGTCGGGTAAGTTCCATCGAAGCCCTCGTCAGCACTGAAACAATATTTTTAGATTTATATTGGGTTAGAGTATGGGACGCGAGGGCCGTAGCTAATATACAAAAATCGAATTCGTGTGCACCTGTGCTGCCAAATTACTTATTTTTGATTGATGATATTAAATTAGGCTTTTATGATACCTAAGAATCAAACTACATAACTTATCATAAAGCTTTGTTGCGTGACTTCCACATGTTGATTTTCTTTCAGGAATAGGTAGGTACCTAGTGGAAACATGCTAGGTTCCGGAGCTTAAATTAGTGGTGAGAGGACGGAAAGTTCTGAACAATGCACCAGGCCTGGACGCTTCATACAAGTGGCTTTGCTACAAAAAACCCTGACCAAACTATTGAAGATAATCTGCTAGAACATTACCCAAAGGATTTAGAGCTTATATCTTGGCTCTGCAGGAGACCACAAGATTTACCGTTTGAACAGCTGCTGGTGGAGTAGCAATACTGCTTGAAACAGGCCTATAACAGTCCTATATGGAAGTAAATAATGATGTTGAATCACAGAAATTGAGGCTTGATATGAGGCCGGTCCCTGTAGCATGTGAGATGCTACTGTTAGTACTTTTTCCTTTTTTTTTCAAATATAATTTTATATTACCATTACCTTTAGGGCTGATACTTTTGATCTTGATTAACGAATTTGACACGTCGTTAAATTTAACAAGGTTTTGCATGGGCCAAGGTCTGTGAAGCCCGTATCATACTTGCCATTGCCGATTACTATCACCAGTTGCCGTGGGTTTTTCTACGAATAGAAACAAAACCGCTTCTGGTTACGATTGCCGTTGAACGTTTAGGTTGCAGTCTAATTTTCAACCGGCCGTTTTGAAAGGTAGCCAATCAACGCTTTAAAATCATTTTGCTGGATGTCATTTTGATATTTTTGTATACATTTGTTTACACCGGACGTCACCAGAATCGAGAATCGAACCGATGTAGAGTGATTGAATGGACGTGGCAATGGCAAACGGTAATAGTAATCGCCAACGGCAAGTATGATACAGCCTTAAGTATGATGTGGTTAGAGCACATTCAAACCCCTGATTATTTTTAACGGCTGTCAAATTCGGAAACTGAGAACAAAAGTACCGGCACTTAATGTTGACAGTCTGGGAACTGGCATTAAAAAAAAAAGATTTCTGTCGCCAGTAACGATAGCAAATTATTAAACTAGAGGGCACGATTTTCAAGTGCCAGTTCAGTACCAATACTTTCCGTTTAATATTTTTTGAAAGAAAGCTCTGCCTGTAGAGATTGTTCGTTCTTCGTCCCTCTCTAATCTTGCCGTTGCCCTGAAAGGTCGACTCTAGCCGCGGGGGCAGCCATCTTCCTCAACTGTGATTACCTTTGTCGTGAAGAAAAATACCTCATCGGCTATCAGGCACTGTTTTAACGAAATAAAGTTGCGTAAGGCAATAATCCATTTAATACCGAAAAAATTTAAATCGAAATTTCCGTTTTATTTGAGTTTCAATTTCCAACCCCCTCGTGGTAAGTCCTTTTTATTTATTTTTCCCTTTATAGGGCAGAATATTGCAGTTTGGTTTTGAACCAAATAAGAATGAGTTTGAGTTTATTACGGTCTAGAAAAGAGGTATTGTTCGTTATTTTGATTTTTTTACTGTTTTTTTGTGTTTTTTTTGAGGTGGTTGATTTTTCAACCAGAGTCCATTCGGGAATATCGAAATGACAGTGGACATTTCATATCAAACAGGTCATCTGGCTCCAAATCTGCCATTTGTTCCAAACACAATTTTTTATCCATCGTTTATCCCAAAAATATTTAAAAATCAGGAAAATCTAAACTAAAATGATCACTTCTATTTTTTTTTAAATATATTTTGATGTTAGGTCAGAACTAATGTACAAATATTTTCCCTGCGACAAACCTTATAAACAAAACAATTATGTAATAACAATCTTTTATTAGTAGCTAACTCACTTGCAAAATATCAGGCATTTATATAAACAATGAATGGGTAAAAATTAATAATAACGTGCGGAGCAACAACACAATATGAATTATATGGAAACACACTGGTTGATATTTCAACCGTTTCCTAACTATTTTTTTAAATTTTGGTGATCTGGTCGAAAAGTCCACCAGTGTGCGTTAAACAAGGCGCATTTTATTAACTGGCAGATATTTTGACCGGTATTCCTTCAAAATATATATTTTTTCGCACCGGTTGATATATCGACCGGTATCCTATAAAGAGTTAAATAATGGTTGCTCATGGAATGTCTCTATTACTTAGGGTTTTCCAAAGAGCGTTTTTCCGGGGAGCGTTTTTCCTAGGGGACGTTTTTCCGAGGAGCGTTTTTCTAAGCAGCGTTTTCCCGAGGAGCCGTTTTTTCGAGGAGCGTTTTTACGAGGAGCGTTTATCCGACGAGCTGTTTTTCCGAGGAGTCGTTTCTCTCTTAGTATGGGTAAGTTTGAGTTACTTTGGGTTACTTTGAGGTAGTATTGGTAAGTTTGGGTTAGTATTGGTGAGCTTGGGTTAGTATTGGTAAATCTCAACGAATCAATTTCCAAAAGGCCACATTTTTAAAAGAACACCGTTTTCGTGGAGCGTGGCATAGAGCTTTTGGAGGAATTCCTAGAGCACTCAAGTCCCTCACGATTCGATACGTGTACCCCCACATTTGACGTAGAAAACTGAACTTCTCTCCTTAATTCCAGGCTAGAATCTGCAACTTCCACTAGCAACTTTCCTCGTCCAGTGGCTGAGAATGGATGGCTACCGTGCTCTGCCTTTTTGTTGGAATGAAGGCTTGTATAGAGATTCATTTATAAGTTTTATTATTTTTTAATGAAATCTACTTTATAATCAATCAACAAAATTAAATTATTTTTTTCATCAGATCTACCGAGTTAACGTTGACTGGCATCCAACGTGTATAAGAAGCCGATCAAATCTATCCATTCATACTTCTCTGGCTTCCGACGGTACAAGGAGCAATCAGTATAAATTTTGCTATATTTTTCAATACTACAGTGATCTGATGCAGTATATTGACCATACCACTATTTTAGGCCTGCGGTCCAAGCAGCTTCGTATATACTATGTTAATAAGGTCTCATTATAAATGTTCGACTCACGTGGAAGAGTTGCATCGGAGGAGCACTGGCCTAAGTACCAAGATCACGATGATCGAATGAATTTCTAGACTGCGCAACTGTCTTACAAATCGGCAGTATACGGGTACCTATATAGGCAGTAAAGTCATCCTTACGGTGGAGAACATTTAGCTTCGCCATTTAGCTAAGGGTCCATAATGCTATGTTAGAAACGCGAATCATCGAAGGATGCCAGAATATGAAAGTAAAAGTGCTGATTATTTAGGACGTCGAGTGTCCTATGATGCGGTCCAGGCATATATATCTGTTAGCGGGCTTCCTCTAAAAGCAGATTATAATCCCAATGGCTCGGAGGATAATATCGCCTTTCTTAGATTAACTCGACTGATTGGTCGGTGAAGGTGGTGGATTCAGTGAGTATTCCCGGGGGAGAGTCTAACCCTACAATAAAGGAGAAGATGTCTAATACACTCCACCAACTACAAAAAAAAGACAACTTCGGAAGAGGCAATGGGAGGAAAGCGGTTTGCAGGCAGCGCATTACGACACGACCGTTTTCTTTTTACATTAACGAAACAAAAGTTTCCATTCGGGAAGATGTATTTTCAAAATTGCGGACTACGAGGACAATGTTAGTTTGTCCATTCCTATTTTATGCCATTAAAATTACAAAAAAAAATATTTATTGGCTGTCTTTAATGTACCGTAAGACGTGCGGCCATTACTAGCGAAAGAAACTTAATGAAAATTATAGTCTGAGAAGCTCGTATAATCTGTTCCATATTACTCCATGCATTGCTTTTATTTCAAAACAACTGTGCATATACGTTTCTATTTGCCTTCACAATTATCATAACCCAGCATCACGAATCACGATATTCCTATTATAAAAATTAATATAACAGCAGCCAGACAGACAATTAAACGTGAAAACCACCCGAAAGCTAATAAACCATAATGTTTAGACTACTATCCATTATTAGAATAGGGAATATGAATTTAGTGGTATGAGCGCGGTCACAAAACATACTGAACAGAAATGAACGTTAACAAGAGACATTCATTATAAATATTCAACATTTGTGTTAGCCAAAATTTCTAGGGAATTGGGAGAAAATCAAATTGAATATCGTTTGACCTTGCACGCTTTATAATTTTGTAAAGCACTCACTTTGGATGTTTATACATTGATGGTTATAAGATAATTTGATTAAATAAGTAAAGCTTTATCATTTCATAGTAACTAGGTATTACTGAAATGGTTGAAAATACATGCTTGGAAAATAGTATATTCTTCAACGAGTATATAATAATGGCTATCATTCACGAGAATGAAAATTCAATCTGTAACATATGGCAAATGTTACTTGCTCTTTTTTCTTTCAAATATAATTTTATATTACCTTTAATGATGACAGTCTGGTGACTAGCATTAAAAAAAAGGGGTTTCTGCTGCTAATAATATTAGCAATTATCAAACTAGAGGGCACGATTTTCGTTCAAATATGACGTACCAGTTTAGTACCAACGCTTTCCGTTGGGTATTTTTGAGGAGAAGCGGGGAAGCTCTGTCTGTTCACCTTGTCCGTTTCGTTTCTCGTCCCTTTTAAATTTTGTCGTTCGAGCTGAAAGATCGATCCTGGCTTGGTGGCAGCCATCTTCCTCAAGTGTGAATACCGTTCTCGTGGAAAAAAGTAGGTACCTTATCGGCCATCAGGCACTATTTTACCGAAATAAAGTTGCGTAAGGCAATAATCCATTATTTACCGAAAAATTTATTATCGGAAGCTTTGTGATTACCGTTTTATTTGAGTTTGAATTTCGAACACCCTCGTGGTAAGTCCATTAAAAAAAAAAATGGCTTGAATTTGAGGGACAAATTCTACCACGATGCAGCGCAGCACTGGAATAAAATATAGATATTGTGATAGTATTTATTTATTTATCAAATAAATATAATACAAATATGAAAATAAAAATAATGTTGATTTCAATCACATACATATTACATAATATGTATAGTAGGTATACAGGGTATCTAAAATACCATGGGCCACCTTTGGTATAATATCAGAAATGGTAAAAGATACCCTGTATTTTGAAAACTAATAGAAATTTGGCAACAACGAAAATATATTTTTAATAACCTTCAAAAATGGAAACTTTTTTCTAATTTAACCGCCCTCGTATCTCTTACCGTTTACGATATACTAATGGTGGCCCCATGGTATTTTTGACACCCTGTACAGATAACTTTCATCATAAAATAAATTGGTAAGCAACATTCCACATAACTATCGAAAAACATATTTTGCCATTCAAATGTTCTCTCCAATGCTATAATTCAATGTTGTAAACCATGTGATTTCGCATTAGGTTGTGACTCATTGATATTTACGATAAGGTTCCTTTTACGGTTTCCAGGCCTCCTTCCTAATTCTACATTTGTTGGACTACCGGCTTGAATTTTTTTTGCACCCGAATGCAAACCTGGTCTAGATTTGCGCCGCGATACTGAAGTGGGTTGAACAGCAATCCTTCGGTAATTATTATTTGTTTTTATTTTCGCCAAAAAACATTCCACCTGTGCTGGAGTTGTAATTTTGGCTAAGACATGATTCAATTTTTGAATTGAAATTGTAATATTAACTGATCTATTCAGTGAAGCTATTTCAGTTATTCTCGTAAAATTTTCAGAAAGATTTCTGATAGCATCGAGATGAATTTTTTTTGAAATAATTTTCTTCAACGGATCCTTCCAAAGACTCGCTAATATTGGGTATATTTTCTTCCATTCTTTCCCCTACTTTTTCTTGTGTATCTTCTGATTTTTCAGTTTGACGATCATTATGAATGTCATCCATACTTTTAAAAAACTCTGCAGGGATATTCTCTCCTAAAGGTAATTTAGCTAAATCTTTTTTATCATCGGTAGTTAATAATGACGCCGTGTGTATATTTATCCCACATTTTTCTGATACTGCACATAGGTGCTTACAAAACCGACCTCCTTGGCCAAATGGACAATCACACATAGCAATATCAGTGTTCACTGTATACAATAGATGCTTGTCCGATTGCGATGGCACGAGGTAAACATTGCTTGAAATTTCAGTTACACATAAACCATCAATTTTTTTAGTAAACTTTAAATATGCAACTTTGTTTGAGATGTGTCGATAATTGGCATAATCTAAAAGTCGCCTTTTGTTTTATAGTAATTTTCAAAAACCTTCGCTATAAAGTCAATTAATGCACAAGCATTGAAAGATCGACAGCGTTCTAAAACAACGTCTTTAAATATACGAATTGACGACTCAACGTAATTATTGGTATTGTTTCCTCGGGTAAGTAATTGAGTCATTACGGTAATGTAAACACCACTCTTGACGACGTTTCCAGAGGGTCTCGAGATTTTTAAATTTTTATAATTTTCTTGGCAATAATTTTTCATCAAACATTGGAAAAATTCCGTACATTCCTCTTCAGTTTTTGAAAAAATCACTTGTCTAAACTCTAACATTATCTTTTTTCTGTCTGCTTTTTCTTTGGAATTATGGAATGGGAATTATGCCAGCGCGAAAATGCTTGACAAACATGGAATGTGCATAGAAGTAAGACTGATCGTGGAAAAACAGCATTAAGAGCATTCCGTTCGGCAGCGCTATCATCAGTTAAAAAAATTCTGGGAAAACCCTGGCCTCCAAAACTATTTATCCCCAGTGCTTCTTTAACAACTGAAAATGCTAATGTATAATTACTTTCACTCTGAGCTATGAGCAACACGGCAGCTAAAGAAATCGCACCAATTTTGGTTGCAGCAAAAAAAAAAAAGTGACGCATATATTGGTTTGATCACATGATCCACTCGAATCTACAAATACCACTTCCTGAGCGAATCTACATCCATTAGCCCTTTTCATTATGGGTGTGATAAATGTTATAATTGAGGGATTTTCACGAACCAGAACAGTAATACAATTTTCCAAAAATGCGTTTTGTTTTCCTTTCAAGACTGATACTACACTTTTTTCATCGCGGTCACCGTAGTTTATATGTCTGGAAAAACAAAATGCGTTGTATCATTTACTTATTGCATTATTTATACCACAAGCAGTAGGTAAGTATTAATTTTTGAAACTAACCTCCATTTATCATACAAATATTTGATTTGTCTCTCACTTAGTATCTTTCACTGATTCCAAAAGTTTCATTTCATGAAATATTCTAGCCGCACTAGCGGTCATTCTAACTTCAAAGTATTCCAAAAATATGTCTTCTGTACTTTTATCCATCCTCAAGTAGCTGAAAGCTTCAGCTACTTCAATATTACACTGGTCAGCAAAATTAACGCACCACTTACTTATTTCTATTTCAATGAGGTTGGAATTGGAATTATGGATTGGCTAGCAAACAGTTCTAATTTTTACCCGATTGAGGATGGCTGGGACATGATCTGTCGCTATTTTTAAGAGCTTCCTAACCCTTCTAACACTTTGAATGAGTTTACTGCAGATATTGTTAAAATATGTAATAATTTGGATTAAAGCAAGATAAGGCCCGTAATTTTAACATGAAAAATCGCTGCCGTGCTATTATTCAAAATAGAGGAGGAAATACCGGTTATTAATTATTTTTAACTAAAGTTATTTTTTTTTTTTTTTTTTTTCGAATTTTCTTGTTTTTTTTTCTTACCTTCTTTTGGAATTTTATCTTTTGTTAATACCCTTATATTTAATCAAGACATAAAAATGTTTGATCAAAATTATGAAATGAAAAATATTTTTCAAAAATAGTAGTGGTGCGTTAATTTTGCTGGCCAGTGTATGTGTGTGTTCAAAATTATTCTGTAAATTGATTAATTAAGTTTTTTTTTTTTCCTCTTCAGTAAAGGATCATTTCCTATTGCGTTCCGATTAATTTTCTCCACGAGAATATTTACGGTAGCGCTACACGATCTATTACGGTCGCGAACAGTTCCTTTTTCATTTTCATTTTTTAGTTTATTGAAACTGCTGTGTTGACAATTATATGTAACGCGTGCTTCTGTGGATTTGGGTAGGTACGGCGAATTATCCAGTTTGTATGGGTCCCTCCATTAAATGTTGCCATCCATTGCTGACATGACAATTCTGATATTTCGCCCGCAATACTACATTGTAAAGTGGCACAAAAAAATCGCTGTTTTCGGGACTTGGTGTAAACTTTATAATTTCAATGTCTTCACAACAACTTAAAGTACGTAACAGCTCCTTATAGTCCATTTTCATTGATTAACTCTTGCACACTACTTTTATTTAGGGCTACAAATGCCTAATGTACGTAACTTGTTCAAGCAAGATAACAAAAAAACAAACAGTTGATTGAACTGCTGTGAGCTGACGACACATTTGGGGGCGTACTTGCACGAAAGCGCTGTATCGTGTTAGAATTTGTCCCTCAAATTCAAGTCATGACTACTAGACATTGTATACCACGCTCCAACGAAAAACGTTGCATCGTGGTAGGTTTCGTTCTGCGCTAATGAGCCTTTAACTATGCCGGTGCCTACCACGATACAACGCGAGACTTCAGGGAAGTGCGTTGCACAATGGTAGGAAGTGGCTATACGCTACCGGGGAGCCGTTTTATTCCAAGGAGTCGTTTTTCCGGGGAGCCATTTTTTCCGAGGAGCTGTTTTTCCGAGGAGCCGTTTCTCTCAACGAATCAATTTCCAAAAGGCCACATTTTTAAAAAAGCACCATTTTCGTGCAGCGTGGCATAGAGCTTTTGAAGGGATTCCTAGAGGAATCAAGTCCCTCACGAGTCGATACGTGTACCTCCACATTTGACGAAGGATACTGAACTTCTAGCCTTGATTCCCTCGTCAAGTGGCCGAGAATGAATGGCTACCGTACTCTACCTTTTTGTTTTAATGAAGGTTGTATAGAGTTTTATTTATAAATTTTGTTATTTTTCAATGAAATATACTTTATGATCAATTAACAAAATTGATTGATCTTTTTTTTCTGATATGACATTTAAATATTTGTAAATAATGTACTTACAATAATAATCAATCAGTAATCTGAACAGAAGTTGAAGGTTGGACATCATGCTCTAAATTAAAAATTATTGAGCAAGTACCTACATCGTCGAAAATTGATTACTTTCTAACCTGGGTCCTAAATATAACTTATACATATATTGAGGGTTTCTATTATATCTCCAGACCATTTAACCCAACTTTTGATATCATACAGGTGTAAGTTGATTTTTTTGAATTTATTTTTCTGGTAGTAGCTGGCTGACCATATTCATCCTATAATATTATAATAATGTTCATTCATTCATTCTTTCTTCATTAATTTTCTGGAAACTTATGTCCTTCATATTTTTCTTTCAATTTAATGATATGGCTAACGACTGTTAATGAACTTATATGGCAACTATATTGTGGTAAAGTCTGTTTTTTTTAAAAGATAATTCCCCAAGTCAAAAATTTAGTAACTATGTTGGCAACACAAGCCTTTTCTACATAAAAAATTTGAAAGCATTGACAATTTTATTTTGTATTGCGAACATAATGTCAGTTTGACTTTTATCTTAAAAAAAAAACAGACATTACATTGGGGTATTAGTTTTTTGGAGTTTGATGAATCTGATTGAGGGTTAACCTCCATTTAATAAATTTATTTAAAGTGTTCCACTAACAATTAATTCCAACTTTTAAAATTTGATGTTTGACTTTTAACCTGACTGAAAATATACATTAATTTTATTTGAAGATTGCTTGAGTGTTTTATTGGTTTTACCTATGTCAAGTTGTATGCCTTATTTTTTTTTCCTTTTCAGAATTGACCTGTCTCGCATAAATAGAAAAAGACAGCTTAATTGTAATAAATAGAAGTTGGAAAGTAATGAAAGATTATATGCGCGCGCAACTAGTGGGTTGCAGTGTAGCCAGTTTATATTGTTGCAGAACAAATGTAGACAATACAAATTGAACTTTATTACAACGCGTTTTACACCGCTTTAAATCAGACGAAAGAAAAGCTTTACAGTGTATGTTAACATCGTTTGCACTTTTATTTTGATAAATGTTTCATCAGGCAACATCGTACAATGAAAGTTTAAAGGAATATGTCAAGTATAATCTGACATAATTTTAAACGAAACTGCGGTGAGTTCAGAAGTGAGACGTAAAGAGTTTGTTTGCTCTTTGTCAAATTACACGTTACAAAGAAAGAAAGAACGATTAATTCTGAACTGGCCCCAAAATAAGATTATGACGCAAGCCCGTAACAAACCCGCTTCTCATTGGACACTCACCTGCAACCCACGAGTTGCGCGCGCAGTCAAGGTAAAAAAAGATAGGTCAATTGTCAACTACCGTTTGTTAATTATTTTTTTTAGGTGTGTTTCTGAACTGTCACACTTCAATATTTTATGTAATTTAATTATTTATTTTATTTTTCAAATTAAGTAGCGCCCTTGCCATTCTGTACTTATCAAACTATTAACCCACCCCTAATAATTATTTGCTGAGCAAACTGAGCATATTATGGTCCTCTTGTTAATTCATTAACAAAAGAGGTTACAAATCATTCGAGTGAATAGGGTAGTGGACAATTTTTTGAAATATTTTTTTAAATAATCTCCAAAATAAGTAGTTGATGATCCTTTGATTTTAAAATACAAAAATATACCTAAAAAAAAATAAACAAATTTGTACTTATTTAAAACGCTATAATTTACCGCCCGGAAATTACGTCACAGTTGTTATGTCTTAAGGCATTCCGACATTAATAAGAGTGGGCGAGAGCGCGGTCAGTGCGTCCTTATATTTTACATGCATCTAGAAAAAGATGCAGATAAGCTCAGGGCGCATTCATTGGCAAATGGAAATCTCTCAAAATGTGGGGTTAAGTTGAGGGTGCGCCTAGATGTAATGACACACAGACACTGATATATCTCTCTTTTTCGCACTAATGAGTAAGTGTGTGTCGAATATAGGACGAAGGTTTGATTCATTTCATACTCAAATATAGCAGCTATGACGTAGAATCAAGGCGGGAAATATTTTCGTTTAAATAGTGCGTCCCAAAACTCTACTTTCACAATTGTTTTAAACAATTTTTTCTGAAATTTCTTTCAATAGGAATATTTTTCATTTATTCCATAGATGAACAATAGATCATCGATTTCATTGAAATTATACCTTGTCCACTACCCTATTATGACCATTATTTGCGAGTAGAAGACTATACGTTCTCTTCATACTTTTTGAAAAAAAATGATCAGTTTTTGTAAGAAATAACGACTATCAAAGGTCTATTTTTTAAAGGAAGTTTCGTGATCTAACAATAGACGTCAGTCATGTTAATCATAGAATAAGGTTTATAGTGGGAATAGAATGGACAGTCCCGTTATACGGATTGGACAACCATTTGTGGCGCCATCTGTTTTCTATGAAATGAGCTCATCCCATTGTAGCAGCTTGTAGAGCAGTTTGCTTCCTGTTTTTTTTAGATTTGCTTTTTATTTATTTTATAATCAAGACACAATTTGATGCAAATTTAACAAATAACGGTTTATTACAAGGAGAGAAGAAAAATATGTTGGCTTTTCGAAATTTGTCAACAAAAGCCGCTTTCCAACTGCCCATTTTGAGCACGCAATCGAGCTTTTGCGCGCGCAAATGCTTCAAGCGCGTGTTTGTGTTCCAGCCGTACTGCGCTCCGAGATCTGCTAACTTTGCGTTTTAAACGCAGAACACTGTGCTGCACCGTGCTTGAAGCACATTAGCTGGAAAGCGGCTAATGGCAACACTTAACAACACAGAATTAAATAACAATAATAGTCTTTACACTAAACATAACACTGTGAAAGTCCACAAATACACACAGATACCGCTCTATCACTACGAAACACTTTTTCAACAAACAGAAATATCAAAGCAACAATAAGAAGCACAACGTTTTCCAGTTCATCGTTTTGTCATCATTTGTCATTTCATGAATTTATGTCGGTTCATGTCATAATTTAATTAGTAATCACGTCACCCTTCTTCTGAAGCGGATATACCTTGGAGATTTGGTTGTTGTGTAAATAAATCTTCCGGGGAAATCTGTCTTTTTAACGAGGAGAAAACTAGTGTATGGCAGAGTGACGTGATATATTAAGGGCCGATACTTTTGATCTCGATTAGCGAATCGTTGAATTTAACAATGTTTTGCATGGGCCAAGGACTGTAAGTATTATGTGGTTAGAGCACATCCAAACCCCTGATTATTTTTAGCGACTGTCAAGTTCGAAAACTGAGAACAAAAGTACCGGCATTTGTCTACCTTATTCTTATTGTTGACTGGTTGCCTGGTAGGACATGTAGGAAAAATCTGTAGAACAATTGAATGAAGGTGGTTTGTTGATGTTGATATGTAGCAGTTAAAACACTAGTGAAATAATACCCATTCATTACAGTGGATTGAATAAACGGTCGGCTACATACAAAAGACGAGAACGAGACTGAAATTCAAAACCTTGAATAAAGGGGGAAAAAAAAAAACACATAATGGATGGAAAAGCGACCTCAGCTCGACTGTCAAAAAAGGCAATACCAACAAGCAAAGGAACAAGTTCAAAGGCAAAGGCGAGAATTAAAATAAAATTTGGATTAATGAGACCATACCTGCCGAACTTGATTCCTACATAGTTGCCAGTTTCAAAAAGGGAGACAATGCTCAATGTGGAGACTACAGGGGAATATCTTTACTTTCTGCTGCGGAAAGATACTTGCCAGGTTATTATCAAATCGTCTAATCCCAACTGCCGAACAGAACCTCCCAGAGACACAGTGTGGCTTTGGACCCAATCGAGTTGACATGATCTTCAGTGCAAGACAAATGCGAGAGTAATCCAGAGAAAAAAATCGCCTTCATAAATTTAGTTATCTATATCCGGATACTCTGCCTGCTGCATGATAATATAAACGCAGCTTCCCTAAGCAGCGATGGACATGCAGAGTCTTTTCAAATAACTCACAGGTTAAACAGATTTGTGCTATGGCACCCAATTGAACTTCAATATTGTTATTATAACGTCATGATGGCCAATACAGAGGAAGATCTTCATGTAATTATCAATGCATTCAACCAGGCAATCAGGAGAATTGGCCTACAACTTTAACAGGACACAAATTCTGCACCAACCCACAACGGATGCTATTCCCCAAGCCACAAATAAAACTATGAATGACCATTCTCTGCAGAACGTAAAACACTACCCATACCTTGGCAGCGATTTGTCAGCGAATGATATTGACGCTGAAATTCAACATTGTTTGAAGCGTGCTAGCGCGGCGTTCGCGAATTCTAGAGATAGTGTCCAACAACCAATACATCAGCATTGAGACCAAGCTTCGCGTTCACAATGCAGTTGGTATAAACCCACACTTACACTACCAATGCAAATTTGGTCATTAGCAGAGAGCTAAAAGCGAATGTAAATACCCAATTATAAAGTCTTGCATTTGAACATTCTTCTTTTTCGTCCTAAATTTCATAAACACGGCAATAATTTTAACAATAAACTGCACCATCATCCAAGAAAGGAATTTGCCTCTTATCTTCTTTTCGCTCTGTTTCTTATCAAGCTTTTTATGACCATGGCGTCTCGCGTGTTGCGCTCGCAAATGTGACAGGAAAGTGATTTAATTTACGACTTACTTACCTGTTGTACATAAGAACATCTGGCTTCCACAGACGATGTGGAGGTATTCGCAGGTCTTTGACACCGCCGTATTCCGAGGAATTCCACCTTAGATTTACGTCGTTCCATTCCTGCAGAAAATAAAAGAAAAAAAATCTAAATTTTTATTAAATAATTTTATTGCGAAATATTTATATATATTTTTTTCTAAAACAGGGCTGATAGATGACTTTAAATAATGAGGTGTAAGGTAATAGCATCAACTTCAAAAATTAGGAAGCTGGGTTGAAACAACTTTAAGTTAGTAAGGTAATAAATAACTCATATTCTTTAAATAGTATATGCTTCACCAGTAGGCTTGTTAAAGTCTTCGTCAAGTAGGTATATTTCATGATCAATTATCGTAATCGGAAGAGTAAGGCAGTACACCTATGCCTCATTCGATATAGTTTCGAAGAAAACATTTGATAACTCAATTATTAAATATTTTATTTGTTTCTTACTTTTCAAACCAAATAATAGAATTCAGAACATGGGGTAGCTAACCACTTATAGGAGATTTGTGGATTTTTGCGAAGACCAGTGAAGCGAGATCTGGTGAAGACAGGCGTCATATGAAATTATCTTTTGTCGTATTTTAAATGGAAACCTAAATAAAAAACAACTCTCAGCAAGCAGATAATTTATTCATCTTCGAGAATAAACTCACTTTATTATTTAGAAAATGTTATTTGTTTTCGCCACTATTTAGTTGCCATATCCAAACCTTGGAATTGTTGGGAAATATACCAACAATAATTATTATAAAAGACATTTCTCTATACGCCAATATTGAAAAAAAAAGAACATAGTAATCTACCCAAGTGGCTGAAGATTTTGAATTCCACGACTCGTTCCACAAGCCAATCAATGTGATGATTTTTACTCAGAATATTATGGACTTTTATCCCACTTGTATTGTGAATACCATTGAATGGAAAAGAAAATTAAATTGTATTGTAATTTGTTATTTGACGAAAAAAATTATGTGTATATAATATAGTAATCTTTTTAATAAGTTCACTCAAACTAAAAAAAAAAAACGGAGCTACGCGAGAATAAAAAGTCGTTTATAGTATCCAGAGCAGGAGTATGAGCAGCCACAGTCAAGCAGAGAGAGAGAGAGGAAGTTTTATATGGAGCAAAGTTTCTGGGACTGCGAGAAAATCAATATCTATTTATATATTTTTTACGTATATGCATTGACTTTATACGAGATATTCTGTTTTAAAATTTCCGCTTTTTGGCAGGAAGTCTGGGTACGGAAATAGGACTGAAATATTGTTTTGTATTTCACGCGTCTCGAATAGGGAAACTTTAGAAATGTCAATTGTTTCAACGTAAGATTAATCGTCGAATTGAATTAAATTTTCTTTCTTTTCGGCTTTATTTGCTTCACTTCACTCTCCGATTTTTTATCCATTTATTAGTGTTTCTTTTTCTATTTAGTTTATTTATTCATCTATAGGCCCTTTCGCAGCTTCAAACTCAGAATTTGCATCCTAATGCTGAAAATAGTAGATATTGTAATTTTGTTTCGCATGTTATAAAGTCCAAAGAGTTTATCAATACATTCATGAAAAGCTGGCGAAAAATTTTATAATAATTGAAAGACTAAATTGCAATAGAGCTGTAGAAAAAAAACCATATGGGATGCAAAGTAAAACTGGGAATCTATTCCCAGTTCTGTCTACAGAACCATACTCACCTAATAATACCAGAATGGACAGGTATTCTCACGCTCAGGTGATAAATGCATATAAAATGTGTGCATTTCTTGGACATTAAACTACCTGTATCTCAAAAACTAGTCATAGGATTAAGTTGTGTCCATGGAAGTTATTGATCAGAAAGGTGAGATCTATAACATATTAAAATTTAGTTAAATTTGACCGCGGTCAGAAATCCCATAAGAGAGACAACATTAAAGTAGTCCTTTTAGGCATTGGGCAACCCTGACACAACACCCTGAACAAAAGTTATAAAAACCCACTCATCGCAAGAATCAACGCACATGAACGCACTCAAAAAAATAACCATTGTTAGGTCAGCCATCATATTTAGTTACACATATTATTGTCGTAATACCAAAATATATGGTGATGCAGATAAAAAAAAAATATATTGAATAGGTAGAAAAACAATTAGGCTATTGTTGACATTATTATTTTGGCTGAGGTAACAATTATATTTTTCGTTCAGTAAATCTTGTTTCTACAAACTATTTATTTTATTAAAAACTTAAGAAAAATACTAGACTCTAAATTGCTGCGGCAAAAGGCCGAAAACAAAAGAATATTAATTCTAATTGCTATAGCTCAACTAAAAACAAAAGAATGAAGCAAAAGGCTCCGCGCGCCGTATTTATATTAAAATACTGCTGAGCTTGAATTCTGTGTGGGCGAAACCTTGATATGACGGTACTTTTCCAGGCAGTATCCCTCACTCAGCATCTATATGAATATCTAAACATTATCCACATGACTCCTAGAATAGGGTTTTCAAGGGACCTGTGAATGGTTTGATCGTCTTCGATTATTTCATTCTCAACCGTATCTTTTTGGACTATATCTTTTTCAATTGTATTTTTTTCTTTTTCAATCTTTTTGGAGGTATTGTTACTTGAGACAAGATTTTAATCAAAGGTTCTACTTTCTCTTTTTGTGGTGAATCTGCTGGACAAGAAGATTCGAACAATGGAACTTCATTATGTTCATCAGTTATTTTAATTTCTTTACCTTTATTAATAGATTTCTTAGCTTGTATTTGAGGTTCAAAAAATTCAGTATCTTTGAAATATTTTTCAATTATCTTGTCATTATTAAGTGGTGTGTCTTTTAACATTGCTCCTAAAGTTTTATGAAACTTTTCATCAGAATCTGATTCAGTACTGGAATCTGATCTGGAAATAGCATTAAAGGAGGTCTTGATAATGCGTCTGCATTCGTATTAAGAGTTCCTTTCTTGTATTTGATTTCGTAATGATATTCTGCTAATTTTAATCCCCATCGGATTAATTTAGATTCGGGTTCTTTAACAGAGAATAACCATTGAAGTTGTTTATGGTCAGATAAAATTCTAAATATCTGTCCAGACTTAAGCTACTTAAATTAAGAAAAAAATTCTAAGATCTCTCGTGGAAACCGCAGTCCGACATTCAAAATAGTCTCCGAGAAAATTCCATTTGAAGATAAATTATGCAGAAGCTTGTGATGTTACAACCGCCGAAATCGCAGCCTTCTGTTCGTTCAGTCGTCAGTGAACTGTACCCCATACTTTAAGTGGTTGCATTTCGCTCTAGGAGATAATTGTCTTTTGTTTTAGAAAATGTTTGCACGTGTTAATACTGTCCCTGATAATCTAGTGTGACGTCACAAAAACCTAGTTGTAACTTTAAACCGCCCTAACTCGAAAACGGATCATCGTAGCAAGATGCGGTTCAAATATTTATTCATAGATTTTTTTGCACTAAAACTTTCATTTTTGGGTCACACTCCCTTTAATGTACGACTTGCGTTAGCAATTGGTAAATCTGAGCCCACTGGCTCCTGTGACAATACAGCGCCAATAGCATAATTTGATGCGTCAGTCAATGAAAACGGTTTATTGAAATCAGGGTGTTGTAAAATAGGATCATTGATTAATACGTTTTTAAATGTTTCAAAACTTTTTAGAAATTCAGAATCGTGGATTACTTTTTCAAACAAATTGTCATTGGTTTTGTTATTTAAGCGAAGTTTTTTATGAACTTTCGATAATATTCTATCAATCCTAGAAATTATTTAATTTCATGAACGGTTTTTGGGATTGGAAATTTTTTTATAGCTTCGATTTTCTTTGGATTTGGTTTAATACCATTTGGGGATATTACATGTCCCAAGAATACTACTGATTTCTTTAAAAATTCTGATTTATCTAAGTGGATTTTTAGATTGAATTGTTCCAATCTTTCAAATATCTTTTTAAGATTTGCAATATGTTCTTGAAGAGAAGTAGAAAATATAATAATATCATCCATGTAAACTAGATATATTTTGTTTTGTAGACGTATTAGAACGTTGTCCATTACTCTTTGAAATGTTGCTGGGGCATTCTTTAATCCGAAGGGCATACGAATAAATTCATTGTTCATTTTCTACATTGAAAGCTGTTTTACTTATGGAGTTTGGATGCATTTCAACTTGGTGGAATCCAGAAGCTAAGTCTAGAGTAGTAAAATAATTACTTTTCCAAGTCTGTCGAGAATGTTTGTTATATTTGGTAATGGGTATCGATCGTCTATCGTTTTTTCATTGATTTTTCTATAATTTACGACCATTCACAATTTTTTTATGCCTGAAGCATCTAACTTTTTGGTACAATCCAGACTGGAGATGACCACGGACTACATGATTTTCGAATAATGTTATCTTCTAACATTTTCTGGATTTGTTTATTCACTTCTTGTTTATGAATATGTGGATATCTATACGTCTTTGTGTGAATTTCGTCTTCGGTCCTAATTTCGTGTTTAACCTGATTTGTGAATGATAATTTATCATTTGGTTTGTGAAAGACTCTAGGAAACGAATTTACAAGTTTTTGTAAATCTTCAACTTCTTCTGGGTTCCTCTTTATAATCATTGGTTTTTTGGGTATTTATCTGTTCTGCGTTAAACAATTGATAATTTTCTTCTTCAAATGGTTCGCATATTTCTTGAATATCATCAATCAATCTAATGTGAGGATTTTGTCTTAAACTATGAACATCAAGTGGTATTTTACCATTTTTAATTGTATTAATAGTTGATGGAATATAATAATTTTAATTTTCTCGTGAGGAATTCACATTTTTGAACTGTGTTAGGAGGTATTTCGATAGTTTGATTTTCAAAGTCACCTCTAAATTGAAATGCTATACATGTTTGATCGTTTACAAGACACATATTTTCAAAATCGATATTCAGTTTGTTATCACATAGAGCTTTAATTCCTATAATTCCATCGAAATAATCGTGAAATGAATACATGAACATTTCTACCTCATTTAGATGATATTCTCCTAAAATTGGAATTTTAATTAATAATTTAATTTTATGGGGAAAAGGTACCCTAAGAGAAGCGCTTTCTATCTATACTACACAAAATGACCGGCTAGTAAAATTAAACATTCACCGTTGTTCGCAAATTCGTCATTTCTTACAGTGGATCTTCTTATAGTGATGCATTTGGCGCAACAGCTCTCGAAGGACTACCAACAAGGTCAAATTTGTTGTCAACGTATTCCTAGGGTATAGTGCTGTGGATATATATCGATATGGCAGCGTTGCACTAAATGGCGAAAATTTGAAACGTGGTACCCCGTTCTACCCTGGTACCCCGTTCTATACCCGGTTCCCCTAGTTATGTACTGAATAAAGTATTTTTCAGCTATAGAAGGTCTTATTAGTGAGGCATGACTTCCGGTATCAATTAATAATTTACAAGGTGGAAATTTTATTTCTATAAAAGATAATTGATTTATTTGGAATTAATTCAAAAATAATGCTAATCCGAGGCTTTTAAACAAAAATTTTCGGAGTCATCAAGTTGTTGTTCATCACTTATCAGGATTATCAAAATCTTGATATTCAAATTCGCTTTGATTTTCTTGGTTTTTACCAGAGGAATGGTAAGTTTCTTCTTCAAAGTTTTCATTTTCTGAAAAATCTTGTTCAACTGGAATTAATTGTAAAATATTATTCTCTTCTTTGATTGTATATTGAATAGGTCTTTTTTAAAAGTTTTGTTTAAATGTTAGAGTGCGAGGTTGCACTAAAATTCCGGATATAGGTGTCGGTTCTGGAAATTGTTGGTTTGTATTTTTCTTAAATACATTTGATTGTTTATTAAAGTTTTTTTTTTTTTTTGTAGTAATCTAATCTCTAAACATAAGACTTTAAGTTTCACTTCCAAATACCTATATTTAAGGGATGACTGATCACGTTTATGTGTATTATGAATAATTTACTTAGGACAAGGTATATTTATTTGCAAAATTAATTTTTTAAATATTTTGAAATTGTTTTTGTTGATCTCCTGTAGCTACCTATTTGAAAAGCATTGGTAATTCTCACAAAACACATTGTTAGGAGGGAAATAATTGGCATTAAAAAACTGAGTACCTATACATTATTATTGTTCCAACAAATGATGTGATTGCAGATAATATATAATATGGTTATGGAAATTAGTAGAAAGGTGATTATATCAATACTAGATTGCAATAGCAACAATATTTTTGTATGTGTGTGTCATGTGTTTTTGTGTGTAACAATATATTTATGATACATTTAACTATGTGTGGTTGTGCCTCTATCAACTGTATTATATTGTTGCATTATACATATTTCTGGTTGTGATAGCGAAAATTTCTCTGAGTGCGAAACTGCTTATACGAGCAAAAGGACAAATCAGCAATTATTTTGGGGTAGAAATAATTGATTGATTATTTTTCAATGGACTGTATTTATTTAATTTTAACAATACAGTTGTTGTTCTGATCTATATCAAGCTTATTGAGGAGCTGCATTAATTTGTGGTGTTGTACGAGATCGAATGCCTTTTGGTAATCTATGAAACATAGGCACACATCCTTTCTCTGATCGAAGCAGTTTTGGACAAGCACTTGTATTGCGACTATCGCTTCTCGTGTACCTAACCCACGTCTGAACCCAAATTGCGAGTCACTTATGTCTTTCACATTTCTTGTAAATTCTCTGGTGTATGATTTTGAGAAATATTTTTGAGGTATGGCTCAGGCTAATAAGTCTATGATCTTCTCATTTTCTTGCATTGATCTTCTTAGGCAGAGGCATACAAGTAGAGCACAACCAGTGGTTGGGATAGTGACCTGCCTCATAAGTAGCGTTAAATAATTCATGTAGTGCCTTTTTCATCTAGAAGTTTAAATGTTTCTGAAGGGATTTCATCTGGGCCAGCCGCTTTGTTATTTTTTTGAATTACGGATGGCACTTTCAATTTCGTCCTTAGTGATCGATGGGTCGCTTAGAGAGTTATTGATACCAGCTGCGAGTCTGTCGTCGTCAAAAAGTTCTTCAATATACCTTTCCCAAACATTGTTCTTCTCTTTGCTGTCGGGAAATATCTGATTACTATTTACTGTTATAGTTGGTCTAACTTTTTTATATATGCCGGCAGTCTCCTTCAGTTATTTGTGCAGATTAAAGGCATAGTGTTGATTTTGCAGCAGATCTATCTCTGAGCATTCACGTTTAAGCCATTCGTTTTTTGCTATTCTAATCTTTGATCTATGAGTCTTTGAATATCCTTGCAGATGTTGCTGTCTGTTTTGTTCTTGTGCTTTCGACGTTCGTCTATTAACAATAAAATCTCCCGTCATCCATTTTTGTTTTTTGTTCTTTGCTTTATATCCTAATCTGTTTTGCATTGAGTTTGTTGGAATGTCCATCATCTTTGTTCAGACTTGTGTTGGCTCTTCTCCAATATTCGATGTTATTGTTTGTATTTGTGTGTTTATCTCATTACACATCCCAGACTGTGTTGTTGGCTGTCTTTGACTTGACAGAGTGATTTTCGAGACAACCACCAATAGTACATGGTCAGAAGACACATCTACCCCAGGATATGTGACGGCTCTCTTGATGGTTGAGCTGAATCTTTGGTTGATCAGGATGAAATCTATTTGGTTTCGCACTACATTGTGTGGACGGTCCGCTGGGGACTTTCAGGTATAGAGTCGGCGAGGGCGAAGTAGACCATGCATTTGTCACTTTCATACTTTCCTGCTGGCAAAATTGTAAAAGTCGGTCACCCGTATCGTTCCTTTCTCCAAGACCAAACGATCCAACTAACTCCTCAAATTTACCCTTTCCCATTTTGGCATTGAAGTTACCCATAATTATGTTGACGTCAGTTCTAGTCAAGTTTAGCAATTCCTCGACTTCATCATAAAATTTCTCCACATCATAGTCCGAAGAGTTCTCAGTTGGTTCCAATAAATAAAGGATAGGTACGTATTATATTTTGGTTTGCAGATAAAGTATAGGTACCCTGAAATAAGCGAATGTTCTTCTTATTTTCAATAATATAAATTCATTTGACTTAAAAATTGGTGGTAAAAGCAAATGAGTATTTTATTATTCTCACCCATCAAGTTGTAGAATAAAATAGTTTACATGTTTAAAATTAAGTAGTTACAATCGAACATATCCGGACTCAGAAAAACATTAAAGTAATCAAAAATGCTTTGAAACATATTCTTCATTTGCTTTCCACCCCCAAGTTTGTTCTTATTGTAATATCCAGCAAATAAAGTGCTCCTATTTTTTTATCTACATTTCACAGAAACTTCAGCTGCTACAATTTATCCAGAATATCCATTACAAAAGAAAAGGGACTCTATAAAGCCTGAGCTATTCCGAATTGCTAAAGTACTGTATACCGGGCGGCATATAGATTAGCTAATTTGAAAGAAAAGGAAAATAGTTTAATACAGTTCAGAAGATAAGAATGTGGCTACCCATAAAATTGGTGTCTTAAACTCTTATGGATTCTACGCCATAACAATCTCGAATCATAAACATCGATTTTAAGGTTAAAATGAAATGGCTTGTGGCGTCAACTTGCTTAGAATGTACATAGTGTACACTATTCAAGTCGTTATTCCCAACGGTTTATTGAACAAGCTTTCCCCTTTCAAAGTTTTGTTTGATTTAAGCACGAGATATCAAGTATATTGAATCTATTAAGTTTTTTTTTTTTTTTCAATTTTAGAACTTTTTTTTTCAGTATCCACTCAGTTTATTTTCAATTACTTCAGGATTGACAATAGAGAAACCTTATCAGATTGGCGTGATTTTCCACAAGTTAAACGATGCTAAGCAGTCTGAACATGCTACGTGGGCAGCTTATTTGCCTGAATAAAACATTGACGACATTTAAATGAATGGTGTGTGCCGGCGACTCCGTGTTTTTACACCATTGTAATCTCCCCGACTCGTGATGCTGATATTTTATGAAGTTACATTTTCAGTTCGTTCATTTGATTTTTTGTTTTTATTTTGAATTATATATATTTGTAGACTCTATTAGGAAAGCGTCACACGCTGCAAGTAACTTGTAAATTGAAATTCTATATACTGGATTCTGGAACTTGCCTGGCTTTGACACATAATCTAACTTTGATTTCAGATATTTAGGTTATAATTCCGGAAAACCTACTTTACCAGTATGAGTGAGATAAGAAATTTCCGAACAAATACTGTAAAAGCTTTTCCGGAAAAATAGCTTACAATATTATTAGGAAAAAATAACAATATGGGTGATTCTGGTTCCGAGAATATCTCTATAATATTAGAGGTATTTTTTCGATCTGAACAATTTGAGGTTTAATTTTCAAAGAAAAACACCAAGTCTTCCTCCACAAATAAACGTCAATTATTTCATAGAACCCTACATGTTTCGGAACTAGAGAGTTCCATCATCAGGGGCAAGTATGCGCACAATAAGTGCTCTTGAAACATCATCATTTGAAATATTTTAGATGAGGTCGCTGGATTTGCTGTAAAGAAAAGCCACTTCAGATAACTGGCAGATACAGAAGATAATAGAAAATATACTCCGAAAAGTATAAAATTAGAAAAACTTACCAAACGGTGGAGGAAAATCAAAAAATAGGTCAAAAATTTAAAAGAAAAAACACATTAAAATACAAAAAAAATTAAAAAACGTATACTGAATATAACCGTTTAGGAACATTAATAAGGAACTTTAATTTGTTTTGTTTTTCAGTCTTATTTTAAATTTTGATTTATGGAGAGGCATCGTGCAAGGGCTAGGGCTCTCCACAAAATGGTAATCGGTGACTTTGCAAAATTGCAACGGATTAGAATGATAAAAATTCAAGTTCAAAAAAAAAAAAAAAAACGTTAAATCAAAATCCTGAAGCAAACCAAGTTCAATATCGTAGCGACATCCAGCGGCCTTTACAAAAAGTTAGAATAGTAAACACAGTAAAAACACAAATATCAAAATGGAAGGAATCTATAATTTATAGCGACCACCTAACTATTGGTACATAAAACAGCACTTCCAAATATATCAGGCTGAAGCTAGTAATTAAATAGGGGTTTTCACCAAACGAATATGAGACAAGAAGAAGGGAAATGCAGATAGAACAATGAACAGAAAACAGCAGAACACCCCAACCTAAGAATCAAGTAATTATAAATGTAAATACTATTATTATAATTCACAACAAGTAGAAAAATTATACAAACTTAATGTTAAAAGATTTGAAAATTTAAAAATTTAAAGAGTTAAAAAAGGTTGTAGAGCCGTGGTGAATCCGATCATTAAGCCATAATACGTCATCACTCTTAAACGCCTCGTAAAGGTCTAGAAGTAAGCCTTTCTCAAGAAAATGAAGATACTTTGTGTCATTTTCTGGATTGAAGTTATGCTCATGAAAAAATAAGTGTCTCGCAAAATTAGATCTGAATTTATCAGGAATAATATTTTTATCAATGGCCTTATTAAATTCAGACATATGTTCTTTTATTCTCACTGAGAAACTTCTCCCAGTCTGACCAATATATTTTGCATTGTCTGTTGGACACGTCAAGCAGTAAACTCCAGATATATCTTGATGGGGTACTCGATCCTTAGAATTAACTACATAAGTGCGTAAGGAGTGTGAAGGCTTAAAGGCAACTCTCAAATCATATTGTCTTAGTAAATTTTTAATTTTTAAGGAGATGGAATCGAGGTATGGCAAAGAAACATATTTACAATCATCAGATGGAAGAGTGAAGAGATTATGGTTAAGAAATTTGTTCATATGCTTGAAATAAATTTTGTTGACAAGGGCAATGGACCTTCCTCATTTTACCTGTGCTGCGCGCGCATCTTGTGGGTGACAGATAATTAAATCGTCAATTTACTGAACACGGTCTGACCCTAACGTATTAAAGCTAACCTCAATAATCAATCAGTATCAATCAATATTGCTGAAAATTAATACAAAAACCGTTTATGATACAATGGTTCAAATGAGTTGAATGAATTCTTGTCAGAATTAGGCGAAAAAGAAGTGAAACCTTTCTTTTCACAAGTTCCCAGGCAATCAAATTGTAAGACAACAATAGTAACGTGCTCTCAACCCGAATGAAGACGATTTAAGTTGGGACAGAGATTTGAGGGTTCGTAAAATAACGATTTTTATATCAAATACAATAATAATGTACAATTAAAGGTTTGCTGCAAACATTTTTGCTGCGGTGGGTTATCTTTCTAATTAATGTTAATACGTATTTTGTCATATTTACGTTTAATAATAAACAAAAACAGAAACATAACCGAAATTGCACAATTTGACAAGTGGAACCCATCAAAGTCATTCCACACAGGTATCGCGAGTCATTATATGTGTCTTTTTCTTTATTGCAGAAATCTTAATAAACTATCCTTGTTGTTCATTGCATGAGAAAGGTCCATTGGATAACCATTATTGGCACCGATCTGTTTAATTATGTTCAGTTCTTTATTGAAATTGTCGGTATTCATTGGCACAGAAAAGAGTCTATGGAAAAAACTATGAAAAGCAGCTAATTTGTGAGAAAATGGATGATTAGACTGAAAAGGTATTATATTGTCTGTAGATACTAGTAGGTTTGTGGTATATTGAAAAAGAAATACTTTTGTTATATTTGGTAAGCATTTAGGTCTAGGAGTCATTCACCTCTAGTTCCATAGTAAAAGAGAGTGAAGGGTGGATGGTATTTAGAAAATCTAGGAAGTTTGACAATTTCAGATCTGAACCGTCAAAGACAGCAAAGATGTCATCAACGTAACTCCTCAAAAACAAAACTTTGGAAAAAAGAACACCATTTTGGATTAAGGACTCAATTTTGGACATAAAAATTTCTGCCAGGAGAGGTGAAAGACTGGAACCCATTGCTAAACCATTGTTTTGAGTATAATATTTATTATTAAATTGAAAAAAATTTTGGTCAGTAACTAGCATTACCAATGAACAAAGGTTATCAATGTGGTTGAGTGGCAAAACTGAGTGGCTCATTGATAAATTTTTGACAAGAGTGACACTCTCAGAAGGTGGAATGCTGGGAAACAGATTGGAAACATCAAAAGAGACCAGTTTAGCAGTGAGAGGTATATTTAGATTTTTAATGTCTGAAATAAGTTGTAGGGAATTTTTTATGGCAAACTTTTGAAATCAGTTAAAGATGGATTAAAGGAGTTCAACCAAGAAGACAGTTTATGGCAAGGGGAATTTATGTAGCTTACAACAGGTCTTATAGATATTTTTGCTTTGTGGATCTTAGGCAAACCATATAATCTTGGTGTGTTGTATAGGGCCGGTTTCTCGATAGCAAATCACTTCCAGGTTAGTTTCAACTCCAGGGTACACGTGTCCAGTTGCTATGTTTACCCTGGAGTTATATTTAACCCGGGGGTGACCTGCTATTGAGAAACCGGCATCTAGGGGATTACAATCAACAACATACGTATTCTCTTCTTCTGTGTTTTCAACCAGGAATTTGGAATGGCCCCTTCATTCCAAAACAAGTGATGGAATGGAACTAATCTAATTAAGAACTTTTTCGGTATAGAATTCTGTAGTAGTCGTAAAAAAAGGAATTTCCATTTACTGCTACAAGTGGCTAACCTACTTTCACTATTCTGTTGGCTAAGTCTGCGGAAACACTAAGGTAGACACGCTTTTTAGCTCTGATCCTCCAGCCTTTTATATCAGTTAAGGTTGAAGTTCGCGATTGTGCGGTTTACTTGCCGTAATTCGGTCAAAATGAATAGAGGGATGGTAAATACACTGCTAGTGAACAAGCACGTGAAGTGGCATTAAAAATAGTTGCGACTGCAATGAATATGAAATATTTAAGTCCAACACTTATAGTGTGATCCTTTGCACACCCAAACATTCTTATTATCATTTTCTTTTCGGTATTGTATTTGTGTACGACATACAAATCGCCTTCTTTCATCATTCTGTCCCTTTTTAGCACTGCGAATGTCATGATTTCTGCTTTTTTTTTCGGTGTTTACATCTTTCTACTATAGTTTTATTCAATGACGCTTATTTATACAACCTAAGGTTATGTTTTCGAGAACTTGCTCACTAAAGTTGAGTTGCCGTTCGAGATTTAGTGAGTGCCGATTGAATTTTTGTTGCCTTATCCCTAATGTAACCCACCCTCCCTGAGCAGCAGGTGTTTTCTGGCTCGTCTACACTACTTACTAAACTTCGACTGGTATTTTGAATTGATTACCCCTCTTTTCCACCGAAAGAGCGAAGTAAATTTACGGCATGCAGCTTTGTTTTTAGTTAGTTAGTCTTCATATTATAATGCCGCATTTACTGAAGAAATCTCATAATTTTATTGACAATGATATGCAGCTATTTAAATTTCTTGGTTTCACCAAACCATTTTAATTTCTATATTTTGTTATGTAACGAAAAATTATAACCTTGGAATGTTTTCCAACTCATTTTA
Organism: Ceutorhynchus assimilis; assembly: GCA_917834065.1. Classification (NCBI taxonomy): domain Eukaryota; kingdom Metazoa; phylum Arthropoda; class Insecta; order Coleoptera; family Curculionidae; genus Ceutorhynchus; species Ceutorhynchus assimilis. Next base: position 9,645,375 of record OU892278.1, on the reverse strand, counting down.
ATGCAGCTCGCAGGCCATTTCCAGTAAACTTTGCACATTCACATTCTCTGGATAAAAATATAGTTTTTCAAAATGTCGAGAAGTATATTTGCCAAGTCTTCCGGCAAAACCAGAACTATAACGACTTTATTTATAGGATCACATTTTTCATAGAGTAGGTAACGTATTATGTGCAACGATTTCTTTTGTTGAACTTTATTCAATTGAAATGTATTTATTGTTGACAAATAAAAATATTCTCGAAGATGAATTATATACATAAAATGAATTTTAGGATCCACTCAATTACAAAAATATTTAAGGCAATATGTTCATGTAATTTGTTTCTAACTTTTAACTTCCAGGGAAGTGCTTTCAAAACTCCTCCATTGAGTGCATAATTTTAATCTATATATATAAACGTGAAATTCACTCACTCACTGACTGACTGATTAAACACGAAATCTCGAAAACTACTAAACCAATCGAGATGAAATTTTGCAAACAGGTAGGTAATAGGTTGGAGATGCTCACTAAGAAATGATATCAACATGGCCTTAAGCAATCGCCTCAAATAACCAAAAATAAGAAACGGTGTGGTGCGAGGAAAAAAGTGTAAACAGAAACAGACGACGTGTCAGCTGTCAAATTCAGAAATATGACAAGCAGAATCAAATTCATAGCGATTTCCATTTGCAGAATCAGTGCAAAAAAATGTGTTTTTGTCGTTATATTTTCATGCTTTCACCAGAAACGTTTCGGAACCGATTCTGAACAAATTCCACCGGTCCCAGGCCAAGCTAACTTCAAGTTTAAGACATGACATTCGCAATTCGTTCACGTATTCGACAGTCTGGAGCAAGGTTCTGGAGTTTTTGTTCGGTTCTAAAACTGTTCGCGATAAAATAGGAACCTGAACCCATTCACAAGTTGGGTTCGGGTTGCTCACTCCGAGTTACTCCGATCGCACTCCAGCCGTTATCTGATAAGCTAAAAGGTAATACCCGAACGGCTGAAGTGCGAACGGAATCACTCGGAGTGCACGGAGTAAGCAAGCTGAACCCAGCTATAACTGGGCATGCGCTCTACGATATTCCTCAATTAGTTCCGGACTGGTTCGGAATCGGTTCAAAATATGATCCGCGAACAAAGCTATTAGCAGCGAGTGGCACTTCAAAAAAATTTAACGTCAGCTGTCAAAAAATAGTCTGCATATTCTGCAGCCACAAAGCAGAACAAAAAATGTGGTAGAGAGGTGCTGCAAAACAAGAGTTACATGACCATATGTCTGACGCAACTATCCCCTTAGCTCTTTGAAAGAAGATTACCTAATGCTACCTACAAAATTTGTATAGGGCGTGCGAAGCCGCGGGCAACAGCTAGTACAATAATAAATTAAGTAACTGGGTATTACTTACCAATTTCAACCAGATGTTTGTTATAAGGAGTTGATTTTTCTCATCCTGAAATAAAAAGAAAAATGTTTTTAATGTTTTAAATTATTATCTGAAACTGTATGTCATTGCCGGTTATTTAAATTGGCTGAGTCCTCATAAAATAATAAACATCATAGAGCAAATTAATAAGCAATTTTGGGAATAAAGTCCTCATGAGAAAAGTCTCAATCCGCATATTAATTTATATTGTATCTTGTTGATACTTTCTATCATTGAGTGTAGGTTGTTAATAAGACCAGAACTGAAATGTTGCAGAATAATAAATTCTAATGTGAGCATTAATCTTTCCAACTTATGGTAACTATCGATTTTTCTCTTGGGACATAAATTCACACAAGAAAATTTTATAGTTTTCCTTAAGGTATGATTTGGGAAAAACTGACAGCAGTTATTCACACTCCAGAAAAGCAGGAAAAATATAGTACTTATCTATAAAAACATCCATGCATAATTGAATCATAACTGACAATTTTCACCAAAGTAAAACGAATATCGAACTTTTAGAATAGACGATTTGAATTTCCCGAACTAATACCCAAAAGAAAAGGATGGAATTAAAACCAATCTTCAATAAATTAGGTTACACTGTTTGGCTTTGAATATTAAATTGTATCACTTGACGTTATTTATTGCCATAGAAAACATATTGGGTTTGGGTAACTTGAATGTTCCGTCAAAAGTATGCAAATTGGAAATTACAGCTATTTTATTCCGGAAGGTAAGTTGCATTGAAATTTCGCTATATTTTAGGAATTTGAATACGGAAGATGAGCTCGAGATACCAGCATTATTTTCGTTATTTTACAGCGAATCAGTTTTAAAACTATTCAACTAGAATTTTAACATATAACATAGTAACGAATAGTATGATAGCAATAATTGCACCGGTTATATTATTTTCAGGCCTTGCTTGGGTATTTAGATCCAAATAAGTACAATTTACAAAGTTATAACTGGATTCGTATTAAAAATAAAAATATTTTCAAAAAACCAAGATGTCAAAATATACTTGGCGCAGTAGGTAGAATACGCAAAAGTGTATTCTGAATTTAGACGTCACTTATTTTTTGATAAGAGAGATTACAGTTACAGCATCGAGCTTGTATGTAGTTCCTCCTTCCTAATACATTTTGTGATTAGTGTTCCATGGTTAAGCTTTTTGGATTTTTGATCTTTTGCAAGTTCTAAATAATTTGTTGGGTATACTAAAATCAGCATCGAGCTTTAAGTAATTCCTCCATCCTGATACATTTTGTGGAGAGCTCAAACACAGGGGCCCGCATTGCGGGAACGAGCGCGGCAAACGTTTCCCAGCTCTCACCCTACACCCAGGCTTATCCCAGTCTGAACACCCCCAACTCCACCTCCTCCACCTCCCCGCCACACTTTCCCCCACGAAGCTATTAGGTCACGAGGGCTAGGAGAATCGCTGCTTTTTGAAAAGTAACCAACCTAAAAAAAATTATGGACAATTAAGCGCAGGCAAAATAAGTTTACGGTGCAGGGGAAAGATATCCCAGTGCCGGTCAAAAACACTGGTGGAAGTGCAAGCCAGCCCCCGCACCGTCAACATTTTCACGTTTCCTAGACCGTGAACGCTACTGGTTGCGCTGACGAGTTAGGAAATGTACTGCGCACCAAATACTCCGTTCTCTAGACAGTGGGCGCAACACCACGTGCCTTATTATTGTGCGCGTTTTTCTTTGCATGCTGTGATAGTTGTGATATTTATTCATCTGCTATGTCTGAGTCGTCCATCAGCATATTAAAGGCGTATATTTTATTTGTGTTGTGAAAGTAGGCTTGTCAATATGAATCAAGGCAGAGAAGAAACTGTAATAGAAACAATAAAACGTTTGATTGTAATATCAGAACAATAACCATCGAGTAATCCAAAGTTATTCTGAGAACCAACTTCGAAGGAGATATAGATATGTATAAAATTATATCAAAAATTTTTCCAAAGCTACTTGCACAGAATGGATTGTATATAGAACGTATCCAAAAATAAAAAGCTATAGTATCGAAAGGATTGGGTTTGTCAGCACAATGCTAAAAATTAAGAAGGAAAAATAAACAGTGTTAGAGAAAGAAGCTGGAACTGCGGCGCCAAAATCTTTATCAAGGTTGAACATGGAATTAGTCTCACTGGGACCCTAACTGGGTACCCGGAGAACATGGAACAGGGGGGCTAGCGACTGACCCAAGGTTTTATTGAATTCGGAAAAGGGGGGTTAGCGGCTGACCGGGTACGTGATTTGTAAAAAAAAATGTGAAAAAATCCAGTAATTTACTCAAAACTAATTTTCAAAGTAGTTATGTATTTATTTTGAAGTCCTCTATACCTTGAGCGATTACCCATATCAATTTGACACGACTCCTTGCCTAAACATTTTATAGAAGAACTTTTCTCCTAGATTTTTGTTTTGGATAATCTCTTGCTAGTTCCCGTTAGCTTTCAGGAAAAGAATGTAGGAGTTATAGGCAACTAATATATCAATCAAATTGAAAAAACCGCCATAAACATCTAATCCGGTCAAAATACTACTAAAAATAGTAGTGAAGTTACAAAAATTCCCATAGAGCCGAAAATTGGTATGAATATTCGGAACACATAAATGAATGTTGAAAAGTCCCCATCGATCCCGTACCTGAAATTTTGTTTATTCAAGGTCAAGGCCTATTCCACGGTCCATCGTGAACCTGTTTGATTTAAAAGTATTGGATAATAGAAAATAATAGTATTGGAAATGATGAAAGCTGTATAAATAAATAAAATTATTTTTTTGTGTCCTGAGGATGACCTTAGTCGAAACGTGGACAAATATATATTTTTCATCTCCATGGCTGTTTTATTGACCTGAGTCCAACTTCTAAAAAGTAATCAAATAAAAAGCATGTCAGGTCAAAAGGAAGACGGTGAAACTGAATTTTTGGAATATCTGAAAAATCGGAAATCTGTGATGTGACAATACATGTGCAGTGTGTGGGTATACTATCAAGTTCAAGTGTGGCTTGGTTATCAACTAGATCCAAAAGACTGTGGTTGGAAGTTGATCGACAGACGACAATACATTGGAACCAGTCCAAACTTTATTCTCATTTGCGCCGGAAAAACTGCTCAACACAATTTTTTGCAAATTGTAAAAGGGGATGTAGTGCTAAATGCAACTGCAAAAAAGTTGGATTATTTCGTTCTCTTGCATGCACTAGTTGTCATGGCCAGTCGTGCTCCGATGTTGAATCATCAACAGAAGAGGATTCGTATGATATCAACGAGGAGACATGTGATGCATCGCTATTGAGGTAATTTACTTGCACCCGCAAGAAGAACAAGAACAAGATGAAGAGGAAGCAGAAGTATTAGACAATTATGAATCTAACGAATAATTTTCCCCAATTTTTTAAAATGTAGGTATACCGCTTTCATCACTCCCAAGACTATTATTTTTTATTGTTCAATATTTATAAGTTGAACAGGATCATAATAGAACGCGGAATAGCGCTTTAGTACACTACTTCATAGGTGTCATGGAAACGTGTGCATATTATAAAGATTACATCTTTTTCAACTTTTAGAATCGTTATATTTCATAATCGAGGACTTTTAGGAAAAAAAGTATTGAGACATTTTTTATAGATAAATATGATCTACAATTTTTATCCGACCCAATTTTATGAAATAATAAAACTTACCGTTTTGCTGAAAAACGCGAAAAACCTATTATTCAAACCATTGACCTTGAATTAAAAAAAATCCAGGTACCGGATCGATGGGGACTTTTTAGAATTTATTTATAATGGTGTTCCGAACATTCATACCAATTTTCAGCTCTATGGGAATTTTTGTACCCTTGCATGTTTAAATTGACCGGAGTAATCTGGCGAAGGTCAAAGATTTTAGTCCCCAGTACATCGACCCTGAAATTTTGTAACTCATGTACACGCCCAACTTCCTGAGCGGCCTCATAACGCCAAGTCGGACAATATTTTTCATGTCTCCACCCTGGGCGATGGGACATTGCTGCGCTAGCTCTTCGTGAAGTTGTCGTTCTGACGTCCCTAACGAAGTTGATACATGTACGTGTAGTTTCAATGCCAATCGACTGTTTTTTACATCACCTACAATAACGATATCACATTTGTCGGACAAAAACCATGTGGCTTTGGGGAAGGTCCGACACCCCCAACATGTCGCTATGGCGTCCCTAAGGAAGTTGATACATGTACGTGTAGTTTAATGCCAATCGACTGTTTTTTGTATTACATTAACGATATCATATATGTCGGACAAAAATCACGTGGCTTCGGGGGGGTCCGACGCTCTCAACATGTCGCTGAGGCGTCCCTAAGGAAGTTGATATATGTACGTATGTTTTTAATACCAATCGACAGTTTTTTACATTACATTAACGATATCACATTTGTCGGAAAAGAAAATTGAGACAATCAATGAAAAAATTAAAATTAGTTTGCCTTAATGCAACGTGCATATTAGTCAGTTTATTATTTACCTACTTTGTCAAATACCTGTGGGGCCCTGTGTCATATTCCCTGATCTGTTTTCTTGATAGTTCTCCGAGTATTTACGAACATTATTTAGTGAACGGTCATTCAAAACCACGCGTGTGGGAAAGAATGGATATTCAGTCGTGTTTTTTGTACAATCTCAGGAGTGACGATCCTGAATTTCGGCAGAAGTTGATCAAAAGGACTTTTGTTGTCCGACTGACTTTAATACTCATTTTATTTGTCCGACATTTACTACACATGCTTTAAAATTACATTGTTATTCATAATTATTTTTGTCGGACAGACATGTATCAACTTCCTTAGGGACGCCACAGCGACATGTTGGGGGCGTTGGACCCCCCCAAAGCCACGTGATTTTTGTCCGACCTAAGTGATATCAATAATTTAACATAGAAAACAGTCGATTGGCATCCAAACCTCACGTACATGTATCAACTTCCTCAGGGACGCCACAGCGACATGTTGAAGGCGTCGGACCTTCCCCAAAGCCACATGGTTTTTGTCCGACAAATGTGATATCGTTAATGTAATATAAAAAACAGTCGATTGGCATTGAAACTACACGTACATGAATCAACTTCCTTAGGGACGTCAGAACGACAACTTCACGAAGAGCTAGCGCGGCAATGTCCCATCACCCAGGGTGGAGATATGAAAAATATTGTCCGACTTGGAGTTATGAAGCCGCTCAGGAAGTTTGGCGTGTACATGAGTTACAAAATTTTAGGGTCGATGTACTGGGGACTATTTCACCAATCGCAAAAAATAAAAGTACTGAACGGTTTTTGAAGAGAAAGTGAAAATGAGTAGGTAAGTGACGCTAAAAAAAGTAAACTGGGGTCATTGCCTAGCCCCCCTGGTCCAGGTGCGACTGTTAAGGAGGGTCTAAACGCCATTGTAGAAGTGAGTTGGTGTGAATTTGTAACATTAAAAAAAATATATTATTTTAATACCTTTAGGTATATTTCACGCATAGCCACAGAGTTTCGGGGGCAGAAGGTATCTAAGACTAAGCTCGTCTACGAAAGATCAATTATTTAAGTACTTCAGTGAAGGATTGACCCAGTGAAGCCAAAAATTTCCATAATTCTACACTAATGGCTACCACAAGTGATAAAATATGTGAAACTCTCGCAAACGCCCAAGTAAATCCTATGGGTCGCTCAATTTATCATTTGTATGGACAACCGCGGTACGAATTTTTGTTCAAATTTGTTTTCCAGTTGCAACTTTCATGCGAATTCAACTATTATTCGCAGGAAAAAAAAATGTGGAAAAAAAAACAAACAAAAGCCTTTTTGAAAAGCTGTTGGAGAAGAAAGCACATTTTGTAGGTGATGGAATCAAGATGTTTGTAAGCAAAGAGCAGTTTTGCTGTGTTGTGATAACGCCCTTAATGATCAGAGCTCACAGTATGCATTTTTCCAGTGAAATCGTTTTCGATGACAGCAGTGGATCATGTGATCAAATGGGTAATTCAATAACATTTGTCTAAAGTCGGCGGTGTACCTCTTGGCTGTATGATCCACAGTAATCAAGCACAGAAAGTATATGAATATTGTTTTTAAAAATTTGCTTGTAAAGGAGCACCTTCCTTTTTTATGACAGATGATTCAGCTGCAGAGATAAATGCGCTCCATACTATATTTCCTGGTTCATCCACTTTACTTTACACTTTTCATGTAATATATGGCGCTGGCTATGGGACCAGAAACATGAAATTGAAAAAGCAGATCGACGGTCCCATATGCAACAATTTCAGAATGTTCTATGTGCAAAAAATATAAATTATTGTAATCTATGCAAAGAGAAATTATGCAAAAGCCAAGAATCAGCAAAAAATAATTTATTTTTAAACTATTTTGGGGAAATGTGGATAAGAAAATCAAAATGGTGCCACTGCTTTCGTACTGCCATGACAACTATGGGTCACAATACCAATACCATAGTGGAAGTCTCTTTACGAATATTCAAAGATATAGTTCTCAAGAGATGCAAAGTTTTTAATTCTGTATCTTTAGTGGATTTTATTAGGTACTTATTCTATGGAACAATTTTACCAACAAAAACTTATTTCATCTGCAAATTTTAGAAGAATTACACTTCAAATTTATTTCAAGAGCTTGCCAATAAATGTACCAAATCAACTGCTTCTAAAGTAATCGATTTCAAATATACTTTTAATTCAGTTCTTTTTTTTATAGGCAAAAAATGGTACTGGAAAAACAATAATGAGTTCACCAAACCAATGGAAGCAAATGATATAGTTGAGCCTACATCAAGTGAAATGCTTGAAAAAATCTTAAATGATAATGAATTATCTGCAGAGTACCAGGTGCAACTGGCAAAATTTAAATTAAACCTAAACAACTTCTATAATTTTGCTGAAGCTAATCAGTCAAAATTTATGTTAAAACACATATGTAACCTCAACAAGAATATTGGAACTATCGGGAATATCGAGTCGCTTGCCAATATCTGCACAGACATGTGTAATTTCAAAAGAACAAGGAAGATGAAAGTCCAACCTACTTCTATTGCGGTCCGCGCAAATAGAAGTTTAGATGCGGACGCTAGGGCAAAACAGGTATATAGTCCTTCAAACTTGGAAATTTTGAGAAACAAAAAGAATATATTGATCTTGATCAACCAAATGCTATCGACCATGGAAGTAAACATTAAAATAAAGATTAGGTTAAACATATTTTTTTTTTTTATTATTACTGGTACCTATTATCAGAATGTACTTATGTATATTAACCCCTAACTGGTGAGCTGGGGCACCTGATTTTGTTGACATATTTTTAACGGGCATTAGCAGCATTTCCCGCCAACGTTATAATGCGAATGCGGGCGCTAACGTTATATGACGCATTTCCTTTTTTTGGTCCTGGTCTACTAAGGTCCTGACGGAGCTAGCGTTGTCTGCCGTCGATTTAGCGTATATTTGGTGTTAGGGTGCCGTATTGGAAACCCGAAAATATATATTTAGAATGGATAGTATAATTAACGTCCTCGGAACCACCCGAGACACAGGTTAATACATGCAGCATATCATGGTGTCTTTCTGAGCGCACACCCATATTTTTGGTGCCGTTGACGACATAGTGGCTATGACGGCAAATGCCGCGGGTGTCATTGAATGTGTTAAGAATCTTTACCGCGTTTTAACTAATGGTTGGAGGCCCGCTACCTCCTGTGTAGCTTTCGGTCCGTTGTCCGTCAGTACCCTAACGGTGTCAACAACCCGCGATATTTTACTTGGTGTGCGATATTACGATTTTTGTCCAAATTGGGGTTTGCGTAACCCCACCTCACTGTGAGTCGTTCGGGTTAGTTTGGGTTCTGGTAAAATCAATATGTACTAATTAAATAAATAAATTCAAAATCTGACAAAATAAAAAATATACTTAATAATTCTTGTAACAAGCACATCTTAATATAATAGTTAAGTTTTAATAAATTTAATAATTAAATTTTAGCATGTATTTTTTCGAGATTGTTAGTATTTGTATTATAATTTTTAATTTCTAATAATTTCCAGAAGTGGTTTTTAAACCAAAAACGAAAATCTCCTCACCCATATGTATGTGTGAGTTGTACTGACATACAATGAATATGATCTAGATTCATTTAAATTATGTCAGTTTAAAAAACACATTTCTAGAATTATGTAAGTAGAATAGAGATATTTTATGTGATAATTTATTACCTACTATAGGAATTTTATGCTTTATTTAGGATGACGTCAAATTTAGTAAATTTCTGCTGCCAACCTAAAAAAACTAAAAATACTTTTTATCGCATTTAAAGTAAGGGAATTTCAGATGTTTCTGGTTGGCAACGGCGCGCGATGTTGCATGACTTGTATAAACATTTTCATTTCGTTATTTTTAGCTGTCGTCAGAATTATTGACACATGTCATTTTGGTAAATTATAGGAAAAAAAATAGGCATTGACAACATTGTCTATCTTTGTTCGATGACGTCATCCTAAATATAACATAAAAAACCTATATCACATTGTTATACATATTTTATTATTCTTGTAAAAACTGTTAAATTGGAGTTTATGTAAATAAATAAATTGAAAGTTAATTGTATCATATTATCATTCAAATACGTAGGATAAAGGGGATTTTTGTACATCTAATATATAAAATTCACATGTCACAGTTTTAGTGACCTTCGTCCTCCGAAACGGCTTCACCGATTTTTATGAAATTTTATATGTATATTCGGTAGGTCTGAGAATAGATTTTAAGCTATTTTTTATACCCCTTAGTGATAAGGCTGGTCCCCCCTTAAAATTTTTAATTTTTTTTTGCCTCTCACCACTAGATAACCCAACTTATTTTTGTTTGCGCATTCAATGTCATTCAACCGACGTAACAGTATTATCTTATAGCATTTTCGGCTTCACTGCTCCCAGAGCGGTCTCTATTTGGGCGGTGACGTCACAGATCTCTGCGGAAGTACTCCGAGAGCGATTATGATCCAAGCGCGGGCACCCTATTTGAAATCAATAGCCGAACGTAATTTGATTGTTTTGTTTTGATCAATCATTGATCTATCGAATTTGACGGAGCAAGGAATAGCGCTCCGTGTGAGAGTTGAGAGCGTTTATTGCTCAAGTCGAACATGTGAATCCGTTTCGGATCGCTTTTTGATCAATCGGGAGAAGTTTCGAGACAAAAGTCGAAAGCGCTATTATTAAATATATTATATATATCTTCTATTGTCAGATTGCGCGGTCCTTTTCTTTCATTACATACCATTCACAGTGGAGACAATTGCTGTCTTATTTTTGATTGGTTCTTTGAAGTCCTATATATTCATATGGAAAACGCCGCCATTTTGTGCCCTACCTCTTGCTCCTTTTAAATATGAATATATAAGATTTGAATGGACATCCATCATAAAAAATTGAAAACAACGTATTTGATGACTATTATGAGGTACATCAAATACGTTGTTTTTCTTTTATTTATAATAGATGTCTTTTTAAATCCTATATATTCATATTTAAAAGTAGCAACATGAAGGGCACAAAATGACGGCGAGAGCTCTATTGTCGTCACTAGATAAGGCTTATTTAGTCACTGTTGTAATACCATTTGCACTCTAATACCATTCCGTATATGACGCCATCTATGATACATGATAGAGACCTTCATTTAGTTTTCGATCTCGAAAAGGGTGGGTACAAATTTGTGAATATTGTGATAGGTTTTGTTTATGTTATTTTATTAGGCAATCCAAATCACGTGACTCAATATGGCAGTGCAGGCCGACATAATTTTGTTTACATTTGATCCTGTGTTAATTGTGTGAATTAATATGAATTTTTGAATCAGTGGTTATTGACGATTCAGATGATTTTTTTGTTTTCTTTACATTCTTTGAACATTCCTGTGCCTGAGTTTATTTTTTTGGTAGTACAGTTTACAAGAATAATGCCCACAAGGTACCTAAAAAGGGATAATGTAAAATTTTAATTTTAGATGAATTGAGATCCAGAGAGTAAACATTAATTTTCTTCAACTAAGGCCAAATTCACCATCGGAAAAAACTGAATTTAATTTAGCTACTAAATACACAACATTTATTTAAAATATTTAATAATTTAGAGGCGGTACGAAGTTCGCCGGGTCAGCTAGTTATTATAAATAAATTGATACCTAGCTATACATATATTGCATTTGTAATGTATACCTACATACATATATTGTATAAACCTGAAACCTTTATCAATTTTAATAAACTTTTGAACAAAATTAAATGGTATGTTGTTATTTTTTTGTTTATATAGTTACATGTTTCTTTTGAAAGATTCAGATTGGAAATTCTAATGTGAAGTACCCAATTAGTAATTAGTCCACCGACCACGGTTAAACTTTCAGGGTACATTTTGTGTTCGGTACCAAATTAGGAGACGCACCATTGAAAATGGAAATAGATAATTGAATCCCAGCTTTATATTTTTAAATAAATAAAATAAAATTACACTTTGTTTACATTTCTAAAATGAGGTTAAATTCATAGAGATGAGATGATCGATGGGTTACCGAATCCTTATCGACATGTTACTTTGAAAACACAACGCGTAAAGAAATTTGGTGAAATCAACAACTGCATTGCAACACTAGAAGAAAGCAGCCAATAGAAAGTCTAGGCGCGTGACGTCGCCGTCCAAAAAAAATCGGAAAAAAATATTTCTGCAAGTAAAAAAAAATCGTGGGAAAGACCCATTCCAAGAATGGAGAGTGGACGTAGACAACAAAAATTTTACTGATCACAGGACTATTTTCTTCGACTTACAGAAGGAAAAAAGGATGTCAGTAACTGAACACAAGAGGAAGGGAGGCTGGAAGCTAACGACCAGTGGACTCGAAAGCTTAAAAAGTGAAATCAACAATATTTTCAATGACACCAACCTGGAAGGTGAAGGCGGATCAATAAAAATTATGAAATATATTGCACGACTCCTCGGCAAAGTACTCCCCAGAAGAGCTAATCCCGGAATTCAACACAAAGCCGTGTATTGGTGGACACTCGAGATCACAGACGAAAGGAGCGAATGCATAGAAGCCAGAAAAAACTCTCAGAGAACAAGGAAGCGACAAGCTACGGAGCAAGTAAAACTTGCTGCAGAACACGAATATAAAAAACTGAAAAAGGCACTTAACGGCGCAATTAGGAAACAGAAGGATATATAATGGACAAATCTATGCAAAAAACTGAACAATGATACCTGGGGTTTATCGTACCTACAAACTCAAATTAAGAAATTTATCAATCTATATTCCCATTGGTCCCAAGTTCAGGAATCTTTAGAAAAATTATTAATCCGTTCGCAAAACAAATACATGCCAACAACTCCAAAAACCCACACCCATGTCCTTACCTATTGTCTGGCTAGCGAAACGGCGAACTCCAAAAGAATTTGCTGCTTTGCCAAACTTGACGGAAACAATAATAAACAAGTTGGTGACATATTTTTTTTTGCTATATGGGCAGGTATAATATTTTGAAATAGAAAAAAATCCGGCAACATTGCGAAACGATGGATGTGGAGAGGCGTGATTATTCAGAGGCATGATTCTATTGGTTAGAGTCTGAACGACACCACGCAGCGGCGTGGTTATCAGCGAAACTAGAGTTTTTTTTTCTAATAATTTTATTGGTTAATTTCCTTAGTGTTTTCGGTGCCACTGAACTCAAAGACATGGCTGTCATCAGGCGGTGTCAGTTGAGGTGTCAGTGGATATTTTTAGGTCACGCCCCACTTTTCTTCCCCCTTTCGTCTCTACCAAGTTACCACTTGCCAGACTATACAACACATCACAGTTATTTTGAACCTGATTCAAATGCTGACCTCTCTAGATATACGATTGAGGAAACAAACATCGATTATGAGTTGGATTATTCCGGAGAGAATTTTGAAAATTATGATTATTTAAAACAATAAAAATTCTGAGGAATTTCTCATGAAGGTTGAGTATCTTCGAAACCTACTAAGTCCTCGTTGGCGGACCCTGTACATTTCTTATTAAAAATAATAATATCACTCCACATTCTACCACAATCGAGAGTATATAAGATATTCTATTAACAGTATCACCTTATTGACGGAACGAAAATATTTTATGATCAAAAACAATATTGGTAGCAAGAACAGATTTTTCTGTGAAAAGAAATGTGCAAAAACTCGTCCATATCTCAAAAAGAAGAACTAGATTCAGGAAAATGGGGAACTGCCTCATTGCTATAATACGAAAGGATGAAGGTGAAGTTGTTAACCAAAATTTCCATGGGAAAACTTTTAACACCGACCAACCGCGCGTTTTAATGGAAACTAATAATTTTCGAAACTTTAATGTTTTATCATAATTAGTAGTTAGGTCGGAAGAAAGGAACTTTATTATTTGGCTGTTTTAATACGAACCGCTCCGAGTATAAATGGTCGCGGCGGCTCCGTGTCTCTCCCTATGGTGGCATAAAAGAAAGAAAAAGTGAAAACTTACCACATCTATTATCTGCATCAGCGTTATTCCGAAACTTAACTGGAGCGGATCTGACTCGTTAGCGACTGGGCGTTCTAGCACATTGTAAGTATCAAGTAGTTTATGCAGAAGCTTTTTTTCGTAATAGCCGGCCCAAGATTCTGAAACAAAATAAATAGATGAAGAAAAAAATAGGTCCAAATTTTCTTCATTAGGAAAACATTGTATCGCATGATCCTAATGGCTGTTAATAACTATTAATTTGTATGTTGAGTGGGTAAAGTGCTATTTTGTCGCTCAGAGATAAAATTTTGAAATTCGACCGAAGCGAAGTGATAGTTTGCCCTCGAATTACATACCTACATATTTTTTTCACAATAACGTCTATAACACGTAAAATTGCAGCAGTTAATTTCACGTAAACCATAGTTGGGATAAATCTTCAAAACTGCTCTTTGTTCAAGGATATTGGTGTGACTTTTTTTTATTCACACTAATGACATAGTCCAGGTTCTCACAAAAATTTGGAATTTGCGAAACTCAAAGGATGTTATTAACATTAATACAATAACTCTGTTATTTAATTCTAAATTGGAGTTATTTGGTACTCAGGTCTTGATGCTTGATGTTCATTCTGCTAGCATTGGAATGGTTCAAAGACGTTCTATTAAATATACCCTTGGTTCAAATCGGATGTTACATATATATTAACCTAGAGGTTTCTCGAGTGATGACCAGTTAAGTCGGTACAACATGGATGCTCTTTCAAAGCAGAGTATGCTCTCTCCCAGAGCCCTCGTCAAGTATTTAATTCTAAATTGGAGTTATTTGGTACCCAGGTCTTGATGTTCATTATGATAGCATTGAAAAGATTCAAAGGCGTTCTGTTAAATATACACTTGGTTCAAATCTGATGTAACATAGGTTTTTCGAATATGACCTGTAAAGTCGGTACAACATAGTTGCTGTTTCAAAACGGAGAGAGTATTCTGCTGTTCTATTTCTTTTCAAAATAATCAACAATAAGATTGAGTATTCAGAGTTCTAGTCAGGTATTGAATTTCGTGTGCCATCTCTGCACTCGAATGAGCCGCTCCTTGTTTTACTGACCTGTTCCTAGAACAAATTTGTATTCACCACTCTATGTTACTAGTACATATGTGCCTTATTGGGAAATGGACTAAGAAATAAAAGAACTTGTTAATTATCGATATTCAATATATTTATTATATCGAACACAGCGTGGAAAGCAGAGCGTGTGAACTCATAGAAATAACTATACGAACTGACTCAACATCAAGACTAACCCTTTCTTAAGTAAACGATTCCTCATCTGTTTACCTTACATATAAAAACTATTATAAACACATTCAGTCATCCATAGCTGCGATATAAATTAGCAAAGTATAGGCTAATAATCAAAGTTTAATTTATTAATTTTTGTTTCACTGATATGAATATCAGTTTATCCAACACGCCACCTCAAAAATTTGATCAATTATATTAAAAGTGTAATACAACTTAAACCTAGTATAACATAAATAGGCCCGCTTTCCTTATGTGTGTCTTTTCTGGGGAAAATTACAATAACGGTCCAGCATTTGCTGCTCGGGATTAGGGAAAACCCAGAAAAACCTAATCAAACCATTTAACTTATTTACTAAGCCTAATTCCATTCTAATATTACAAATTTCACTTGCATCAATGGTTTGGTAAACATGTTTGCTAGTGGTTTATCTGTGGAAAAATTAATATTTTATATTAATTACGATCAATTAAATATGATTTGATCTTTTGTGATTTGTTGGATTATTTGTAATACTTATTGAGGTCCATTGTTGTCCTCCTAGGTCATAATTGACTCTGATATTAATTTTTGTGCATATTTTCTGCTAATGATTTTAACCAAAGAGCTTCTGTGACAGCTTTAAAAAGAAAACCATATATTCGGCTTCAGTAGATGATGTCGCTACTGACAACTGCCTTTTTGTATTCCAACATATCACACAAATTTCAAACAGTTTAAATAAATATCCTGTTGTGCTTTTTATATTGTTTATATCATGCATCTGCACCTTCTTAGTCAGGATTAATAGAATCACTCAAGAAATTAATATATTCACAACTAAAATATTGTGTCAACTTCACATTGATTTTACCCTTAAGATATCTGAGGACCCTTTTCAAATATTGCCAAAACTCTTTATTATTCTTATTTTAATACCTGCTCAAAATATTAACAGTGGTACTTAAATCAGGCTTGATATACATAACATAATATACATTCATTAAACAGACGATTAGATTCCGGCAAGGGGTTATCATGTTTTTCTTCTGAATTTAAACCAATCAAATTCAGTTTATTAGGAAGTGGAGTGCTGACACAGCTGATGGCACAACAGTCATTCATATTAAATTTATGTAAAATAATTTTCATGTTCATATGAACTGTACCTATATGAAAATTGATCAAGAGTAATTTTATTTTGATTACCTTTTAATTATATTACCCAAAAATAGTTTACTGTCTTTAAAATAAAACATAGAAGAGTTATTTGCCAAATACCTTTTGAAAGTATTCAATGTATTATTATCTGCAGTTGCAAATACCATCTACAGAACTACATAAATAATTTTACATATTGCACCTTTGTCTAAGATATAAATACAGTGGTTAACTGATGAATTTTCAAACCCATTTTCTTTATGAACTTTTACTATTATTTCAAACCAACATCTAGTGGTTTGTTTTAGTCCATAGATACAAAGCCTTGCAAACTTGGTTAGGTTTACTTGTCACACCTTGAGCCAGCCACCCTTCAGCCTTCAGGAACCTTCATAAAAATGACTTCCTTCAATGTCCCATCCGGGGAAGCTGTTTTTACATCTATATGATGTATTAAAAGGGTAAACTGATTAAAAAGGTTATTATAAACCTACGATTCTCGCCACCTGTGCAAAGGTTTCATTATAATCTACCAAGTAATGTTGACTAAAACCACGAGCAGCTTAGTAAGCTTTGTATCTAAATGGTTTTCCAATTTCATCATTTTCAATGGAAAATATCCATTTACAATCCACTATATTTTTATATTCGGGTCTTGATACTAACGACCACGTTTTATTTACCAATAATGAGTGCATCAATATCATTTGGCAAATCTGTTTTAATCACAGATTTACTATACTCATTATTTAGTTTAATGAGTTGATTAGGGTCAACATTTACCTACTTACCTGGATTGTTATTCATCTGATTTAGCTATATCAGATTTATTAACCAAACCACCGATCTTGACAAACTGCCACTTTGAAGGGAAAGGTTTTATTAGACTATCCAAGATGCTGTCGAACTCAAATTAAAATGTCCGCCAAGAGGCACACAAGCCCTTTGTTTGCTTGTCAAAGTCATGTGTTTTGGATAGGCTAATTACCAAAGTGTTACATTAATTTTTGACACTTTTTCAGTTTAGTTCAGTTCAGTTTATTAATAACTACTGATCTTGACAAACAATCAGAGGAAACAGCTTTATCATCAAAGTGTTTCACATTCACTTTTTCATAATCACTATCAACTATCTCCAAAATTTTGTCAATAGTGCAAAACAAATTTATTGGATGCAATTCACTGGAGGATTTTAATTTAACTACTTTGGGAATCGTGATTATAGTAGAAACTGAATGAATATCATATGGCAGATCTGTTTTAACCACAGATTACTATAATCATTCATTATATAGTTTGATAAGTTTGTGGGTTAACAGTTAGCTACTTTCTTGGATTGGTTGGTCATCTGTATCACAGCTCATGATGAGCTGTGATACAGCGAAACGCGTCCACGGATGGTCTTGCAGAGATAAAACACTTCTCAATCGGTCCTTAATTGGGCCGTTACCTAATTAATATCAATGTTTTTCGGTACCAACCGACTTTACTTCTGGTTGGCAATTAGAATAGCTATTCTCGCAATTGTGGCGAATGCCTTTGCGAGTCGATTTGCTCTAATTTAATACTGGTTTATACAGTTGTTAGTAGCAATTTTTAGTGTGCCGATCAGAAAATAGATGGAGACCCTGTCTTCATTTTACTTGTATCAAACCCAGTTCCGGGATGGAACCAAAAATGGGTTGTGTTTTCTCTCTGCGGCACCTAAACCGTGCTGATGAGCTGTGATACAGCGAAACGCGTCCACGGATGGTCTTGCAGAGATAAAACACTTCTCAATCGGTCCTTGATTGGGCCGTTACCTAATTAATATTATTAATTTTTGTTTCACTGATATGAATATCAGTTTATCCAACATGCCTTCCTTCTAGAAATCCAATGCCGCTTTTTAGGAAGTCATTTTATAGGTTTGATAATAAGTATGCACAAGACGTCATATTTGGATGAATGCCCCTAGACAACAAAGAAACCTTAGATACATAATGCAGGGGCGGCTTCTCAATAAGTGAGCTCGTGCGCGGGCACTGCCTCCAAAAACCAAGCAAGAAAATAAAATTAAAGTTTTGGAAAGAAAAGAAACTTCAATTAAGAAATACCTACCCAATTTTCTAAATTAGGATAAATATCTACTCATTTTTCTATTTTTAAATTCGCACGAACGGAACGAAAGCGCGCCCTGCGCCTGTCTTGTATATTTTTTTCTCCCGCTTGGTTGTGCTGGTGGTCCGGGTGGTCGGTGTGGAATCGTTCGGCGCACTGGGTAAATGTGTTTTCTCGCTGTGCGATTGATCGGGAATATACGGTAAGTCGCCCGATGAAAGGGATGCATACACACTTCCAATGTTGTTTCCACTCAATCGAGAATATTTCGATGTTTTTTCACCATTTTGGCGGTTTGACAACTCTGTTGTTCGAGGTTTTTTTTTTAATTATAAATTTCAGTATCAATTATGTATTATGGCTAGAATACAAACATTCAAGCCTCATTTAAATACATATATTTTTGTTTTCGATAATTTTTCCTAAAGTAAAAAGAAAAAAAATCAACATACAAAATAAATGTAAAACAGGACGTGGCACCTCCAAAAAAATTTCCAAGAGCGCACAACCACACTAGGTTGCCACTGGCCGCCACTGACATAATGTGACTTAATTTTGGAAATACCTATGCATTTTAGTTTTTATCTATATCTTCGCAGCAAGTACCTATCAACGCGCCACTAAGAATTACATTCTTTTTAATTTTAGTTACATTTGAATATACAAATATACAACGTCAATAAAATCTCGGTGCTAGAAAATTTTGTGAACATATTTAAAAGTTTTTATTTCAGTGTTTAATCCTGCCCACTGATCCATCTATAATCTGTGATCTATTGAACGTTTACTGTTGTTTCACGTGTAGCTGTATTGAAACGACATAAATAACAGCGAATCCAAAAAGCTATGTTTGTTTTATGAGAGTGTTTTTTCCAGGTGATAAATTCAGCTTAGCTGTTTGCCAAAAAAAAAATACGATCTGAATATGTAGAATTTTGTTTACGTAGGTAGGCTTCAAAACGCGTTATTCATTTTATATTTTGCCCTGACCTCTCGTGCTTTGGTTTGCCGTAATAAAAGTTGAAGCTGTAGTGCGCCATTGTTACATTGCTTTTACATTACGTCGCCTTTTTATCACAACTGCAGCTAATATGCTTCGTGTTGTTATTTTGATTTTTCGTTCAAGTGTACCAGAACTTTGAAGGTTTCTGTACCTTTGTGAGAAAAAAGCCCTTAGAAAATCAAGTCCATGCAAAACAAAATGTAAACAAGAAAGTTCCCCTTTTGAAGGTGTGGACTACAATATTTATTTTTGCTGTTTGCAATGACGCAATTTGAATAAAACTTATTCAACATGAAAAGCGTTTGGAATTACAGTCCGTTCATAAAGTCTATAGACTTTTTCGAGTGCCGATCTGAGATTTTGGACGCTAATTGGACAAAATTAGGAGGTCGACTTGGGCGACCAACGCTCAATTTAAATTATAAACCCAAGGCCCTAGTGAGGCCCCAAAATCTCGCTAATCAGCGTCCAAAATCTCAGATCACGCACTCGAAAAAGGTTATAGACTTTATGAACGGACTATAACTAATTATTTGGACAGATGTCTAATACTCAGTACAAAAAGCAGTTAGAAATGTGGATGAAGAATGCAGTGATACACCTCAGGATTTTTCCCATGAGGCAAACCAACGCTCTTTCGTGAGAAGTTACAAGTGTTGCCCGATTATAAAAGAACTAACTACCCTAAAACCTCAGAAACAACTGTGATGTGATTTTCCTTTGTACCTAACTGTTAATCGGAGAAACTGCTCCATCTCTAGATAAAACTAAGAAAAGAAAACTTCCGCTATCTAATTTTTAATTGGGTTTGTATCTCCAATCAAACCGGAAACCATTAAAAGACCGTGCCAACAAACAATAAAATGAGCGAGGTTATGGGAGTAAAAAATGGTATAGTATAATTGGTCCACAAGAGATGAAGTGAAACCACAACTGTTCAAATCATCAACGACACTACCGACGTATAGATGTGTGAAGAAATTAGTTTAGTCCACCCAAAAGGAAAGTGAATCAATCCGAATAAATCGAAAGTTCATTAATAGAGTTTACCACAAAAAAAAAAAAAAAATATATATTAAAGTTTTGCAGTAATTGATTGAACTCAAAGAGCCTGTAAGTAAAGTACCTATGCTCAATGTGTGAAAAACTTAAAATCATAATTGAAGTACCACTATTATAACGAGAGAAGAGAAAGAGAGTATTTTAGATTTTTTTTTAAGCGCACAAGTCAAGGTATTAAAATAAAAGAAGAAAATATAATTGTTTGGTGAGATATTAAGTGAGGGTGTAATAACTATTTTCGAAGTATCTCGGAAAGAAAAATAATAAGAGTCAGAATAAATCAATCTGAGTATTGCAATATTCATGTTTTTTTTTTCCAATGGTCTCAGGACTACATAATTCACAATCTCGATCTTTGACAATATTTTAACTAGTACTATCAAACCTGCTACCCGAAATTAAACTCGATCGTTACAAAATCTCCCAGACCGTAACTTGGACAGAAACTTGTCGGATGAAAGGTGAAAATTGTCTGTAGGTACCAACAATCTCAAGTGATCTTGACCTGGTTGTCTCCGAGTTGCATGTAGTTGAACAATCCCAAAAATTGTTCATCCTCTATGAAATATACCACCAAACACAAAATTCATCAAATTACTATCGCGTCACTGTTCATTGTGAGTAATGTCTTTTCAAATCCAAAGCGAACTAACGGACAACCCAAGTACGCGATGTTCAGGCGCTGCTCACGTGATCGACCAGCAAGAATGCTCGCTTGGAATGCGGCACGAGGCACAAAACCAGAGTCGACCAATAAGAACCGTGCTGACCACCTACAAACGACTGTTCACGCCTTTAACGGATTCTGTTTTAGTTCGCCTTGGATTTGAACAGATTTTAAGTCTTTACAAACTGTAACATGCTGAATGTTACTGTTTTTTTTCTCATATAATATTTTTCAAATTAAATTATCGCCTTGAATGCTGACAGTCTGGTGACTGCCATTATTGAAAGAACTTATTGAAAAAAGATGTATAAAATAATAATTGCAATTATTAACCTAGAGGGCACGCTTTTCGTTTAAATTTGAAGTACCAGTTTGGTACCACCAGTACCAACACTTTCCGTTGTTTTTTTTTTTTTCTTGAAGGGAAGCTCTGCTAGTTCAGCTTGTCATTTTCTTCGTCCCTTTTAAATTTTGCCGTTCGCCCTGAAGGGTCGACTCTGGCCTGGAGGACCAGCCATCTTTCTAAATTGTGATTACCGTTGTCGTAGAGAAAAGTAAGGTTCGTTTCACCAGGGTTCATACTTGACCTTGAAACTTGAAAAAAAAGGGTTGTCGTAGATTAATTCATATGACACATTCAATTTTTTTGACAAATTAAAATGAATGACGTCTGGTTAAGAACCGACGAACGTTTTTGACGTCATTGATTTGTTTCAGTCAATTTTTATTTGTTAAACAAGGAAGGCAAAGCTGGTGGCAAGTACAAACCCTGGCGAAACAAACTTTACCTTATCGGCCATCAGGCACTAGTTTGGCGAAATAAAGTTGCGCAAGGCAAAGTTCCGTTGATTACCGAAAAAAATTAAATCAAAAGTCTCGTGATTACCGTTTTATTCGAGTTTGAATTTCGAACCCTCTCGTGGTAAGTACTTTTTAATTTTTTTTTTTCAGTAATGGTTTTTCATGGAGTGCCTCTATTACTTATGGTTTTCCGGGAAGACGTTTTTTCGAGGAGCCCTTTTTTTTCCGAAGAGCCGTTTCTCTCAACGAATCCATTCCCAACAAGCCCACATTTTTAAAGAAAACCATTTTCGTGGAGTGTGGCATAGAGCTTTTGAAGGGATTCCTGAAGGAATCAAGTCCCTCACGTATTGAATCCTGTACCTCCACATTTGATGATACTTGAGAACTTCTAGCCTCTATCTACCTTGATTCAAGGTTAGAATCTGCAACTTCCATATGCAACTTCCCTCGTCAGGTGACGGAAAATATTGCTTTTTTTTTTCTTTATTATCTATTTTATGATCATGTAACATCATTGATTGAATTTTTACTGATATGACATTCAAATATTTAAAATTTTAATTTTGCATTCTTGACACCGAGGTGATGGTGGAATAATTAATTTTCTGGATTTCCGAACGAATTTATTATAGATTTATCTTTACCTAACTTTTAATACTGCCATGTTTTAGGAATGTAAATGTTATAATTTTTATAATCAAGAATCTGAACTAAAGTCAAGGTTGGACAACATGTTCTAAATTTAAAATTATTGAGTAGGTACCTGATCAATTATCAACTTCGGTCCTATACTTATATATTTGAGGGTTTCTATCATATCTCCGGATCATTTAACCCAACTTTTGATTTCATACAGGTGCAAGTTGACTTTATTGAATTTATTCTTATGCAGAAGCTGACCATATATATCAATACAAATTTAAATCATACGATTTTTTTAATTAGTTTTCTGGAAACTTAAATCTTTTATATTTTCATTTCATGATAATGATATGGCCAGCGACTGTTAATGAACTTTTATGGCAAATATATTGAGGTACATTGTAATATCACTTTTTTTTAATGAATCTGATTGAGAGTTAACCTCTATTTATTGATTTTATTTGTGTGTTTTAACAAAAATTGATTTTTTAATATGCATGCATAATAATCAATTATTATCGCACGCTGCAGCTTGCATAAAATGATATTTATCTATAAGCGTGCGGTAACTAACGTATATTACACGATTTTGCGTGCGGTAAGTAATATTATAACCGCACGCTCTACCTACATAGGTACGTATACCTTCAATTACCTACCAGAGATAAATTACCTACCTATCACATGTGACAGACGAATTTTTTTTACATAATTTTTTGAACTTCTTTCGGGTATTTTGTTACCGCACGGTTGTAGATAAAATACTGTATATATTACTTATGGTAATTAGGTTATTACCGCCCTTAGAGATTGCAAACCTCGCCTCACGTGCTCGGTTTACAAATTTCTCTCGCGTGCGGTAATAACCTAGTTACCACACTTATTAAATAATATACTATTATGATGGGCCTTTCAAAGTTTGCTATAGAATCGTTTGATCTAACTTTATCACCTAGATATTTACTTACCGATTAAATTAATAATTATCAAAATGAATGAACACATTTAAAGATTGTTTGAGATTATGATACATTCGTAATAAAAAATAACGTATTATATGCATGTATAGGAGGATTTAAAGCACTTGCGACTTACAAAACACTCCGCTGCGCGTCTTGTTGAAATATGCCGCGCGTGCTTTAAAGGCCCTCCTTACACTTATATCATAATATACTAGGTATTATATTTTAAAATTATTCAATACTTGGTTTTTGACCTCACTGTGAAAGTATATAGGTACTATTTTGATTTGAAAATCGCTAGAGTGTTTTATTGGTTTTACCTATGTCAAGATTTGGTTGAGTTATATGCCTTATTTATTTCATTTTCAGAATTATTTTCGGTTACCGTTTGCTGATCTTTTTTTTTAGGTGTGTTTCTGAATTTTTCACACTTTAATATTTTTTCTATAACTGTCAAAAAAAGATTATGTTTGCACACTTTAGACAATTTGCGAAATGATATTTTTTTTCCAGGTAGATTTTTTTTTAAAAGTTCTCATGACACCGTGCGCGAAATGATTCTCCAGTGTGCGAAATGCCTAGTTCGCGCATTGAGTCAGGTAACAAATACATGGACAGGAAACCAAAAATAATTAAAATTCTCCTGCCATTGATTGTAAATGCAATTTTAGCTTCGAATGATCGATATTCGAATGAAATTTGACATTTCGCGCACTAGATGCAAAAATAACTATTATCTAATCTTAATCACCACTGCCGAATGTCTTGATTTTCCGCCATAATAATGGGGTAATGTTTGAGCGAGATATCTACCTCTATACTTTCTGCTCACCACTGCCGAATGTCTTGATTTCTCGCCATAATAATGTGGTAATTTTTGAGCGAGATATCTATCTTTGAAATAAAGGAGTAATCCACGAAACGTACACTGCTTTTCATTATTCTCCCGAATATAGGAGTTTTTGTTATCTTTTTGATTGGAAAAGATAACTTCCAAAGGCGTATGCAAAAACTGACCAATGACCACTGAAGAACTTCATTTAGAGCTCGGTACTGCCTGGTTGAATTGGATTGGAACGATCACTTGATGAGCAATAGAACTTTCTACAGATAAGTATTTATATTCGCTTTTTTTCTTGAATATTGGAAATTTTGAAAACAATTGTATGTGCTGAAATTGGATTAGAACATTTTTCGATTTTTCTGCCATAATTTATTATGTGGGAACCTACCTATACATACAATATAAAACTCAATTGTATCTTTATATTTCTGATACTGAAACTGGCATCAAAATGTTCAGGCCACTAGGGCCATTTGCTTGTTGATTCAAAATTAAATTTTTCTCGCGGATTTACGCGAAA
This sequence comes from Ceutorhynchus assimilis, assembly GCA_917834065.1. Taxonomy (NCBI): domain Eukaryota; kingdom Metazoa; phylum Arthropoda; class Insecta; order Coleoptera; family Curculionidae; genus Ceutorhynchus; species Ceutorhynchus assimilis. The sequence continues at coordinate 9,620,350 of OU892278.1, read as the reverse complement.
CTACCTATACATACAATAAAAAAATCAATTGTATCCTTATATTTCTGATACTGAAACTGGCATCAAAATATTCAGGCCACTAGGGCCATCCGTTTGCTGATTAAAAATTAAATTTTTCTCGTGGATTTACGCTCTCCGCTGGAACTAGTATTGATGCAGCACCGCAGCACGAGCTGATGAATTCTCTCGAGATATTTTGCCAGCAAATCTGATACGGAGGTTAAATTTTCGAGAACCTTGTGCTTGACAGTTATAACCGGTGACCTGGCTCGTTCGTTTTTGTTTATCGGTTGGGTGGGTTGACACTGTTGTCACTGAGTTGGAAGATTTTCACAAACCCTGCTGCCAGTATGTTATTCTGGGGATTGGGAAATCAGAATGCAACAGATTAGTAATAGTTAATAGTTAACACTTTAATGAACTTTCCGAGCGGTTTTCGAGCTGTCACGCTTGCCCTCGCAATCTTTGATGTACGGTAGGTATCGTGCTTTGTGACTTCCTTGATAAAATAAACTGAGAAAATAATTTAGACAAAAATAGATATTTATTGGAAAAACATCTTAGGAGCTGAATTCCTTCCCCTACTAAATTGGGATTATTGGAAGGCTGTGTTCTTTTATTATGGAAACTGGCTTCCATCGAAATGGTGTGGGTTAGTATATACATATTTGATTTTGTTACCCCTGTACTCTTTCCTTATGTTTGCTACTTTAATGGGGCGATATTTTGTAAATAGTCATTTTGAAATATGCTCTTCGATAAAGCATCTTTGCATCAGATTTAAAGACATGATATTAATAGGTAGGTAATACGTATTTGAACCTCACACATAAAGGAATTATTTAATTAACTTCAAAGGAACATTGAATAAACGAAACAAACAAACAAACAAAGGAAAATTGATTCAAAACAGAGAAAGGAGATTTAGAATAATTTGATGATTCGACAGCAATTTTTATCATTTATTGGTATTAACCTTATCACATAAAATGCACTTCTCAATACAGAAAGCAAAGTTAAGAATTTATTTTTGAATGAAATTGAAAGAAAGAGACATTGATTTAGCCAAAACCTGATAGAAATCTATTACAAATTTTGAGAGGAAGCAAAAAAAAAACACAATTTTCTTTATGTTATTATGATGCCGTAATTGTTATGCATTCCGTCTAAAGAGGCACGGTGTGCTGAAACATGTCACGGCATCACATAAATAACGCCGTAGAATACTATGAACTTTTTTGTTTCCTGTAAAAAATAAAAGTAACTTGATAAAATAGAGATATTTAGACAAATCTTTGCTCAATAGAGAATTCTCATTTACTGGAATGGACTTTATTACATGGAATGCATACGCTTCTCAATACAGGATGAAAGCATTTGTTCTAGACTCTTGAAGAAACTAAATAAACTGAAGAAAAAAGTAGGCTATACATGATGGTAAGATGTTGAGGATTTATTATCAATTGAAATTAAAAGTGAATTGAAGGTGACTGAATTACCAATGAACGAAGATAAAGATCAAGCCTTCATTTCAAGTCAATTATTAAGCAAAAAATTGACATTGTTAATCGAAAACAGACATTTACCATGCGGGATTTTGGCATTGCCCTACCCGAAAAATGGTCATGCAAAACAAATGTATTTTTTTAAAACATCAATTTACATGGATTGCTAAGTGAGAGGTCATCAGAAATCCCTATGGTCATAAAATAGCTGATTATTTCAAAACCACTCTCAGGAGCTAGGGCACATTCGAAAATTATCTCCGGAGACAAAATGTTTACTCCTTCAAAATAAAGTTGGGGGTTATGTATGGCATCGACGAAAACGATAACTGCCATTCCGATTTAAGTAAAATTAAGCTTGGAAGCTTCTCAACTTATTAAGCAGAAGTTCTCTTTATCCGAGTATGATGTTCACTTTTCGTCCTAAAGGGTTGGTAGGTGCCAAACATTGCACCAACCTAGCTAGTTTTTAGGGATTGCACCTGTAACTCCTTTTGTTAATAGATTAACAAGAGGCCCATAATATTCTCAGTTTTCTCAGCGAATAATCGTTAGGGGTGGGTCAATAGTTAAATAAGTACCGAATGGCAAGGGCACCACTAAATTGAAAAAAAAAGTAATAATAATTAAATTACACAAAATATTGAAGTGTGAAATTTCAGAAACACGCCTAAAAAAAAGTAATCAGCAAACGGTAATTGATAATTCTGAAAAGGAAATAAATAAGGCACATAACTCAACTTAATCTTGACATAGGTAAAACCAATAAATTACTCGAGCAATTTTCAAATCAAAATACTATATGTTTTTACAGTGAGGTCAAAAATCTAGTATTGAATAATTTTAAAATATAAAATCAATTGTTGTTAAAACACTTCAAATAAAATCAATAATTAGAGGTTAACTCTCAATCAGATTCATCGAATTCAAAAAAAAAATAAAAATTACAATGCACCTCAATATACTTCGCATATAAGTTCATTAACAATATGAAAATATAAAAGATTTGAGTTTCCGGAAAACTAATTAAAAAAATTATATTGATAAATATGGTCAGCTTCTGCTTAAAGAATAAATTCAATAAAATCAACTGTATGGAATCAAGAGTTGGGTCAAATGGTCAGGAGATACAATAGAAATTCTCAAATATATAAGTATAGGACCTAGGGTTAAAAATTGATCAATCTTTGACGATGTAGGTACTACTCAATAATTTTAAATTTAGAACATGTTGTTCAGCCTTGACTTCAGTTCAGATAACTGATTATTATTGATAAAATATAAGTACTAGCAGCAGAAACCTTTTTTCTTTAATGCTAGTCAGAAGACTGTCGACATTAAAGGTAATTTCATAAAATTATATTTGAAAGAAAAAGGAACAAGTATCATTTGTCATGCTACACACCTTACGAGCATATTCGAATGAGATACAAATTATAATTATTTATTACAAAATGAGAATTAACCAAATAATTTACAGCAAAATGTTTATGCCCAATTCAAGTGGGTTATCGGGGTATATTCGAAAATATTATATCACTACTCTGTTTTTCAACTTCAAATGTTTAAAAAGACTTCTCTCCTTTATATTCACGAAAGTTAAAGTTTCATGTAATTCGTAAGTCAGTTGAAAATCGGTTCTTACTGAAGCGCTTTAAATTGAAAATAACTCATCTCCGGAAGTTTCTTAATGTCTTTAAAAGACGTTTTAAGCAGTTTTAGCCGGCTGTGCAAACTCACAAGAACGATTAGCCATCTTAATAGAAGCACTCTTACTGTTTAAATCTATTTACTTTCGCATTATAAATGATCACGAAGCTAGTATGGGCTAATGATAATTTAAAAAAAAATGTGATCGCAATATTTTTTTGCTGGCTAACTAAAATTGAATTTATCTAGGAATACAAAAAGTTGCCTAATTTTGTGCGGTACCTATCAGGGCACTTATAATGTGAAAATCTTTCCAATAATGAAAATCTAAAGCATTCTACTAATATAAACTATTGATTTTTTTATTCACATATAAAATACCCAGTTACATGTTGTAGAAATGGCATGATTGGATCCTAAAGAATTTCTCTGTGATGAACACGGATCAAATTGTTCCTGACGTTTCAAATATCGACGATGACTGGATAGACGTTGTGTTAAATGAAAATTGTTTTCGGGTTCAAGTTTCAAGCTCAACGGCATTCTGGCATTTCTACTTAAAGGAAAACTTTACTCTGCGATTCTGTTTTGTTCCTTTTTCGGGATTCAAGTCTAAACCAGATATCAAATATGTTACGATATTCAATTCGTAATAATAGACAAAGAAATTTTGTTAAAAAATTTGAACCTGTATTTCTTGCTAATCAAGATTTCCGGTCGAAATTTTTTTTTTCTTGGTTAGTATCCTGGGCGAAATTACACTAGACATTTTTTGTTATAGCAAATTCATATGGTTGGTACGTCGCTGGTACTTTCAACCCAACTCCAACTTCTATCAGGTTTAAAAATCGTAAATTTTGATTTGAAATTTTCTTTGCGAATCTCCCTCATTGTTGAATTAATTACAGGAAATTTTATTCGTACATGATTTTTTTTGAGAATTCAATCACTAGAGAGATTACTAGTGATGTATAAATAATCCCATTTGAAATATCAAAAATCGTAGTTTGCTTATCTACAGTTGTTTGGATGCTTAAATAACCCTCATCTTTCACAGGTATCTTTGATTTGTCCGCGATCATGATTCCGTGTAGCTCTGCGGAGACTGTATTTTCTAACCAATCATATCTTGATTTAATATGTTAACTGTCCCCTGAATTCACGTACCAATCCTTGCTGATATGTGTTCATTCATAAAAACGGCACTGAATGCATTACATATTCTGTGGTTATCTCTTTCATTTCATCTTCACTCCTTTTACTATCACTTGTTGAGCATATATTCGTGAAGTATCCCATTTGCTTACATATGAACTATCTGATGTTTTGTGATGAGCGCTGCTACCATCTCTGCCGTCATCCACTCGCATATATAGCATGTTGATTTGATCCGCCCTTATCACCAAACCTGATTGACCCAATTGCCATGATCATTGATGCAAACTCGCCCAGCAATCCTGCTGAAAGAAGAGATCCAATCTATGTTTCGCCAATGGAAATTCCTTTACGTCGTCATAAATTCACACAGCATTCGTCAATCAACGAATCAAATTTTCCAGGCGCAACATATCAACGTAAGGTACGCAACCCTTTATTTTTCGCATGAAGCTCGAGTCATTTTGAATTTTTTTAGGATACGCCCCCAATTCACAACGTCTTCGTGCCTTTGGCATTTTTCACGTGAACAAATAACGAAGTATCCAAAGTTCATTCCAACTTCGCTTCAGCGTTGGTATTCTTATCTGTTTCCGTACCCTCAATACACGTTGATAGCTTCTCCATGTCTGGAAAATTTCCCATTACAAACGTCCATTTTCCGTAATTTTCTGTCTTTCCACTTTTTTCATTGTGCTGAAATGACCGGGCTTGTTAAAATCGCAGTGGGAAAAATAGAACGTTGGGGTCTGGTTGGACTGAAGATAAGTACCATGTGTTGTCGCCTGTCATCGTCTTTTGACATATCTCTATATTGTCGGTTTTTACATCATGTAAACTAAACTAGTTATCTACTGCGGAATTACATAAATGGCGTTGAAAATAAAACACATTCTTGCCTAATATATTCTAAGAGTATTTTACCCTGAGACCACCAAATGGGTAGAGCGCACTCTAACCAGTCAAACCAATTATATTTTTGTGATCGCCGGAATATATGGAAGATTTCATTGTGACTGAAAGCTTCTCTCTTTTTAATTTAATTTTATTAGAGAAAAAATAACGCATTTGTTTCTTGACGCAAAAATGGCGCCCTGTTCAGTGATATGGATGGACAGAATAATAATAGAATCTATTCGAACAGTTTCAGTAAATTGTCTGCAGAAAAATTATTGTTCTAATGAAAAAGAACATTCGGAAAAGCTATGCATGCTCAATTTACGCTTTCTGTTACAAAACTTGTATAACAGTTACTATATGAAGTAGAAAATATTAAGCCATCAATGTCATGCATACAATTCTGAACCATGTAACGCGTGAAATTACTCGTCCCTTTTTCTTTCAAATTTAATTTTATATACCTAACCCTTTTAATGTTGACAGTCTGGTGACTAGCATTTAAAATACAGGGTTCCGCACGATTTTCATTTAAATTTCGACGTACCGGTTAATACCAACGTTTTCCGTTGAGAGGAAGCGCTGCCTGCTCACCTTGTCCATTTCAATTCTATTTTTTTTTTAATTGTGTCATCGAGCTGCAAAGTCGATCGGCTGGAAATCGCCATTTTCTCGAGACAACCGTGCCATGGAAAAATAAAGTACCTTATCGGCCTTCAGGCATTATCTTATCTTAACGGAATAAAGTTGCGTAAGGCAATAATTCGTTGATTGCAAAAAAAAAATTGAATCAAAAGTCTTGTGATTACCATTTTATTTAAATTTGAATTTCAACTCCCCTCGTGGTAAGTTTTTTTACCTTTTTTTTAATAATAAAGCTATTCCTACAAAAATCAACACCCTCACGAGTCGATACGTGTGCCCCACATCTAACGACAAATGAGAACTTCTAGCCCCTTAACTGCCTTGATTCTAGGGTAGTCTGCAACTTCCACATGCAGTTTCCTCCGTCAAATGATTGAGAATGGATGGCTACCGTGCTCTGTTAGAATGGTGGCTTGTATAAAGTTTCATTAATAACTTCCAATACCTTTTCTTTTATAAAATCAGTTTTCTAGTCAGTTAACAAAATTGGGATATTTTTTTTTTGTATGATTTTCATACAACTTTAAAATCTCTTATTCTTGACACCGAGGCGAAGGTGGAAAATTAGGTTTCGATTTATCTAATTTATTATGGATTTGTCTTTGCATAACTTTTAATATTGCCTTATATTTCATAAGTTTTATCAATAATATTCGATAAGTAATCTGAACAAAAGTCAAGGTTGGACAACATGTTCTAAATTTGAAATTGTTGAGTAAGAGCCTACCGTCGAAAATTGATCAATTTTTAACCCAAGGTCCTATAACCTATATATAAGTATATATTCCCTTACGTCTCCAGACCATTTAACTGTTATACAACCCAACTTTCGATTTTTTCACAGGTACAAATTGATTTTTTTAATTTATTTTTTTTGCAGAAGCTTTATCATCAAATCGCGATATTTATCATAACAATTTTTCCATCATGCATTTTTTTTTCAATTAGTTTTCTGGAAACTTAAGTCTTTTATTGCATTTCCTGATAATGATATGGCCAGCGACTGTGAATTTATATGGCAAGTATATTGGAGGTGCATTGTTATTATACTATTATTTTATTTTATTTTTTTTTGAGCTTGACGAATCTGATCTAAACTTAACCTCTTTTATTTGATTTGATTTAAGGTGTTTTACCAACGATTTCATATTTTGAGATAATTCAATGCTGAATTTTTTTTCGACTGTGAAAATATATACTATTTTAATTTGAAATGTACTTAATTGCTTTATTGGTTCACCTATATGTCAAGATTTGAGTTGTGTGCCTTACTTATTTAATTTTCAGAATTACCAATTACCATTTGCTGATTATTTTCTAGGTGTGTTTCTGAATTTTCACTCTTCCATATTTCAAGCAATTTTATTCTTAATTCTGATCTAGATCTAGAAAAAAAAAAAAATCCAGTGGCACCCTTGCCATTCTGTACTTATTAAACTATCAACCCACCCCTAATAATTATTCGCTGAGCAAACCGAGCATATTATGTAATGGGTGATGTCTATGGGCCTCTTGTTAATTCATTAACAAAAGGAGGTACAACCACTTTAAATGCCGCGTATTTTGAGAACAAAACAAACAGTCTTAAGCATTTGGAGTAATTTCCATTTATGAAGCAGCAGAAAGATTTTTACCTACATGTTCTGTTCGGCAAAAGCACTCATCGACATGTCACCCTTTCGTTGCCCATGTCAGTACCTACTACGTTTGGATTACTATGGATTTTGTATGGATTTTTTTCTCCCTTACCTTTTTAGTCCATCCTTTTTTGGCGACACGCTTTTCATGTGCAAAGATCAAGGAATATCCCTGGAGAGAGGTTACTTATAATATATTCTGTAATCTTGGGTTCGTATGTAATTTACTAGTGCAGTTCTTTTATGCTAAAATGCTCAAGCAAATACCTGAAGGCTCACTTTTATAAAATATCCGAGTTTCTTGAATAAACTTAAAGTGTAGTTAAGTTATAAGTGCTTGCCTATCTATTTCTTCGAATTTCCATTAAAGTTGCAATATTCGATTCGAAAAATACCTGATGGCAAGGAAAAATAAACTTGAAACCTAATTATGTACCAAGTTTACCTAATACCGGTTTATTTTTATTCAATAGTAATATAACTAGTGCAATGGAAATTATTGATAATTTTTGGGAAATTTGCCCGAATGCATAATGCACGAGTGCCTTTTTCAGTTAAAAACGCATGAGTGCAAATTTGTCGAAAATTATAAATATATTTCCATTGCACGAGTTGTATTTAATGAGAGAATTTCATAAATCAAAAATTTAAATTTTTTGTCAAAAAATGTCAAAACACCAGTTTTCGCACCAGTTAGTATGCAATTATCTGATAATTTGCACTAGTGCAAATTATCGCGTAATTACAATCTGATTGGTTCAAATCAACAATCAAAACATGTCAATTTATTGTTGGAATACCAGTTTTGACAGATGTATGAAATTTTCAGAAATATTTGCATTTATCAAATCCATAATAAATGTTCCACCAATTAGATGTAGAATTGAATATATGTTGATGTCTGATAAAATTATTTTTGAATGCAGTTCTGTTGATTTATTCCATTTATCAATGTAGAGGAAATAACAAAGCTATAGCAAAAATAAAATCTTGCAGAAACAAGTATGTAGTAAATAGTGAATACATAGTTCCAATACTAAATCATTTTAAGACTGCTACTTGCTGCAAAAAAAAATGAATGCGGTGTAAAATAGGAAAATAATTTTAAAGGATCTTTGAGTTCTAAGCCCCGACGTCACAAAATTTTTCATTAAAATGTCGCAAGCTTTTGTAACCTATAGCAAGCTTAACTGTCTTTTAACACCATCGCAAAATTAATTTTGAAGAATGGGCTGGCTTCTTACTCTGGTCACCAAATAGTTCAAATTGCAACTGAACTAATCAATTCTTTTTGGGAAAGAATAGGAATTGAAATGGAATTTTAAATTAACTTTTCTGACAAGTGACAGTGCAGGTTTAAAAAGAATTTGAGCCCCGAGGAGCTTGCTGGTTATAGAAGCTACCGCCACGCTTTGATTTATTTCAAAGGATTTTAAATAAAAACTTCATATCCACAAACTTCACTAATTAGATAATCTTCTAAGAAGTGGAAAAAATAGTACCTAGTACCAAAGTGAAAATTATTGATAATTTGCAGGATTGAGTATTAGCTTGATACATTGTTTCAATTAAGCGTAGATGAGTGACGACAACTGAGATACAATTTCTACGTAATACATGAGAAAATTTAAAAATCAATTCGTAAAAATTAAATTGACGTGGAAGGTTTTCAATGGTTGCGCTTCTCTCTTCTTCGTGATGATTTGTCATGACTTTTGTTTTCCCTATACGTATTCATCATAACTTTTTCTCTGAAAGTTTTTATGAGGTCCAGATAAGTGTTTAAACCACGGCGGAAATCTTATTCAATGGATTAAGGTACTTATTTCTAGTGACGTGCGGATAATGATGAGTTTCATAAAGACATTGTATATTTGGAATAACTACGATTTACGATGGTAGGTTGTGATGCATGATACTAAAACACAGAAGATATGATCATTTGGTGGACGAAATTTGAACCAGTTCGCGCATGACGTCATCGCGTGACAAAAATGTATGGAGATAATAGAGAAATTAGCTTATTCGTTATGATTTGACTGGTAAATCAGAATTTCTCGTGATAATAATTCAGATATACAAAATAAAACACGATCCAGCGTATAGTGTATAATTTATTTCACATAAAATAGCTATTTAGAAAAATTTTTTATCATTGAATTGAATAAATTACAAATATACATAAATATATTAGTTTTGGATACAAATTTCTACTTCTACTTATCATAAATATTAATAACACTTTTTTTACATTTCTTCAAAACAATTTCTGATGCTTAATAAATATTTGTAACCATAGTCTGGCTGAAGCACGTACAAATTCCAATCCCCACAGGTAGAATTTAACAAAAATGTGAAAAATGTCACAGCTAAATAATATGTTAAAAGTAGACAACTATAATGCCTGTATTGCATCTGTGTATTTTTCCGTGTATTTATTCATGTAGTCAGGGTGACAACCGAAAAACTTCAAACGCACATAAATCAGCATTATGAAAAACAAAATAATGTTGGCACCCTGAACTACATGAATAAATACACGGAAAAATACACAGATGTAATACGGGCATAATAAAGGAAAATTGGAACATCATTACACCACACATGGCTACTACATACTTTTTATGTATATTTTTGATCAAATCCCTTTCATTATTTGTTTTGTCATAGTCTTTCTGTTTTCTGTTTAGATGTTTCAGCTTTCGGAGATTTAATTTTTGATACTGAAGTCCAGCTTCCGATAGCGTTTTTGCACCCATATATCACAATTATATCTATAACTAGGCATGTTTTTACTTTTTTTTTATTATTGTTTCTGCTACCTGCTACAATCCACGACCGCACAGTAAACCATGGTTTATGTTTATGCTATAACTATTTATTAACGAGACTCAAACACAAATGAACAGAATACAATTTTAACAAGGAGATTTTCACGTAAGAACAGACAAAAATACTAATAAACAGATAAAACGATTAAAAACGAACAAAAACACGCCAAGACGCCAGTAATCGGACCGAATTTGTCACGGGATGACGTCAGCGGAGGGAGAGAGACAGAACATAAACATGCGCGTGATCTTATCTTGTGTGTTCTAGTATCATGGTTGTGATGTAAGTCCTAAAACCTTTCTTGAAGAGCAGATCTACGATGAACTTATTTAATGTTGTTGGTATATCCACGCACTTTCTAGACTTTAGACATAGCTTCAATAGTGTTGATGATAAAGTTTCTTTTTATTCATTAGGAAGTTCCAGTGTCACTCCATCACAGTGTCACTCCGTCCGTTAGTTGCCTTCTCGATCGCAAACTCTTCGATATCTAGTATATCTACGGGATCAGCTGAAGCGATTTCGTTTTAACTTTTTCTTCATTTCTTATGCGCATTTTTGGTACCGAGTCTTGGACTTTATTATTTCTTCTACGACTCTTCGGATTATTGCTTCGTTGTTTGTGTTTTTATCTCTTCTGAGAGTTATTGTTGTTGCTATCATTGATGTTCTTTATATCATCTACTTCTGATTTCTCTTCTATGCCATTATCCAGTGAGCTTTGAAATTCCTCTTCACATATTTTATATTGATAGTAAATTCGCTCCACCCTTTTGTCCAATAACTTTTATCCTTCAAAGTTGTTCCCAGTTCAATCTTACCTTTCAGTATTTGATAATCATTGTACTGTAGTGAATCTGTTAATATTTGATACACCAAATATGCAAATCGTCTGGTTGGTGATATCTAGGTCCATTTTCATTGGGTCTTCTCTTAAAGAAACTGTTAACAGCATACAGAATATACATACCTATTTGAAGGCGCAGCAATGATGTACATAACTCGGAAATGGCCTTGATTATCTGCATGCATTTCCATATTCTAAACTCTAACCCTAAGTAAGTTTTCCCCTTTTTCGTTCCTGAGAGTCCCGTAGATTTCTTCTGATTTTTTCAAGCTTTCAATTTTTTCGCATGGATCTAACATTATTGCTTTCTATGTGGAGTTTGCTGGTGACTTGCAGATTAATGCATGTCGATCGTTTGCCTTCCTCTGAATCCTTAAGGCTGACCGCATACTTGGTGTGGGAATCTGGACAAGCTTCATTCACCTAAGGTACTTAGTTTCCTGGTTTTGCGGTCGACATGTTGGCAATACAAGTTTTCAATTTTCAATTTATTACAAGTTAATGTTTTTGCCATGTATGATTTCAATTGTATGGGAGTCGGCGAAAGGTTTGGGTTTGGATGAAGGTTTGGTACAGGATTTTTTTCTAGCTTTCTTCCAGTTTGGGGGTGGCAGTCATGTGAGGATGATTGCTTTCCTGGAGTGACCATATCCTGTGTTGGGACTATGATGAAATACCAACTGCTACTCTTTATAATATGACTGACCATTCCTTTATAATTCCATTTGGTGAAAACTTCAAGAGACTCATTCAGACTGTGTCTTTAAATTTTTCAACTTCCTGAATAATTTTACATTGTGCCTCAATTTACTTTTCTTTTAGTTCAGCATGATATAGGTATATACGGGATTTGAACAATGATTTATGTCATGAGAAAGAGATGATAGTATCGAACACAGGAAATATTCAAAGAAATCTTCATAATATAATAATAAACAAAAAAAAAAAAAAAAGAATGTCAGAAACCAAATTTATTAAAAATGAGAGATAATAATATTGATACAATTCAGTTAAAGCCCAACTGATTGCTGTAGACTCAAAAGAACAAACAACACAGAACAGAGAGAAGAACACTTGATAGTATACCAAAATTCCGAACATCTCAATCAGAAATACTGCTACACCTAGTTACCCCTAATGAATCCCGGCATCTACGAAAATTTTGTACCTAATCATCAAATTCGCATGGCTGGTACCTGACTGGTACTTTCAATTTATCTCTTACAGGTTCTGGAACATTGAAATTTGGTACCTAAAAATTTTCTTGCCGCCAAAATTATTATCGGGAATTTTTTTCTCACTCACGAATATTTGGAAAAAAATTATATATTTCAACATATTCGTGAATTCGAGAAAATATCTCAGAATAATGTGGGTACTAGTGGTTTTATAAGTGAGAAAAGTGGATATTTCGTGTTTATGCGGCAAAACTGAAAACACTTTAGTCGAGTTGTGCGTTTAATTTGAATACAAACTAACCGCCTGTAGTGCACCCTGAGGGCAGAATAATTTTAAACACTTTTTATTTTCAACATATTAAGTTATGCAGGTCATAATGACCAACTTCTCTACCTAGGTATATAATGTACTATTATTTGCCACCACACCAATAATTGAACATTAGTTATTTTATTTTTTAATAGTAAAAGTGCACTTCATTGAAAAAAGAGCTTTACTAAACTCAGAGGCATTAGAGCACTCGCTGACTGCGCTTCCTCGTATACTTCACCAAACATGATACTTAATTTACTGTTTTCGCATTCTTAATATTGATGGAACACTTCTTCTGTGGCTGCTGCTTCCTAAGAGTAATTTCCCAGCGCATTTGTGCTATAAAAAATCTTGTTTCAATAAAAGTCGTTTATTGAAGCACCACTTTACTGCATATAACGAATTGTTATTAGGTAATGGCTATTCGTATGTCACATTTAAAAAATTGTCAGGTCGTTCCAGAAATAATGGTTATTTTATGTATAGAGGAGAATTTTTCATTGAATCAGGAAACATAACACACACGTAGAAAACAAAATTTCATCCAAAAAGTGCCAATAACACATTTTATAAAAACTAAAAATGTTTTGGTGTGAAGGTTCTTTCTAAGCTATCGTATCGTTGTCTCTTATAGGAGACTCTGTCGTTCTGGGTTATTGAAATGGTCGAAGAACTGGTAACGATGTTTTGCTAGGATTTAAGGCTCCCTTTTTTTGTATTGAAATTGTTTGCGCGATTTTTGATTTTGTTTTGGTCTCTGTACATTCTTGTATAGTAATGTTTGGCTGTATCTGTTGCTTGCGCTCGATTGAATATTATTTTGATGGTATTCCTATTCTTGTTAGGTAAGTACCTATGTGGTGTTTAGTTGTTCCAACGTAGACTGCTCCACAATGCTTATTCAATGGAAAAAAAAAAAATGCTATTTTTCTCTGTTTATATTTATGTTTGGGATGCATATTACTCTTGAGATTAGCTGATAAATCCCTTGCTGATATCAAATGCTGCATTTATCTTGAAATAACTGGGTTCGCAAATTCGTGTTGCTCTGTTAACAAGAAGGCTCTTAAGAAGGCTTTTGACACTGTCGACATAGACCTGGTGTTAAATAAGTTGCATGGAATGGATTTTCGAGGTGTGTTCCAGAGCCTTCCGAAATCCTATTCAACCAATAAGAGACATTGACGTAAAATGAATGGAGTGGATAGTGAAGAGGAATATACCAAGGTTGGAGTAGCTCAGGGTTCAATGCTGGGGCCTCTGCAATACCTTTAATGTTGACAGTCTGGAGACTTGCATTAAAAAAAAAAAAAGGTTTCTGCTGCTAATACTATTAGCAGTTATTAAACTTGAGGGCACGATTCTCGAAGTTTGAAGTACCAGTTTAGTACCAACACTTTTCGTTGGCTATTTTTGTCGCCCGTCCTGAAAACGCCGATCCTGGGCTGGGAACCGCCATCTTCCTGAGAAAACCGTGCTCGTGGAAAAATGGTACCTTATCGGCCATCCGGCACTATTTTAACGAAATAAAGTTGCGTGAGGCAATAATTCCTCAAATACCGAAAAAACTTGAATCGAAAGTCTTGTGACTACCGTTTTATTTGAGTTTGAATTTCGAACCCCCTCGTAGTAAGTCCTTTTTATTTTATTTTTTAAAGTTATGGTTGTTCATGGAATGCCTCTAATACTTAGGGTTTTCCGAACAGCCGTTTATCCGAGGAGCCGCTTCTCTCAACGAATCCATTTCCAACAACACACATTTTCAAAGAAAACCATTTTCGTGCAACGGGGGCATTGAGCTTTTGAAAGGATTCCTAGAGGAAGCAACTCCCTCACGTATTGACTCCTGCACCTTCAAATTTGACGATAACTGAGAACTTCTAGCCTCTATCTACCTTGATTCAAGACTAGAATCTGCAACTTCTCTCGCCAAGTGACTGAAAATAGATGGCTCGATGGCTACCATAATCCACCTTTTGTTGAAATGGAGGCTTGTATAAAGTGTCACTAATAACTTTCAATACCTTTTTTATGAAATCTACTCTACAATCAATTAAAATTTTTTTTTTTTTTTTTTTTCTGATATGACTTACATTCCTATCTTCAAAATTTCACATTCTTGACACTGAGGTGATGGTGGAATAACTAATTTTCTGGGTTTCCTATTTATCGAATTTGTTATAGATTTATCTTTACCTGATTTTTAATATTGCCGTGATCTAGGAATGTAAATTTCATTATTCATAACCAATAATCTGAACTGAAGTCGATGTTGGACAACATGCTCTAAATTTAAAATTATTGAGTTAGTACCTACATCGTCAAAAATTGAACAATTTTTAACCGGGATCCTAGACTTTCATATTTGAGGATTTCTATTATATCTCCTGAACATTTGACCCAACTTTTGATTTCATACAGGTGCAAGTTGATTTTATTGAATTTATTTTATAAGCAGAAGCTGACCATATTTATCAATACAATTTTCAACCATTAATTTTTTTTTAAATCTTTTATATCTTCATTTCATGATAAGGATATGGCCAGCGACTGTTAATGAACTTATATGGCAAGTATGTTGAGGTACATTGAAATATATTTTTTTTTTTTTTTTTGAATTTGATGAATTTGATTGCGAGTTAACCTCTATTTATTATCGATTTTGTTTAAAGTATTTTACCAACAATTGTTTTTATCTTTTAAAATTATTTAATTCTTGATTTTTAACCTCACTGTGAAATAATACATAATATACTATTTTGATTTGAGATTGCTCAAGTGTTTTATTGGTTTTACCAATGTCAAGATTTGGTTGAGTTATTTGCCTCATTTATTTTATTTTCGGAATTATTAATTACCGTTTGCTGATTAATTTTTAAGGTGTGTTTCTAAATTTTCACACTTCAATATTTTATGTAATTTAATTATCTATTTTCAAATTCAGTGCCGCTCTTGCCATTCTGTACTTATTAAACTATTGACCCACCCCTAATAATTAGTCGCTGATCAAACTGAGCATATTATGGGCCTCTTATTGTTGATCCCTTAACAAAAGGGGTTAAAGTATAGGTATGTTTGCAGATGACACATGCAGTATTAGCAAAGTTTAGTATCAGTTTGTGCTGAAGATAACAGAGATAAGTTAGAAAAAATCCTAAATTCGGATCTTGAGAAATATTACAATTAGCTGTACCATAACAAACTAATTATAAATACAGAAAAAACTGTCTATATAATAGGGAACTTGCAAGTGAACTGAAAATTTCCAAATTTGTTTTAAATCGATAGTTTATGCTGCATAATATTTATATGATCAGTTTTTATTTAACTGATACTGCTCTTGTTACACAAAAAATAATGCTAAATTTGAAATAAAAAATTTCCCGCCAAAACAATGCTTCCATGATGACTACCTTTTTCACGTCACGATTTTGTGTACAAACCTGTCAATAGGGAACTTGCAAGTGAAATAAAATTTACAAAAGCAGTCCCTTCACAATATTCTTCATCCATTGCGACAATTTTCACAAAAAGCAAACCTCAAAACAGTTGAATAACACAAAAATAGCACTGCGTCAGCAGGAGTTCGTTTGCTGCGTTTGTTGTTTACAAAATCTTGACGTCACGAGTGCTGTCATTTTGAAACCTCGCGTTTTCGCGCCAAAGTTTTTAATTTGAATTTCCATATTTTTTTTTCCTATAACGTATAGATTAAAATGGAAAAAAAAGAAAACTATGTAATATCTGATCACTAGAAGTATCTAAAAAAATAAATAAATTGAGAAATATGAAAATTCCCTATTGTAAAGCAGAATGGCAAGGACTCCTGTAAAATAAACGTAAAATTAGATAACGCAGTATTAAAAAATTAAACAAAATCACTTACTATCAATATATTTATGGGCTTATTATCTGAAACAATTTGACATGGAATGCACACAAAGAATATATTTTCGAGAAAATCGCACCAATAGTTGGCTCGACAAGAAGATGTCCACACCAGCTCAATACAAATGCAAACTACCTATTTTATTACTATATGATCGAACCCCACTTCAAATACTAGCCCGCGTCAAGAGAAAGAGTACAGTGACGTCAAATGCACACAAATTCAATTTTGAAGACTAGCCGAACTATCGTATTGATCAGTACCGAGCAGTACGGCTGCCGAAGGTCGAGCACGTGGATCGTTGTCGTACGGCCAGCAGGTATAGTTATTCAGTTCATTTTCTATTTAGGTTTTGTCTGAAAAGATACCCGCCGCTGGTCTTTAGTCTCGGCAGACACGAAAGAAAAAGAAGAGAGAGTGAGATCTGACCCACTTCGCCCAACTTACCGTGTCGTCGCCGTACTCTTTTCTCTTGACGCGGGCTCTAATCCCCTTATACACTGTTGGGGAAACGCTAGTGAACTCCTAATAAACAAATTACAAAGGCCTCAGAACGAAGCTCTTAAAGCAATATTTTCTATAGACTGCAAAACATCTACTGAGGGACAATTACCATTTTTAAAGATAAAACAAATAAAGCAGCACGAACAAACGAAATTAATTTATTACTTGAAAAATAATCTTATTAAAACATTAAATAAAAGCAAGAATTGTCACTCCTACAAATTAAGATCCAGAGAGGCATACAGAAGTAAGTATAGTGCTACCAAAAAGTGTCAGAATTCTGTAGTGTACAGAAGCATCTAAACATTCATCATCAAACTTCCAACTAATTTCCAAAATGAGAGGCAGCTCAAATTAACCCGTGCCCTAAAAGCCTATTACACAACCAAAGACTAACCTGCTCTAGAAAAATATACAAGCAGACAAGGAGACTATTGTTAATAATATTGCATAAAGTAGAAGAGAAAGAACCTAACCCATTATTGAATTGTTAAATTTTTACAAAATTGTTGTTAGGCTCCGGTACAAGTATAATCTGCAAAGGTGAAAAATAAATAGATTTAAAAAAAAAAAGAGTTTCCATGATCCTTTCGTTTTGTCTCAAATTGTGGTTCGATATCTTGTCGAGATGTATATTGGTCTTGCATCCTTATAATTCAGGCCCGTATCCTGAACTTAAACTTATATTACCAAAAGGTCATGTCCTACTTGATCAAAAGCTTTTTCATATATTCGACAAAATCGTGTTTGTTTTCAGTGAGGCTATTTTGATAAATAGACACAAACTGGTGACTTCTCTGGTTCTAGCAATCTATTGAACCAAACTAGGTGAATCTACTGTTTCTCTATACCTACAGTCTTGTCTGTTAGATTTGTCGTAGAAGCTTCAGAACGTGACAGTCTTGGAAGGTTTCTACATTCGTAGTTATTTACAAAGAGGAATACTAACGCTTTTGCGTTCTGTCCATCAAGGAACTTTATTGCTTGGCGATAACTCAATGACGTGAAGAATTTCGGTCTCCAATATACTGGACCTAGTGAGTTGTCGACTAGAAACTTCTACGGTTGGTTCTGTGGTGTGTCGTCACTGTCGCGGCCTTTTGTCCATCTTTCTTTAGTGCGTATTTGGCACGACACGTATTTTGTCCCATCACTATATGTGGCCACGATAAAAATCCCGACCAAACGTCATCAAAGTCAAACTCCTTCTATGTTTTGAACTGACAAATTTATTGTCGCATATACATACGCTCCCAAGTCTTACAGCGTTACCACTTATTCACTAAATTCGGTTGAGTGCAGTGTCTAGTAGTGTCTACAATCTGACTAATGAAATTTTTAGGTTAACCTGAAATAACTGAAATGACTCACAAAAGACGAGATCAGTTACTTAGACAAAATTATTTTAATAATTAAATCTATTCAACGCTTTGCCTTGATCCAAATGTATAGTTTATTACCGGCGGCATCCTTTGAGAGGCAGGAATTTAAATAGAAACAAAGTAAATGTAATCGTACCAAGAAAAATGGAAATTAAATTTTAAAGTGTCTCCCTAAACGGACAGAAATGACGCAAAAATTGCGTATGAAAGGGCATGTCCATGCAGTTGAAGTCGCTAAGAAACAGTCAGTTAGAAGCTAGTTAGAACTAGACGTAAAAAGGCAGTTTCCGAAAATGTAGTAAACAGTAAATTTCGGTCTAACTCTAAACAAAGTTACGATAATAGGAAATTCTAGAATCGGAGTGAGAAAATTCTTAAATAGTGAAAACCAGTAAAGTTCCAACCGGCAAATTAATATTTTTCAATTAAACAAAACAGTGTGAGAACATGGTCAAATGGGAATTCATAAAAGAGAGTTTTAATCGTGAACTTGAAGTAGTAATCGGAAATCAAGCATTAAATTTGGGATAGTAAATTAAATTACGCGTCGCAACGACAAGTAAGGACACCCCTAGGAAGAAAATTGCACATTGTATACCAAGGAAAATACTTTTGTGAACTTGAATTGTGAACTTTAAATATTTGAACTATAACTTATCCATTGACTATTAGTAATATTCATTCACTGCTCGAATTATTTTTATTATGCTAGTAAATCGTAAAAACTTTTAAAGAGTATAATAGCAAAGAAGCGATTGAAAATCAAATAAAGAATTTGATGAAATGTATTTGAAATGAAAGTTACCATTTTAAAAGATAACTTCCTAAGTATCGGAGTAAAGAATGTTGTTCACCTCATTAAATAAATAAAGATATTCCAACCATTTCAAATACAGAAGATTTGTGTACCCATTTCCACTCATAGCAATTACGAACCCTATCACTGTAGCCACCCTAGTAAAAATCTGTAACAAATTGGAAACCGCTCGCCAACAATCCGCATCTTAAACACTAATACTAGGACGAGCGCTGTATGTTTGATTTGTAATAATAATTTTCTTCAATTCGGGGAACCATCTATTGATAATTTTTGTATCTACACGGTTATTTTGTATTGAAAAAAGTAGGCCCAAGTTTTACATTCCAATTACTGACCCCTGGTTTATATTGTGAAATTTGGGTTAGCCTGACTATATTTAAATTGCGTTTCTGTGAAAAGTGAAATAAAAAATTGGAATAAGTTTCCCTTTTTCAATGATCAGGATCAAAACCTATCAGTTGAGTTTATTTAGCTTTAGCCAAATTTATGCCTGAATTCAACAGATAAATTTGAAAAAATCTTGTATGGAACTCGTTACGAAATTCTATTTTCCGTCACTCGTTAAACAAAATCAGTTAATAGCAACTCGTTACATGTAACGACATATTTCAAGACTTATTTAAGTCATTCGTAAATTATTGACTCTTGATTCAGGTAGGTATTAAATTTCACAAAAATGAATATCTGGATGTAATAATATTATACACATACATACATTACATAACATACTATTCTGAAAGGTAGGTAGTGTGTGTTGATGCCCAAAAAATATTGATTCACTCATTATTTTCCGCAAAGTTTTTGATTTTTCAAGCCATCCTTAATTTAAATGCCGATAAAATATTTCCACGAATTTGTAAAGTCTAAAAAAAGTTTAGCTCCATAAATCAAGCACTAAATTGCACTAACTAAAATTCTCAAGCTCCATAAATTTAATAATTCGTGCACTTTCATTCTGTATTTTCGCTGATTTGGTTTATTCTATCTAAACTAAAAAAGAAATGAGAATCACATAAAAAAACTACGATTTTTTCTGCTAGGTTATAATGTTACAGTAATGTGTGTGTTATGTGAACAAATAGAAAAAAAATCCAAGCCTTTGTCGGACCTGCTAGAAGTAATCGCAAATATTAAAGAAAGGAACGGTTTATCGCAGAAGCTAGATAACTAAGCATGTAAGTTTTACCTACTGAAAAATGAAAATAATAGTCCATATTATGAGCTGTAACGTTTCGAATTGTCTCAAAAAAAGGCGAAAATTACCGCGGCGTCACCCTGCAAGAGACATCGGTTTGGTACTTTTCCGAAATCAAAGATCATGAATTTTGATTACCTTAGTAAAATAGGCGAGTTATGTCAGTAATAGGCGGTGATTCTGATTTAACAGGAAACTTGCTTACTGTGCTTTTTACCTTTATGTAAGCAATTTCTCAACAATGTTAAGTTATAGTTGGGAATCTGACGCCTCCTAGGAAGCCTTTTAAAGATGCTCTATACAAGTCGCGAACATCCACCTAAAAAACATGAAATCCTATGTAAAATGACCTGCCGGATTCGAATTACTTGGTCGCCCTTTGATCCGGAATTGCGAAATGTGTCAAAACATGACATTTTTGAAAAAACTGAAAATTTCCATTGAAATAATTTTTTTTGAAAACTAGTGCATAACTTTGTTAATTGATGTCCGATTGTTATGAATTTTGGATATGATATTTTTCAATACTTCCCTGCCATAGTTTCATAACAATAAAAAACATAGAACGTCACATAAAAGCTAAGTAATTTTTTTTTCGCCAGATGACACAAAATATCGTCATTTTGCTGCGTTAAATGGTGAGTCGAGAAAACTTTTTTATCTTTAAAGATAGATACCAAGTATAAGCGAGAAAAATGTTGCCAATACAGTAAAGAAACTTTTTTACACAAACTTTTTTTCCATACGACGTTTAGTTTAAGGTGTATTCTTTTTTAAAAACCGAAAAAAATTGAATCGCCGCGTCTCAACTCTCGGCATTGCCGGTGAGCGCGGTCTCAGGACGCGGTGTAGCGAATAAAGCGATCAGTGTGTCAAAGAGAGTTAACAGCACAGCCTTCTTCATATGTGCAAGAAAGATAACGCGACAACGCCGACGACAGAAGCGTTCCTTTTGAATTTAATTTTGTTTTTCACCCGCTTATGTTTGTTATTGTAAAAGACATGAAGTACCTACCTATCATTAGTCAAAATATCAATTTCAACGAGTGTATTTTGTGTCAATCAAGTAATTAGGAAACGGTACAGAGTCTCACAAAAGAAGCCGTACCTACATTTCCTGTTTCAAGCATGTATAGTCATTGAGAAAGGCGATCATTATTCCATAGCTCTTACGGCCAATTTCATAATCAACTTAAAGTAAACTTTCCATTTGAAGTTGAAAAATCCTATCCTAAAAGTCTATTTAGCTAAAGTAACTTTTAATTCTCTATTATGAAATTGGCCGTTAGATACTATGCTGACAAAAGAGAACTGTTTTTATCATTAAATCCTGTTTATCATCCTAAATTCTAAATGTAGACGAGCTGATACCAGGAAAGCCTACAAGAAAAGACCTGAACCAGAAGAAGGTGCTTCAAAATGTACTAGTAAGCGAATTAAATCCTCTTATTCAGAGATTTGCATAATATGCAATAAAATTCGCGATAGTAGGGGTTTGAGAAGACTCAAGCAAATACTGACATTTGATAAGCAAAATGAAATATGGAACATGGCAAAAACAACCATCAACTTTTGCATTGAATTCAAGGATTTGGTAATAATTGTATCGACATGATTGCTCACGAATGTGCATATCAATCGTATCATAGTCTGTATTTCTTGAAACTATTCCAAAAATCAAAATCAGAAGTAAATTCCCTATAAGAATCTGAAGTACTTTCGTTTGGAACAATTTTTATTAAAATTCAATCTTATATAGAAAATGCCCTATTTATAGGAAATAGGGTCTCCACAATAGAAATCATCCTACATAGGGAAGCAAGGAAGCAAAGTTATGGAACGTTGAGTGAACTGCACAATATCCATCGTCAGAAGAGATTATCAATAACCTGCAAAGTCTATTTAAGAGAACAATTATGGTTGTTCTCCGAGATGGAAAACTTTCAAGTTATCTTTGCTCTAGTAAAGTAATTATCAATAAATAAGACGCTGCAAGGAATTCAAGTTCTTCAAATTCTGACGCTGACGCCACATTTTTCAATGAAGGACATTCTCCTTATAAACTACAATCAAATGTTTAATATTTAAGGGCGGATTATTGCAAATTGTGTGCAGCAAGACACTTTAACAATTACTGAAGAATGTGCATCCTAATATCATACCAAAATCATTATACAACCTTTTTCGTGAATACTTACTGAGAAACTAGTGAAAAAGAAGTAAATTTTGACAAAGATTTAAAAGTTCTGTTGGAAGAGAAGCTTGAAGCAAAGGTTTTGGATATTTGTCGTCAAGACTTTTTATTTGTATTAATTGGAATGAAAACACCAAAACATGTGGAATTAGCCGTTTACTACAAAATTTTGAATTGAGCCTGATGCTTTGTTTTAAAAAAGAAATCTTGTTATTATTTTGTCACTGACATTAATTGGATTCCCTAAAAATAGATTCCATATTTGGTAATAATTAATAAATAAATAAATGGAATTTTTATATACCTTTTATGTGACGTTTTTTTTTTTTCCTTTTTCGCCAGTGTTTGTCTGAGAGAAAATGCATTGTGAAATAAATATTTTGATAATATGTATTGTTTTTTATACTTGTAAAAAAAATATTATTAATATTTTTCCTATTTATATTGTTTCCCAACCCAACCAAACCCATAAATCCCCCATTCTCCTATACTCCCTACAATATTATAACAATATCGTAATGCGTGTCTTTGTTGCACCTATGAAGAAAGCTGTGGTGTTAACTCTCTCTGACACACTGATTCGCTGCACCGTGTCCTAAGATCGCGCTCCTACCTGAAAGTAGTTTTTGTACAGCATTATCAATGCTTTCTACAAGCCAAATGAACCTAATGATGAAGTCTGCCTAAACAGAGATCTAGTCATGCTCAGACAACAGAGTAATGAAAAACCTAATGAATTTTATGATTTCCATATATATATTAAATCTTTTATAGTCATATACATATAAATATTCATGAAGATAATGATAGCACAGAAGTCTTGAAAAGGAATCTTTCTCATGAATTATCACTCAAAACATTTATATCAGGTCTAAAAGAAGCTTTGGGAACTACCATACGTTGTATGCGGCCAAAAAATCTTCCTGAAGCCTTACAGCTAGTTACTTTCGAGACAATACGCAATATTTCCAAAATAGTTTAAAAAATTCAAACCAAAAACTTCAACAGTCCTTTAATAAACCCAAATACGAAAATACATTTAATTCATATGACCCAATGAATTCGTAGTTTTCATCAAACCAATTCATGAGACCGTCGCGTCGTTTCCATCACAGCCTGTATTTGTTAGGCCAGATTATAATAAGAAAATCAAAGATTTCCCACATACTCTCAAGTTTTCGGTACCAAACGAGGTACCAAATATAGACCTACCACTAACATCTTCAAACCGAACCCAAATCGACAACTATCAAGACCTACACCAATGTTAATAACCTCGCATAATACGTTCAGACCACCAAATAACAATTTTCAAAATTCAGCACTCAGAAACCCTTTTCAGCCACAAAATAATCAACGAAAAAACTTTGTAGTTGAAGAGTTATACAACACGATCGCAGCTAGCAGCGATAATGATCAAGATCCATCACACAACACCGATAATATCGCCAATGCTGAACCTAACTACGAATACGTAGAGTAAGGTCAAGATTTTTATTATCACGATCCTTCCCAATTTTACGAGTATTTTTATACCTCATCACTATCAACTCCCACACAAGAAAATCCTATTGTACCAACTGAGGAAAATTTTCCCGAACCAGTCGATACCTACACCAATACTTAGAACCCGAAATAATTTCATATACCTAATAATAATAATAATAATACTAGTGAATTATCTTATATTATATTTCCAGAATACAACCTGAAATTCCTAATTGACAGTGGTTCTACAAAATCATTTATTGATCCCCAATTAGCAAGTAAATTTTATGATCCGTTTATAGTCTCAACAGTGTTTCAACAATCGGCACATCGATATAGTGCTGAAGTAAACTAACATTTTCAATCCCAACCACATAAATGTTGCATTTTAGGCGAAAACAGTATTATAAACCATTTTAAAAATAAAAACCATAAACGGTCGCTTTGGCGTATTTATCCGCCAATTAGTACATTATTCAAAGCAGCGCCCTGCAGGGAAGCGAAATGGGAACCTACGAGATCGCCACTTTTCCAGTGCATACAAGACACCATGGTGTTAGGTTACATAGGCGATCACCTTCGGCCAATCGCTAGTTTCAGTATGTCACGTGTTTGAACTCGTTTGGCGTACTCTTTACGCCGCCCGGCGCGACCAATTAAGGCTTAAGGAGGTTAAAAACATAACTGTTTCAGCACGTTCTGAACAAGTTGTTTGAATTAAAACAAACATTTAACATGGTGATATAATAGTTCCCTATCAAAAACTGCACAATTGCTAGATTCCAAACTGCCTTACTGTTGCCAAGGACGGTTATGCATTAACCACTATATTAAAATAACATTTGTAATCCAATAACTCTAGATGTTTCCGAGCCTTTTTGGGTTGAGCAATTTGACCGTAGAGAAATTGAAACAGAAAACTTAAATAACTTTGAGGATTTTGCAGGAAATCCCGAATTCGACCCGTCCTTTATTCGTACAAGTCACCTTAATGAATAGTGTAAAATACTAAATCTTTGCAGGGAGTTCTCCGATATATTCTATTATGAAAACACACCTTTAACCTTCACTAATAAAATTAAACATTCCATAAAAACCACTGATGAACAGCCTGTCTATACTAACTTTTACCTTTTATCTATAAGAAAGAAGTAGAATCTCAAATAGAAAAAAATTGGACCCGAACATTATTCGTCCCCCCAGCAATAGGGAACGACAAAAAATTTAAAAATGAAAATATTGCTATAAGTCATAAGAATACATTAATTAAAACCTATATCAGCAGTTTATTTACGTTTCTCTGATTTTCAAAAATTTTATTATTATTAGAATTCGTTTACTTAACTTAAATTCAATGATTAGCTCAGCATTATATAAATAAAACGATATACCTATTAATTATCACCGAAGAAGGAAATTCCAAAGGCCAATCCGCCAATCTGTAATTCGTGATATGTTTATAGTAGCAAAAGTAAGTATCTGCGAATCTTTTTTTCCATTATATAACTTAAAAATCTACAACTCGCCGCAACCCAGAACAACAACAAAACAAATAACGGTGGAAAATGTGGAAATCAACCAAATTAAATACAATGAAGTAAAATATAACGTTTGACAACAAGGTGACGCAAAATCATACTACGTGACGTCATCTAGATTCGCGCGCATTTAAGGTCATTTGAAATGCTTTTAATACGCGCGAAACTTTAACCATTTTTCACCAAGTTATTATTGAGTTTTAGGGAATAAGATTTGGGGAATACTCTTTCAAGGCATAAATAAATGATTTAAAAAAATTAAAAAAAAATTGAAAAGTTCCCTATTGTCCGTGGTCATCTCCAATTTGGGTGGTGCCAAAGAAGACCGATGCATCTGGAAAACAAAAATTCCGCGTAGTTATCGACTACCGGAAATTAAATGAAAAAACTATAGACGGCAAATATGTCTTAAAGAATATAACAGACCTACTAGATAAATTAGGCAAATGCCAATACTTTACCACCCTTAATTTGGCTAGTGGGTGCTACCAAATAGAAATGGTAAACAGGCACTACGAGTTTACTCGCATGCCATTCGGGTTGAAAAATGCTCCGGCGACGTTCCAGAGAAATTTTTCATGGAACACAAAATGAAAAATATCTGGTTTATCCTGATAAAATTATTGTATACTCCACATCTCTGCAGGAATATCTAGAACGCCTAAGGACGGTTTTTCAAAGAATCCGATACTCCAATTTCAAAATTCAACTCGACAAATGCGAATTCTTGAGACACGAAGTCGCCTATTTAGCAAATATTTAAGGCCCCACCTCTTTGGTCAGAAATTCAACATTATTCCGGATCATAAACCTCTCAAATGGCTCTCAAATTTGAAAGATACAAGTTCGAAACTGATTCGTTGGAGATGCAAATTATCCGAGTTCAATTACAGAATTATTTACAAAAAAAACGCAAATTGAATACTATTGCTGATGCCTTAAGACGCATCAAGTTACATACCTACAAAAGAAACCGACGGCTTTTCTAATTTATTATCCTTTGTAACCGAATTTTATAGAAAATTGGGAAAAGAAAACCAAAATACGAATGATGGTCAAGACATGGATCAGATGTCTACCATAGTACATCCAGACCCTGAACTAGAACAAGGAACTTCCACGAGAACAGAAGATGAAAGCGATAACAACACCGTACACACAAACAACGACCAAGATTCAATAGTAGGCGTGCCAATGTATGAACCATTTTCTGAAGTAATAAGGAAAAATTTCAAATGGCCTTCTCTCAGAGTTAAAAGATGCCTAATCGAACTAATTGATGTAGTGGAAAACAAGATATTCCGGTAATAATCAAAAATTATCACGAGAGTAAGACAAATCATAGATTAGATGAAACAGAACAACGAATTACGAGTAAATACTACTGGCCAAATATAAAGGAATCAATACAAGCATATATCAACGAATGCCAAATATGCCAACGTAGGTAGTAAATATGGGCGTCACCCTGTTAATATGGAAATGAATATTACTCCTACTGCAACTAAACCATTCGACATCGTGCATCTAGATACTTACACTCTAGATAAGGTAAAATTCTTAACCATTATTGACAGCTTATCTAAATACACCCAAGCATATCCTCTCACAGCATTAAACGCAACTGAAATTGCAGACAAACTAATCACATTTTTCTCTCATCATGGTATCCCCTCCAAAGTAATAATCGACAAGGGAACTGAATTCAAAAACACAGTCAACATCAAGCTATCGCAAATCCATAAAATAAAAATCCATTTTTGTTCCCCAAATCATCCACAGTCCAACGGTATAATAGAGAGAGTTCATCCTAAGGTGGGGGACACATTGCAGAAATAGTTACATGCACTGGCGTAACTAGCCATCTGACCTGGGGGGGGCTTAGGGTGGACCTGGCAGAGGCGCCGATTTTTGAAAGTCCTTATAGGTGCAGGATAATATTTTTATAAATTTGTTTATAGGAGGAGGGGGAAGTTCGGATGCCACGCCTAAAAACGTCTATTTTGTAGTGCATATATTTTTCGATTTATTTCTACGAGTGTGCGAAAAGTGCTTTTTTCTGCACGCATTTTAGGCTATGAAAAAATCACTTTTCCGCACTGGTGCGGAAAAGTAAAATAATTATGCAATGTAAGGTTACCCTGGTACTTTTATGTCCTAGAATGCCTCATGTCCCGATAATTATCAAAGAATAGAGATGGAGAATAGCAATATTAGCAATATAAAGTAATAGAGCATAGAATTGACCACAAATAATGAAATGACAGAATACTATTCTTATACAAAGTTGTGTAAATTTAAATTACATGATACTGATACTACCACACGGAACGGAATGACTATTGAATACATTTGTAATTCCGCATTCCCCACGAGAGCTCCGAGCACCCATATGAGAGGTTGCTCATGGGAGCACGTGCCCCAATGCCCCCATGTAGTTGGCGCCAGTGGCCTGGGACCTGTTATTGTGACTTATTGGAATGTTTTAAAAAGTAGAACAGTGCATTATAGACAATTAGCTGGGTAAACCGGGCTTAAATCACTTACCTAACTAACCCAGCTTATCAGCCACTGTATAGTATAATATCAGCAACACCGAATCACGGATTCATAGGAAAAATATTTAGTCAAACTCCGAAACTAATCTGTTATATTGCTAATGCTAATTTAATGGCTTTGGTATACTGTATCACTTCTGCACATTGCAATTTGCACTGACCTTGGGGTGTCACAATGGCACACAGCACCGTTCGTTGGTGGATGGAAGGATCGGGTAGGGTCGATCGGGAACGCCGCTCATTACGGTTGAAATTTAGTAGGTAATAACATAAAATTATAATAGGTAACGTAGCTTTCATAAAATACCAAATTATTGAAGTTTTTTCTAGGGGGGCCAAGCGACGTCTGGGGGGGGGGGCGGCCCGCCTAGGCCCTCCTGTAGTTACGCCACTAGTTACATGAAACTTGTTGCAAAAAACAGGAAATTTGTTTTATGATCACAGGACAGATACATTCAAATGAGGCGGAGCACACTGGCGAAACAATTTCTGCTCTCCTGTTTCAGAAACACCAGTGTGCTCCACCTCATCTGAATGTATGTATCGTGTGATAAAGAAACAAATTTCTCCAGTATGTCACCTGCCTAAGAAATACAATACGGCAGATTTATAAAATGGTGCCGTGAGCGAAAATCTCAATATTTTCGATTCATTTCTAGTATTTTTTCAGAGGCATTGGATGAAATGTTGATAAAAACTAGGACAACTATCCAGCTGAATTTATTGAGAAATGCAGAGTATAGGCTTCAAGGGAGCCGGAAACCCATCACAAAAGATTTATTTTTTGTTCGATACGAAAACGAGCAATGCACCATACAATAGGAAATAATATATTTAATAGAAAAGTTGCAGCATTCCCAAATCTGCTCCATCCATTATGAAATACAGGTTAGGTACGGTTTTCGACGAACGTTATCCTTTTTATTAGTGGACAGAGGTTCGTCTGGAGGAAAAACGGAAACGAAGAGTACGTAGAAAAATCTGTAACGAGCAAGAAAACTATAGTCAATAATTTCTTGGAGATCAAAAAGTAAAAGCACCCTAATCATAATAACCGTCGCCTTTTAGGCATAGTCATCATCGGTTTCTACAGCTTTCCATTTTTTCAAGTACGTACATTATTGAACAGACTACTATTGATAATAACAATTAATTATTCAATATTGTTGATACTTAGTACTAATTCCTTGGGTTCTCGTGGCGTGTTTTGCTGACTTCATGAGTGCCATCTGAAAAGTGGAGTCACACAGGGTCTCGTAGGGAACCAACAAAAAAGAAGATAATTCGTTACTGGTGAGTTTATTACCGATGACATGAATACTCATTTCAAGAAAATTGACATTATTTAGCACAAACTCATACTGTACTCCAGAACGGAAGGGAGTTTTTGAGTCTAAACCATACTATAATAGAGCGAGCAAATTGTTTATTGTTCGAGGCAAACGAAAAAAAAAATTCATGATGCATATATCCAGAGACTTATTTTGTTTATACCTAATCAAGGATTCAGATTTCAAGAATGGCACCATCATTCGTATTACATATTTTAACAGTGTCAAGAAGCGATAAAACCTTAAAGTGGTGGAACAGATAATGGCAATTAATTCATAGATGTAGGTAATACTAGTGCTGTGACTTATTCTTCCGAAAGATATTCTGAACATATTCATCACAATGTTGGACAGATACACTTTATGAATTGTATTCGATACATAAAATCGCTGATAATAAGTTCACTCTATCATCCAACTGTTCCTACCTGGCATATAACTGTTAAGAAGGAATATAACATCCCTCATGTTGAATTTTTTATAAATGTACATGTTCAATATTTCATATAATCGGCAACAAATAATACATTTTTGATGAAATTTTGCATGAAAAATTTATATTGATCGCATTTATAAAAATTTTAAAATAAAATTTATTGTATGTGGTTATGAGGTTTAATCCGAATTGGATTCAATATGCATCAATTTTTTATACCAACAAATATTTAACATGATACTATAATTTCATAATAATCATAATTCCATAACCGATCGGCTGGACAAATAAATTCAAAAGAAATTCGAATAAAATAACAGAATTTTTCGTTGTTGCATTTGTTTTATTTTTCTTGAAACATATTCTTCTATATTCCAACATTTCGTTGCCAGAAATGGGATTTATCTTATGTTACAAACAGCAGCTATCGTTACCTATGTCGTCAAACGTCCCCGTTGGTTGTATGTTATCTCGCATCCCTCAAAATGCTTCCGGGTCTCGTGAAGTGAAAAATAAGACATCCAGTCGCACGATAAAACTATCGGAAGTTTTTAATTTTTTTGCCATTGTTGCAGCTGACATTCTGCCTATTTTCAAAATAATTGCTCCGCGCTCCTTATTTTTCAGCAATGACATGCCTTGCGGCACCTGAATTATTTATTTTTTTCTCTATCTCCGACCTCTTGGTTTGGGGATGCTATTATTTTGAACTCTTCATTTACATTCTGACTTGGGAGGCAAACAGTTTTTCAACGGTGGTTAGGCATAACGGAAAAATATTGTTAAATATCATAGTAAGGTTGGTTTTAGTTTTTTTTTTTTAAAAAGGTGAGTATAACGATATCCTCAAACGTTGATGATGATAAATCAGTTGCCAGCAAATAATTCTAAAGTGCTGCAAAAGCTGGATGAAAATTTATAAATCAATGTGGCAACTTTACAGTTAGATCTGTACACTCATGGAACAATAACGAACACAGAAACGTACCTAAATTCTTCTAGATATAGGATATAGATAAGTAATGTTAAGGTGAGTGGAACAACAGCTTTTCTAATGCGTCCTCTAATTGGGTCTTTAATTGCACATGTACTTAAATTTTTACATTATATAACCTCAAGCTGAGAAAAATACGGGTTGACTAAATTTTAAATGAATATTTTTTTATAGGTTCATGTTATATTGGCAGAGATGATTCGCTTTTGAAGTAAGTGGGGATATTTCTTTGTGACTTGTTTGTGACTGAAATGCTGTACGTAGTGTACGTTGGCTCTCGAATGTTCTCTGTCTGCGGTTGACAGTCGAACAGGCTCAAGAAAACATCTTTGGATCTTTGCTGAGAGGCTATGCTTTTGTGGACCTAAGAGACGCCCATGTCTTATACCTAGAAACGGACAAAAAAGATGAAAGTTTTTGCTGAATACAGCTTCTTTTGTCGAACAACTTTGCTTCATTTCTAACCTTTCAGATAAGTGGGATACATTCAGAAATACCACAAGTGTAATAGTGCCGATAATTGAACTTCGCAAGAGCGACTTTTGTGATAATGGACCAATTATCATAAGTGCTAGCGGCTAAGCAAGTGGTATTATGGCAAAGCTAATAGAAATTTTAAGACAGTTGTACACCCTTTTTTCTACCAAACGGAAGTTGTTAAGTGAAAAGCTTCACAATAAAGTTAGGCTATAGTCAGTACCTTAACCAGCAAAGAGGCGAAATCCTTTTGTCAATAGGTATGCCTGAAAAAATATGCTCTTCAATAGTTAAGTATTTCGACTTTTCACGTAAGCAAATGTTAGAAATTTTTGTTTTCAAAATTGGCTGATATTCACCTAAAAATTGTTCAATAGAAATATAGATTCAGTCAGTGATTTATCAACGGTGTTAGAATTGTGAAATGTCTGATTCTAAGAAAAAAAAATAATAATAATACATAGTTATTGTATTTATGGGAGAAACTCTGAAAGCGTAGTTTCCATTTGTTCCAATTTTCGATTCTGTAGATCTTGAAATTGGGATTTTGACAAATCCTTCTTGCCTTTATGCCAATAGGTAATTGATTAGGCCTATTAAAACTATTTCACGATGATAAGGTCATGTGGATCGAAAAAAAAAAACGTTCTCAAAATTAATCATCACTCCTGATTTGGGCAAATCGTTGAATTTGTGAAAATATATTGTGATCATTATCTCAAATGTATTGTAGACAAAGACCTCGCGGGACCCATACAAGGTTAACTGCTTTATTGCGACAAAAAGCCGATTTTTCAGGTAGTTCGTGCGGACTGTGTTGGGCCGTTTCCAGCGTCTATCGATAGTTTTTTTACTTTTGATGAATCTATTTAAAAAGTTTAGATTTTAATTCTGCTTGAAACCCTTTCTGGACATGAATCATGTGCGCTTTCAAATTATGTCCTAATAGGTTTCGCGTGATAATTTTTTTAATTTGTGATGGAAGGACGAATCTTGGGTACTGATAAAGCCGTAAAAGAAAGTTGACAAAGTTAGGTATTCGGCAGGAATGGGCAGGTAGGTGTTGGATAAACTGATATTCATATCAGTGAAACAAAAATTAATAAATTAAACTTTGATTATTAGCCTATACTTTGCTAATTTATATCGCAGCTATGGATGACTGAATGTGTTTATAATAGTTTTTATATGTAAGGTAAACAGATGAGGAATCGTTTACTTAAGAAAGGGTTTGTAATTCTTTGTCTTGATGTTGAGTCAGTTCGTATAGTTATTTCTATGAGTTCACACGCTCTGCTTTCCACGCTGTGTTCGATATAATAAATATATTGAATATCGATAATGAACAAGTTCTTTTATTTGTTAGTCCATTTCCCAATAGGTTATGGGACCAGTGTACGTGTATTCATTGCGGTTGTGAAAACCGGGAGTGTTTAATGTGACAATGGAAAATTTGAAACTAAAAAGAAACAAAAGGCTTCATGCTAACAGAGCTTGAACTTAGATAAGAACACCAGAGCTCAGCAATTTAGAAATAATTATCGTTGAGGATATTTTAAAATCGATTTTAAAAGACGCAATTTCGAAAAAAAAAAAAAATCAAGTATCTGAAACACAATGAAAAAATTGAAACAAAACAATTCCATCGATAAAAAAAATAAAAAAAATAAATAAAAATGGAACCCTTATAACAGCAACCAAAAAGGGCACAATTAGTATTCCCAGTAATATGGGCATACAGGAAAGTCTTTAGTAAAGGCTGGACTGTCCAGAGAGGTTCCTTACAATTTGCTGTCCGTAAGAAAAATGCAAAGGGCTAGTATGACTATTGCTTAAAAAAAAAGTGGTAGTATTTACAAAGGCGGAAAGCTTATAATTTATGGGTAAGTCTTTGAACACTTTAATAATAATTGCTCTTGAACTCACTGTGATTGGAAATTTCAAAAAACACTATTATTCAAGCAAATAGTGACGATTAAATAAAAATAAAAATTATCAATTGTGGTTTGAACGTTTGGTCCACATTGGTGAGGTTCAAATTATTGAATTATTATATCAAAAAAAAAAAAAAAAAAATAGAGATCGAGGACTTAGGGCGCAAATCGATCAGGTTATACAATGAGTATTTATGTGGAGCGTGCATAAACAAGCGCGACTTCCATTTCAAAAACATTGTACTGTTTGTGCATGAATTTACTTACTATTGTGTAACATATTTGATGAGTCATAAGTCATATGTATTTTGTATGTTTCAAGATTCAGTTGCTGCAAGTGGGGCACATTTCAATTTACAGATTTTCAATGTATTCTGTGACGATGAAGGTGAATATCTAGCTACTGAAATGAGAGATTTTTGGTATGCAAGAAGATAAGTCATAATTTGACAATTCCATGAACCTCACAAATTAAATGATGCAGCTATATAAAAAAAAAATTGGAGGCAGTTTTAACTGCATCATTCTCACTTAGTTTGACCCCTACTAAAACTTTAAAAGAATTTGAAACACCTTACGAAATGTGGCGTAGTAAAAAGCCTCAAGTAAAATATTTATAAGTGTTTGGTTCCATAATACCGTTTATAGGTACATAAAAACCAGGAAAACAAAATTTGATATCAAATCCTGGAAAGCTGTACTGGTTGGTTATGAAGCAAATGAATATGAAGTGTGGGATGTGGTTAGTCATAATTTTGTTGTAGTCAAGGATATTATTGTAGATATGACAAATTTGTTTTTGTCCTCCAAGCCTTTTATTCTGCATAAAACTGATTCCTCTGACTATTTGTCAAGATCAGTAGTTAAAAATAAGATTGAAAAAGTGAATGTAGAACACTTTTGATTATAAAGCTGATTCCTCTTACTATTTGTCAAGAACAGTAGTTAATCATAAACTTGAAAAAGTAAATGCAGAACACTTATGGTCATAAAGCTGATTCCTCTGACTATTTGTCAAGATCAGTCATTACTAACAAGCTTGAAAAAGTGAATATAGAACACTTTAATTGTAAAAGCTGATTTCTCTGACTGTTTGTCAAGATCAGTAGTTCCTAATAAGTTTGAAAAGTAAATATTTAACTTTTCTGGTCATAGAGCCAATTTTTCTGACTCTTTGTCAATATCAGTGGTTAGTTAATGATAAGTTTTAAAAAGTGGATGCATAACACTTTGGTGATGAAACTGATTCCTTTGACAGTTTGCCAAGATTGCTGGTTTATAAATCTGATAAAGCAAAATCAGATGACCAACCAATCCAAGAAAGTAGCTAACTGTTAACCCACAAACTTATCAAACTATATAATGAATTTTGAAGATAACAAAAACAAAGTCACAGTCTCATAATTTATTTGATTAGCTACACGTGTTTCGCTCAATAGAGCATCATCAGGCCTAAAATAAATTAAAGTCACTTAACAAATAATACTTTGACTTTGACAATGACTTTTTTTGGATCCATTTCACTTAATTTAGCTAAATTTTTCAAGCTTCCCAATCTAAGAATAGCCTTCAAAACTGTTAGTAGTATAAAGAAACAGCTAGTGAGGGTAATAGACAGGGCTGACGTTTTTTCTAAGTCAGGGGTGTACTCTCTTAAGTGTGATGATTGTAACGCAGTTTACATTGGCCAGTCAGGGAGAAAAATTTCTACACGAATTAAAGAACATGTTGCTTTCGCCGAAAAGAATAGAAATACAGACATTACAGAAACTAGATCTGCGTTTGCGAACCATTTACTTACAACCACGCACAATTTCTCTCCAGCTGATGGCGCCGAAATTCTTCACGAATGCCCTAAGGGCAGAAAGCTCGATCTTCTAGAGAAGATGGAAATAACCAGAGCCAAAAATAGCCCCATTCTCGTGTGTGTAAACGACGTTTTCAATTTTGAGCCTCATCTTATTTTTAACAACCTTTCGGATTAACTTTCAGTTCATTATAACTTTATTAAACTTGCTTCCTTTTGCATTAGATTTTATAAGAAATTTTATAGTTCCACTTAGTTTTGTTAAGGTTCATTGGTTATTGTTCTCGCCTTTGAATTGTCAGTATCTCGCTGGTGCATTGGGTCTGGTGTTGGGCTAGCATCCTGGGTATCGCAGGTTCAATTCCAATAAATTGCGGTTTGTTTTTTGTTTTTTTATTTTATTCAGTGTTTGTATCCTAACCTTACTTTTTAGTGTTTATTTTATTTAATGTGTGTTAAGGGTGTGTATTTCAAGGTACTTTTTTGTTGTTTTTGCCTCAATTATTATTTCTTAAGTGACTTTATTTTATTTTAGGCCTGATGATGCTCTATTGAGCGAAACACGTGTAGCTAATCAAATAAATTATGAGACTGTGACTTTGTTTTTGTTATCTTCAAAAATCTTGCCTTTGGTCTCTTGGATAAAAATGGATGATGTCTTTTTCTTATATAATGAATGATTATAGTAAATTTGTGGTTAAAACAGTGCCAAATGATATTCATTCAGTTTCCACTATAATCACGATTCCCAAAGTAGTTAAATTAAAATCCTCCAGTGAATTGCATCCAATAAATTTGTTTTGCACTATTGACAAAATTTTGGAAAAAATGGTGTATATGCAACTTGTTGAGTTTATAGGTAGATAGAAATAAACTATTCAGTGATTTTCAATCAGGGTTTCGAGTAAGTCAATAATAGTAGTTAATAGTGATTATGAAAAAGTGAATGTAAAACACTTTGATGATAAAGCTGTTTCCTCTGATTGTTTGTCAAGATCAGTAGTTATTAATAAACTGAACTGAACTGAACTGAAAAAGTGTCAAAAATGAATGTAACACTTTGGTAATTAGCCTATCCAAAACACGTGACTTTGACAAGCAAACAAAGGGTTTGTGTGCCTCTTGGCGGACATTTTAATTTGAGTTCGACAGCATCTTGGATGGTCTAATAGAACCTTTTCCCTGAAAGTGGCAGTTTGTCAAGATTGGTGGTTTGGTTAATAAATCTGATATAGCTAAATCAGATGCGTAACAATCCAGGAAAGTAGGTAAATATTAACCCTAATAAACTCATTAAACTAAATAATGAGTATAGTAAATCTGTGATTAAAACAGATCTGCCAAATGATATTGATTCACTCATTATTGGTAAATAAAACGTGGTCGTTAGTATCAAGACCCGAATATAAAAATATAGTGGATTGTAAATGGATTTATTTCATTGAAAATGATGAAATTGGAAAACCATTTAGATGCTCGTGGTTTTAGTCAACATTACTTGGTAGATTATAATGAAACCTTTGCACTACGAGAATCGTAGGTTTCTGGTTTATAATAACCTTTTTAATCAGTTTACCCTTTTAATACATCATATGGATGTAAAAACAGCTTTCCCGGATGGGACATTGAAGGAAGCCATTGTTATGAAGGTTCCTGAAGGCTGAAGGGTGGCTGGCTCAAGGTGTGACAAGTAAACCTCCTAACCAACTTTGCAAGGCTTTGTATCTATGAAGTAAAACAAACCAGTAGATGTTAGTTTGAAATAATAGTAAAAGTTCATAAAGAAAATGGGTTTGAAAATTCATCAGTTAACCACTGTATTTATATCTTAGACAAAGGTGCAATATGTAAAATTATTTATGTAGTTCTGTAGATGGTATTTGCCACTGCAGATAATAACACATTGAATAGTTTAAAAAGGGATTTGGCAAATAACTGTTCTATGTTTTATTTGAAAGACAGTAAACTATTTTTGGGTAATAAAATTAAAAGGTAATCAAAAATAAAATTACTCTTGATCAATTTTCATAAAGGTACAGTTCAAATGTACATGAAATAGTATATTACAATTCGAGACGGGGAATGCTTCATTGCTGATCGAGAGGTTATATAGTTTATCGAGACGCGTAGCGTCGAGATAAACTGAACCTCGAGACAGCAATGAAGTTTCCCGTCGAGGTTTGTATACTATTTTATTTTTAACCATAATTTCTTGAAAAAAATAAATAAATTCGTGGCAACCAAATAAATGAGGTCGGGAAATGAGGACGGAGAATGAGGACGGAAAATATTTCCCTGCTCCATTTTCCGTCCGTGGACGGGAAATGAGGACGGAAAAAATTTCCCGTCCTCATTTCCCGTCCTGGGACAGGTAATGGACCAGGAAAATGAAAAGACAGAAATGTGACATTTTCAAATTTTTGAAAAGTCAGTAATGACAACATTTCATATATGGTTAAAAATAAACTATTTTACATAAATTTAATATGAATGACTGTTGTGCCATCAGCTGTGTCAGCACTCCACTTCCTAGTAAACTGAATTTGATTGGTTTAAATTCAGAAGAAAAACATGATAGCCCTTGCCGGAATCTAATCGTCTGTTTAATGTATATTATGTTATGTATATCAAGCCTGATTTAAGT
The DNA here is from genome assembly GCA_917834065.1 of Ceutorhynchus assimilis. NCBI lineage: Eukaryota > Metazoa > Arthropoda > Insecta > Coleoptera > Curculionidae > Ceutorhynchus > Ceutorhynchus assimilis. The sequence continues at coordinate 9,582,500 of OU892278.1, read as the reverse complement.
ACCACTGTTAATATTTTGAGCAGGTATTAAAACAAGAATAATAAAGAGTTTTGGAAATATCTGAAAAGGGTCCTTAGATATCTTAAGGGTAAAATCAATGTGAAGTTGACACAATATTTTAGTTGTGAATATATTAATTTCTTGAGTGATTCTATTAATCCTGACTAAGGTGGAGATGCATGATATAAACAATATAAAAGGCACAACAGGATATTTATTTAAACTGTTTGAAATTTGTGTGATATGTTGGAATACAAAAAGGCAGTTGTCAGTAGCGGCATCATCTACTGAATCCTAATATATGGTTTTCCTTTTAAAGCTGTCACAGAAGCTCTTTGGTTAAAATCATTAGCAGAAAATATGCATAAACATTAATATCAGAGTCAATTATGACCTAGGAGGACAACAATGGACCTCAATAAGTATTACAAATAATCCAACAAATCACAAAAGATCAAATCATATTGAATTGATCGTAATTAATATAAAATATTAATTTGTCCACAGATAAACCACTAGCAGACATGTTTACCAAACCATTGATGCAAGTGAAATTTGAGAAATTAGAATGGAATTAGGCTTAGTAAATAAGTTAAATGGTTTGAATAGGTTTTTCTGGGTTTTCCCTAATCCCGAGCAGCAAATGCTGGACCGTAATTTTCCCCAGAAAAGACACACATAAGGAAAGCAGGCCTAGGTTTAAGTTGTATTACACTTTTAGTATAATTGATCAAATTTTTGAGGTGGCGTGTTGGATAAACTGATATTCATATCAGTGAAACAAAAATTAATAAATTAAACTTTGATTATTAGCCTATACTTTGCTAATTTATATCGCAGCTATGGATGACTGAATGTGTTTATAATAGTTTTTATATGTAAGGTAAACAGATGAGGAATCGTTTACCTAAGAAAGGGTTTGTAATTCTTTGTCTTGATGTTGAGTCAGTTCGTATAGTTATTTCTATGAGTTCACACGCTCTGCTTTCCACGCTGTGTTCGATATAATAAATATATTAAATATCGATAATTAACAAGTTCTTTTATTTCTTAGTCCATTTCCCAATAGTAGGGAGCAGAGGTGTCACTATATTATGTGAGATTTAAATCATATTTTTGATTTAAGTACATTGATTTCAAATGTTTTGTCAGAAAATGATTTTTGATTTATAATTTAAATCTTTCTTAAAAGTATCTTTGATTTTTGATTTAAAATTAGATTTAAATCTTTTTCAAATGATTTAAAACTTTCTGAAATGATTTAAATCTACAAAAAGATTCAAATCCTCTTAAAATGATTAAAACCTTTTTGAAGATTTAAATCTTCTTAAAAAAGTTTACATCTTTATAAAATGATTTGAATCTGTAAAAAATTTCAACTCTACATGAAACACACGAGGGGTGAGGGAGATTTACCGTAATTATTCCAGTGGCGCCCCAGAGGGCAACTACAATGGTAAGAGTAGAAAAAAAAATGGCACGTCACTATTTTTTTATAACTTTGATATATATATTATATTTTTTTTCAGATTAAGTAAGTCTCATTACGGTCAAAAGATACCCTATGTTATTACAAATAAACCTGCCATATTTGAAGAAAAAAGAAAAATTGGAAAAGAGATTTTTGAGCTAAAAACCGTTTTTTTTTTTTCAAACATTCACACCCTGTATCTCGAAACCTAAGCATTCGCGGACCCATGTTTCTATTAACGTTTTTCTTATTTTAATGAGTACTATTTATCCTTGAAGTTTGATCCCATTATTCATTAACACTCTGTATACTATGGCAATATGAGAAACTTTCGTAATTCTTATTATGGGTTTCTGCAACGTAAAAAACACTCTGTGGAACAATCAGTTTAAAATGGACAAATACAAGAAAACTTAACTCAATAATGTTGAATGGATTTTTTCACAGGAAAAATAACTAAGAAAATTTTAAGGAGAAATCAATTTAAATTTCAATAGTGGGGTGAAATAGGTACCAAAAGTTTCAGATCTGGCAACCAATGCGCCCCTTTTGCTCAGATAGTTTATGGGTAGACGAGTCCAAAAAGCCCGGGACACATATTTTTTTAGCCTTCTATCAGCGTTGATGACCTAATCAATATAGCCGTCAATGACTCTACATTTCACTATATAACTCGAGTGTGTATTCTGATATCAACCTATATGGAAGTCGCTAAAAAATCCTTTTCATTATTAGTGTTTATTAGTCAGGAGGAGACGTGCTTTCCAACGGTATATTGCACATCATCATTTACGTACATAATATCAGAATTACTTGCAACTTTATTAAAATTGTTGATTTTTATTTTCATTTTACAGAACATTATGCTAAATTACTTGGAATCCGTTATATGTATGTAGCTGAAAATGTGTCGTATACTCTCCTGTGTGTAAAAAAAAACTTTCGAACGGTATACATAACTTCTGTTTTCTAGCTAAAAGTTACTGAAAAGTGAAAATCTGCCAAAACAGTGTAGTATTGCACAGACAAAATAAACATCAAGACTGGTTTGATGAGAACGACACTGAAATTCAAGAACTTGTAGAGAGAAAAAGAAGAGCGCATAATGCATGGAGAAGCGATGCCAGTTCGACTAAAAAAAGGCAATACCAACAAGCAAAGGCAGAAGTTCAAAGGCAAACGCGAGCAATAAAGGGCCAATGATGGATAGCAAAATCAAACAAATTTCAGCAACTAGCTGAATCCAACAGCACCAGGGCATTTTTTCAAACTACTCAGGGCCGGATCTATAGAAGCGCAAACAGAGGCGCGTACCCCCTTTGCATCTTAAGGGGGAGGCAAATATAGAGGACACTGTCTTTTTTTTATAAAACATAATTATCTAGCGAATACATTTTTAAGATTTATTATCTTATATTGTGGCAACTTGTAACACATCTTCTAATAGTACAGCCGACTACCACACTACCTCATAGTAACCTTACTCGAGGTCCCATGTATTGTGCTACCTTTCTAGGAGTGCCCGGTCGGCCCGGTAACAAGATGCGTAAACGCAATATCGACATACACTTTTATTTTTATTTGCACGCAGACAAATACATACTGACACACTTTGAATAAATGAATTCAAAAATATCACGCCTTAAATGAATCAAGAATCAATCGCCATGTTATACACCAGTACCAAATTCAATTTAATCTGGTTACAGCTATATCCTATTCACAATCCGATGTTTACAGGTACAGGTAAATTTATCACCTTTCCCTATCAAATAGCATTGGAACGTGATAAATTTTACCTGTACCTTTGGACATCGGATGTGAATGGATAATATGTATTGAGCGCTACCCAGCACCCATATGGAAGTATTCGTCAAATATTGAGCGATTCAAGAAATAGTTTTTTCATTCAATTTTTGATATATCCAATGACATCTTGAAACAGATAGACACCGCATCTCATTCATAAATTGATGTTTGTTATAATGACCAGACCCCCATGGGTCAGGAGAGGTGAGCTGCTCGAGGGGGGTCATGGTGAGGATGCATCAGAGGTGTAAACAAGACTCGCCTCCCCCGTCATTCAATTGACCAAAATAATGAAGAAATGGGTACGGGTGCAACTCGTTAATCTATCTATACTTATATGATATAAGTCCGATGGGCGCGTTGATATGGCAATCGATTGCAGCGCGATAAAATATAAATCTGTAACAATTTGGCAACCTAATTGGAGGTAGATCTCTCACTTCGGCAGCACCTGCGGTGGGCTTCAACTACTGGAACCTGGACCCTACTTTATGTGTGAACCCCTTCCAGTATAGACCACGAGCCGCCAATAAATAGATTGTGAAATCTAACAGCTCGTTTTTGAATATATACATAAAAATAATATTTAACAGGTGACGGCAATTTACATCTTTGCCCCCTTAAAAAAATTCGTAGATCCCTGAGGGACCTGAGGCTACTAAGATGGTATACGGAGCAACCACTCAAGGACTCAATCTCTTACGATTCAAAGATGGCACAAGACTGCTTAAAGAGAGGTCTTCCATTATTTTTCGTTGGAAAGAACACTTTCAGGAACAACTCAACAGAGAATCAAAAATTAATGATTACTATCTCAACAGTTTTAATAAATTTACAAGTATTTCCGATCTATGTACCTAAATGATGATGTTCAATATACTGTTGCAAAGCGCGTTTCCTCGGGATTAATAATCACTAATGATATAGAGGTTAATATCAAAATACAAACTCGAGTTTTATAGAGAAATGTAGTATCATGTTACAGAAATTCGGCCATAATGGTTACGTCATCAACCCGCTAGAGGGCCAGAATATTTTGTGTCCCGGGGTTTCAGGACTCGTGTACCCATGTACTATCTGATCCCAAAGGGGCGCGTTGGTTGCCAGACGCGAAATATTCGGTATAATTTCCAGCTACCTCACCCCACTACCAACGTTATTTTATCAAATATTATTTGTTTGCCTGAAAAAAATCATTAACTTTATAGTATGGTTTCCAATGATGTTTTTATTTTTTTCCCATTTTTCATTTTGTAAGATTTTTTGAATTTCAGATTTGTTGAGATCATTTTTTTACAATTTCTGATTTATTTTTTTCATGAATGACCTTAGTCCCAAGTCAAGTATTTTTCTTATTGGAAAATTACGAAACGATTGAAATTACTCTACATGATTTAAATACATCTAGGTGATTTAAATCTTTAAAAATACCTATTTAAATCTTTTGAAAACATTTGAATGTTTTGTAGAGATTTAAGTCTTTCCTAAAATGATTTAAATTGTGAAGACGATTAAAATATGAAAAAAATTTTTGATTAAAATCTTCTTTCATATACAATCGATATTTGATTTAAATCGTTTGTCCAAATGAAAAGTATCTATCTGTTCTGGTAGAAAGGTAGGTACCTATGTCATAACGATCGTAAACTTACTGAGAACCGATGAGAAATTATCAATTTGCCACATTTGTCGAACTTTGTTATGAAAATAACAAACCTCTTAACAGCACTGTAAAAAAGACTACTGGATTACTCGTCAACGGGGATAGATGGTAGCATCCCGACCTTAAAACTCTGACTGAAACTATTCCAAACATCGACGTTCTGGAAAAATTTAGATTCTGATAGAAACGAACGTCATGTTCGATGAAACGGAGTCGTCTTTTAGCAGAACTTTACAGTTTTATGAAGACCCCTCCTAAGTAATAGAAGTTCTACCAAACGGCAGGTTTGGATTGAAGAATTTGTTAGACGATAGAAAAGGATTATTACTTAAATTATTAATTATCCGAGTCATAGGTTTGTAAGATTACGTTAGGTGGTGCCAAGCTTCGTGAAAAGCAGTTGTGAATAAATATAAAAAGAAAAATTTTATTAGTAGAGCTATTGGTTTTATTTTATTTTAATTATGGATCCTCTCTTATAATACTGATGTAAGAAAATTTAGGTTCTAAGTTATATTATTTCATTTCTATTATCTCATCAGAAAACATCTTATTTTATTTCTTTTTCTTCTTTTGATAAAAAAACATACAGCATGACAGACATTTCATTTTTAGACCAAAAACGTAGAAGGAAACAAATAAAAAGGTTCCTTTGTTTGGATCTAAGGTGAGAGACGCACGGAGAAGCGGAGGGTTCTTTCTCGCCTAGCGAAATTAGGTCACAGAGGTACTGAGGAATTTTTCAGTGGTGATGACGTTGGTCAGTTGTTAGAGTGTACCGAAGACGTATAGGTGCTGATCTGATGATTTAAGATGAAAGATGATTTTTCTAAAAAAAAAAGACGTAAGAGACGACGCGAAAAGCCGTGTCGCACTTTCTTCTCTTCTTAAAAGACGGGTTGTAAACCGGAACCGGAGTATTTGTTTCTTTATGTAAGACGTGTCAATCTGTCAATCTCAAGAATTATCCTTTGCTTTAAGTAGTGTCGTGTTGTATCGCGCTCTTTATTCTTCAAATTTGAATTAATTTTGTTGAGTTGACTTTAATTTCGAATCATCATCGAATCCCCATCCCTTGAACATTCGAAAAACAATCCTACACTAATAAGTCGACGAGGTAACGCGTTGCAAACGAATTCAAGTATTTGTAGTACAAAATTTTAAATATTTTAGATTGTAAGATAATACTGATACTTCAAGTACTACGATGATAAACCTACTTTGAATTTTTAAATTTTACTTATAATTAAAAGACTACTACGATGATATCCTCTGAATTCTAAAATGATACTTATGCTTATGCATTTCATGAAATGTGAAAGGAATCGTATGTCTCAAGCGATCCACTCGAATAATGCGCTTTTTTTCCAATCGCACGAGACTGCCAATGAGAAGATTCGAAATCGTACGTTTCTGAATCGCCACTTAACGACGCACGACGCGCGTGCGTTGACACGCTTCTTTCGTAACCCCTTTTGGTAATGATTCAACAGGAGCCCCATAATATGCTCAGTTTGCTCAGCAAATAATTATTAGGGGTGGGTCAATAGTTTAATGGCAATGGCGCCACTGAAGTTGAAAAAACAAAAATAAAAAAATAAATAATCAAATAACATAAAATATTGAAGTGTGAAAATTCAGAAACACATCTAAAAAAAAATAATCAGCAAACGGTAATTGATAATTCTGAGAAGGAAATAAACAAGGCATATACCTCAACCAAATCTAGACATAGGTAAAAGCAATGTTCAAATCAAAATCGTATATATTTTCACAGTGAGATTAAAAGTCAAGTATTGAATAATTTTAAAATATAAAATCAATTGTTGTTTAGAACACTTTAAATAAAATCTGCTGTTTCTCAAAAATGTTCTTGGAATTTGACGACAACAATTTCTAATTGTATTTTCCGAGTGATCCACATCACGAAAAGGGCGATGGCGATACACTTTCGAAAAAAGAGTGTCGTCTAATTTTGGTAATTGTAAAAAAAATACACACATTAGCGAAAGTCTTGAACCCCCATGATTCTCTATTTTTTAAAGGTCGAAATTGTGAAATGTTTAATTATTATTTTGTCAAAGACTTTCGGCGATGCGTATTGGATTTAGCTGCCAACAAAAAAATATCAATGGTTTCAATACTCACTTTTTGTTTTAAGTATCCCCATAAAAAAATCCAGGGGTGTCAAATCGGACGAACGAGCTGGCCAAGGGTATTGCGTAAATCTTCCAATCCATCTTCCCCTAAAAGTATAAGTTAACAGGTTGTTCACCTCGGTGGTGCTATGGGCTGGAGCGCCATTTTGCTGGAACCACAACGTCGCTCTTGTATTTAATGGCATACTGTCAAGAATATTTCTGATGTCCCTTCTGATGAACTTTGAATAAATCTCGGAGTTAATATTTTCGTGAAAAAAAATAAGGACCAAAAAGCGCTCGATTTAATATGCCACATCTCAAACGTTCGTCTTGAAAGAGTAGTGATCTCTGGCTGCAATAATAAAATTGGGATTGTCAACTGACCACCATCTACAATTTTGAGAGAATACCACTAAATTTGACGAAAAGGTTGCTTCATCGCTAAACATAATTTGTTTAGCAAAATAATCGTTGTCTTCAATTTCTCCTTGAATCCAAACGCAGAAATCGAACCTCGCAACAAGATCCCGCTCTTTTAATGTGATAATAATGTGTAGGGCCTAAACTTATTTTTCTTTAAAATTTTCCGCACTGTTGTTTATTCCTTGGCGCCCGTCCTATTGGCAATTTGTGACACTGATGTAGTTTTATGTTCAACACATCAAGCATCACAGATTCTTCATGCTCATTCACTTGCCAATTCACATGTTGAGTTTTAAAACTGTTTTGAACAGAGCAAGTTTCCCTTAATTTTTTCAATATGCGACCGACAGTGGTATGAGAAATATTTTTTTTTTGGATATCTTGTACTAAAAATTTCAGCAGTCAATCGATTGGTTTTCTCTTCGCCATGAGTAAGAATTATCTCAATTTTATCTTCTTTAGTGAGCATTTTTGAAATAAATTAGTTTATAGTAACCACAGAGTTTACTAATTTAATCAAAATTTGACAGCATAAACCTCAACCATCTAAACTTCAATTGTTTTATTTTCAACCATATTGTTTTCTCATGGCCAACTTAGATACATTTAATTTCCAGTACATTTTTTATTTAATTTAAAATTTCGACTTTGAGCTAAGTTTTGGAGAAAATGTATCATTTTATTCATAGATTTCATATCTCTTAGAGGTGACTTGAAGTATTTAGGAGCAGTTTATAAGCAAACAATTTAAAATTTCAATTTGACAAGTTGACAAAATTTTTAAAATAGTCCAGAGGTATATCAAAAGATTAATAGAAATATTTCTTTTTGATGCTTAAACTCTTAATAAGATAATTAAGATTTAAAAAACATTAGTCAGATACAAACTAATTATTTTTGAAGAATGGTGGCGAAAGAAATCCTAAAAATATAATTTTTCTGCGATTGACAAGAAATTTCAGCATTTTTGACCGGTTGACAGGTCGCAGAACTCAATATTCTGGTATTTCAATTATGTTTCAAAAGTTGCTAAGGAATCAATGAATAACAATACGAGAAACACTTTTCCGGCCTAGGCCGGGAAAGTGATTCTCGTATTGCTGAATAATTGGAACTAAAAGACAAACATTTAACGGGTATTTAACCGATCGCAGAAAAAATAGTATGTGTATTTCGGTGGAAAAGCACATTCTCGGCCTTCGGTGTTTGCCGGCCTCGGCTACGCCTCGCCCGTCAACTTACACCGTCGGCCGAGAATGTGTCACTTTTCCACCTAAATACACAATATACTATTTTCTGCGATTGACAAGAAATGTCAGCATTTTTGACCAGTTGACAGGTCGCAAAACTCAATATTCTGGTATTTTAACTATGCTTCAATAGTTGCTAAGGAATCAATGAATAACAATACAAGAATCACTTCTCCGGCCTAGGCCGGAAAAGTTATTCTCGTATTGCTGAATAATTGGAACAAAAAGACATTTATTTAACATATATTTAACCGATCGCAGAAAAAATAGTATGTGTATTTCAATGGAAAAGCACATTCTCGGCCTTCGGTGTTTGCCGACCTCGGCTACGCCTCGCCCGCCAACTTACACCGTCGGCCGAGAATGTGTCACTTTTCCACCTAAATACACAATATACTATTTTCCGTAGTTATATAAATATGCCACTTTTCCTTGTTTGAAATTTTCAAATGGCATTTGACAGGTGTGAAGCAAGTCTCGAGTCAAAAATTTTAGGTGTTTTTTTGGCTTTCAGTCATGCAGAACCTAATGCCAAAAACCGATTTGAAGTAAGGATGAGCATAAAAAAAATTCCCATATGGTGCAGACTTTTCCGCGGGCACTGTATAAAAATAGGACCCAAGTTAAAAATTGATCAATTTTCGACGATGTAGGTACTTACTCAATAATTTTAAATTTAGAACATGCCCAATCTTGATTTCAGTTCAGATTATCATTGATAAAATATAAGTACATTCTTTAAATATGGCGTTCAAAGTTAAGTAGAGATGAAATCTATAGTAAATACGGTAAATCAAAAATCGGAAATAATTATTAAAAGTTCACTTTGGTGTCAAAAATGTGAAATTGAAATTTTAAATATTTAAATGTCATATCAACAAAAAAAAAATCATTTAATTTTGTTAATTGATCATAAAGTAGATTTCATAAAAAAAAAGGTAATAAAAGTTTTAAATGAAACTCTATACAAGCCTCAGTTCCGACAAGAAGATAGAGCCATCCATTTTTTGTCACTTGACGAGAGAAGTTGCAGATTCTAGCCCGGAAGGCTAGAAGTTCAGTTTTCTTCGTCAAATGTGGGGGTACACGTATCGACACGTGAGTGACTTGATTCCTCTAGGAAATCACTTCAAGAGCTCTATGCCCAAAGATGTGGGCTTGTTGAAAATAGATTCCTTCAGAAAAATGGCTCCTCGGAAAAACGGCTCCCCGGAAAACCCTAAGTAATAGAGGCATTCCATCAACATTCCATTCCATTCCATTACTTTAACAAAAATTAAAAAGGATATACCACGAGGGGGTTCGAAATTCAAACAAAATAAAAAAGGTAATCAGAAGACTTTCGATTTAAATTTTTTCGGTATTTAATGAGGAGGATCAACCTTTCAGCACGAACGACAAAATTTGAAAGGGCCGAGGAAATAATCGAACTGGATGAACAGGCAGAGCTTCCCCTAAAAAAATAGCCAACGGAAAGTGTTGGTACTAAACTGGTACTTCAAACTTAAACGAAAATCATAACCTCTAGTTCAATAATTGCTAATATTATTAGCAGCAGAAACCTTTTTTTTTTAATGCTAGTCACCAGACTGTCAACAATAAAGGTAATAATTTAACTTATGGAATTATATTTAAAAGAAAAGATCGACCCGTGTGCGGTCGATCAGAATCCGACAAGGTTAGACGGCTAATGGGACCATCTTTGGATCTTTGTTGGCAGTATATGTAGTTATGCACCCAAGAAACGCCCATGTCCTATACCTAGAAACGTTAAAAAGGCCGAAACGCGGGCCATAAACCAAGGGACCAAGAAGGAGCGTAACCGAGGAATACCAGATGAGAACGATTCCTTGATCATAACGAATTACTTCTGCTTACAAAATAAGATATGTTTGTGTAACTTTCGCTAAATACAGCGTGTTTTGTTGCTGCATTTTCTTCATAGGTATATAAATCAGTTCAAAATGCAATAAAATTACTAGAAATATTTTATAACACTGCAAATGGCACGAAGTATATGGACAACTGGCTTGTTTGTCGTGCTGCGGCCATGTTGAAATCGAATTTTTGGAGTCTGGATTTTTTAAAGTGACGTCAGGCTAGCAATCAGCTATCCTATTAACCATAGAACCAAAGATCTCGAGAAAGTGAATCTATAGAGATCGGCAAATGGAAATAGAAAAGAACCTGAGAAAAGAAGTTCGCCACAAAGATACATTGAAGATTCCAATCTATTTTTTTGCCTCCAATTCTATTTACCTGAGTAATTCAACCCATTTTTTCTTTTTGATTCTATTTGAGTGATTCATTTTACCTGTCATATAATTTTTTTTTTTTTAAGCATAAAAATCCATCGTCAATAATTTATTGAATATTTAATTGCTTAATTAGTTTGTAGATTAAAATTTTTACTATAAAGCTAGCTGGTAGATGTAGTAATGGTTCAAAAATTTGGTCTGGGTTTGCTATGGCCGGGTAGCAACATGTGTTTTCCGTGTTCTATCAATTAAACGTGAAAGACGATTTTAAAGTGTTTTTTTTTTGCGATTTAGAACCAGCATAAAAACCTATCGCGGTTTTTAGCTTTTATCCATTTTGTTGAATAGCTCGTCTGCTCTTGATGTCGAAGGTTTTCAGATGGAAGTTTTCAAGTGCCCTATCCCTAACAAATTCGTACAATCGTATCTGCCTTTTTTATGTCAGTATTCAATTAAAGATCGACACTCTAGATATATTGTAAAGTATAGGTGAGTAGGTAGCTTTATAAGATATATTGTGCAATGAAATAAAACATTATTATTATTGCGCCTTGCATCAAAATTTGATACCGGGTTTCTATAGCTTTACTAAATTAGAACTGGAAACAACATTTATAACGATGGCCTAGATTTTATACTCATTTATATACTACATACTAGAGTATCGCGAGAGAAACAGCTGAACCCAATTAATTTTCTAATTTATATTCATAATGTTTAATTTTAGGTTATGCCGCCTAGTAATGTCGACAAACCAGAAATATGATATTTGGGTTAATTTCCAACATATCACCCCTTTATACAATTGGGACTAACTATGTTTAGTAGTTCAGATATAACACTGAAACTTTAAAATATTTACAGTGCAAATTGAAGAGAGGTTTTATTAACAACATGAATAGCCTTGTCCTTGACTCGTTAGTATATTTTTTGATAAAAAATCAATTAAGATAGCCTCGTATTTCAAACAACAGTTTTCCACAATTAAAAATTTAAATAAAACTGAAGAAAAGCTCTGGTGACATCTTTTCATGACTATAGAAGCGCAAAACATCTATCACTGAGTTTTGACACCTATAATATACACCATAATAACTCACGTGTGAGTTATAGGGGACATAACTCACTACACTACATATGTGTGGGTTCTAAGACCGATCATATTGAGAGAAATGAGCGATCACTTCTACTGATATCTGATATCCCCGTATTCTGGGAAGGATCACATCTCCTGAAAATCATTCAAATGGTGTTCTACCAAGAGAACGAGAATTATTTCGAAAAAAGCATTATAGACAAGTCTGTCACAAAAAAATAAATTTGATGAAATTGCCATTATTTATAATTTAATGAGATTTGGAGGAGGCGGAAAAGGAAGCGGACAATGTAGTTCCTGCTCAAAAACCTCGATTTTTGAAACAAGTTAATCTTTTTGAGAAACTACCCCTCACTGAAGCTGTTGCAACAGAAGTCATCGATATACCTACTGCGAACTTTCTTGCATGCAGGCATAACAGTGATACATATAAATTATTCATGATTAAATAAAATCAACTACCCAGATAATGGATCTCGTGACCGAATACAGACGCGAACTCATTCAGAGAATTAAATAGTTTATTCGCCACCGAGTTCACCACTAACATTGCGACATTCACAAATGTAGTTTGAAATGTGCAATATTCAGACTTTTCTTCACTTCTTCCATCTTTTGAGGCTCCACCTGGAACCTTTTGGGTTTTTTGTGGGTAAAAGTTGACGAAAATTAACCTTTCATAAATCGAAGACTGAGTAGGATTATAAATTCTGTAAGCATGTTTTGATTCTTCGAAATAGGCGCGGTCCTACTTCGGCCCCTCTCCATGAATAAATTTATTGTAGTGAGCCAAAAATTTTTGCATGAAACGGAAAACAATTGAAAAGAAAACAAATATCCAAATGACTTAAACAAAAACAAATTTAGAAAAATCTATAGAATGTCAGTGTCAGACAAACAAAGATACCTTCAAGATAAATTGTTTAGAGAAACAGAAAAATAGTTGAAACCTTGAATGCTGAGAATCTGGTGACAGCCATTATTAAAAGAACTTGAAAGAAGATTTCTGTCGGGAATAATAATAGCATTTATTAACCTAGAGGGCACGCTTCTAGTTCAAATTTGAAGTACCAGTTTGGTACCAACACTTTCCGATGGCTTTTTTTTTTAAGGAAGGCTCTGCTTGTTCAGCTTGTCTTTTCTTCGTCCCTTTTAAATTTTTCCATTGGCCGTGAAAGGTCGACTCTGGCCTGGGGGCAACCATCTTCTTCAACTGTGATTACAGTTCTCGTGAAGAAAATTACCTTATCGGTCATCAGGCATCAGCTTGACGAAAAAAAGTTGCGCAAAGCAAAGTTCCGTTGATTACCGAAAAAATTTAGATTAAAAGTCTCGTGATTACCGTTTTATTTGAGTTTGAATCTCGAACCCCCTCGTGGTAAGTCCTTTTAATTTTTTTTAAGTAATGGTTCTTTATGGAATGCCTTTATTACTTAGGGTTTTCCGAGGAGCCGTTTTTCCGTGGAGCCGTTTTTCCAAGTACCCGTTTTTCCGAGGAGCCGTTTCTTTCGAATAAACTGTTTCAACAAGCCACATTTCTAAAGATCGCCATTTTCGTGAAGCATATGGGAATAGAGTTTTTGAAGGGATTTCCTAGAGGAATCAACTCCCTCACGTGTTGACACCCGTAGCTCCACATTTGACGAAAACTGTGAACTTCTAGCCTCTATCTACCTTGAATCTGCAGCTACCCTCGTCAATTGACAAAAAAAGGATGGCTACCGTACTCTACCTTTTTGTCGGAATTGAGGCTTGTATAAAGTTTCATTAATAACTTTTAATACTTTTTCTGTATGAAATCTATTTTATGATCAATTAGCATAATTGATTGAATTTTTACAAATATGATATATATGACATTTGAATATTTAAAATTTTATTATGGCATTCTTGACACCGAGGTGATGGTGGAGTGATTAATTTTCGTGATTTTAGACAGATTTACATATCTTAACTTAACTTTTAATATTGCCATGGTTTGGGAATGTAAATTTTATTATTCATAATCAATAATCTGAACTGAAGTCAAGGTTGGACAACATGCTCTACCTTTAAAATTTTTGAGTGAGTATCTACATCGTCGAAAATTGATCAATTTTTAACTTGGGTCCTATATAGGATTTCCATTACCTATGTCTCCTGACCGTTTAGCCCAAATTTTGATTTCATGCAGGTGCAAGTTGATTTTATTGAATTTATTCTTTAAGCAGAAGCTGACCATATTTATTAATGCAATTTTTTAAATAAGTTTTCTGGAAACTTGAATCTTTTATATTTTCATTTCATGATAATGATATAGCAAGCGACTGTAAATGAACTTATATGGCAAGTATATTGAGGTACATTGTAATATTTTTTTTTTTTTTTATTTGATGAATCTTATTGTGAGTTAACCTCTATTTATTGATTCTATTTAAATTATTCAATACTTGTTTTTGGACATCACTGTGAAAATATATAAGATAATGTCGGATAATAAGGCCAGGCAGATTATGAGGCCATCCTGTTTAAAATGCCATTATAATAAATATTTCATGGAAAATGTTAACCTGGCCTTATTACCCGATAGTACCTCACTATTTTGATTTTAAAATTGCTTGAGTGTTTTATTGGTTTTACCAATGTCAAGATTTGGTTGAGTTATATGCCTTATTTATTTCCTTTTCAGAATTATCAATTACCGTTTGCTGATTAATTTTTTTTAGGTGTATTTCTGAATTTTAACACTTCAATATTTTATGTAATTTGATTATTTATTTTTTTAAATTCAGTGGCGCCCTTTGCATTCTGTACTTATTAAACTATTGACCCACCCCTAATGATTATTTGTTGAGTAAACAGCATATTATGGGCCTATTATTAATTCATTAACCAAAGGGGTTACAGTATGTGTTGTGTAGATCGCCCGTGATAGATCGCAAGTAATTCCTACTCACGACGGCCCGAAGAAATGTACGTAAATGTAAGAATAAGAAGACTTTTCAGGAACATTACTTCTTGATCAAATAATTTCATTTCCGGTTGAAGTATTTTGTATTTTGTTTTAACACGATAGCACATCCAGAATTTAAATTATATATTCTTTGGCAGATGCATGCAGAGACGAGGATGACTAAGTCCTCCTACCTTCTGATGTTAAGAACTTTAGATATTTTTGGAACACTTTTTCATCTAGTTTATCTGATAAAAATGAAAGAATGATTAACTAAATGCTCCAATTAAAAAATATAAATCCATTTATACAATAAATCACCGCCACAAAGCAAAAAATCCTATTAGACGCGTATCAATATTTCAATCTCCCAACAAGATATTGATAGTGTAAAGAAACTGCGCCGTGCAGATCACACAGAAATACCATTTCGAAACATTGCTCTAACTTAATCAATCAGCGGAGGTACAATAAACGTCTTGACAAGCTTATAAGTGTCATGTTTAAAAGCGGGACGAAAGATAGAGCACTCTTTCGAACACAAAGGAAATTGGCAATAACCTGGTTTCTGGTAGAGTATTTGAAATCTTTTATAGAAAATAGGTGAAGCAAACAGGATATACTTTTTGAATGTGCTCTCGGAAAACTAGGATTCGATTTTGTTCATAGATAGCATTGAGCTTATCTTATGAATCAAAACACTGAAATTTTAAATTGTCTGCCATTTACACTTACTTGCAATATGTGGAGGGAAATAAATTAGGCCAAACGATTAAAAAAAAAGGATCCCGCAACCCAAATCGAATTGCAAATCACATCCAATTAGGAAGCAATTAGGCTTAAACTGTGCATCCTACTCGCGCTTTAATATATAACGGCACTCAGCCAAGCGCTATTTCGTGTATAGCGAAACAACCTATAAGCTCGTTATTTTGAAAAGAAAGGGCCTCTTATGAATATTGATTTAAGATTTATTCTTGTCATACAAAATAAATAGAAGTATAATTAGCCGAATTTTAACGCTCTATGATTGATGTGAACTTTATAAATTTTTTCTTGAGTTTAATTGGATTATATTACTATACAATAAAGCTTAGCTAGAGCCGATGATTCCGTCAGATTATTCCTAGAGACTCAGTTTCATTGCGAATCCCTTTGAATCCTAATTGGGCGTAAAATTTCAGCTTGCCGGAGCTAAGTGATAAATTTAAATTTTAATAATTTGAATTTAGAAGATAACGGGTAATAATAATCATATTAACAATCATCCATAGCAGATTTAATTTTCGCCAGTAGGTATCTAGAAAAATTCCGGGTACCTATATGTACTAACTTGCTTGTGAAATTTTGACAGACGACACAGGTTCAGATTCAACAAATTCTGTTGTCTTGAGTTAAATTCGATATCTTGCTTTCAACCAGTTTTAAGCATTATTGAATCATGATCAGTTTAATGAAATTATAGATATATTCCTAGGGTTCAATAAATGTCTAAAACTTTTCCAAATTTTATCTCGGATTAATTAATATCAAGGTCTTCTGGAAACAGGTAACAAAAGACGAGCATGTTATTCAAGGCCTATAATACAACCTCAAATTGTCATGCGTTGAAAGGCTCTTCTGTCTCTACTATGAGAGGAATGGAAGTTTTAAAAGATCGAACGATAAAGCACCGTGCAACAACAGTCAGTTGATGATAATGAATATTTTGGTAGAAACGATAATAAGGGTTTCTCTGACAGGAAACATATCCGGTTTATGAATGCGGGCCTCAAATAATAAGCTAGTGAGTTATTCTGTTAACAAAATTATTATTGCCACATTCGTCATTCTTTTTCTCATAAACCAAAAATAAGAGAGATAGTGAATCATTTTTTATTTTTACTTCAATAACATAATTTATTGAAAGAAGGGCGATTGAAATTATTTAGAACAGGAGCTCTTGTTGTATTACAATGAAATTGACGATTTCCAAGAAACACCAATTACCAACTTTCTTGATTTGAAAATAGACAACTCAAGCTAAGGTTAGTTTCAACCTCAAGAGTGCTTACCGTAGAAATAAACACGAGCATCTCGACGGAAGCAGAAGTATGATTGAAATTGATTCTGACGAACGAAATAATCTAGAATTAATAACAATTTATTATTTTTATGAAAAGAATCAAAAGTATGTGATTCTTTTTCCATACCTACGCAATTTGAGCCTTCTTTTCAGAAACTTGCCTTTGAAATGATGTGATTTTCAGTCTTGGAAATGAACATTACGTCACTAGGCCGGTGATATTACATCACTAGTGGTAATGGTGAAGTGTTTTCATTCGGGCTTAATGGCTAGTGATGCCGCGAGACTCGAGACTGGTCCCGTCTCGTCTCGACTTTTCGAGACGAGACTGGCTTTTGGTCTCGTCTCGTGAAGTCTCGACGAGACGAGACCAGACTCGTCGAGAGTCTCGTGTAGTCTCGAGTCTCGAGATTTCACTTAAAATTTTTCTTTCATAGGTTTATTATTGGACTATTCTGGGCTATTTGAATATGAAATCAGTAAATTAAATATCAGGGTTACTCTTTACTGTGATTTTTCACTAATTGCTTTTTCACTGTGGCAGTTTGGACTTCCGTTATAATATAAAAACAAAAACCAAAAATACAGGGTGTCCGAAAAATAGCGTAAAAACTCTCCACATAGTAGAGGACCCTTTGAGAAACCTTAGAAAAATAATTAAATTAAAAAAATCCTTCTCCGACAATATTCTTGGTAATATGAAGAGGTAGATGTGAAAATTCACCTTCGAATTCTTCAGGTAGTTACATGGGTATTTAATTTAATTCTCTGACATATTGTCAACGGGATATTTTCAGTGTTGCCAATTTTAATAAATAATAAAATGCAAATAACTTTCTTAAGAATGCCACTAGATTTTTTAAAGTATTTTTCTGGGGTTCCTTGTAGGGTCCTCCACCACGCAGAGAAAAGTTTTTACGCTATTTTTTGGACACCCTGTATAACTCGAGACCAGACTAGACCACTCGATACGAGACGAGACTTTGGTACTCGAGACCGAGACTAAATCACGGTCTCGTCTCAAGATGTCGAGACGAGACGAGACCAACCCTAAGTCTCGTCTCGCGGCACCACTATTAATGGCCGTCGTAAGTTGTTCGCAAGCACGTGTGGCTATCATCTTCAGAGGTGCTTCCATGTCCGATTCTGGTAGCAGACTGACGCGTTTCTGACCGTAAGTTGTATTTATGTGTGAGTGGCTATGGTGGGGGAGGGGCGGGGCTTCGCAGCACGTGGCTAATCTGAATTTCTCTGTACTCAATTGGATCTTTGTTGCGTTTTTGAGAATCGGGTTCAAGATTTAATTAAGTTTTAGTGTTTCTTCTTTCCTGTTGAAGTTCTCCGTATGCTTGTGAATTTCTATAGCTTTACGTACAAGACGATTGTGGTATCCGGAAGTCAATGCAAGAAGCTTGACCTCACCAAAGAGTATTTCGTGATTCCCTTCACTAAGCGCATGCTCCGCAACTGCCGATTTTTCTTATTTTTTCTAGTCTGCAGTTTATTTTGTGCTCGTTGATCCTGGTTTTCATGGATCTTTTTGTTGTTCTTATGTATACCTTACCACATGTGCATGGTATACGATAGACTCCAGCGCTTGACAGTGGGTTCCTTTTATCCTTGGCTGATTTGATTGATTGCGGTATTTTCCTTGTTGGCTTGAAGATTCTTTTTATGTTGTGTTTCTTCAACTATCCTGTCTGTCACCCGAGAAATGAAAGGTAGATATGCATCAGCCACCACTGGTTGTTCCTCTACGTTTAGTCGTGTGGCAGTTTTGGAACGCATGGCCCTATCGATTTCAGATGCATTGTATCTATTTGAATAAAAGGACTACTTTGGTGTGATCCAGTTCTTGCTCAAGATGTTGTGGCTCGCAGATGTTCCGAGCACCTTCTGTTAACGTTGTTATAATTCAACGTTTTTGCCTTGGATGGTGGTGTGAGAGTACATGCAGGTACCTGTCTGTGTGTGTAGGTTTTTGGTACACTGTGTGGCTTAATTTTCCTCCAGATTTCTTTATGACCACATCTTAAAAAGCGATTTCTTGGGTTTCCTTCTTTTCCATGGAAAATTGTATGCTGGGATGATACGCGTTTAGGTAGCCTGAGAACTGTTTAAGCTTCTCTTCCCCATGACTCCAAAACACAAAGATATCATCTACGTATCGAAGCCATACCGTTGGTTTCTGGTCAAAAAATTCGATAGCTTTCCTCTCGAAATCCTGCATAAAGAAGTTGGCTATGACCAGGCTGAGCAGACTACCCATAGCTACACCGTCCGTTTACTCGTAGAAATCGCTGTTCCATAGGAAGTTACTACCACTTACCAGTGAGAAATGTCCGGAAAAGCTCAACTATGTCATTGGGGAAGGTACTTCATATCAAGTTGAAAAATTCTGTCAATGGCACTCTTGTGAATAAAGACACATCAAAGCTAACTAGGATATCCCTATGTTGAAGCATATTATCCCTGCGGACCATGTGCTTAGTGAAGGAAATCACTTAATACTCTTAGGTGAGGTCAAGCTTCTTGGACCGACTTTCGGATGCCACAATCGTCTTATACTTGAAGCTATAAAAATATACGAAGAACTTCAACAGGAAAGAAGAAACTCTAAAACCTAACCAAATCTGAAATCCAATCCTCAAAAACGCAAGAAAGATCCCATTGAGTACAGAGAAAGTTCAGATTATTCCCGCCCCTCCCTCACAACAGTCACTCACACATAAATACAACTTACGGTCGGGAATGCGTCAGATTCCGAGTTGAGCTCTCGCAGAGTAAACGTGTCTTGCTCTAAGAGAGATCTCAAAGCAATTCTTAGTGTATCTGACGGTATTGTAGATTTGTGCCAATACCCGATACTTACGAGAAACCAAGTGCGAAATTTTAGTTTAAAAGTGAATTAAGTCGTGAAGTAGTACGCGTCGCGAACAAGTGCCGAGTTACCCGATCCCAAGTTCATCAGAAAACAGGGACTTGAGGAACCAGGGTGTCATCAGGAAACCAGCCAAGAGGATCCTGGAGAACAAGGACGAAGAAGAAGTGCCCGTTTACACCAAACTAGGGAAAATCAACATGCCTAGAGTAAGTCCCGTCCCATCATTGGATAATGAGTATGAAGATATGGAACAAGCCAATGTTCCCACCAGTTACCGTTTAGGACTATTGACGGTAGATCAAACCGGAGCAGAAGAACCCACAGCAGCATCCCCAAAAGGGGGTGCCCTTTTTGGTATTGTAAAATGCCATCTTGTTGTTTGCGGTTTGTAATTCAATTTCAAATATGAAATCTAACCCTGGAAATGGCCATTCCTACCTAATTACCGCAGCAGAAGAAACTAACATAGGTTTGCTCAAAAAGATCAAACACATCGATCATACCTGCATGAAATAGGCAACAACAACAACACAACATCCGACCACTTTCCAGTCTGATTCAAAATCGATGTATAATTACCGTTACAAGTATTATCCCATTTAATATCAAAATAAAAAAGGGAAAATTTGGTGGAATGAAAATAGAAAAAACAAAATTACTTTTGTCACCGTGATTTTTTTTTTTTTAATTCTTTGTTTTAGTGTATTTGGCCAAAAGCAAAAATCAAAAGCGTAAAATAGAAAAAAAAAGGCTATGAAACGAAAGCCATCAATAGAGTGCTTTCGAAACTGTTAATAATTTTTATTCCAGCTACTGGATAGCTCGAACGCGGAATGTGTTAAATAGTCAAAAGATTTAAAGATAAAAATGTTCATTAAAATGCTTTGCTCTGGTGGAGTATAAATAGTTTAAAGGTGAGCATAAAATGGTGGACAATAAACCGGCTAATACTTTTTGATCCCTATCGGCGAATTTCTCGCCCGATGCTCAAGCCCTATTGTTTTCGTACTTTTTCTTGGCTTCAGCTAACAATTTATTGCCACAGGATATGAGATTCTCGAAAACAGTAAAAGCTGTGCTTGATGGCAAGAGAAATTTCGCACAACAACAATTTTGCTTTTATCTACAGTATGTGATTTTTCATTATTATTGCCATACTTATTGAACACAGAAAAAAGATAGTTAAAATCGTTCATGGAATATTGTACCTTTAAATGGCTGTTTATTAATTACTAAATGCATCCAAGTTGTTACTACCCAGGCAAACCGCAAATGCGGACGCAGTTTCCCTTTTGATCTGGTTCAATTTGGCGGTTTATTTTGCTCTGACCTTCTTCATTATTTTCGGTGCTATGCATTACCATCTAATTGGTAATGGGGTAGTACACTATATATGAAAATCAGTAAAAAAACTGTTCATTATTCTATAGGCTAAATGGTGATGGTATAGTGGGATACTAAATTATTTTCCAGCATAGTGTCTATAGAATTAGTCAGAGAACTTCAACAGTTCAACGACGCGTGGTGTCAGTGAATCATGAAACGTCACAGTAACGTGACAGTAACTTGTTTACGTTGTTTGATGTAGTGGTTTGTTTGCGTTGTTTGTATTGTGACATTTTTGCTGAATTTTTACCTTTTGAATTTTGGTAACTTTGGAGGCCTTAGTTTGAGACTACTCAAACCTATACAGGGTGTCCCACGGTGGATGGCGTATTAGACGTTTATGGAGAACTAAAAAGCGGATCATTTTGAAAATTTGGCAGCCGGGATAAACGACCATGATCTACACTTTAAAAATATTTTTGACCATGCGGTGTTGCCGCTTCTACTCTAAACTAGTGGCAACATCACTGTTTTAAAAGGAACACCCCGTATGTGATTGCATATTTGGATTCTACGTAAGATTCTGAGCAGATTTCATGTGATATACCCTATACCTAAATTCAACTGTTTTGGAAATATTGACAGTTGAAAATTGACTTTTTGCAACTTTGACAGGCTGTAAAACCTAATTGGTTAATTTTAGAGGAGAACCGATTTCACATTCCTATCTTAGATTTTGACAAACTATCATTTGACACCAACTTTGAACTTAACTGGAGATTAAATTTAACTGAAATTTTTAATCATGGATTTAATTCAAAGTTGGTGTCAAATGATAGTTTATAAAAATCTAAGATAGGAATGTAAAATCGGTTCTCCTCTAAAATTAACCGTTCAGGTTTTACAGCCTGTCAAAGTTGCAAAAAGTCAATTTTCAACTGTCAATATTTCCAAAACAGTTGAACTTAGGTATAGGGTATGTTGCATAAAATCTGCTCAGAATTTTACGTAGAATCCAAATATGCAATCACATACGGGGTGTTCCATTTAAAATAGTGATGTTGCCACTAGTTTAGAGTAGAAGCGGCAACACCGCATGGTCAAAAATATTTTTAAATTGTAGATCATGGTCGTTTATCCCGGTTGCCAAATTTTCAAAATGATCCGGTTTTTAGTTCTCCATAAAGGTCTAATACGCCATCCACCGTGGGACACCCTGTATAGTGCGTAAAAAATGCGAACTACAACGGACCCAAGATTTGTACAGGCCGTATGCTATAGGGTCCAGTTGAAAAGGGATCATCCCCAGTGCATTGTTAAAGCTCGTATCACGCCAGAACATAAATTTCTAAAACAAAGCTATTTGGTTAGTGTGTGCATTGCTGAAAAATGCCATAAAGTAATTGATGTGAAATGTAATGACTGCGAAGCGAGTGAAGGTAGGTAACTAATAAGCAAACCATTCTTGAAAGTCAAGTAAACCATGATTGTTAGGGGGCTGCAAGCATGGAATAGCGCTGATTTTTTGGTTATTGGGGAGACCTCTGTGGGAGACATTTACATCCGTCAGTAACCTCAACCGCCTGTTACTGGAAGAAGTCATCGTTAGCAAAACTGGGGAATTTGAAGCCAACAACAACTGATAATATTTTAAAATATAAACGTCCTCCATTACGGTCAAAAACAACAGCATTTCTGGATAAAACTGTTCAGCTACTATTAGAGCAAAACTCAGTCCATTGGCAACTGCTTCCGGACCATCCCCACTGTTGTTTAGCAAACTTCCCTTCACCACATGCTACCGCTCCTATGATCAATGCAGATCATTTTCTCCAATTTGCGAAAACAGTTTTAACTCACGAAATATGCAAAAAAAAATTCAAAGAACTAAAACGCAGTCTGAATGCCCAGAATGGTTTGCTGCTCGATTTGGCCGAATAACAGCTTCAAAACTACACGCGGTTGCACACTGTCATACATATTATGATGGAATAACACTACAGTCAGTACTTGGTGCGCGCAAATTTACCCGTAGCAAAGCCATGAGACGGGGCTTAACATTAGAAAAACAAGTGCTACAAGTACTTTGTGAAGAAAAGACGATTTGTGCAAAAAGATGTGGATTCACCATCAAACCAGAAGTGCCCATATTTGGTGCCTCACCTGACGCGATAACGAAGCACCATTGCATTGAAATCAAGTGCCCTTCAAGAGCTGATACAACATAAAACTATTACAAGAATGGAATAATAACAGAAAAGTGTTATGTTCAAGTGCAATTGCAAATGTTTCTTTGCGATAGAAAAAAAAATCTTTTTCATGTTGTGTCTCCTGATTTTGAAGAGGATAAACAAATTACTACTATTGAAGTAGCGTTGGATAAGGCTTATTGCAGCCAGATGATCGCTGATGCGCTCCAATTTTGGAAAGCAGCGGTATTCACAAAACTAAATTCTTAGTTACTACTTAACATTTATTTAATAAAAGTCCAAGTTTAGTCAATATTACTTTATCATTACACCCTGTAGCCTGTAGATTACTTATGGCAGAACATATAATCACAATGAAATCTAAATGAACTACTAATGGAAGTGACGTACATGCATGAGGGGTCAACATACGAAATTCGCGCAGATGACGGATAACACGTTCAATATGTGTTCGTAGTGCTGCGATGAGTTTCGATTCTCTAACCTCTGCTTTCAGAGATTTTTTTGATAGCGTTACACTGTGCGGGCGTACCAATTTGCATTGCTTTCCTCCAGTACCGCGGCAACCTCTTTGAATCCTGTATCGGCTAGAACTTCACAGTGTGGTGGTAGCTGAGACAAGTAGCCAGAGTGGAGAAATATTTCCTTGTCCGATGTACGTCCTCCAAATCCATGGGATACAAAATTTATTAGACCACTTGGTGTTGAGGAAATCAGGTCTTTCACTGTATTTCCGCTTTTATAATCGTTCCATGTTAGAGCTTGCGCTAAGGCGCTTGACGGTTTCGCTATTTAAATTTCAAAGCAGTCGATGATTGATTGCACATTTCTGTAGGTTCCCCAAAACTGTATTGGCAAAGTTTCCTTGATTTTTTGCGCTGATAGCCATGGTACTAATTCCTGCAGGTAACCAGCCAGTAAAGGCAAACATTTAGCAAATATTTTTGCAGGATAGCTGTCGCTATATCCATACTCAATGGCCAGTCGTCTAAATGTATCGTTTGTACGTATTTTCTTCAACGTTGGCAATTATATAATTATACCAAAACTGTCTCCAGGAATGCCCTTATATAGACGTGGGTACCTTTCCATTTCAGCCACCATGTATGCAGTATTTCGTAATCTGGGTACTAAGAGAGCATCGCTACTTGATGAGGACTGATTGCTTGAAGAAGTGGCGCTTGATGAAGGTTGGCTCTGTATATCTGAACTTACTGATTTTTCACTACCACTTAGCTGCAAACTGACATTAACTTCTTGTGTTCTTCCTGCTCTTGTATTTGTACTTTTTGTCGCTGTGTCAGGTTTTACTTGTGCTACGACTATTACGTGCCAATTTGTTACGTGGCACAAAACGGGAGGGAGAACTAAATAATGAAACTTGAAGGAAGTGGGACAGAGAATGGGTAACTATAACAGAAAGAATAGAAAGAAAGGGTTGGTTGGTGGCTGAAATCTAGAAACGTGATTTCGTGTATAGGGTTGCCGACTAGCTTCCAATACGGAGAGTGGTGTGGGTTAATTAATTAACTAAATATAGAGCGCCACCTACTTTTTCCCTGCAGTACACGAAATCAACCGATATAACGAAAGCAGGAAACTTCTACGGAACTATAGCAGCACAACCTGAAATATAAACAAGAAGAAGGGACAAAAGTGAAACGCTTTGCTACAATCAGGTACGGGTCTTTAATTAAAACTCGAACAGAATGGGTTTGACTCCAGAGCAGGTTCGGAGAAGAAAAGAAATCGCCTAAAAACTAGAAGTACCTAACCTATATACTCTAAAAATAGTAAATACAATAAATTAATTCGAGTCCCTTAAAGTAAAGAGTACCGTACAACAGCAATAATACCTGAAATATAAATGATCAATATACAAGCTCACTAAATGCAGTACCTTCGTAAATGGCCATTTAACCCCAGTGTACAAGTATTTACCTGTATTCAGTGCAGCATTAATCAAAGTGGAAGTAACAATACGTAACCTGAAGGGCTTTAATATTATGTAACAATATAGGTAGTATAGATACCTAGATACCTCATAAAATTGTAGTACTTAACAATACATAACCTGAAGGGCAAGTTTCATAAACAAAAAAAAAGAAAAAGGTAATATAGTTATAATTAATTAAAAATTGAAATAACAACACATAATCTGAAGGATAATTTTAAGGTAGTAAATCTGCGTTGTTGTGGTGTTTTACTCCAACAAGGGGTTGGCAAGGTTTGATACTAAGACAATACAACACACTTATCAAACCTGAGTAGTCCCTAAACACTTGGGGAACCTTACGGATGGGGTCAATATCTTCCAGTGTTTCCAATGGCCTGGGACTGGATCAGGGCCGCAACAAGAAGCAACCTGGCCCTGGGCACTGAAGTTCAGTAACTAGGAGTCACTAAGGCTTCCAATGGTCTAGAGGAGGCTGAAGATTGTAGGTACTACTTGAAATATACAGTAAGCTGAACGTATAACTCTTTACTAAAAGTCAGGGACTAAAGCGTGACGAATAAAAGGTGACATCTAAAGGTAACGATTAAAACGTAACGTCTAAGACTGAAGATTAAAGTGTAACTTCTAAAGGTGATGAATAAAGGCCTGAAACAAATGGACGTTATGAGACAGGGCGTGGAGCAATAGAGGTAGGTATGTCCGATATTCGGAATTTAACCGTATAATTAACAGAAAACTATGCTTTTACATAGGAAATAGAGAAACAGAGAAGACTAATAAGAAAAACGACTCACCAAAATACTTTGGCCTTTAGGAACAAACAATTGGACACGTTGCTCTTTTCCGACTCACAAAAAAAATCCGCACAAGGCGATTGGGTGCTAAAATAACGGATTAGCCACCCTAGATCTATGAGCGAAAACTAGACAACTCAGAAAATCGGCAAAATGTGCCTGAGGAATTTTCCCGAACACTTAATCGTGAAAAGTCCTCGACCTGATTGACCTCTGCTTGTCCCTGCAATGTCCTTTAAAAAGTGTCTGTCAAAACTCCAAGGTGGAAGGTACTGGGGATTTTGATGGTAGTTGGGGCATGGTGCTTATTCAAATTAAGTTAGTATCGGTCATTGACTCTATTTGGAGCGCTGTCAATCTAGTCAATCTACTCGGATCAGACAATCAGCTGTTCTAGTGTAAATATTGTGATTTTGTTTGTTAATAAATTAATTGTCTATTTATTTTAACCCTACTAACAGGAAATCAATTCCATTAATAAACCTCTAACTCAACGATTCTGGAAAGAATGAAAAGTTTGATGAAAAGTGTGGCTACAACTATTGGATAGAAAACAGTGGCTTGAGGAAGGTATGCTATTCAGAGAGGTGAATAAGCTTATTTCCTTTTATTTTGGTGCGGGAAAAATCATCCCGTAACACGACATGGCGTACATTTTGTTGTGTTTAAGTGCTTTTTGTTTTCTGCGCCCAACTCCCTTTTTTTACAGTACAAAACGAAATTTGAAACTTGTCTGGCGATGATCTCACGGCAGCATAATTAGTCCCCAGTACATTGACCCTAAAATTTTGTAACTCATGTACACGCCAAACTTCCTGAGCGGCTTCATAACACCAAGTCGGACAATATTTTTCATATGTCCCGGGCGATGGGACATTGCCGCGCTAGCTCTTCGTGAAGTTGTCGTTCTGACGTCCCTAAGGAAGTTGATACATGTACGTGTAGTTTCAATGCCAATCGACTGTTTTTTATATTACATTAACGATATCACATTTGTCGGACAAAAACCATGTGGCTTTGGGGAAGGTCCGGCTCCCCCAACATGTCGCTGTGGCGTCCCTAAGGAAGTTGATACATGTATGTCCGACAAAAATAATTATGAATAACAATGTAATTTTAAAACATGTGTAGTAAATGTCGGACAAATAAAATGAGTATTAAAGTCAGTCGGACAACAAAAATCCTTTTGATCAATTTCTGCCGAAATTCAGGATCTTCACTCCTGAGATTGCACAAAAAACACGACTGAATATTCATTCTTTCTCACACGCGTGGTTTTGAATGACCGTTCACTAAATAATTTCCGTAAATACTCGGAGAACTATCAAAAAAACAGATCAGGGAATGTGACACAGGGCCCCACAGGTACTTGACAAAGTAGGTAAATAATAAACTGACTAATATGCACGTTGCGTTAAGGCAAACTAATTTTAATTTTTTCATTGATTGTCTCAAATTTCTTGTCCGACAAATGTGATATCGTTAATGTAATGTAAAAAACTGTCGATTGGTATTAAAAACACATGTACATGTATCAACTTCCTTAGGGACGCCACAGCGACATGTTGAGAGCGTCGGACCCCCCCGAAGCCACGTGATTTTTGTCCGACATATATGATATCGTTAATGTAATACAAAAAACAGTCGATTGGCATTAAAACTACACGTACATGTATCAACTTCCTTAGGGACGCCACAGCGACATGTTGGGGGTGTCGGACCTTCCCCAAAGCCACATGGTATTTGTCCGACAAATGTGATATCGTTAATGTAATGTAAAAATAGCTATTTATACAATAAGTTGCGAAATGAGTGTCTTTTAGGCACGCGACGTGAAAATTGTCCAACGAGGCAAAGCCGAGTTGGACAACACGTCGAGTGACTAAAAGATTTCGTTTCGTAACGTATTGTATACAAGATTTTTTCTACTGACGTTTCATAATAAAAAAACACAATTTTATTTCAATGTTTGTCGCCTGCTTTTGCTTGACACCTTTCATGTTGGTGACTAATATTCATAATAAATACAAAACAAAATTCAAATTTGCATTTAGTGTGTTTTTTATTTCTGAACAATGAATAACACTTTTAGGCACTAGTGCTTAAAAGTTACTTTTACGCACTTGAAAGTCGCTTTTACGCATTTGAAAGTCACTTTTACGCACTGGAAAGTCACTTTTACGCACTGAGTGCCTAAAAGTCACTTTTACGCACTGAGTGCTCAAAAGAATGTCATTTCAAAACTAAAATGACAATCGAAAAGTTGCTATTATGAAACGTCAGTAGAAAAACAGTTGTTTGGCATTGAAACTGCACGTACATGTATCAACTTCCTTAGGGACGTCAGAACGACAACTTCACGAAGAGTTAGCGCAGCAAAGTCCCATCGCCCAGGGTGGAGACATGAAAAATATTGTCCGACTTGGTGTTATGAAGCCGCTCAGGAAGTTGGGCGTGTACATGAGTTACAAAATTTTAAGGTCGATGTACTGGGGACTAAATCTTTTGCATCATGCTCTTGTTGTTTAAGCTTTCAGATTTTGTTATGATTAGCGACCGTTCAGCTTTTGCGAGATTTTCTGATAACGCAGAACATTCCATCTTCCGTTTCTGCGACAGTGGCGTTAATTCTGACGATTATGCTGGCGTCTCTTCAACGCACTGGTGACGTGGCACAACTCCTGGTTTCAATTTCAAATTATAGCCTACGCATGCTTAAAATACATCTAATTTTCAGCATCATTTTTCAGCTAATAAATATTGAAAAAAGCTAATAATACATATAAACTTTCGGGCAATCGGTCGATTTGACCGAACGCGTGTAATGACGTAAGTTTTTTAACGCGTGTAATGCCGGGTTAACTGTAAAAAGGAAAGTTTGAGATTTTTTCATCCTTAAAAGACCAAGGGATCAAATTTTAGCAGAAGGATGTGAGTTGTCTCATCTCTATCTTCACAGAATCTACAGTTACCTCTTTCTTCCAACCCCAATTTCCGTAGGTGTTCCATATTTCTTAAGTCTGCAATGTCCCGAGAGAAACCCGGTTAGAGTTTTGAGACTTTTCTTGCTGAGGTTGGCCAGCAGTTCTGATCTTTATGACTTTATGAGTTGAAGTTGCGCAACAGATCCTTGGCTTGTCTTAGTCCATTTTTTGGCTTTCGATTGATCTGTCATATCACGCAGCCACAGAAATAAGTTAATTTCAAAAAAGATAGAAAGCATATAGACAAGGACACACTCTTCAAGCCACTGGGGCGACTTTTGAAATTAGACAAACATAAAAGATCACAGGTAAACACAAGCTAAGGAGTAAACATTGGGATAAACATAAGGACAATTCTTTTTATCAAATTTCTAAATTGGTTTCATGTAGAATAGTATATTAAAATTCAAGTTGCAGAAGACCACATATTCCCTCACGAATTCGAAATTTGTGCGAGAATAGCATTCTGCAACGTGAGTTTTATACTATTTATTCTATCGCGAATGGTAAACTATCATTTAATCGACTCAAAACTCGTTAAAGTAACACTTTATTTGAAGTAATGAAATCGAACAATTTTTCCCACTCATTTGTCAATTTTACCCATTCATACGTCAATTTTACCCACTCATACGTGAATTTTACCCACTTGTTCAAATCTTTTATAATAATTATAGTGTTTTTGACAGAAATCTGATATGTTGATGATATGTTGCATGATTGACAACACCAAAAATGTGTCAGTTTGTTAGGTACTTTGTCAATTTGTCATAATCTATGTAAAATTTTAGCACATTTCAGTTTATGATTTTAGTATTTGTGGTAAATAAAAAGTGGCTCAAGAATAAAATAGAATATTACACACGACGGTAAAAAAGCTTTACCTGTTCGTGGAATTAATCCACTCACAGGTAAAGCATCATTCTACCATCTTGTATAATTTAGTATATTTCCTAACAAGTGCGGAAAGTGCCACTTTTCCGCACGCGATTGCAGTTTGCCGAACGACGCGTAGCGGAGTTCGGCAAGCAATCAAGTGAGGAAAAGAGACTTTCCGCACGAGTTAGGAACACTATTTTTTCTACGAGATAGAAGGAATATACCTGTAATGTAAATTTTAACACCAATATTTGATATTTCTTCTGCAACACCTGGTATTAAAAACAAATCGAGTAATTTTTTCTTAATATAAATTAGGTACCTACTCTTAGAAATAAATCTTATTTATTTATTGATTAAAAAAAAAAAACTAATTCTGACATAATGTGCCTTATTCTGAATACAATAAAATCGAGAACTTTTAACAATAATTTGTACGTTTAATGCATCTACTATGAAATTTTCGAAATTTTCAGGCATAAAGTAACCATTCTATAGTAACTTCACAAGAAAAGTTAAGTTTAAACCAAAATAATTTAATAAATAACATTATTGTTTCAATAATTCTCAATGCTGATATTTGTGTAAGTGTGTCAGCTCAGAATTTAAAAAGTGAAACTTTCCAAACTAAAATGCGTGCGGAAAAGTGCACTTTTCCGCACGCTCGTAGAAAAAATAACTATTTCTCGATTTTTGATTTTATTTTTAATTTTTTTAAATTTTTTTGTGGTCGCTGTTAGTTGGGGATTTTTTTCTGCATAATATGTCAGTTGGTGACACTCACTTACCAACCAAATGACAGGTGGATTCTATTATTTTTAGAAGGTTTGACAATTTTGAAGGTACCAATACCATATACTTTGAAAACTAAATGTCACTAAAAATTGTTAAAGAATGTGTTTTATTCTTCAAATTAAAAGAAGCGATTACTTCGAATTTTTTTGTTAGAGCGTCATGTAATTGCTGAATTGGATCTGGATATTTTGCATATTTGAAGACAATGTGATCTAGGTCTCCTCTTACTTGGCCACACGTCACACTGATCAGAGGGTAGAATGTGCTGGATGACAAGCATGTCCAGACTTTAAACTATTTAGTTAATATTGCGAGATATCTTCTGCTGTAATTTTGGTGTCAATATTGATTTGGAATACTTCAACAAAGAAAAATATTTATGATTTATCACAAATACTTGCATCACTCAGTAAAATATCACTTTTTGTAGAGGACACATCCTTAATACTGTCTTTTACTAAATTATCCACAAATTCATTTCCTCCAAGTCCATTGTGTGGAAATATAATTATGCTTCAATATATTCCGTCTGTAGTTTTTTCGAATGCTCCAACCAAAGTCTACCTGTTCAAGAGATTTAGGAATAGACCTGGAGTAAAAAAGAATGACATAATTTTTATACTCTTCTTGGAACACAAAATTCAGAGCTTCCTGCAAAAGCTTCAGATGTAAAGATGCTATAATTGCTGCCCAATTTAAATTAAAGCTTTATATTTAATTGTGGAATATAAAATGCTGCACCATTACCTAGCTCTGTTTTAGATGCATCCGTATAAATTAGTATTAAATCCTTGTAGTTTTCAAGCTCAGCTTTTAAAATATTTTTAGTAATGTTCTGGTCGGTAGTAAATTTTGGAAATTTAATTGAGATTTTTTCATAGGTACTTTAATATTCATATTTTGAGGAGATAAGAGTTGATATGGTATTTGGTAGATTATTGTAATTTCTAATAGCTTCACATAATGGCGGCGATACTTTATATTCCGAGTACGTACTTAGAAGATCACATTACTCCATTTAAATGTACTGATATATAGGTCAGTGTTAAAAAATGCAAGTTTGTCTGCGCATTCGTTGCATTCAACTCGTCCTCTAAATACAGGCACCCAGAGGAGGGTTACTTGGTTTTCTTTTCCCAACTTATTGTGTTTCTGTAGACATTGTATGCTTGAAAGGTGGTTGGTGATTTGCCAATTAGCTCCAAGTATCTGATCCGTGGCCCGAATACACCTGCTCCTGTTTCCTTAGCAGTCTTGGAATCATCTGTTTTAAAGTTATTAAGTTCTGAATTTAGCGTCTCGTTGTCACTGCAAATTTTTTTGGCTCGTGTATACAGGGCTTTAATTATTCCTTGTTTTTTTATGAGTGGTTGGAGTAGTGAGGAGGAGATTATTGTCCTGTTTGTTTGTATATCTTCTGTATACTGAGGCACTTACGTGTTCTCCAGAGAGGTTGACGAGGACATCAAAAAATGGCAATTGATGTTCTTATTTCTCCATTTCAAATTTGATGAATATTTGTATTGTCGCGGTGCGCTTTCGCCATAGTATACAGAATCTAACTTGAAATCTAGAAAATACTGCCTTATTACAGATATATAAAGGACGGTACTAGTTGGTAGTTTTTAAGTTTGACTGTGATATGATTTAGATGGTGATCGTTGTTGAGAGTTGTAAAGAGTTTAGTTGTTTCAGTTACTTAATTAAGTAATTAGTGTCAGAGTGTATAGCAACGTGGAATAAATTATTGTTGTATTAATTGGACTTTGATTTTGAATAAGAGGATCCAAGATTTCTGTCACGCAACCCAGAGCCGTGACATTGATGTCAGAAGTGAGAGGACTGCAAAGTGAAATCGGATTGCAGAATAGTGCGGACACTTAGTGAACACTAGGACAGTTAGTCAGTGTAAGCAGTGACCATCACCAAGAGTGGCTGGAAGTGACTGTATACTTCATTTTGACTATGATAGTGAATTTTCAAGTAAGTTCTGGAAAATTCTATTTGAAAACCAAGGGAGACATCGAATTTGTGACTTCACCGACGTGTTTGTTATGTCAATCGACATGCAGAAAAGATATTTCAAGAAATTTCTAGAACATTCTATTCGAGAATAAAGCAAGTTATCCATTTTTTGACTTCATCGAAGTGTTTGGAACTTCAATCAAAAACCAGGAAAGATATTTGAAGAGATTTTGAGGAAAATTCCAGAACATTCTGTATAATTTTTTAGAGTTTTTATCGTCTGTTATATAATTTAAAGAGTGTTAATTTTAGTGGCATGCAGACGCATAAATTAAAAGTTGATGAAAAATTTTCTTGTCTCGACTGGGATTTGAACCCAGGACCCCTACATTTCCAGTGTAATGCTCTACCAACTGATTGATGGTTGGGCGTCCGATTCCGATGCCTGCCGATGTCGCTATATGTCGACGACGCATCTGGTTGAAGGGATCATGCATTCCAAACAACCATTAATTGCGAATGTGTTCCCCATACCTCCTAACTCACCCCCATACCAACGGTAACCGCCGAAGGTTGCCGATGGTCACAAACTAACAACTTAAAAATTGATGAAAGACTTGATCGACTGGATAGAAATGAGACAGGTCTCGGTGGCTCAGTTGGTAGAGCATTACACTGGAAATGTAGGGGTCCTGGGTTCAAATCCCAGTCGAGACAAGAAAATTTTTCATCAACTTTCAATTTATGCGTCTGCATGCCACTAAAATTAACGCTCTTTAAATTCTGTATATTGCCTATTACCAGACTACAAGCAAAAATGAAAGAACAAAAAATTTAAGAACTTCTGCGTAAAATGTTGGAACTCCAAGAGACTAAACGACAACAAGAAAAACAAAATGAAGAGGCTAGGCGACAACAAGAAACACAAGAATAAGAAGCTAAATGACAACAAGAAAAACAAGAAGACGAGGCCAGGCGACAAAAAGAAAAACAAGAAGAAGAAGCTAAATGACAACAAGTAAAACAAGACGAAGAGGCCAGGCGACAAAAAGGAAAACAAGAACAAGAAGCTAAAGAACAACAATAAAAACAAGACGAAGAGTTCGGGCGACAAAAAAAAAAAACAAGAAGAAGAAGCTAAGCGACAAAAATAAAAACAAGAAGTAGAGGCTAAGCGACAACAAGGACGCCAAGAAAAGCTTGGAAAACTGCAGAAAATATTTCAAACCATACAAGAAACTGTCGCTAAACTAGAACAAAAGATTGAGGAAGTAAAAGCGGAAGTTAAAGACGATGAGGCACTTGAAGATGAGGTGAATAAATTAGAAATAAAGTCCATCGATCAAAATAAGTGTTTTTTATTTCAGAAAGAAGTTGAATTCTGGTATCTGAAGATGGCATACAAGTTATGGAACGAAAAATAGATGCTGTTAGGGATTGGCCAAAACCATGCCATAGAAATTAACTAAGGAGTTTTCTTGGATTATGTTTTTATTAACAAATATTTGCGGAAGGATTCGCCAATATAGCTGGTCCGCTTTATCGATTAACGGAAGAAAAATCAACATTCGATCGGACCCAAGAATGCGATTCCACATTTAGAAAATTAAAAGGAGCATTATGTACAAGCCCAATGTTGTCCTATCCCGATCAGAAGGGCATGTTGATTTTGTACACAGATGCAAGCAACCCAGTATTGGAGCGGTACTTTCACAAATTCAAAATTCACAAGAACATATTGTAGAGTACTGCAGCAGACCCTTATCAAAGCCAGAACGAAATTATTGTGTCACCAGAAGAGAGTTGCTTGCCATAGTAAAACCAGTCGACCATTTCCATAGGTATCTCTACGGACGTAGGTTTCTGATTCGAATGGATCACGCAGCTCTAAAATGACTTTTAGAAATGAAAACTCCCGAAATACAGCTTGCTAGATGACGCTATGTAAATCATGGCTAACCTTAGGAAGAACAACAAACCTATTGGAGGGCAAACAGCACTCCAATTAATTCATGATTTCATCATGCTGAAGAGTGGTGCGATCCGATAGCGTTTGGTCATTTGCTAGCTTGCAGTTTATCACCGTTAACAGTTGACTACAGTACGTAAGTAAGAGGCTCTCCAAGTCAAAACTCATAAATGTTCCTCCAAGAACCAGTTTATGATTTTTAAGAATGCTGACAAAATGTTGGGAATTTTCAACAAAGCTATTTTTTTGTAGCGGTTGAATTAGAGGAAAAAGGAATTTCGCTAATTCGCTGGTCGCCAAGTTCCTGGAAACTGTTATTGGTCTGAGTGGTACATAGATCTTGTGTATCTTTTATAGATCATACCTACAGATGTAGCAGTTTGCTATAATTAGGAGCTAGTCAGTTTCTGGTTGTATCGGGGAGATAATTCATAGTTTTTCTTGATAGTAGGAGAGCCGGCAATATTAACGGGTATGTGATCGTTGCAATGGATAATTTTCACATACAAGAATAGCTCATAGTTACCTTTAAACTAAATGGATGAGTGGCCTCGATTCTCATGGCCGCAACCCTTTGCTGCTCTTTTTCCGAAGGAACAATGTTATCGTTGCAATAGCTGAAAATTGGTAGATATATTCTTTAATATGTCTTCTCAAATATTATATAGGGTGGCCTCGATTTTGATGGCCGGTAATGATGGCAACCCTCATTGAAAGTCGAGCGCCCACGTTATTTCGCTTGCTAAATACAAATTTTTGGAAGTGACAGCCTTCAAACTCACTTTTGAAGTTAAAAGATGACTCTGTGAAGAGGATCTTGCATACGGCTGTAGGTCTTTAGACAAAAAAAGAAACATGAAATTGTGTTATTAAAGTGTTTGCCGCATATGATGAGAACCCTACACCGCAAGGTACTTCTGATTTGTTGCGCTTATGGTTCTTGAAATATCTTTTTATAAAACAACTTTACGGCCATGAGAATCGAGGAAACCGATCCATTCGTTTTAAAGGTTACAATGAACTATTGTTTTATGTAGAAATTATACATTGCAACGATCACATACCCGTTAGTATTGCGGGCTCTTGGACTATGAGGGTTTGGTAGATTTTCCTTTCTATTGATGGAGTAGGGTTGTTGTATTTTTCAATTTCAGTTAGTTTTTGATTTTGTGCTCACATCCAAACCGGCGCCTTTGTCCGCTGGAACAATTTTGATGGAATATTTTTTTCTTAAATAGCAGCGCTTTGTCCTTGTGATAAATCAAATTCGGGAATTCTCTCTTTTGCTTCTCGATGGTGTTGCGGATATGAGCTCTCCACCCGATCAGATATCTGACTTCAGCGACTCAATGCAGCTGATGATCTCTAATAGGATTGGGGTGGCATGGCGAAAGTTAGTCTTTGCTCATAAAGTCTTCCTCTTCAGTGTAAAGCATTCTTGATGATATTTGACAACATTTCGACTCCTGGTTTCGGATTCCTGATGTCGCTGCTCCTTCAGCCTTGTTAATTTCATAATGTGCTTGCTTCTGGGTTCTAGCATGTGGATTCAATTTTACGGAGTATGTAATCTTAATTCAATAAATTTTCCTTCGAACAGCTTCAAACCTATCTAGATGGATTGTTCAGTTGTAGCAATTTGATCCACTTATTTTCTTTTGTAACCATTGTGTTTTATTAAAACCATCACAACATTGTAAATGTTTTTAAAATAAAAGTTTCTGAAAAGAAAATATATAGGTTTAGGTAGATCACTTTCAGGAAACCTGAAATGAAAGCAGAAAAGCAATAAAACACCAACTCATAAACAAATGTGAATAAAATGTTTGTTACTTATTTTCATATAAAGAGACAGTGGAATTTTTCTTAGTTTCGTCATTTACCTATATACAGTTGCTCGATTCAAGTTCAAGTTATTACTTATGTGCATGAAAAATAGAAGGAACAGTTTTGAAAAACGATCCGCATATAAATAAAATTAACTTAAGGAAAGATTAGGTAAGTATAAGGGAATTTGATTAGGTTCTCTTGGATGAGTGTACTTTATAGTATGGTTAAATTGGTAATGGAAATAGGCAACAGTAGATTCGTGAGCGCCTATCCCCAGGGTGGTTTTATAGCTATTTACCTAACAAGTGCGGAAAATGAATTTTCCCGCACGCGGCTGCCGTTCACTGAAGCAGCCGAGTGCGGAAATAGCTATTTATACAATAAGTTACGAAATGAGCGTCTTTTAGGCACGCGACGTGAAAATTGTCCAACGAGGCAAAGCCGAGTTGGACAACACGTCGAGTGACTAAAAGACATCGTTTCGTAACGTATTGTATACAAGATTTTTTCTACTGGCATTTTATAATAAAAAAACACAATTTTATTTCATGTGAATAAGTCGATTACACCCAAAATCTTTGTTACCTGCTTTTACTTGACACCTGACACTTTTCATGCGATTTTCTTTTCAAAATTCGACATCAATAATTAAAATCCTAGAAAGTAGGTAATAACACAAAGTTCTGTTTTGAGTAACCCAAACGTTCAATTCAGTAATTCCATTTTCAATATTCATAATAAATACAAAACAAAATTCAAATATGTGTTTAGTGTGTTTTTTATTTCTGAATAATGAATGACACTTTTAGGCACTAGTGCTTAAAAATTACTTTTACGCACTCATAAGTCACTTTTACGCATTCAAAAGTCACTTTTACGCACTGAGTGCCTAAAAGTAACTTTCACGCACTCAGTGCCTAAAAGAATGTCGTTTCAAAACTGAAATGACAATCGAAAAGTTGCTATTATGAAACGTCAGTAGAAAAAATATTTTTCCTACGAGCGTGCGCAAAGTAGTACTTTTCCGCACGCATTTCCGGGCTCAAAGTTACACTTTTCCGTACTCAGTGCGGATACAGGCCTTATCCGCACTGAGTGCAGAAAAGTAATTATAATTGTCAAGCAACAATAAGTGCACTTGTCGACTTTGACACATGATGACAATTTTTTCCTCTATTTCTATATCAGCCAACATCTATACAAACACCAATTATAAATTAACTTTGACACATTGTCAGATTTGTTCTCTATTTATATGCAAAAATCTACAAACTTTCTCATCAAATTTAAACGCTTCAAGATGAACAGCTCTGACGAGGATTTTCTGTTATTTTTTTTTATGTAATTTTTTGATAAATGCATAGGTTCCCTTCAAGTTAATTAATAGTAATTTATGTATCAAGGGTACTAAGTGCATATTGCATCCAAAACAATTTGTTGTAATTAACTAGGTATATCTAAATCGACCAAAAAAAAATTCGGCCTCTCTCCGCGGGGCTTTGCCCCCTAAAAAAGGGGGCCCGCAGTGCTGTGCCGCCCAAAAAAGGGGCTTCCGCGGGGCTCCGCCCCCAAATACGGGGCCCTCGCAGCCAAATATAGGGCTCCGCCCCCCAAATATAAGTCTTCGGGGCCCCCGCGAGGCTGTGCCCCTCAAAAAAGTGGCTCCCGCGGGACTCCGCCTCCCCAGATTTTATTATGGGTACCAGAAAAAAAAGTGTGCGGGAAAAAAAATTTCCCGCATAGTGTACGCAAAGTAGTTACTTTGCGCACACTTTTGGGAAAGGGCTTCTTTGCGTACACAAAAGTGTGCGCAAAGTAGTTACTTTGCGCACACTCGTAGAAAAAATAATATACTTACTACCGCGAAGTGAATATGTATTTACATTACATGTGCAGTTTATATTATATTATTTAGGTATGTTATGAAAGTTGAAGCAAAAAATATTTAGTGAGAGAATCCAAACTAATATGAATAGTAAAGAGCTGCCTCTCTTTAGGTAATTCGTTATTCGTAAGGTTTAATGTTTATTGCCCTGAAAATAAACCCTATTCCTGTGGACTTAAGTTGAATCAGTTAAGCTAAATAATTGTATTTTTTCCATAATATGCTATACCTATTGTTAATTTACAATGAATTACTAGCCCATGATAAAGTTTTGGGGATTGCTGGACTACCTAAATGTTGACCAAAAATAGAGCACGAAAAAAAATAATAATACAGAGAAAAACAACAAAATTGAATATAAGGCAATGAAGTTATTTAATCAGCTTAATTGATAATTCGCCTCATTAGATTCTGCATATAAATTGAGTCAAAGAAATTTGTTGGCATCGTTATACCGAGATAGAGCAAAGCAGCACGACACTATAGTCTGAAGTCTGAAAAGATGTTTAATGAACTGTGGATATCCATAGAAAATCAACAAAACCCTTTGGGCCAATCCAAACTTCTTCCACATATCCTTGCCAAAAAGTCCAAGCAAATAGCAACAAGAATAAATTATCCATTTATTACATTTTTTAAGATCTCCAACGGACAAATAATTTCAGAATTTTGAGCCCAATATGGATTGATTTGTGTTTTTACCTTTAACTTCTAAGCCTCGTTAATGACCTTGTAGAAATGAGGTTTGGAAATAAATGTGCCTACAGGAACTAGGAGGACTGAAGGCAATATTCCTACTTGATGGAGTACTGTGGGACCAAAATATAAACCGAAGAAAGAAAGCTAGAATATACCATCGTCGAAAGCATAGTTGAATATAGTTTAGAGGTCTGGTCTGTCCACTAGTGGAAAGAACCGCAAAAATGCTGGAAACAACTGAAATGGAGTTTTGAAGTAGAGACTCCAGCAGGAAAAGTTACCAAACCAAAGAATTAGAGAAACTATGAACGTAAGACACACTATAATACACGATATGAAAGACAAACAACTGATTTGGTTCAGATATTTAAAAAAAATGTCGGATACGAGAATACCCATGCGGCAGAACTATAGAACAAGCTGGAGTGGGCGAGGAGATGAGAGACACAGGAACGAATTGACTGAGATAGTTGGAGATCAGAAATTGGAAGACATAAAATGTTATATAGACCGATAATTATATATAAAACCATAACTTAGATAGTTAACTAGCTATATTATTCCTTCAAGACCAAGCTCGTCGGATACAATAAGTACGACATACGGGTTTAATTCCTATTTCTGTTATATTATAACAATACCAATAATGAAATCTTTTTGATATATAGGGTTTTGTCATCTTATAAATCTTATTAGTACGAACACATAGGTATACAAACGTCAAAATGGCCAAATTTCGACATATCTGTTATTGCTATCTTACCAGAGAGAATTATAAACGCAATATTAGCTATTTTCCCTACTATTTCAAACACATACATTTTCAATTAAGAGGTGCGTGAATCTTTGTCACCCTTTTTCATCCATATCCGGGGAGGCGTATAAATGGCGGCCGCTCCAAGAAAACAATAAAGAACGTGCGACAAAGGGGAGTTCAAATTAGAACAGCAGCATCTCGAAAATAAATTTGCAATTTTATGAAAGGACGCTGACGTAAAATTAAAACAAAAGTAGCTAATAACACTTTTTACTCAAGCTCAGACAACTATAAGATTTTCGTAGACCGAAACCTGACGTTTACAGTATTCTACTTAACTTCACTATTCCTTATATTTCACTTTATTATTTTTAATATTCTTACATAAGATGTTCCTGAAACTATTTTCTAAAGCAAAATTCGTATAATCCTTAAAATATTTCGCGTTTATTCTTGAAGCAAGGGAGCAAAAGCACGTTGCTCAAGGCTAAATTTATAATTTCCGAAATTCCTCCGCGCCCACTTTTACGCGATCCCAGATAACTTACTTCAAAAGCACGCCACCAAGAAGATATTTCATATTGCAAAAACTTGACTCGTGTGTTGGTTTTGAACAAGATAACATGCAGTAACAAAAAAAAATATTAACTTGAAAATTGCTTAAACTTTTTTAAATTTTCAGGTACATTTTTCATTAAGGCTAAATCCTAACTTTTCTAAATGCTTCTAAATAAGTGGTTCGAAAACTAAAAATAGGAATCGCCATTATTGAAGTTATGTGCCCAATTCGGTACCCAAATTATCCTTCCGATCTTAACTTTTGAAAAAATATGGTTTTTGAATCCATTTGGAAGATGAAAAACTTGTAACATTCCAAAGACTGTAACATGCTAAATGTTACTATTTTTCTTTTTCCCATATATTATTTTATAAATTAAATTATCGCCTTGAATGCTGACAGTCTGATGGTGACTGTCATTATTAAAAGAACTTAAAAGAAGATTTCTGTCGAAAATAATAATAGCAATTATTAACCTAGAGGGCAAGCTTTTCGTTTAAATTTGAAGTACCAGTCTGGTACCAACACTTTCCGTTGGCTTTTTTTTTTAAAGGAAGCTCTGCTTGTTCAGCTTGTCTCTTCTTCGTCCCTTCCAAATTTTGCCGTTCGCCCTGAAAGGTCGACTCTGGCCTGGAGGGCAGCCATCTTCCTCAATTGTGATTACCGTTCTCGTGAAGAAAAGTACCCTATCGGTCATCAGGCACTAGTTTGGCAAAATAGAGTTGCGCAAGGCAAAGTTTCGTTGAATACCGGAAAAAATTAAATCAAAAGTCTCCTGATTACCGTTTTATTCAAGCTTGAAGTCCTTTTTAATTTTTTTTTTTAAAGTAATGGTTGTTCAAGGAATGCCTCTATTACTCAGGGATTTCTGAGGAGCCGTTTTTCTGAGGAGCTCAAGGAATCAATTTTCAAAAAGCCCACATCTCTGGGTATAGAGCTTTTGAAGTGATTTTCTAGAGGAATCAATTCCCTCACGTGTCGATACGTATACCTCACATTTGCGAAGAAA
The DNA here is from genome assembly GCA_917834065.1 of Ceutorhynchus assimilis. Classification (NCBI taxonomy): domain Eukaryota; kingdom Metazoa; phylum Arthropoda; class Insecta; order Coleoptera; family Curculionidae; genus Ceutorhynchus; species Ceutorhynchus assimilis. Next base: position 9,540,890 of record OU892278.1, on the reverse strand, counting down.
ACTGAAGTTTTAGCCTTGATTCCAGGCTAGAATCTACAACTTTCATTCGCAACTTCCCTCGTCAAGTGACCGAAAATGGATTGCTACCGTACTCTACATTTTTGTTGGAATGGAGGCTTGTATAAGGTTTCATTAATAACTTTTATTTGCAACCATATATGTAATCTCGACATTACTGACTTTTTAAAAATTTGAAAGTGACACTTTACCTGTGTCACTTCCCTCTTCGATTTCCCTCACCGATTTCCCTATTCGACTTCCCTCACCGATTTCCCTCACTGTAATTTATTTACCTTTGCTGGCAACAATGAGAACATGTCAGGTGAAAACGTCAAAACAGGTGATTGACATATTTTGGCATGTTTGTTTTATTTTTTTAATATTAAAAAAATTCAATGACTAATCATAATTAATGGTGTGCTTGCAAATAAAATAGTATACAAACCTCGGAGGAAAGTTTTCATTTCTGTCTCGAGATTAATAGTCAATCTCTCGACAGTAATGAAACACTTCCCTACTCGGTATGTAATATACTATTATTGATTATCATTAAGACTTTTCAGACAAGTGTGGTTAGAGAAAATCACCCTCACCAAAATTGGTTTGTCTCCTGTTAAAATTATCGAGCTTTTTGAGCAGTATTTTTTTTTTTTCTCTGTTACGCAATATTCGAACGCAGATGTCATTGTTATTTCTGCTCGGTTGGAATAAACGAACGGAAAAATGCTAGCGGAAGATATTTATGTAATAAACGAACTCGGCCTATATCTCCTAAACATTTAACCCAACTTTTGATTTCATACAGGTGCAAGTTAATTTTATTGTATTTATTCATAGATATTATTTTTTAAATTAGTTTTCTGGAAACTTAAATCTTTTATATTTTCATTTCATGATAATGATATGGCCAGCAACTTATATGGCAAGTATATTGAGGTACATAGCAATATTTTCTTTTTTTTTTTTGGAGTTTAATGAATCTGATTGAGAGTTAACCTCTATTTATTGATTTTATTTAAAGTATTTCAACAACAATTGATTTTAAATTTTGAAATCTGTGAAAATATATACTATTTTGATTTGAAAATTGCTTGAGTGTTTCATTGGTTTTACCTATGTCAAGATTTGGTTCAGTTATATGCCTTATTTATTTCCTTTTCAGAATTATCAATTACCGATTGCAGATTATTTTTTTTAGGTGTGTTTCTGAATTTTCACACTTCAATATTTTATGTAATTTAATAATTTATAGAGTGTTAATTTAATCGAATTAAAAATTAAGCAGCTAGGTTTGCAACTTACAAGGAACAAAGAACAACAACAATAACAAAGAATTTTTATTTGATAATGATATATATATTTTTTTTTTTTTACTTTATTTATATTCGACAATTTTACTTTTATGTCTACATCTTTCTGATGAAGCTTTTTTTTTTTAATTGACCTAAAAAAATAGGTAACTACACCCTTCACCCCACCCCACCCCCCCCCCCCCCATATCCACGCCCCTGGGTAGACTTTGCCCTCAGTGACCTCCATAGAAACTGTTTCAGTTTCTAGGAAACTTGTATCTATTTATTATCTTGTCTGAAGTATATTTGAGCGGCCGTTGAATATAACTTCTCAAATCCAATTTTGATCAAATTATAATACAGTACAGTATGACGAAATAGTTATTTATGTACGACCCACACTATAAGACTTATTACGTAACTCATTTTAGCTCCTGTTTGAGTTACGAAATAGGTTGTATTATCAAAAAATTCATTTATTCGAAAAAATTATAAATATAATCTGTTGTGAAATAGCTATTTATACAATAAGTTGCGAAATGAGCGTCTTTTAGGCACGGGACGTGAAAATTGTCCAACGAGGCAAAGCCGAGTTGGACAACACGTCGAGTGACTAAAAGACTTGTATACAAGATTTTTTCTACTGGCGTTTCATAATATAAAACACTATTTTATTTCAATGTTTGTCACCTGCTTTTGCTTGACATCTTTCATGGTGGTGACTAATATTCATAATAAATACAAAACAAAATTCAAATCTGTGTTTAGTGTGTTTTTTATTTCTGAACAATGAATGACACTTTTAGGCACTAGTGCTTAAAAGTTACTTTTACGCACTTGAAAGTCACTTTTACGCACTTGAAAGTTACTTTTACGCACTTGAAAGTCACTTTTACGCACTGAGTGCCTAAAAGTCACTTTTACGCACTGAGTGCTTAAAAGAATGTCATTTCAAAACTAAAATGACAATCGAAAAGTTGCTATTATGAAACGTCAGTAGAAAAAATTAATATTCTCTCGAAAACATAAAAAAAATCTGGGTCGTACATAAAAAGTTGTATATCACACGAACGGTAACGCTTAGTACAGCACTTGTGTGCTCCTCAAGATTATAAAACGAACTATGTACTATATTATAAATTATTGTTATACCAAATGACTCTGTTCAAGTTCCCAAGTTATTTTAATGTATAATTGCTACAACAGTCTCGCGCTACCATTTTGTAACCATTTAATCTTTAGAAAAGGAAATCAGCTTATTTTGAATTCCCTGCAATTTTCACTTTCTGATAGCTAAATATAGATTTTAAATTGTTTTTATCTATAAGTGTACCCATTTGATCTGCAGAAAAGGAAATTAGGTCATTTTGAATTCCCTGCAATTTTCACTTTCTGATAAATAAATACAGATTTTAACTGCTTTGGGAAATTTGATTATGTTTCTTTTTTTGTGCGATTGACTGTTACTTAGTTGATATTATAATCATAGGCGATCACTTGATACCGAGTATGATTATCTTCTATTCTACTTGAAAAAAGATGAGGTAGTTTTCAGTTTGTACTGCTTCAATCTTGCTTCGATAACTACTGAAAAGGGAGCTTGGACCAAGAATGATACACAGCAGACTTTTTTAAAATGCCTAGAACAATAGGCAACTTGCATCAAATTTTTTTATTGCTGATTTCGATAGTCTATGAAAAATAAGTCAACACGTGTTTTTTCTTTTTCTTCTTAGTCAAAAATTGACGGAGATACAACGCTATGAAATATGCCTATGACGTCATTTATCATATAAATTAATGACGTCGCACATGCTCAGTATATCTATATATACAAAACTTAATATTTGTATAACTTCCGGAATAATCATATTTGGGCGAAATGAAAAAAAAAGTAACGATTTTTTTTCGATTTCCTACAGTTTGCAATTAAAAATAATCAATTTAATTTTCCATGCAAGTACCCTTTTGTATTAAATTAAACCAGCCAACATAGGACCTAAAAATACACTTGTTATTCTGTTCATAAAAATAATAATAATAATAATAATAAACTTTGTTAGTACGTTCAGTTGTATAACAAAAGTTCTTGTAGTGTTGAGGAAGGATCTATGCTCTGACGACATTTTAGTTTCGAGAAATCACGATAGTCAGTTTCGCAACGTCGCATTGTCTTATATCTGCTGATAAATATTATGACCTCATTTTCACTGTTTGTTTTTTAAATAGGGCGATTTGATGTTTGACGTACAGTCATGAGCACAAAAAATTCTTATTGGTCGGACGTGGATGGTTGCGTACGTTTGAATAATGAGGTATGAAAACAGCATTTTTGAAAATTAGGACATTTTATAGTCAACCGGAAGCTAGGGTATTTTTATTTTGGTTCATACAACTGATTAAAAAAAAAAACATGAAATTCAAATATGGTGAAACTCTCCATTTTACATTAGAAGCTAGTAATTTGCAGGTAGCTTTCACAACAAACAGTTTGAAGAAACATGTTCAGTTACTGATTTTATTTCTTAAAAGATGCCACAGTTTTCTATTAATAAAGAAAAACTAGAGATTAAGGAAAACCACCTATTTAAAATATTATTTCTTCAAATCTTAACTTTTTAAAAAACGTTTACTGGAGAAGAAGCTGGGCTGGTCCCTTAGACCGCTTGTCCTCCATTGTTTATTATTTTTTTATTTTGTATCAAACTGATTGTTCAATTCAATTTGTGATTAGTTTGTGAGTCATAAGAAGCGATCACAGGTCAGTTGAATAATTGTTATTTTGTTTTTGAAAGCTCAATTTATACAAGTATTTTTTATTTTTATATGGCATGTGCATTGTTCATGTATTTAACAAAAATCGTTTCATGCTGTAAACAACTCACGTAAAAAGGTAAATTGAAACCAAAGAAATTATGTGCTGTCTTTTGTGCTGAGATTTCGATGTTTGTATTCAAAACGTGCATTAGAGCCTTGTTGAATCTACTAACATTTTCCTAACTTGACGAGCGAATATCCTAGCAAACAAATTGAAAAATCAATCTAGAGATATTGGCTCAAAATAACAACTAGAGCTGAGTAGTCTCCCGTAACCAGGACCTCAGTAAATGCCGAAGATGGTCTAACTAACCAAAAACTCTCCAGTATTGAATATAGGTAGTGTTGATTTAATGTAGTGTGTGGAATTGAAATTTTAACACAAGGACAAAGGATGTATTCAGCTTTAAAAGAGTTTTTTATCTCATTATGTTTGTACAAGAATAAATTTATCAAAATAAACTTTTTGTCTCATTGTGGAATTTAGTGGTCTCATTGAGGAACATACGCCGTTCCACAATGAGACAATTCCTTATTTTTCTTTACTAATAATAAAATACTAAACTGATGAATTTTTTAAGAAAATACTATTCAATCATCATGGCCACACATTAATTACACTATGTCACATTTCTGAAACAGAATTTTTATTATTTCCACCACGCACTTTATCTGCAAAAATCCAAAAAGTATCTCATCGTGGACCACCCTCCCATAAGTGTTGGTATTTAAACTTCATTGTGGACGCGGAGTTTGGTCTCAGCGCTGATGTCGTGATTGTTGAAGACTCTCTCTATTGTCTCTATTGGATTTCAGCGACAATGGTTACATTCGCTGACAGATGGCTGCCAAGGTATGGGTAGTGTTCTGCTTTCTGCAAAGAATGGTCAATTATAGTTATATTTGGAGCTTGATGATTCGTATCCAGTGCAGTTTGGTGCAGAATCTGCTTCTTGTTAAAGTTGACCTCTAGGCCGATTCTCTTGTTTACCTGGTTGAATGCCAGTGCGTGATTATCTTCCTCTGTATTGAAGTTCAATTATTGATGTCGTTGATCTAGATGAAACTGACAACGTATCTACATAATATGACGTTTAACATAAATACAGACGCAATATTTTGATGTACCAGCAATTTTCATTGCAAATCGGAATCCATAATTACCAACTTGACGCAATCGCTAATTACAAATGACTGCCATCCAATAGATGGCTAAATTAACGAGCAACAGTTTAAAGTTCATTTAGGTTCAGCAGTAATGACGGGCGTTTGCTTTATGGCTCAATATACAAATACCACCAAAAAGTAATTTTAGGCTTTGTTCAATAAACCGAGAGTTATTATGATATTGTTATATCAAAAACCAATTATTTTTTGTATTGTATTGTATTATAAATGTCACTGTACAAAATAAAACGATTGCGGTAATGCAAATTTTTCATTTTTCATTGAATGTTTTTGTCGTCAATGTCATTTCATAAAACAGATATAGATTTTTGTGAGAAAATATCTAAAGACTAACCTAAAGTTCATCATATTCATAAATATTAGAAAAGTATCATTAAAAACAACGCTTTTGATTACTTGAAACCTCCATACTATAAACTCAGATTGCTTTATAGTAGATTAAAGCAAACCATGTCGGCATAAGAAAATTCAAATTGTTGCTTGGCATTCAAAATTCCCAATTACAACTTCAGATTTGGGTAGAAAGAAAATCTCGAACTTAACTTATATAAACTAAATTACGAGACCCTGAGGCAAACTGCCAACCATAAGCAGCACCGCTTTATTACGTTCTACGTGTTCCGATTTCCGATCTCCAACCATCTCTGTCAATCCAAGCATCCTTCTCCAAGCCTTTGTATCTCATTTCCTCGTCTACTCCACTTCTCGGTATGCCGTCTTCTTCTTCCCCTGGTATCTGCCATTCTTTGTACTTGTCCGAACCAAATGAGTTGTTTGTCCTTTATACAGAGTGTTCCGGAATTAATGCACCAAATTTTTATGGCATGTTCTACGTCGAAAATAAGTCCTAGTTTACTATATAAACATTTGCCCGGAAACGCTTTCTTTTTGTGATACAGCGTGTTGAAATTCGAAAAAAACAATTTTTTCATCATAATTTTCAAACCACTCTAGATATTTCACTGAAATTTTATACACTGCTTTAAAGTATCAGAAGACATTTTTTGATGTGAAGTAATTTTTTTTAAAAATTACCATTGGCGTCCGTACTAGATTTGTATGGAATATTTTTTGAAAAAAAAAAAATGGTGCGCCACTGCTTTTTCCTAAAATAAAAATTATTTTTCAAAACCCCATTCAATTGGGAACAAATTAGAGCTGCTCACGTTTTTCCGAAAGATGCACCGTTTTCAAATAAGAAAATAAAAAAACATTTTGATGAATGGCGAAATCACCAAAATTATGATAAAAATGTTAAACATTAAACACCTAAGGTTTCAAATTATTTTTGTGACGTCACTGTTTTTTTTTTTGTACCAGTTTAGTATCAACACTTTCCGTTGGCTATTTTTTGAGGGGAGGCTCTGTCTGTTCATCTTGCCCGTTTCTTTCCTTGCCCCTTTCAAATTTTGTCGTTCGTCCTGAAAAGGTCAATTCTGGGCTGAAAACCGCCATCTTCCTAAGGCAACCGTGCTCGTGGAAAAAAATACCTTAGCAGCCATCAGGCACTGTTTTAACAAAATAATGTTGCGTAAGGCGATTATCCATTAAATACCAGAAAAATTTAAATCGAAAATCTTGTGATTACCGTAGTTGGAATTTCGAACCCCCGTGGTAAATCCTTTTTATTTTATTTTTTTAAGTAATGGTTGTTCATGGAATGCCTCTATTACTTCTCTAGGGTTGTCCACGGAGCCGTTTTTCCGAGGAGCCGTTTCTCTCAACGAATCCCTTTCTAACAAGCCCACATCGAGCTTTTGAAGCGATTCCTAGAGGAATCAAGTCCCGAATTCCCTCACGTATTGACTTCTGTACCTCCACATTTGACGGTGACTGAGAACTTCTAGCCTCTATCTACCTTGATTCAAGGCTAGAATCTGCAACTTCCATGTGCAACTTCCCTCATCAAGTGACAGAAAATGGATGACTGGAATGGAGGCTTGTATAAAGTTTCATTAATAACTTTCAATGTATTTTTCTTTTCTTTTTTTTTTCTCTATTACCTATTTTATGATCAATTTCCATAATTGATTGAATTTTTACTGATATGACATTAATATTTACAGCCGTATGCCACATCCGCTTCTAACTTTAAAAGCGACTTTCAAAGCTGTCAATTTTGAAAATTTGTATTGCTAGCTGGCCACAGACTAGTATAAAAGTGCGTCTTATATGTGTATCGTCCATGTACGACGAGCGCTTTTTACCCACAGATCTACACATTAGCTTGTCACACAAGTAGCATAAAAGTACACGATGAACAGTGACGACGAATTCAGTCTACTGGCAGCGGCGTACGCAGTTTTAGCTAACACAAAAAAATAGTTCAAAAGCCAAAAATTCGAACAAAATGTTTTTCTGCAAGCGCATGAAATGAGATAGGAAACATCAAAGGAAACATTTTATTTTGAGATTATGAAACAAATTGAAATTTAAATTTGATATATGAAAACTAATCTAATTTTTATTTTTCTATAAGCCTGTGGATGTTAAAGGGAAAAAATAAATTTAGATAGGCAAACATGAACGCGCAAGCGTTAACAACAAACATTTATGACGACATGTATGCTAGTCTGTGACAAGCTTTAAAAAGCGCTTTTAAGTTAAAAGAGGATGTCGCATACGGCTAATATTTTAATTTCGCATTCATAACACCGAAGTGAACGTTAAATAATTATTTCCGATTTTTGATTTACCGTATTTACTATAGATTTCATCTCTATTTAACTTTTAGTACCGCCATATTTAAAGAATCTACTTATATTTTATCAATGATAATCAGTAATCTGAAATGAAGTCAAGGTTGGACAACATGTTCTAAATTAAAAATTATTGAGTAAATACCTACATCGTCGAAAATTGATGATTTTTACAACCCTGATGGCCATTTGCACCGCTATCACTTAAGGGATATTAAGGGATATTTAATTTAAGTGGAGCTTTTGAATGTGACTTTTGTTTCTACGAGGGTCACATTCAAAGCTCCACTTGGATTAAATATCCCTTAAGCTATAGCGGTGCAAATGGCCGTGAGTCCTATAACTTATATATTTTAGAATTTCTATTATATCTCCTGACTATTTAGCCGTCAGATTTAAACCAACCTCTGATTTCATACAGGTGCAATTTTATTCTAGTGAATTTATTCTTTAAGCATAAGCTACCCATATTTATCAATAAAATTTTCAACAATTAATTTTTTTTTTTGGATTAGTTTTCTAAAAAAACTCTTTCTCAAAAGTGTGTGGGAAAAAAATTTTCCCGCAAACTACTTTGCGCACACTTTTTTTTCTGGTACCCATAATAAAATCCGAGGGCCCGGCAGGGGGCCCCTTTTTAGGGTGCGAAGCCACGCGGGAGCCCTATATTTGGGGGGCCCCCTTTTTTGTGGGGCAAAGCCCCGCGCAAATGGGGCCAAAAAAATGTTTGGCCGATTTAGATATACCTAGTTAGCTATAACAAGTTGTTGTTTTTGATGCCTATAAAAATTAAAAATTTAGAAAAGAAGTATAGTCATTTCACTCGTAGAAAAAATATTGTTCCCAACACGTGCGCAAAGTAGTTTTCCCACACTTAAAGCTTATCCGAACTCCGCTTCGCGACGTTCGTCTAACTGCTTTCGGGTGCGGGAAAACATAAATTTGCGCACTGATTAGGAAAACTACTATTTCTAATTTTTTTTTGAATTTGAATTTGATGAATCTGATTTTGAGTCGACCTCTATTTATTGATTTTATTCAAAGTGTTTCAACAAAAATTGATTTTATATTTTAAAATTATTCAATACTTGATTTTTCACCTCACTGCGAAAATATATACTATTCTGATTTGAAAATTGCTTGAGTGTTTTATTGGTTTTACCTATGTCAAGATTTGGTTGAGTTACATGCCTTATTTAATTTCTTTTCAGAATTTTCACACTTCAATATTTTATGTAATTTAATTGTTTATTTTTTTTACAAATTCAGTGGCGCCCTCGCCATTCTGTACTTATTAAACTATTGACCCACCACTGATAATTATTCGCTGAGCAAACTGAGCATATTATGGGCCTCTTGTTAATTCATTAACAAAAGAGGTTACACCCTGTATCTCGGAAAGGAAGCGTTTCCGGGCATATGTTTATAGTACGGGTGTTCCGAAACTATTGTGCTAAAAATTAGGGGATGATAGATCTCGCCAAAATAAACGTTTTTTACTTACAAATCCATAGGCGCATGCGCTTTGGTTAGGTAATAATAGCACATTACAGTCCGCGCTGTGGTAGCTCAGTTGCGCATGAAGAAACGTGTTTGAAGCAGAAACTGTGTTATTAAATAATACAGAAATCCCAGGAATGCTTGCAGTATTTATTAAAAACAATGATTCACATCAGAAGATGCTCAAAATCACGACCACCCGTTTCAATGCATGCGTGACAACACTGACAACGCTATAACATAGCCTCTTGAACACGTTGCAAAATTCCTGGCGTTTCGCGAATTTCAGCAGCTGCTGCAACAATCCTTTCCACTAACTATTCCTTTGTTTCAACTGGAGTGGCATTCACTTTCATATGACATCATAAAAAAAGTCGCATTCGGTCAGGTCTGGTGAACCTGGAGGCCATGCAATAGCTGCGCCCTTACCAAACACTTTTTCCAGATTATGTTTCGTTGAGATGTTCCTTGACGGCTTACGAGTAATGTGGTAGACCTGCGTCATGTTGTTACCACATGTTTTGTCCGGCATACAGGGGAACAGTTTCTAACAGTTCAGGAAAGGTTTCCTGCAGTCGATATTTCACGCATGCATTGAGGCGGGTGGTCGTAATTTTGAGCATCTTTTGATGTGAATCATTGTTTTTAATAAATACTGCAAGCATTCCTTGGGTTTGTATTAGTTTCCAGTTCTCAGTTTCTGATTCAAACACGTTTCTCCGTGAACAAGGAGGCTACCACAGCGCAGACTGTAATGTACTATTATCACCTAACCGAAGCGCATGCGCCTATGGGTTTATAAGTAAAAAACGTTTATTTTGGCGAGATCTATCATCCCCTAATAATCTACTATTATGTGTCTCACTTCCATAATTAATTCTCAGATTTGTTATCCTATCAATTTTTGACCTGCTTGCTGCTCTCCTCCAAAAGTCCATTCCAACTTTTTTGCGCTTCTGTTCTTCAGTGGTCAGACCTCTGAGCTATACAGGTCTGGCAAATCAGCATCTCACGGGCTTATTTCAATTCAATAAAATGAAATATCTAGAAAAGATGTTGACTTGTATGTGACTATGCTTTGGACTATGGCGTATAGTTTTGTTGATATTTCGGTCCCACAGTACCTTATTTAGTAGGGATCTTGCCTTGTACCCATGTTATTCCTCACGCAAGATTTTCATTCCCAAATATTTGTATTGGGATTTCATCTTGTAAACCTAAATAAAAAAAATTCCTTCAAGACCGGAACAAAAATAAGTTTTCCGAACTTTAAAAATAAAATGAAAGTGACGATAAATCAAATCAACCGCGAAAACTAATGGCAAAAACAAGAAATTTTCTCGCTTATCCTAACGCTATTCCGCTTTATAAGATTATTGTATTTTTGAATATAAATGAGATTCACGGAATATTCAATGAATCGTTTTGAATGGAAATATTTTTACAAAACTTTATTTCCATTTTTAATTTCCGCTGTTCAATTTACTTTTAATAGCTGAAATAGTAAATATTATTTGTGCCCTTCAAGTGACAATACTCGATCCATCAGTCGTTGCCATTTGACACGAGCTCGGGGTCTAAAAGGGCACTTCGAGATCTTTTGATTTTTATGGCAGCATGATGTCAAGTCGTAAATCCGACTTGGCAGTTGTTAAACTTTAAACTTCATATCAACCGACAAATAATGGATGTTGTAGGATCAATTTCGAAAAGTTATTTTCATCGATTTATCCCCTTTGCCGCCGATAATTTTCCGTTTTATATTGGGAATTTTGATTACGATTGCTATCACACACTTAACATAAAAATAAATATAGAATAAAACTTACATAATTAAACCGCAAATTATGTAGGAGCATTTTAAAAGTTTTTTTGGAGTTTTAACCCATTCAAAACCTCTTTTATTTAAGATTTTTGAGCAAGCGCAGATTTTTCCTTCTAGCGTCGTTGATTCTAAAAAAATGTTAATTATAACAGCATAGACAGCCATAAGCTAAGTATCCACTGCAGCTGGCAAGCATAGCCTCAATTGCTTATTGAGCCCGCAATTAATGGACTAATTCGGTCCAGATTTCTGATAAACTTGCGTCGAAGCCTTTATTAGGACTCTTGTCGGGCTGAATACCGTTAACGTAATTCAATTGTGCGGGGCAAATCTGATGAATGAATAATTATAGGGTCCGGAGATAGCTGTTATTTATACGATGCATGTTTGGCTTTGATTTATTAGGTTCTCTACGGGATTGTTGGGTGCGCAGATAGAACTAACCTCAAATAGATAGAATGACAGGTGAGAACTGATATTATAAACACACAAGATAATTGAAAATGAAAAGTTGAATAATTTGCAAATGATTCTACCTTGTTCACTCTTTGAAACATCAATCAACCTGGACCCAAGTGCATGCAACAGTTGCTTCATAAACCTAGCAGAAAATCTGGCCCGCGCGCTTCCTGACTCAAATCCCTCCTATTCTGTAGTACTTAGAATGCAGCAACTTAGAAAATCGAACCTAGGCTACTACTTTAGAGAGACAACACCACAAAAGTCCAGAAGCCACTGAACAACCCCAAAAAAAGCACAGCCGAGATTTTTATGGTCTGAGCGCAACTCTTCTGCAAATCTTCAGCGACCAAACATATCGTCTCCACTACCATGCATCTTCAACAGATACACAGAAAATGGTGTTTATCCTAGTGTCAAAATCAGCAAACCCGTTCTCATTTTTAAGAAACCTCAACAGGCTGAGATATCGAACTACCGACCTGTCTCCCTAATACCAGCCATCTCAAAGATCTTTGAAGCCATTCTCAAGCACCAACTCTATAGATAGTTTGAGGCGAACGGCCTTCTCATTAAGGAGCAGTTTTCCGAGAACAGGTCGATTACTGGAGCACTACTAGTCCTATGTGATTAGGTACATAGTTGAGGGCGTAAGGAAGGGCAGATTTCTTTCTGCAGCACTTTCTGCAACCTCTTCACACAGGTGACAGGTGACTCGCCGGTCTGAGGAGCGAGTGATGAGGCATGGCTTTGTCTAGGGGTCAATTTTGGGCGCGCTGCTTCTCCTGATCCATATAAATGATCTGGCGGCACGGTGCCCGAGTGCAAGTTGTTTGTCTACGACAGCGGATTATCTACTGAAAGCCAATACTCAAAACGGGGAAGTTGCGGAGATGCAGGTCTGAGCCGACAGAGCTAATGAGTGGTTTGTCTCGAACCGTCTAATGGCGAACTCAGACAAAACTGAGAATATACACTTCACGCTAGAAAAAAATAATGCCATAGAAACCAAGACCATAAAGTTCTTAGGAGTTCTAGACTCGAATATTCCCTTCGAGGAACATGTGCAGATAATTTCAAAAACGCTCTGTTGAGTAACATACATTCTAAGAAACCTCACCAAAATAGTGGACAAAGACACATATTGAATACCATGGGCTCTTTGATTCGGTCTGCGTATATGATCTACTCACCTGGAGCGCTATTCTGTACAAGTTTCCGAGAGCCATCGGTATCGGTAACTGTCACTTACCGACATCGGTCGGCTAGTCGCATCGGGCGGCATTCTGTACGCTCCGTTACCAACCGATATCGTGAATTCGAGCGACGAAAATCGGTATCTCTTCCCGCGCCAACCCAACGGTAAATGCTACCGACATTGTTTTTCTTTGTTGATGTTTTGTTTTGGTTGGAATTGCAGATTATTTAAGTGAATTTCAACAAGAATTTTTTAGTTAAGTGTTGCATGAGGTAAGCATAATCGGGCCTGTATTTGAGTTTCTGTATCAATATATTACAATTTATTTGATTGCTGAAACGGTATTAAAGGTTAGGTACCTAATTTACAATGTTTTATTGCATTATTGTTCAAAACCCCGTTCAATTCTCCGAACAAATGAATATTAAAAATGTTCGAATCATTTCATAAGAGAGCCTAGAGGTATTTACCCTTAATATTCATGAAAAAGTTAAATGGGATGAATATGAAGTGGTCATTTCATTCTCTGAATTCTATTGTACAAAATTAATTCTCATTATTAATATGTAATTAATTCTTAAGAGAATGGCTCTCGGCTGGGTTATTTGGCTGATGCACCTGTACATCGACCGACACAGGTTCTCACAGCATTGAAATTTTATCCCACAGACAAGGCAGCTGTACCATCTGAAAGAATAGGTCATCAGCTTCAGCACCTACTAGAACAAGGTTTTAACTTTTCACAGCAGCTTTGTATACCTACCTACCTAATAAATTTGTTTTGATTTTGATTTAAATTGATAATATGAAAAAATATTTGAGAGAAATAATAAATTGAAAAACTGTGTTTATTTGTTTACAAATTCCAATCAGTCAAATCTCCCCTCCTTAACGCTCATTGGCTGAACCTACCGAATCGAGTGACGTTTTAGTGACGTCACTCGTCAGCCGATAGTTATCGGTTGCATTTCCGAGCGTCGGTAACAGTAGCATACAGAATAGCGTCGTCTTGATTCGGTCGGCCGCGCAAGCAATGGCTGTTGGTAATATACCGATACCGACGAATGTCGATGCCATGTACAGAATAGCGCTCCTGGAGGCACTCTGCGCACGCGTCAGGTGTGTTTGGTTTGCAGCAAAGAGCAGCGAGGATTATCGCCGGTCTTGGATACCAAGGTGATGTCAATGGGAATTCTCTCGGTCCCCTCCCAATATATTATGGAGTCTCTCCTGTTCTTCCACCAAAACTCCGAAATTTATGCTACAGGACAGGAAGTGCACGAGTACTATAAAAGGAACAGGGAATTCATACGTCTCGATTTCATCCGATTAAAGATATCCTGTAATTCCTGTAACGCCACACGTCATTTTGCACCTGCATTCTTTAACAAGCTTCTTCGGGGGTGAGAACCTTGCCATCTAGGCAGTTTGAATAAAAAATATAGTACTTTTCAATCTGCAAATGCTTTTATTCAAAAGAAGAGTTTTTGCAATACCATATGACAGATCTGGACTTCCAATTATAGTTAACACGTTCGCTGCGAATATCGAATGGGATCTATCCTCAGGAGCTGAAATTGTCGCACATAGGCGAAATCAGCACTAGATTCTGAATTTAGATGTCCAGAGCGGTTGCCTGCCTTCTCTAGCTCGGAATCAGAGAATTTTTTGTCATTTTTGAAACACAATCTAGAACGTTTAAGTCCGAGGGATCGGCCTCACTATCCATGTTTCTCTTGTTTTCTAATCAAACGTGATTAGGCACCAACACAATAAACTCGCAAACGGAAAAGAAAATCTGTTAGTTCATACTCTTCTAACACACTGACAAAAATGTATACACTCTGAACCTGTGCTAAAGTACATAATATACAAAGCAAGGCATACACTTGTCGTACATAGGCGACACGCGCACTAGAGTACGTACGCTAATGTCGCCTATGAGCGTCATGCTCAGCGAAAGTGTTAATAGGCTTTTTCGGAAACGCTAATCCGATCAATCAGATCACCAGCTGATCTACTTTGTCTATTTTCAATCGTGGTCATTTAATAAAGATAAAAAACAAACAGCTGATGATCAGGTTAATCGGATCGCCCTTTCCGAAAAGGCCTATTGATGTGAAATTGTAGCCACATGTTTACCTATACAGAGTGTTCATTATAAAACTTACCACCCCTTTTGTTGAGTTGAAAAATTCTCGAAAAATCCCTGAAACACGTCAACTATACTTTGAAGGGAGATGAGTTTCTATACAAAATTCATCCGCTCAGCCCTCAAAGCCACCCCCTAGAGAATCTTAAATGGGAAGGGGGGTCAAGTGATATATAATTTTGGAGGCTTTTTAATTCCATACATTTTTGTAATAAATTTTAAAACCTAAGTTCAACTGTTTTGGAAATATTGACAGATGAAAATTGACTTTTTTGCAACTTTTACAGGCTCTAAAACCTAAACGCAAAAAAAAAAAATGAGAGAGGCTTACATGCAGCAGCTCTTGTACCCATGTTGACAATGCAGTCACAATAATCAAAGGCTAGGAAAACACTGAGGTCACATTGTTTAAAACGTGCAGGTATCTTCAACATGGGGGGCAGCTTGATTTATCCCATAACAGATCAATAGTGTTGAAAAATAAGGGCTAATTGAAAGAATCTACAAGAACACAAGGACGAAATACGTGTTTAGGGTCCAAGGCCTCAGTCCTCGAAAAAATCGATACGAGAGGCATCTTGGATCACTTGCGTTCGAACTTTTTTCTATCTGATAGGTGTCAAAGATGAGACCGCGCGCGCGTGCCCCCATAACCTGCCCTACCATCTTTTTTTCGGCAAGTTCTCACTAGGCAGGATCGACTTTTTGAATAGAGGACATCGAGACCTTCAATCTGATACCCTAACTGGGGCATAACTTGATAGGGGTATAGTGTTACGTTTTTTCCAATTTGTAAAAATTAAAATTTAATTCGAGTATTACGATTGTATAAACCAATGGTTTTGCTGAAATATATTGAAACTTGAACCTTGAAACCGAACTAGTTCATCGCTGGTCGGTGAGGTACGGCAATTATTAATTTGTTCTGTTACAGACCCCACCTTACCTAAACGAAGGGGCTATCTAGTTTCGGGTTTTTCTAATATCGTGCCTATTGATTGGCTTTTCTCTGTGGGTCTGAATCTAGACTTCGTCTTTTATAATAACTGACTCGTAAGAGGTCATTCACTATATGATTTTTATTTTGAGCATCTGTCAAAAATCAATAAAATAAAATTAAACTTCACCGAAGCCGATAGAATCTCTTTAATTACTGGTGCTATCAACGACAAGAACATAAGTGCTGCCGTGGAAGCCTCCAGTATGGCAGATGTCAATACTTTAGGTGCTTCCCTTGAAAATAAAACTTATGTAATTACACATCAAATAAAACTTTTCAAAATAAATCTCAGTCTGAAAATGTTAAGCTTAAACTGAATCGTGAAACTTCTTCAACTAGTTCCGCCGTCTACGCAGAAAATACAAATAAACAATGCAAAACTTGCGGAAAAATTGGCCATGACCGTTCCGTTTGTAGACACAGTAACCAGATTTGTAATTTCTGCCAGATTAGTGGGCATATCGAAAATTATTGTTTAAATAAAAAGAAAGTCGGTAGTTCATACCATCAAAATTTTCAAGACAATCAAAAAAATAAGTACGAAACAAAGTTTCAAACCTAATGTAGTATAACATACCCAGGTTCGTTCAGTAAGATTGAACGATGACAATTTTTATTACCTTTAAAACAACAAGTATTCTGAAAAACGAAAATGAAAAACCAATAGGACCTACGTTGTGAAAACTTACTCAATTTTACTTACTGGACATGCGCCCGACATAGCAAATATTTGGGAAATTTAAGGGAAGCTGTAATATGTAAAAGAAACGCAAAATTTGTGAAACGCCTCCTTTATTTTCAAAGAAAAACGTACCGTTCTCGACCTGGAATTAACGAGGAAAAAGAGAACGGAAGAGAAAATCTCGATTCCCCAAGAAATCGAAACATGCTGTCATTTAGGTGGATAATAATTGTGAGTCATTAATTCAATAATTTAGGTCAATAATTCAATAAAAGCTGAAACTAGGTACCGCCCCTGTTCTTGTGCTAAAATTTTAATTACACACACGACATTCAATCAACACCACCTGTATTCCAAACTGAAGACTTTTTTGTTAGTTAGCCAGTTTCCCAGCAGGTACTGAGGTCCCATACGGGAAGCTACTCAGCTATAGTTGAGTTTGAGCCAATATCTCTAGATTGATTATTTCAATTTGTTAGGATATTCTCTCGTCAGGGTAGGAAAATGTTAGTAAATTCAACAAGGCTCTAATGTACGCTCTAAATCCAAAAATCAAAATCCTAGCACAAAAAGACAGCACATAATTTCTTAGGTTTTAATTTACTCTTTATCTGTGTTGTCCGATAATCCGGATCAATTAAACCAGACCAATTCGGATTATCAAATTATTCGGATTACTAAGGCATTTTACAGTTCGCTTTTAAAACTATTTTGAAAAAATAACATGCCACACATGTAACAAAAAAACTTTATATTTATTTGAAAGCTCGTCTATAATAGTTAACTTTTCGTTGAGACTTAAAGTTTTGTGTTTGAGTTTAATAGGTCCCATTTTCTTTAAAAAAAAACCCACACAGTCAGGAAGGACGCCGCGTATTAAATCATGCGTGTAGACATGTAAAAAGTACCTATCCACTTGAAAGCAGTTACAAAACGACAAGTGAAAGCCTGTGCTTTTATTTTCAGGAGTCATGTGAATAAATTCTAATTACCAAATCAAGTAAAATCCTGATGACAGAGTCATTTATCGAGACACTACTGTACTTGCGTAAATTGAACTCTCAAAAACCAAATAATAATTAATCCACTAACCTGTACGTTCCTTGCACACACACCAATAACAAATTTGATTGAACAATTAATTTTAATGCAAAATAGGAATGAAAATTGAATAATCAATAATTACAGACAAGCGTCTCGGAGAGCAGCCCGCTTCTTCTCTATTCTAAAACCTAATCGCTTATTCTTCTTTACCTGGTACCCTCATTGTCCCTTAAACCTAAACTCTCTGGCGCAATACATGGTTGCAATATTTACTTTTATTACGTAAAAGTTTTTTTTAAAAGTTGGGATTTGAAAAAATAATATTTTAAATAGTTGGTTCTTCTCACTAAAAACGTTAATATTAAAAATTCAAATGATACTTCAAAATTTCATAAGGATATTTTTATCAACGGGCATAACTGCAAAGCATTTATAAATTTTGGCAGTGATTTTTCTTTGATCAAATTATCACTAGTAGAATAGTTTGGAACTCACACGTTTGCGCTTGAAAAACCTATTGTTTTATCAGGATTTTTGGGAAGTTTAATCGGTTAATCATTATATCATGGCACATACATAAATTGATGAAGTTACTATGGAAATAAAGTATTACATAATTGATGATTTTGAATTTCAATTCGACTTTTTTTTACTCGGCACAAATTTCACAAAAAATATACACAATATGTATTATAGGATAGATGACTCTCTTAACTTTAAATATAAAAAAGATATCCCTTCATGGTTATCTAATATCGACCATGGAGAATTATCGCACGAAGAATTGAATTTATTGCATAAACTTCTAAAAAAAGTTAAAAGTCAGGCCTATAGTTTATTACAGAAACGCGAGATGCCATTGCTGTCGCCCCTACAGTGTGCCCTAACTTGATAGTCAAAAAAAAAATAGAAATCTTCATTTGGTTAAATTATGTGATGGAACGTTTTTTCTTTTTTTTGCGGAAATTCGAAGTATTTATTCAACGCAAATAATTTTGAACGTTCATCCGTCGGATTTTTTTTTTAAACAGTGTAGCTACAGGCGTATTTCCAACTATTTTTGCAGTAGCAAGAAAACTACAAGTTCAAAAAATTTGAAAAAAATATATGTCGCGTAGAATTGCAATAGTAGTGCGTAATAAAAATAACGGGAAACTTCATCTATTCGTAATGAAATAAATGGTAAAAACCACTTTTTACAGTTTTTGCGATATAACTCAAAAATGGCGAGTCAAATTTGCCTCAAAAAATTATGGATTAAAGTATATCAATAACCATAAAACATATATTTTTTTTTGGAATTTTTGAACGCAAGGTTCAGAAAATAGGGGTTGACTTTAAGGAACTAATAGATGCTAACATTATTCAAGAGAGTAAATCTCCCTATTCAAGTCCCGCTCTGCTGGTAAACAAAGAGAACAATGAAAAAAGACTAGTAGTTGATTACAGGGCGTTAAATAAAATTTCTGTTAGAAACACATTTCCATTGTCTGTAATTGAAAACATTATGAACACATTAACGAACTATAAATATTTTACCAACATCGAGTTGGCATCAGGATATCATCAAATTCCAATGGATTCAATTCGTTACACTGCTTTCGTAACCCCGGAAGGTCATTATGAATATCTTAGAGTCCCATTTAGATTATATGATATCCCTTCGGTGTTTCAACAATTTATGAACGAGCTATTTTTACCCTAACGTCACTTCCATGTCATTCCCTATTTAGATGACGTTCTAATACCATCGAAAACAGTGACTGAAGGCATAGAAGTATTAAAGAAAGTTCTAGAAATAATAAAACCATACGGTTTGACTGTAAAAATTACTTAATCATTTTTTTTATTACAAAAAATTAACTATTTAGGTTATGAAATATCATGTAACCAAATATGTCCTACAAGCGCTAAAATTGATTTTGTCCAAAATTTTCCTCGCCCTAAAAACCAACATCATTTAAGACAATTTTTAGGCCTTGTAGGCTGTACAGTGGTAAAAAACCGGGATATTTCCACTCTCTTCCCAAGTATGCGAGATCTCACTATACGCTTCACCTAGACCACCTAGGCCTTTTTGTAGAAAGTAACAAGGGAAACAAATACTTGTTAGTGGTGGTTGACGGATTTCCAAAATATACCTATTCCATACCATACATGTTCAAAACACGTAATCGAAAAATAAAAAACTACTCGCAAAATTTAGAGGACCTTTCAAAGTTATAGAGGTTCTACCTAATGACCGCTATCGGGTAAAAGAGGACATCCATTCGGAATGATCAAGCAGACCTTATACAGAATAATTCATAAGGTATGTAAAACAGCTAACGCTAACAGCCCTCTTAGGCAAAACCGTAACCCTCTTAGGCAAATAGTAGCCCTCTTAGGCAAAACAGTAACCCTGTTAGGCAAAAGAGTAGCCCCCTAAGGCAAAATAGTAGCACTCAGAGGCAAAACAGCGCCCCTTTTAGGGAATATTCTAGGCATCTAGGCAATGTAATTCCGCTACTACGTTTTGCGTTTTCGAGAACGAAAGAACTCATTATGTGTTTATTCAAGGCATTCCTTCGTCATTGGGCAAAAACACTTTTTATATGGATATATTTAGTATAAACATCCTTGTGGATATTTCTTTGTGAAAGTTATATTATAAAACCCTATGTTAATATTATACAAATATTTCCCCTTTTCAATGTTAAACATAAGCCTACTCCACCTTAAAAGCCCACGATATTATATAAATGCTGAGTAAGGGAGACTGCCTAGAAAAGTACCGTCATATCAAGGTTTCACCCACACGAATGCAGGCGTCAGCAATATTTTATTATAAATACGGTGCGCGGAGCTTCTTTCCTCATTCTTCTGTTTTTAGTTGAGTTATAGCAATTAGAATCAAGATTCTTTTGTTTTCGGCCTTTTGCCGCAGCAATTTAGAGTCTAGTATTTTTTGTTGTAACTTCTCCGTTTTTAATAAAATAAATACTTTTTGAAAACAAGATTTACTGAAGGAAAAATATAATTTGCATATAGAATATGAATCTGGTATTGTTAACATATATGTGCTTATTATAACCTAATATTTATTCGTTTTGACATAAAATAGAGTTTGTTCGAGACTTCATTGTTTTATTTCTGTGCCATTTGGCCACAGACGGCAAAAAGAAGAGAGAGCGCCCGGAAAAAGTTTATGAGAATATTCAGATCAATACGATTGATCAGCTTATAGTGAGAATATTTTACTGTTAGCATCTATATAATCAAGAAATTATAATTATAAATAAGTCAATTAGACAATAGCGCCGAAGATTCTTGGCTGTTGTAGATAATCAGGGAGGTCATACTCACAATAGGTTCTTGTAAAATGATCGAAAAATCTTTTTTTTTTTAATTATATTTTCGCTCTGTTAATTTGTTATTTAGGTAATTAAACCCTATTACACTGTATGGTACAAAACTTTAGGAAACCCCTCCAAATTAAAAAAATATAATAATATATATTCAGAGCCAAATTGGGTTCCTGTTTCAAATAAACTTGGCCCGCATGTAGTGACGAAACTCATAAGGATGCCCTTTAAGCTAATTTTATTTAACTTAGGAATTTACTGAAACGCATATTTACTCAATATTTACCCACTTATTCAATAAGTCTTGGAAAAAATTCACAGTCCTTCGCGAACATACGACCGGGAGGAAATCGAAAATGATGAAGAAAAATGCAAAGTTAATGCGATTTAGATTGTGATAAAAATGGATTTTGATTGATGATGTGACGTCTAACCTCATGTGGCAAATGTAGCATGCACTTTTTCGCAATTTGGGCCTCTATACTAGGATAACAGAAACATTATTTGTAATGTTAAAAGTATCTTATATTAAAGTTTCAATCTAATTTATAAATTTAGGCATTTTTTTGCCTATTCGGAACTATCCATATTAATTTCAATCAGAATTATTTTCATGAGTAATTCATAGGTACCTAGCTTTTTTGCTTCTATGCCATGGTATCGTGAATACTGATAGAGAGTGTGAACATTTTAGATAAATTTGTGCAAAAACTCTTCTCTTTATGTTTTCTTCAAAGTGAGGATGCCTATCTTTGCTTCCAGAATCATTCAGTAGGTGAGTGTTTAAGGCCCGGTTTAGTCATATTGGTCGGCAGATAATTAGCCGACCAATGAGATTACAGATTGCGTCTTTATCCCTCAGATTACATACCTGGCAGTTTATCAGAAGGTGAATGATGAATTAGTTGGAATGATTTTGGGAGTTTTATTAGAGCAATAATAAAACTCCCAAAATCATTCCAACTAATTCATCATTCACCTTCTGATAAACTCTTGTTGATTTGAAAAACTCAATGACGCTTTGATGGCGTGTCATATTTTTCGTTTTTATTCACATAAGCTAATATCATTCTACTGCATTTTTTGCAGGTACTTCTTAAAAATAGTATCTTACAATACGGACGACCGTAAGATAGAGATTGTCTGTCGCGGCGCAAGCAGAGACTGGCAATATACGGTCCAGGAATGAATGCGGCTTTATCTACGATAGTATGTTGATAATATTTCCGAAATCAACTTGAAATATTGAATGAATGAATATAATATATAATTAAACCCAATTGTCTTCCAAAAAAGGTTCATCGATTTCAGGAAAATCATTGAGCACGTCACGTTTAAATAATATTCGGTTGCAAGTTGAACGAATTATTAAATTATATGAGGAACCTGAACCCATGGAAGATCAATGTCAACGACGGCACAATTTATACCGTACCGATACAGTTGTTCAACTCCGTTGACAAACCATAGATTTTTTTGAAGCCAAATTCTATGTCCCTATATTTCGCGCTTGCGCATTATTGATCGGAAACAACAAATCCTGGGCCGTGGACAGAGTCGAACTAGGATTTTTTGTGGATTAACATTGAGAATATAACGGGATCATATAATAATAAACAAAGATTATGTGAATGTATAGGGTAAACCTAATATGAAATATGTAAATATAAATACTTACAGTCGTTCATCGTTCGGGAAACTAAAATTTCCTAAGCCTGGGCTAGTTCTAGTGTTGTTTTTACAGACAAAACAGGAAGCAACCATGATAATACACAATATATAAACGATAAAACAGTCAAGTACACAAAAATCGCGAATAACACGGAAAGCAAGACACTCTTAAGCCGAATTTCAAATTGATGAATTTTCCGCTTACTTTTCAATTTCCTGAATAATTTCAGTCAAAAAACTTCTCTTCTTTTTTTGTAATACAATCCTGCTGCGTGTCTCGTTTGACAGTTCTTTCTCGCGAGTTATCACCCAAGCTATCTCTATCTCTTTTTTGCGTGCATGATTGGAAAGAGACATGTATATGCCGAACTGCTTTTTCAATTTGAGAGATTTGTCCACTCATTGAGCGCATGCGCAAGATATGGGACAAAATGCTCCTATTGGTTGGAGAATTTGGCCTCAAAAAATATGGAGAGTTGTACAACTGTATCGGTACAGTATAAACTGTGACGACGGTTCACCGGTAATTGTTATAATCAGCAATCACGCACCAGGGTCGCGGTATCAATATAAAATAATGAATTTTGGAAGATGGGAGGGTAGTCCACAGACCGAGAATTAACCGCGTTAGTTAGTCAGTAATAATAGTGCCTTCCAGTCCTGTGATAATTATTGGTGCCCATGTCCATGTATTTGTGATAAGCTTTATTTTAACTGCACTGGCTTTAGTTTTGACTCTTTCTACAAACCACAGAACATATTATCACCTATAGAAAAATATCTCAAATGGGAGAATCGCGACGAAGGTTTTTAGTTAGGTTTTCAGTCAACGATGGCGACACTGTCGGGAGATAAGAGAAATTTACACGTATCTGTGGTGTGGACAGTGATTTGTGTTGGTTGGTTTTGTCATTTATTTTGTCATTTTAAAAGTCAAAATTTGAATTTTTAAATTGTGTTGTTGTAAACCATGGTCCCCACGCGCGTTAAAGTGAAAGTTTTCTGTTATTTTTTGTTGAAAAAAACCCTAATTTTTGTTCGTATTTTTTTGTATTTACTCGTTTGTTTTGTTTCGTTCGTATTTGTATTTATTATTCGTATTTACTTTGCGATCTACCTAGAGCTGCGTATCTCTTGCTAACTTACTAACTCTTTTTGCACTATGTTCGACATCGGAAACTTCCTGCTAGTCATAGTTTTCAAAAAAAATGAGGCGAAAAGAGCTAAAAAGAGTCAGCAAGCAAAATGCAGTTGAACATTAAAAATTATTTAAAAATAATAAAAATATATGAAAACAATCAATTCGCCTTTTTGTCAAGAATGCTCGATTAGTTGGGTTTTCATTCAACGATGGCGCTGTAATTCATAACCGGTACATAACATTGCATACTTTTCTAGAGGTGATATGTTCTGTGCTACAAACGTCACTAAAAGTGTCATTTTTAACGGATGCTGTCAGTGTCTAAAATGCCATTTTATGACACTGGTGTTAAAAGTGATTTCATTTTTTTCAAAAGGATGGAACACTCCGCCTTCGGCGATATGTCCCAAACTTCCCTTTTAACAAAATAAAATGTCACTTCTAGCACTTATATCATGAATAACTATTTGGTTACCGTAAATAAATGATATTTCCTGGCAGTAAAATAATGAATATTTACCAACGACTAGGAAAGATTGACCTTTTCTTTCAGAAATGTTTTTAATAATGTCAGTACCTATCTCTTCATCTATTTAATAAAAACGTATTTATTGAAATTTGCACGATCCCATCAATGTCTCACAATTTAATTGATAGCAACGCACATTATTTATTATGTAAGCTCACATAGCTACCTTGGGCAATACATCGCCAAACTCTGCAATTTCTCCTGTAGAAGGGAGAGCTAAACATGCCAGGCTAAAAAATTTAATTCTAGTAGTGACTCTCGAGAGAATGACTCGTTAGTATGAGAGGCAGTGACGAAGGCGGGAATTTTGCCTGAAAGAGGTTTTGTTTGTCATTATACCACGCACAAACCCCATTTAAAACGAAAAAGCGGTTTTATAGTTCCTGTACGGATGCTCTCAGAATCACGAATTTCATTACCTAGGTAAATAACCTTTAAAGAATGAGTAACTAAAACATCAATCTAGTTCGTGATATGGCTGTAACATTAAGTTGTCTAATCTCCATCAGACGAAAGCTTCACCTTTTAGTATCCAGCAAGTTAAATGAGACGGAAATCAACTTCGCGATAAAATGTCTAATTCATTTTACCACTGCCAGAAAGGTCAAGCGAAAATCTTTTAAAAGTAAAAAGCAATTATGTCATGAATTTCAAGAAACTTCTTCAATTTAGATTAAAGTCTTGGGCTAAATTGTTTCAGGTAATACGAATAGCAGGCCCTATGAGAATATGCATTCTTGGATAATTTGAAAATAAACGTTAAAAGTAAGTTTATTAAAATAGTTACTTAATTGGTTTTTGTTGGGTGCAACTTCCCACTTTTTTTTTTAGTTTAATGATTACGATGATAATTTGGCTATAGAGAGCCAGAAAAGACTGATAATTATCAATTCAATGTGCCAACTCATCTATGAATGCCGAGGTCGCAAAAAGGTAAATGAAGTCAATGTTCACACGTAATTTTTGAGAAAATTATGTAATTTGGAATGTATTTCTTTGAAAAATAGAACTATAAAATTTAAATCACCAAGCATGGCACCAACACAGACACTAATGCAATGCTAGGAGAGATATTTTAAAAAAATATTCAGAATAAATAAAAATCGGAGCCGGAAAAGAGCGCTTTTTTATCGAACGACCCCAGCTTCGACATTATCACAGCACGTTACCGGCATCGATATGATACACATAATATTCACCGGCATCGATATGATACACATAAATTCACCGACAGCCTGGACTAGAAATGCAGTGCCCGGTCCAGGCGGAACTCGACCGAGTTTTGGTACAGCAGAAATTATTAATCTTCGTCTCTGTCTAGCATGTCTCAGTAATGTTTATTCGGATGATTCAAAGTTCGGGGAACACGATGGACGATTCTTTGTTGATAATTGGTGCGAATTTTGAAAAAAAGTAGTAATGTATGTACTCATGAAATATCCATTGAAAGATGCCAAAGGTGTTGATTTTTTTTTTTTTTTCTTGTTTTGTTTATCCCAGAGTTAATACAATATTTTCTTTCTTCTGGTCTCGTCTATGAAAAAAATTGTTCCTCATTCATGTGCACAGTTCAGATAAGTTGCTCTACCTGGTTGGTGCGGTTTTCTTAGGAAAGAACTGACTTACTTTTTCACCTCATTACTCAGGAAAAAGTGAGATCAAAACCAGCAAAGGCCAAGCGAATACATCCACAATTTCCCGGTTCTCGACAACTACAAAAGACATTAAATCCTTTTTAGGCCGTGCCTGCTATTACAGACGTTACATTCTCTGATTTAAGTAAATTTTTAAACCACTTAAAAGATTTCTCTGAAGGAAATGAAAAAGCAGATGCTTTGACAAAAGAAATCAGCAACCAGTTTCACTGGTCCTGAACCGGCACTCGGCACCACAAAATCTTTGGTAAGAACAAATATGGGTATATAGACAACATCAAACTCACTGGCAAACTCTTCCGAAGCTCAGACACAGTAAGCTAATGGTACAACAACAATTACCTAAACTTACTGAAGAGATCTTACAATTGAAAAGGACTCAAGTCAGGCTAATAACTGGACTCATAACCGGACACCTGAGAAAACACCTTCACACAATGGACATCCTCCAAGAAGAGCACATGTGCAGACTTTGTGACGAGGATAATGAAACCGCCACTCACATATTCTTCGAATATGAGGCTTTACGCTGGTAGATACAGATAGATATGGCCAGAAGACCCCTTTCTCGAAACACACCAAATGCTACTCGGTGAAGAGGCTCCTTAACCTAATCAAGGTCAGGAAACTTTTCACTGACTAAACAGACGAATAGCACAATACAATAAGCCGACGGACGGCTGCAGTGTTAGGGCCTCCTAACCCGTGTAGTATTGCAAATGCTACTTGTTCCTTTTTTCTTTCAAATTTAATTTGATAAGGTAAATTATTTCCTTTAATGTTGACAATCTGGTGACCAGTTTAGTACCAACACTTTCCGTTGTTATTGTTTGAGGGAAAGCCCTGCCTGTTCAACTTGTCTGATTTTTTCCTCGGCCCTTTCAAATTTTGTCATTCGTCCTGGAAAGGTCGATCCTGCGGTGAAAACCGCCATCTTCCTGAGACAACCCTGCTCGTGGAAAAAATACCTTTTCTGCCATGAGGCAGTGTTTTAACAAAATAAAGTTGCGTGAGGAAATAATCCAATAAATACCGAAATTTTTGAGTTTGAGCTTTGAACCCCCTCGGGGTAAGTCCTTTTTTTTTAAAGTAATGGTTGTTTATGGAATGCCCTATTACTTAGGGTTTTCCGAGGATCCGTTTTTCCGCGGAGCCGTTTTTCCGAGGAGCCGTTTTTCTCAAGGAATCCATTTTCAACAAGCCCACATCTCTGGGCATAGAGCTCTTGAAGTGATTTCCTAGAGGAATCAAGTCCCTCACGTGTCGTTACGTGTACCCTCACATTTGACGAAGAAAACTGAGCTTCTAGCGTTGACTCCAGGCTAGAATCTGCAACTTCCATTTGCAACTTCCCTCGTCAAGTGACCGAAAATGGATGGCTACCGTACTCCACCTTTTTGTTGGCATGGAGGTTTGTATTAAGTTTCATTAATAACTTTTAATACCTTTTCTTATGGAATCTACTCTACAATCAATTAACAAAATTAATTGATTCTTTTTCTGATATGACTTACATTCACATTTAAAATTTCACATTCTTGACACCGAGGTGATGGAGGAATAATTAATTTTCTGGATTTTCGATTTAACTTTTAATATTGCCATATTTTATGAATGTAAATTTTATTATTCATAACAATAATCTGAACTGAAATCAAGGTTGGACAACATGCTCTAAATTTGAAATTATTGAGTAAGTACTTACATTCTTAACTTGGGTCCTATATAACTTTTATATTTGAGAATTTCTATTATATCTCCTGACCATTTAACCCAACTTTTGATTTCATACAGGTGCAATTTGATTTTACTGAATTTATTTTTTCAGAAGAAGCTGGCCATATTCATCAATACAATTTTCAATCATTCATTTTTTTCAAGTTAGTTTTCTGAAAACTTAAGTCTTTTATATTTTCATTTGATGATAATGATAGGGGCAGCGACTGTTAATGAATGGCAAGTATATTGAGGTACATTGTAATAATATTTTTTTGAATTTGATGTATCTGATTGAGAGTTAACCTCTATTTATTGATTCTATTTAAAGTGTTCTTAACAACAATTAATTTTATATTTTAAAATTATTCAATACTTGATTTTTGACCTCACTGTGAAAATATATACTATTTTGATTTGAAATTTGCTTGAGCGTTTTATTGGTTTTACCTATGTCAAGATTTGGTTGAGTTATATGCCTAATTTACTTTCTTTTCAGAATTATCAATTACCGTTTGCTAATTATCTCTTTTTAGGTGTCTTTCTGAATTTCACACTTCAATATTTTATGTAATTTTATTAATTATTTTTTAAATTCTGTGGCGCCCTTGTCATTCTGTACTTATTAAACTATGGACCCACCCCTTATAATTTTTCGCTGAGCAAACTAAGCATATATTATGGGCCTCTTGTTAATTCATTAACAAAAGGTGTTACACCCCGCCTGTTCACTCTACATCCCAAAAAAACAACCACTGCTGGTAAGCCAACTAGGAGTTAGGGGTTAACCGGGTCATAGAAACCTGTTTTACACTAAACAGACAATCGTTGGTAAAGTGAATAGTACAATAGGCCATCAACCCTCAAGACGATAAATATCTTTGTCAATTTGTGCAACACTGAATCGATTATTTATTATTTTAAATTTGAAACAAAACGATATATAGAAAAACCCGATGTAGTCAATTTTTTCAGGCAAGGCATCAAAGGAAGGAGATACTTTATTAATAGTCCCTCGTCAGACGATAAAGACAGTGTTGACCAGCATATTTATTTCTTCCTATTCACTTTTGTAGACCAATTCGAGGCCTCACATAACCTACTGTATTGGAAAAAATAATTACCCATCTTTAAACAAAAATAATTCTGCGATTGACAAGAAATGTCAACATTTTCGACTGGTTGACAGGCCACAAAACTCAATATTCTGGTATTCTAATTATAGTTCAATAATTGCTATGGAATCAATAAATAACAGTACGGTTATCACTTTCCCGGACTGGCAGCAGTAAGGGAAAGTGATTCCTGTACTGCTTTTTAGGAACAACACCACATACATTTTTGAAGTAATTTTGTAGATATTCTTAAGGTCACTTTTCCACCTAAACACACAATATACTAATATTTTATTTGTGCTGACAAAAAATTCTACTATAAATCTTTCAGAATGTTGTAGAAACGCTGGATCAAGACCAAATCCAGCAGTAATGAACTGGAAAATCCAACAAGCACCGTGAGATAAATAAAACAATCAAACCTATGATGGAAAAATGAAGGTGGTAAGTGGCCTGGTCTATGCAGAGACACAGAAAAGCTGTAAAATTTGACCGTAAAAATCTTTGCAACAATATAGTTATTACAAAAACCCCTAGAACACACTTTAACATCGATCTTTTTAAATTTCCTAAGCAAAACTATGTCCTCGTGCTAACTATTAGGGATAAAGCCTATGCTATATCGGATAAAAACATATATTGACATCGCATTGACCTTATCAATTGTTATCTGTGGGTCTCTAGAATGATTTAATGCGACCAGTTACAAGCGAAAAAACTAATTAATGTCTAAAGACTGATAAAAGAAACTAAACTGCTAAACGAAGCGAATGTTGAAATTAACTTTGGACCCATATTTTACGAGCATTTAAAGATATCGATACGAGGTGTGTTAGCTACTTCAATCCTGATCCCTCCTGTTTGGTGCAATTTTTTTGGTATTATTTATCTTACTCTCTACATGAGTAAATTAGTTTTTCTCATCTAACCGTTCTTTTCATTCAATAACGAGCTTCAGGGAATGAGGATATGTAGGGTAAGAAATAATAAACGATTTATGTGTGATTCAAATATGGAAAGGTTTCAGAATTCACAGGAATTGTTGAGTTTTCAGGTAGTTGGCAAAAAATACTGAATTTTATAGCCCGACAGATTATGTTGCCTGACATTTGACTTTTGGAATAAGTAGAACAGATTATTGCTGTCATCGAACCATAGACACTTTATAAGTATTATGTCGTGCAACTAACTCCTTTTGTTAAAAAATTAACAGGAGGCCCATAATATGCTCAGTTTGCTCAGCGAATAATTATTAGGGGTGGGTCAATAGTTCAATAAGTACAAGATGGCAAGGGCCCACTGAATTTCAAAAAAATAAATAATTAAATAACATAAAATATTGGTGTAAAAATTCAGAAACACACCTAAAGCATTTTCACGAGTTTTGGTATGAATGTGGTATCATGAACCATAACACACCACTCGTTTTCACAAAGTGTTTCATGATGTCATTCGACAACCTGGTTTCAATTCGGTTCGTCAATCTAATAACTATCACGGGATGATGGTATGAAGACGCGGTATGAGGCGTTGAGGTTAGATTTTGGCTTATTTATGTAATTAAATGAATGAATGCCGAATTTCGCTGATTTGGTTTAGCTTTGTGCTATTATAATTTAGTTATTTTATTGAGTTTATTGTTCGATAATGCTCATAAGTCAGCTTTTCCGACATATGTATATATTCCGACATTGAACCTATCTGCATATGAAAATAGCGTTTCGTTTCTCCTTTCGCCAACCACCATAATGTTAATAAAACTTTTCCAACAGAGTTGGAAGTTGATTGTTATTTTGTGATATTCCACTATCATATTTGGTACCTATTTCAAGCTGTATTCACATTAACATAAACAACAAAAAACAACGACGGCGAAACATTTCATAACCTTCTGATACCGATCAGTTTCAACTGACGTTAATGACAGACCAGAGAGTAACCTGGTCTCGAATGTTTGCATGATACCACAACTCGATAATTCTGTAAAGCAAATAAATAGGGCCTACAATTCAACCAAATCTTGACATAGGTAAAACCAATAAAACATTCAAGAAATTTTCAAATCAAAATAGTATATATTTTCACAGTGAGGTTAAACATCAAGAAGTAAATAATTTTAAAAGATAAAATCAATTGTTGGTAAAACACTTAAAATAAAATCAATAAATAGAGGTTATCTTTACTCTCAAACAAATTCATCAAATTCAAAAAAAGTACTACAATGTACCACAATACACTTGCAATATAAGTTCATTAACAGTCGCTGGCCATATCATTATCATGAAATGAAAACATGAAAGATTTAGGTATGGGACCCAAGTTAAAAATTATCAATTTTCGACGATGAAGGTAGTTTCTCGAAAATTTTATAATTAGAGCATGTTATACAACCTTGACTTCAGTTCAGATTATTGTTTATGAATGATAAAATTTACAATCCTAAAATATGGCAATATTAAAACTTAAATGAAGATAAATCTATAATAAATTCGATAAATCGAAAATCCAGAAAATTAATTATTCCACCATCACCTCGGTGTCAAGAATGTGAAATTTTAAATATGTGAATGTAAGTCACAGAAAAAAAATCAATTAATTTTGTTAATTGATTGTAGAGTAGATTTCAAAGGAAAAGTTGTTAAAAGTTATTGATGAAACTTTCCATTTTCGGTCACTTCACGAGGGAAGTTGCAAATTCTAGCCTGGAATCAAGGCTAGAAATTCAGTTTTCTTCATCAAATGTGGGGGTACACGAATCGACACGTGAGGAAATTGATTCCTCTAGGAAATCACTTCAAGAGCTCTATGCCCAGAGATGTGGGCTTGTTGAAAATGGATTGCTTTAGAAAAATGGCTCGTCGGTAAAACGGCTCCTCGGAAAACCCTAAGTAATAGAGGCATTCCATGAACAACTATTACTTGAAAAAAATTAAAAAGGACCTACCACGAAGGGGTTCGAAATTCAAACTTGAATAGAATGGTAATCACGAGACTTTTGATTCAATTTTTTTCGGTAATCAACTTGACTTTGGCATGCGCAACTTTATTTCGCCAAACTAGTGACTGATGAACGATAAGGTACTTTTTTTCATGAGAACGGTAATCACAGTTGAAGAGGATGGCTGCCCCCCAGGCCAGAGTCGACCTTTTAGGGCGAACGGCAAGATTTAAAAGGGACACAAGAAGAGCTTTCTTTCAAAAAATAGCCAACGGAAAGTGTTGGTACTAAACTGGTACTTCAAACTTAAATGAAAATCATACCCTCTAGTTTAATAATTGCTAATAATATTAGCAGCAGAATAGTATATTCCTCAATGCGCATATAATAATAGCCAATATTTGCGAGTAGAAGACTATACTTTCTTTCCGAATATTTTGAAAGAAAATTATCAGTTTTTGTAAGAAATAACAATCATCTAATGTCTTATTTTTTAAAAAACGAAAGTTTCGTGATCTGACAGTTGTGTCATGTTTTTTTGTATTATCTCGTTGCGCCCGTATATTCTGAAGATACCGAGAATTTGATTGGTCGATAGGCCGTGGATTCCGATTTGGAATCCACGGGGCGTGTAGAATTCGTATCCGAAAACATACTTGGAAAGATAGGAAATTTCAAAATAAGAAGCTGTTATCACGATATTGTTTCTAAAAGCGTAAATCAGCAGGAATATTTAGTATATAAATGTTAGTAGTTCATAAAATATTATAGAAAAAAAATTCAGAAAGAATATTCGCCTGTATTTGATGCGAACTTTTAAATGACAACGCAAAGTTATGCAACCCCCCTTTTAGTGTTGCTCCAATTTACATAAAATCAACCGCGATAAGACTCTTTATTTTCTGGAGTCTGTTAATCAAAAGCTTTTGTAATCCAGCAGCAAAATTAGATTTTCTGTTTCCGGAGCGAAACAATAGGCACATTTCAGTTTTCTCGCTAAATAAATCTACAGTTGGCAACTAAAACTAGTTTGAGGATTTTCTCTTCAAGTCCTCGCCGTACATTGCAAGAGGTAAAGTAAAGTGGATTATTAACAATTAAATATCATAATTAGAAAATGCAGGAATTTTTACAATGTAGGTATAGATGCTTCTGCAGTTTTAAACGATATTCTTTATTCATACGAATCTATTCCTCACAATCAGAATACTAACGAACTGAAAAATTCAAAATCCACACATATAAAGTTTCAAGAGCTGTAAAGACAAAATGGTCGTTAAAACTGCTTTAAAGCAAGCTTTGTAAGCATAATGAAAAAATTATATTGAGTTTTTCGAAAACCCATACGTAGGTTTTAATGGATAATGGTTAATCATATACATATTACAATGCACATTGGAAACAGATGATCATATACTTACTAATTTCACTACCTCATTTTTGTTTAAAGTCAAGTTTTCAATAATCATTTATTTATTCGCAATTCAATAATGAAAGCCAACTTTACGCCCACTAGGCCACTGTAATCCCTGCTAATAATGCAATACAATCAATTAGTTCCAGTTTACGTTGTATCAATTCACCACAAATCAGGCTCAAATCATGTTTGCACTAATTAACATTACTTATAATCAATTGTCGAGTAGTATGGCGAATGTATACAATCAAAAAACTCTTATCTTGCAACTTATTACCAGGTAACATTTAATAGTTATTTACATTACAAGTGCGTTTATGAACCTAATTACAATAACTAGTGTAAAAGATTACGACGAGGTCGTAGACCGAGTCGTTCTAGTCACACGAGTTTTGTAGTCATGTTAAAACGCACGCGTGATGTACAACGTTTTATCTACCTACAAAGCGAAAAATAACAAAATGTGTTTTTTTTCTTCAATTTTTGTCTATTAGTAGTTGTCCACCTACATTTTGCCTTTACGGGTTAAACTATGACATTTGTTAAATCACAAAAACTATAGTTGAACCAAATCCAAGCGGCAGTAGGTACTGTCCGCCCAAGTGAAAAACACGAGTTAAAAAAATGTGAAGAATTTAAGTTCATAGAAAACATAGTTGTCACGTACACTCACTATAAAAAAATGAGGCGTTCAATAATTGTTATTTGTTAACAAGGGTTCTTGAAGGTAGAATCTTGAATGAATTCTCACACAAAAAGGCTCCAATTTTTGAGATGTAAAGATCCTTCTCCATAATGACCAGACAGTTGGCAAATTATGGTCCTCAATCCTAATCTTCAAAGACTTTAGTACCTTGAATGAGACATCGTATTTAAGAAAATTGGATTTATTTAGATTGTCATTGAATTTCTGTAATATACTAAAAAGCTCATTCCGAAGTGATTTTTTTAAATTAAAGTTTCTGGAAATTTGTTCAATAACGACAGCAAGTTGAACCGAAAATTCAAGCAGTTCACTCTCTGAGGTTTGATTATTGAAGCAATGTTTCAAACATTGCTTCAGAATGTCCATCTCCGCATCCTCAAAAACAATATCTGACAAGTTCATATAGGTAAATCCATTTCTTGGTTTCTCGCTACCCTGATTGCTTCTTTGCTTCCATATTCTTGTTCGACTCCATACTTCAACACCCTGCCCAAAGTCTCTAATCATAGCACTTGTTGAAGTGCTTCGTGGTAATCTTCACTTATGGTTGAAAATATGGTGGACATTTGGGATATCTTCAATTTTTTGACAATTATTGACCTATTTAGGTGCCCTGATACGTTCGAAGAATGTGTTGTTTTTATAAATAGAGAGTTCACCTGGCAATTTACCTGTAACCTTGTTCTCGAAATGTTCCATTTTTTATTATTTTGTATATACCCTGAAACCCTTATTTCTAGGCCTCGAAAGCTGTTTTATGCCTAATCTATTATTTATGCGTAGTGTTCAAATGTGGTTCTTACAATCGTCCACCATTCAGACGGTTACGATATAATCTTTTAATATTATCGTCGTCTAAGCTTTTTAGGTTGTATTTTCGTGGTTTCGAACCTTTCTTTTTATTTTTTCCATTTTCGTGTGTCGGCCCTTCCCGGAAATATTATATCCGTTCGTAGTAAGTAATAGCTTCTTCCACATGTTGAACCTCTGTACACGCGACCATTCTAGATTTGTTTTCTGTCTTATGACATAATCGATAATCAATTTCACAATTTTTGTTTCTTGTATCCGTGTGTAACACGATGTGTATATCTATGTGTTGAAAGAATCGATTCAGAGTTTGTGGTTTGTTACGAGTACATCTGTCTACTAGCCTTTTCACGTTATCGTTGACTCCCTCTTCTGCAAATTTTCCTTCTATTCGAACTTCACCCTGCTATTGAGATCTCCGATCTGAATGAGTTTCCATTAGATAAAATTTGCCCTGCATCATAGTATCAATTCGTGTTCAGCTGTAGAAATAGAAGTTTTTTAAAAGTTTTCTTTGCATTTGATTTTGGATTTCTTAATTTGCTGTCAAGTAGTTTATGAAGTGTTTTTTCGAACTAACGTAAAAGTTACGTTGCGAACAAAAGTTGTTTTTCATCCCTTGTTTAAGTTTTGGAAGTTTTGCTGCGATAAATAGTATTCAAAATGCCTAGAGCCCCTGGACGTGTACGAAGTAGATCCAGCAGTAGCAGTACCAATAGCTCCACTTTGAGTTCCTCATTAGATGATGAAAGGTATAGAGAGAAACAAAGGAGGCAAATATCAGTCTGATAAAAGATCATTCACACCAGTAGATTCTCCAAATGGCAAAATAAGACTAGAGCAAGTGATTGACAAGCTGTCCAGGGAAAATGCCGAATTAAATCGTCAAAGTGGAATGAACCTTGTAAAAAGCGACTGTATTCCTGAATTCTCGACATTTAATGATAGTAAGTCGTTAACAGCGAGCCAGTGGTTGGAAAAATTGAATAATTGAAACAAATCAATTGATGGAATGACGTAACAACGACTCATCACATGCAGTCGCATTTGACAGGTCTGACCAAAAAGTTGGTATCATAGTCTGTCAAACTACAACTACAACTGGGGAGAGTGGAAAGTCTTGATTAGGAAAACGTTTCCTGAGAACATTGACTTTGCAACAGCTTTTAAAAACAATGTCAAATCGCCATAAACAGCCTGATGAATCAATGGCGACTTATTATTTTGAGAAAATGGAGTTGCTGAGAATCTGAATCACCGGAAAAAGGTGTATCGTGCATTATAGATAGGATAAATGACACTGGTATTCAAAATTCTGCTAGAGCAGGCAGGTACGAGACACCAGAGGCACTCAACGAAGAATACTTATTCGCACTAGGTGAGGACTCTAGGAAAACGACGGATGTAGAAAAAGTTTCAACATGTGTTCCAAAAACTGATCTGCGAGATGTCTTGAAAAGTGAACAGAGGACCCGCGCATCTGCTCATGATACGACGGGGGTTATGAAATGCTTTAACTGTGGTGAAAGAGGACACGTGTTCGCAAAGTGCACGAGAACAAAAAAGTTTTGTACTATACTGTAGAAAATGCAATCGAATGGGACATGAGGAGAAGCATTGTTTTTCAAAGTCCAAGCGAAATGATGGGCAGCATTCTGCTAGAAATGAGGAAGTTACGTAGACATGGGCTGTAGCGTAGTAACCATTAGAAAATCTGATGTAGAAAAACTGGGCTTTTGTCAAGATCCGACTAGCCTTCGTTTATAGGGTTGCGGAGGAGGTTTTGTTCACGTTGACTTAAAAGTTAACCTACAGCTAACAATTGATTTAGCCTCCGCCTGTACTACCGCATTTGTATTTTCCGAGGAGTACCAGAAGGTTTCATTGATTGTGGGTCAGCCATTCATGAATAGTGAAAATGTAGTGGTTGTTGTTCGTGACTCTCAAGTACGACTATTTAATAAAATGTATCAAAAGACTTCCGGAAATTGGAGCCCTACCAAGTAAAAAAAAATGTATTACAAGTAGAAGAAAACGTTATCATTTCGCCTAAGCATGTTGGCCATATAAAAGTCGTAAGTGATGAAAAAGGTGAAGATGTTTTGTAGATCTACAGTATAGATTTGTCCCAGAAAATTACCATGTTATACCGCGCTGTATTACAAAGTGTAATGCAAGCGTGTTACCTGTAATAAATATTTCTGACATATATATTGAGTTTAGACAAAATTCTGTCGTCGCTAAGGGTTTAACCTGTTCTGAACAAACCTATAACTCTGAAGAAGTTTGCTCTTCTATTGAACAAAGTAATTAATGACCATTCCAATTGAAAGACTTGGAAGAAAACTATTGGTGCTAATATTTCTCAAGAGCAAAAGTTGCTTTTGATTAATTTATTAAATAAAAATCTCAATTGTTTTGCTACCAAAACAAGCGAACTAGGCACCTGCAATATGTCAGATATGCCATTAAGTTGAAAGATGAAGAACCAGTAACGTACCGACCATACCAATTATCCTACACGCAACGCGAAATATTTAACGATCTTTTGGCAAATAAAATCATTCAGGAGGCGCATTCTTCATAATCATATGCCAATCCCTTACTACTGGTGAAGAAGAAGAATGGAGAAGAACGCATGTGAGTCCTTAACCAGAAAAGGGTGAAGGAAAAGTTTCCCTTGTCACGAATTGATGACCTATTGGATAGACTGAAAGGAAGCCAATACTTTACGAACATGCCTCTGACCATCATCAAATACCAGTGGGCAAGATATCGTCGAGAAAACTGCTTTCGTGATGCCTGATGTACAATTTGAATACCTAAGAAGGCCGTTTGGGCTTGTGAATGCACCAGCTGTCTTCCAAAGGGTCATGTATGCTCTATTCATTTCACTTTGGTGATGGCTTACTTGGATAACGTCCTTATTCCTGCTTCCGACATAGAAATTGCTTTG
Organism: Ceutorhynchus assimilis; assembly: GCA_917834065.1. Taxonomy (NCBI): domain Eukaryota; kingdom Metazoa; phylum Arthropoda; class Insecta; order Coleoptera; family Curculionidae; genus Ceutorhynchus; species Ceutorhynchus assimilis. The sequence goes on along the minus strand of OU892278.1, from coordinate 9,503,036 downwards.
GAGTTGCTTGAGAAAGTCTGATAGCAATAAAATCAGAAAGTTTCAAAACGATTGTATCAGAAAGTCTGATAGCAATAAATCAGAAAGTCTGGAACAATTTTATCAGAAAGTCTGATGACAATGAATCAGAAAGTCTGAAGCGATTGTATCAGAATATCTGATAACAATGAATCACAAACTCTGACAATAATAAATCAGAAAGTTTGATAATAAATAAATCAGAAAGTCTGATAACAATGAATCGGTAGTCTGAAATGATTGATTCAGAAAGTCTGATAACAAATGAACCAGAAAGCCTGATAACGATGAATGAGAAAGTCGGATAACAATAAAGAGTTAAGAGTCCAAGTAGCTCTTCTGTAAATTCCAAAAATGTAAGGTCTACCTTACAGGAAAACATTTTGAAGTTATAATAGACTGTAGTGCACTAAGAACCAGTTTGAGTAAGATAGACCTAGAGGAATAAATTACTCCTTTCTGCGCCTTTTCCGGCAGTATTTGGAGGCCTTCAATTGTGTTTTGGAGTGGTCATTTGCATTTGAGAAATCCCCATATGAATTGAATATATTTCTTAGATGCGGGTGACTGTTCTGGGGTGTAATTTCTGGAGTGATGCTGGAGGTGGTGTAGTTCTTAAGGTATGTGAAAACGAGTCTCAAGACTTGAAGGAGGTGTGAGCTAAAGTAGCCGAAAAGATAGAGCATCAACATGAAGTGCAAAAATTGTACAGGGTGTCCCAGCCGACAGTGACCCATTTTAAATGCTTATAACTTTTAAACCAGATGTGCTAGCTACCTGCGGTTTGCGCCATTCAATTTCTCTTGGCCTAAAGTTTTTTTTAGTAGGTTGCAAATTTTTTTGCCTGTTATACAGGCCGAGTAAAAAAAAATCCGTTTTTCAACATCGAAATTCTCCCCGTATATCACAACGTCAAAAAAAAGAGTCATGTTTAAGGTATCCATGTACCAATAATCATCATCCTTTAAACTTGAAATTTTAGCCGTAAAAAATTGGAATCGAAATCCTGGTATTTTTGCAAAAGCATCATGCAACTTCATGTTGTAGGTACTTGGTATCACTAGGTATGGCAAACAATTTTGTAAATATCAAAGTTAGAAATCAACTAAGTTAAGATACATTTTCCAAGAAAATTTAGCGAGTTCCAGTGAGAATAGCGAGATACCCCAAAAGTAACAGTTTGATGTTTGATATGCAATCTCTGTTGAGAAAAAAATTCGGACCATTTTTCATTAATGAACCAACGATAATAGGAAATGTATACACTGATATGTTGGGAAATTTATTTTGTCTACAATTAAGACGGTATAGGGTCTTTTTTCAGCAGGATGGTGCCCCCACCTCAATATTCTTAAATAGCAAGGGAATCACTTGATAAGACATTTGGAAAAAGATAGATAGCGAGAGCTGGTCCTATAGAATCGACAACTTATTCTCCTGACTTGACAGTTCTAGACTTTTTTCTCTGGAATTGTCAAGGAGAGATCCTGTAATGCTTTGCCAAATAGCCTGGAAGATCTTAGGTGGAACATTCGTAATGTCATTGAAGCGATTTCCCAGGAAATGTTACACAATTTATTCAACCATTTACTAATTCATTAATGCTTGGGACATAATGGCTAACATATACAGCATTTTTTATAGTTTTATGCAGTTTTTATTAACTTTTTAGTAGGCAAACATAATTTCCAAGCTTTATAAAATATGCTTAAAAAAATATCAGAATTTTGATTTAAATTTTTTACAGCTAAAACTTCAAGTTTAAAGGACGATGTTTATTGGTACATGGATACCTTAAACATGACTCTTTTTTTTTGACGTTGTGATATACAGGGCGTTCCGTTAAAAATAGAGGAGAATTTCGATGTTGAAAAACGGATTTTTTTTTACTCGCCCTGTATGAGAGGCAAAAAAATTTGCAACCTACTAAAAAAAACTTTAGACCAAGAGAAGTCGAATGGCGCAAACCGCAGATAGCTAGCACACCTGGTTTAAAAGTTATAAGCATTTAAAATGGTTCACTCTCGGCTGGGATACCCTGTACTATGATGCAAGGCATGCTAAGCCTAGAAAGTATAAGGTTGGACAGAAAGTTCTTGTCTAGCAAGCAAAGTGCTCAAATGATGGTAAAAGTAGAGAGCTCGAGCCAAATTACCATGAGCCCTTCGTAATTAAAAAGATGATCGTTGTTATTAAGGACATGCCTGGTGCAAAAAGGTCGCGAAAACGCTACGAAGGCATATGTCCATCATAGAAGTTGAAACTGTTTGAGACGGTAGTTAGTTCTGACCCATCAGGGAACTCTGAGAGTGATTAATCAAGAAAAGATTGATGATTAGCCAGAGAACGCAGATGGGATGTCAGAAGGATGAGATATATAAGTCAGAAAAGTCTGACAAGCCATTAGAAGCTCTAATGATGAAGACAATAATCCAATGAGCCAATAAGAGGCTCTATTAGCTAAATGTAAATATTTCAAAGTGTTTATTTTTTTGTTTGTTATAGATCGGCAGCAGAATTCTTTCTTTCCGAGGATGGTTTATCAAGAAAAGATTGATGATCAGCTAGAGAACGCAGATGGGATGTCAGAAGGATAAGAAATATAAGTCAGGAAAGTCTGACACTACATTAGAAGCTCTAATGATGAAGAAAATAATCCAATGAGCCAGTAAGCGGCTCTATTAGCTAAAATGTAAATATTTTAAAGTGTTTTTTTTTTGTTTGCTTCAGATCGGCAGCAGGATTCTTTCTTTCCGAGGATGGTTTATCAAGAAAACTTGATGATAGTCCGGGAGGCGCTGGCGAGATATCAGAAAAGATATAAAATAACAAAAAGTTCTTTAAACGATTGATTTTTCATTGCAACGTGCGATGGATGAGACGAGTGAAAAGTCACTCAAGAGCGAAAGTTACTTCGATAATAGAGAAAAATATTTAGGAATGTCTAAAGACAGCGCGTTTTAGCAAGACGTTACTGAAGCGACGAGCGAAAAGTTGCTCGAAGGCAAAACGTTTCAAGAAAAATCTACCAAAAACATTGGTATATCACTAAGGGAAAAGTCCTTTGATAAGGCTTTTGAGAGATTTGACAACTGGTGATGAACCATCACGCAGTCAATGTGAAAGTCATCCGATTGCGAATGCCAATCTCAAAGAAAGAGGATCTTAGGCTAAAGTTGATCGGAAAACGCACAGCGAAGAATAAGTTTCGCTGGGTAATTTTAAATGAGTAGATTTACTAATTTTGTGTTGTTTCAGGTCAAAGATTTTACGAAGGAATCGAAGAGAGTCTGGAGGCGAGATTTTGGTAGCATTGGCCGACTGTAAGCGATCTTTATTGTTTTCTTTCCCGAGGACGTGAAGATGTCAGGTTAGGCCTACTGTCAAGGATATTTACTTGCACCTATCTAACAATAGATGACTGATGACGAAATGAATGAGGTTGGGTGTTATCAGCAAGAAACGGATGAGTCAGTCCTGATGTTTCGCTGGTGGTGGTCGATTTGAAAATACCGATATTGCTTTTCTTTGTGGTAATTATAATTTATTAAAATAAAATCGAGTCTTATTATAAATATTTGTGCGCCTAAAGAAAGTAGCTTACATTTGGCTGTTCGTAGAAGTTAACTTTTATATTAACTTTTGATTCACCATTGACACCCTGACTGAATAATTTATATCCTCTAAGATTGGTATTTACCTTTTTAAATTATTCAATTAGTTATTGCTTCTCATGCTATGCTGTAACGTTTTTCATTAGTTTCCGTTCCCACGTTTTTTATGTATTATTAATGACACTCATTTTTGTGCTCTGTATTCTCTGGAGACCACGCTACAAAATGGTTCTTATTGCTTTTTTGTAATTACTGCAATACCTTCTTTGAGAGATAATTTTTCATGAATTCCTTTAATAAGTGTATTTAAGAGGCCTTGAGCAAAGCATGTGTCAAATCGTGTCGTTTTCCGTAGCTTTGGTCATCTTTTGTGAATTGTGATTCATCCAATATCGTTGCAGTCGATCCACTTTTTTTTTTTTTCGAAATGTTAAATATATTTCCGTTTTATTGATTTACAGCTTCTTTTCTCCATCATTCATTAGACTTGTTTTCTCAGGCGTTAGGAAAGGATCTACAAGTGACTTGATTTGAACGTTATCTTAAAACAACAAGCATTTGGAAAAATAAACGAATTATATACAGAACTGGATTTGGTGTCGTAATATCTTCTCAAAAATTTGTAAATAAAATCTCACCAAATATATACACCAAAGTCTAGAAACCTGGCGGCGCCAATAAGTCATCTTTCGCATTCCAACAAGCGTAAATGTCCAAGCTCTTATTTTTCAATTATATTGTAAGCTTTAATACCACTACTCATTTCGATTAGATTCAGAGCATAAGATTTTTCTTATTACGCTGCTCATGACCGTTATAGCCAATATAAGTAAATCAATTTGATAAATTGAATATTTTTTACTCCAATATCGGTGTAAATAAATGTGTTTTCCAAAGTTTTGAAATTGCAGTAAAATTTAAATTCAAGTTGCTGCAATAAGTGCACTCACGTTATTCTCTCAGCTAAACTGCTTGGTTGCTTTTTTTTGTCATTTGGCTTAACGACTTTGGAGAATGATCCAGGAAATTGGATTGGTGGAAATTAATTAAATGATCCAAGAAATAGAAATAGCTTTTAAAATATAAAATAAAAATAATCTTTTGTAAAAGCTTATGGGAAACTTCATCTAAACTCTTGAAAATTATTTCAATTTTTTCATACATGCATTTGTTAGGAGCAACCTCATCATGTTTACTTGCAATGGTTTATATTAACAAGGTGATTATTATTGAAACGCCAAAAAATGATAAACAATGTGAGCATGAAAGGAAGCCTCTGCTTCGAAGAATCTTCTTATCATTTTCCTTTTTCTCGTTCGAGCATCTCTTGCACATTTTCGGACATATGCCTGATCCAACTTATTTCTTTACCGTTACTATTCACTTCTGTTCATCCAACAAAATAAATATACTCCCAAAACAAAACAAATACCTTTGAAGGAAATAAGAAATAATATCTCATAAATCAACAGACATTATGCCTACTTTGTAAGATTTGAAATGTCACAAAAATATATTTATTGTTTTTATTTATTTTAATATATTTTGGACTCATTTAAAAGTACTATTTCGTGCACCTAGCGACATCTATGATTCTTCTGACTAGTTTTCCTAACCTAATATCGAGTATTCTGTTTTTTCCAAGAAACCTGTAGCGCTGTCATTTTTATGATTTCGACAAGTTTGACAGACGAAGAAAGAAAAAAAAGAATTTTAAAAATCTTAAAACTTTATCTTTGTTTTTGGCCATCGAGTCCATATTCTCGAAAATTAACTAGCCAGAGTGCTTGATCGTATCTACTAGAAAGTTTCCTGGAAAATCAACCGATTGTTGATTTTCGTGAAGATTTTGGAAAGTGAGGTTACTATCGGCCATTCAGGTATGTAAATTCCTTTTTCTCTCTGATGAATGAGTCCTGATATTCCTTCAATTCATTCAGGCACCTTGGGTAGGACGAAAAATCCACGCCTGCACTTCTTGAAGTGAAAATTGACGAATTTTAGACATGCTGTCCTGAAAACTCAGAGCAAATCAGGGCCCCCTTTACAAGGAAAGTTTGTGTCCTATAAGAAGTTGATCCCCAACCATTACTTGGTTGTCTCCAGCCAGTGGTACTTCCAGATCTCAAATTTATGAAAACTTCCGAGGCTTTACAAGGATTCCGTCGAGGCTTGTATAATTATTCACCTATGGGCGTCTTAAACGTGCCATCCTAATTACCTTAACTCTTTTTTACCTTTTCTTTATCGCCCCTATCGATTAGCTTTATTAGCTAATTAGTATCTTTGTAAATTTAATTACCGTAACCTATTTTTTTTACATTTTCTTTATCGCCCCCTATCGTTTAGCTTTATTAGCTAATTAATATCTATGTAAATTCAATTACCGACTTAATTTTTTTACCGTTTAGTAGTGTATAGCTAGAATAGCTAACTACTGTTTTAAATACAAATATTAAGTTAATTAATTAATTATTATCAGAGTCAGCTATTGACTTTTATTATCGTTTTCTCTATCATTATTTATGATCGATAGACCGATAGATATAATATATAGTGGATTCATTAACCTCCTTTGCTTCCGTAAGCTGCTTAATTTTTTTTTCAAAATAAAATTGGATACTGAACAATATCCACCCTTGAACAATTGAATAACAAGTTCGACATCAAAAATGAAATTAGGAACTGAAAGCTTTCCCGTTTGGAAATATTTACGAAAAGGACACAGTGAATGGAGTATATCCAAATGAAATTCTAAGAAAACGGGGATAATTATGTAGTACAACAAAAATGGAAATAAATGATGGACATTTTTTCAACACTATCCCATTTTGCATTGTGATCATAGCCAAGGATAAGGATGATTCTGAATATAAGGCGGCAAGCAAGACTGTTAAAGAAACAAGGAACACACACAAAAATAAAGATCAATAAACTAAAAATATCTGTATCCAGAAGCCAGAAACTTACATTTAGGACATGAAGTGAATACATTATGTGTACCTAGGAGCTAAAATAGACATTACCGGTTAAATAAAGAAAGAATATTAAAGAAAAAATAAATTATAGAATGTCTAAGCTCGATATTGGATTGGGTTGTGAAAATATCTCACGTAGCAATAAATGCTTTATTTATAACCCTAACTTTAAAAGTTGATTGCTATATTAATGTGGGATATGGCAACCTACCAAAAATCTTGATTAACGAGTACCTACTGACATTTGGGATGAAGTTTTCGAGAAGCGGCGGAAAATCAAAGTGACCTCCAGTAATAGGTTCAATTTATAATATTATGAAAAATCGATTATTTTAAATAAATCATAATTCAGCGAAGGAATCATCTGTTACGAAATTGCTTCCGGAGCTCGATCGGATTCCAATAAATGCAATTATCTGCGCGTCGATTTTAAACAATTCGGAGACTTCTAGTCAAGAAGGGGGCCAGGCTTTTCTATTTAGATAAATCCAAAGTACACTGCATGCTGAAAATAGCACGAAGTAGTATCAAGTTGAGTCATTCTTAATTCTATATTTGTCGTATATGTTCCGATAAGTGATAAGTGAATTTTATTTGTTGTCACTGTTTGTGAAGTGAGTTTTAGTGAACCCGGAATCCGTCGCAATTTGGTGTCAGAAGTGAGATTATTAGTCACACAATTGGTGCATTCATTTGAGCTGATTTGTGAGATCATTCAGCAAGATAATTAATGATGAATTAATTTGAGCTGGATAGTGAAATAATTGGCAAGATAACTACTGGACTAGTTTGAGCTAATCAGTGCGATTATTAGCCAGATAATTAGTGTATTAATTTGAGCTAATAATATGTGGAAACCGTAAGTGATACAAGGATAGTGACTTTATTACTGAATTTGACATCGAATAACAAGGTTACAAGCAGATTTTCTGGCATAATCTACAAATTTCTATGGAATTGTTTTTCGAAACCTAAATAGAACTGTCCATGCTAATTAACCTAATAAGTTTTCATAAAACTAACTGCTACACCTTTTGTTTTTTCGTTGTGTGCGTTTCAAGGATCTCAAATTTTGTTTACAATTATAGTGACTTTATTACTGGCTTCAACATCAAAAAACAAGGTCACAAGTGCATTTTCTGGAAAATTCCACAAACTTCTATTGATTTTCATTTGTAAACCGTGAGTCATACAAGAATAGTGACTTCATTACTGATATCGACATCGATAAGCAAGTCCATAAAGATTTTCTAGAACATTCCATCGTGTTCTAGTTGGAAATTTGACTTCGCCACTGAAACTCAGATTCAAAATCAAGTTTCAAGAGAGATACAGAATATTCTATGATAATTACACGACAGTGAATAGCCGAAATGGAGCAAGTTAATCAAATGTTGGAGGACTTCATGAAGAATTTGGATAGTAAAAGACAAGAAGAAGAAGCTCGAAAACAGGCAGAGAAACAAGAAGAAAAAGATCAAAGGGAGAAAGAAAAACAAGAAGAAGAAGAAGAAGACCGAAGACAGAAAGAACAGGACCGGCTTGACAGAAAGATAAACAAGAAAAAGAAGACCGAAGACAAACCAAAAAACTAAAGGAACAGGATCGCCTTCAGGAAAACTTTAAATTTCAGCGAGAATGGATTCAAACAGTAATCTCTTGTTACGATAAATTTATCATTTACGTAACGTGTTCCATCTCTTCTTATTTTCATTATAAAGTTGTATTTTTGCCATTTCAGAATCAGCAAATAAATAATACATGGTTTGAGTAATCTAAAAGTATCTACAAAGTCCAATATAATATCAGGTCTGCCATCTATCCATCATATGCATAAAATGCAAATATCTTTTATTAAAAGAAGAAAGAAGGTACAGTCATGAGCACAAAAAGTGGGACACCCGACTGACAGGTCTTGTCATTTCTCGCTATTTTGCGTAAATCAGTCTTTTCTCTACAATCGATTTTTTGTCAAATATGACAATCCCTGTCATTGCCGTAGGTATAGCTGGTGTGCCCGTTTTACAATAGGAAAAAACGGGTGTCCCACTTTTTGTGCTCACGACTGTACCTACCGCCATCTACTACCGGATAGATTTATTTTTCAAAATATGATTTTAATTATTTCGCATTTAACAGTCATTTGTATTTTCATTTAAAGAAATTATATTTATCTCACTTTTAGCAAATGGATATATTTCTGTCTTTCTCTAACTTCTGATTCTGAAATGGTTATTTTTGACCTAATGACCTAGTTAATTAGTGGTTTTTTGTTTTCAACATAACCTTAATTTAAATTATGTGCTCTTTTCTGTCTGTTGAGTGTAGCCTTCTGATTAGTTGATCTGGTGAATACACAGTTGAGTATAAAAAACACAAGATTGGTTTCCTGTAGGGTTTGGTTTCTAAAACGGCCTCTTCTTCTGGCGGTAGTCTTGCAGACAGGTTCATTTCAGTTTCAGAATCAATTGTTAGTGTGGGATTATTGGACCATTTGCTCTAAATAGAGTCGGTGAAAACCAAATTTGTGTGTCCATTCTTATCAACTCTTTATTGAATCCAGGCAGAAGCCTGTATAGGCATTTTCTGTTCGACAATTATTATCTTCTCGAGGAGGAGAGTATTGAAAAAGAGTGTAATTTTTTAAAATAGAAATCCAGACAGGTCAAAAATTCATTTAAAACGTTTTAATTAAACATCTCAGGAATTTTGAATTATTCTGGATTTGATTGATTTCAACCTCAGGTTTATCTTGTAGTACCTATAGTAGCTACTTTAACTGAAAAGGAAAATTTTGTCTATTTGGAGGAGAATCTAGAGATTTAATTCTTAATTTTTTTTTATCTGATTCAATTATTTGTTTTTATTCTTGCCTGTTTAATGCTACTGCCAGAAAAGCAGCACCCTGCTCAATTTGTAATGAGCATTTTAATTTAATCCTGCTGTTATTACTCATTTTACTATTATCTTATGATTATTTTCAATTATTTAATTGTTGTTTTTTTTATATTAAAATATTTTTTTTCAATTTGCAATAGTTGCTCATACCTGATTCTGTTGGAAGGGAGTGTCTGCACAACAATGGTTTTATAATAAACTAATTTCAATTTAAATCTTCTTTTTAAGACACTCGCTTTTTGACAGAATTCAGGGATTTAATATTCCAAGTCTTGGTGAACCTGATACTGCCTTATTCTTTTCTGGGTACCTACTGGACATAAAAGATCACTGTTTGGAGTTTGGATCAGCTGGAGTGACCCCTGCACTCTATTCTCTTTCCTGGATACAGGAAATAACACGTGGAGTTCCGGATTGGAAAGGTACATGTGTTAGATTCACAAGAACAACCAAGCTGTCAACTGTCAAATTTTCAAGAAAGTAACATCGTTACTATATTGTAAACAAATCAAATGAAATTATTGTTTGTTGGATTTTGAGTGGTTTCATTTGCACATAAAGGGGCTACACGTTATCCTAATTATTTGAATTCCACGACCCTATGGGTTCTCTTGTCTTAAAGTGCAAATAACGAGTTTTATTTGCAGCACTCTGTAGAACAAACTCTACTCGAGAAAATTCTGGAACCACAAAATGATAAATTCATGAATGCAATGGAAAAAGTACGTGAAGAAGTTGGGAATGTTTGCCACGAAGTTGAGAGTTTTCATCAGAAAGTTGAAAGTGTTCGTCCGGAAGTTGGAACTGTTCGTCAGGAAGTTCGACAAGAAATAGATAGTTTTGAGAAGAAGATTGAAAAACTGGAATGTGACTTGAGATCAGGAAACATCTCCTCCTCGCCTGCACCTGGTATCAAAGTTAAGCCACTACCATATGACGGACACACATCGGGGGCTGTGTACAGATGTCAATTCAAGACTGTTGCAATAGCTGATAGTTGGAGCTCCGCTGACATCTTCTGCTCATAACTTTACTCATTTACGTTTTCGTAAGCAAAAACGTGCGAAGAAGTCGACGTCATCAAAGAGATTTGACCGCAACCTTAGGTACGTGGTAGGGGCGCCGCTCATGTTCTAGAAACTCTAAAACATTTTGATTATCATCACTGAAATCTAAGTCTTCCATTTCTTCACAATATCAAAATTCGAGCCAAAACCACCACTTTTTAGAGAAATATTAGAAAATTTTCAGGTTAACACAGTTTCAAATAAGCAAACTTGCCGTGAGTATGCTGGTTAACTTTTTCCTGGAACTTTCGAGCTAACAGTTGACTCTGGATGAATAAACACTTGTCACAACTTTGACCCAAAGTTATCCTTAACTCATGGCGTAACCTTCTATTGATAAAACGGCCCTTAAACTCTTCCGCCAACAAAACTACGGGGCGCTTATCCATGAGTTGAAGCGTAGTTATGGAGACCAACACCGAAGTCAGCTTTACCAGGTACAACTAATAGTAGGAGAGCCGGCAATATTAACGGATATGTGATCATTGCAATGGATAATTTTCACATAAAAGAATAACTCATAGTTACCTTTAAACTAAATGGATGGTTTGCCTTGATTCTCATGGCCGCAACCCTTTGGTGGCTGGGCGTAAACTACTACTCTTTTTTCGAAGGAACAATGTTATCGTTGAAATAGCTGAAAATTGGTAGATAAATTATTTAATATGTCTTCTCAAATAATATATAGGGTTGTCTCGATATTGATGGCCGGAAATGATGGCAACCCTCATTGAAAGTCGAGCGTGCGCGTTATTTTGCTTGCTGAATACAATTTTTTGAAAGTGACAGCTTTCAAAGTCACTTTTAAGTTAAAAGAGGATTCTGTGGAGAGGATTTTGCATACGGCTGTAGGTCTTTAGACAAAAAAAGAAACATGAAATTGTGTTAAAAAAGTGCTTGCCGCATACGATGAGTACCCCCTACACCGCAAGGTACTTCTTATTTGTTGCGCTTATGGTTTTGTTCTATTTATAAAATTATCTTTTTATAAAACAAATTTACGGCCATGAGAATCAAGGCAACCCATCCATTTGGTTTAAAGGTTACTATGAACTATTGTTTTATGTAGAAATTATCCATTGCAACGATCACATACCCGTTAGTATTGCCGGCTCTTGGACTATAAGAACAAGGCAACAAAAAGCTGCGGAAAGCCTCTAAGAATTTGAAACCGACATCCGCTGTCTGGTTAATTTGGCCTATCAGGAAGCAGCAACAGAAATGCGAGAACAACTAGTTACCGAAAATTTTATATGGAATTATCATCAAATTCCAGCGAAGCTCTAATAAAGGCCCTAGAAATCGAGGCGTCCCAATCAGATTTCCGAAGCAAAGATTATAGGTTTGTTGATTTTTGACGAGAAAGAGCCAATGGGAGGAATTAACGGCTCCATCATGAAGGAATTTCTGGAAGAATTAGTGAAGGCTATATCAGAATCAAAACTTAAAGGGGAGCATTAAATGTTACCGCTGCGAAAGAAGTTAGCATTTCAAGGGTGATTGTAGAGTACGTTTGAGATCTCACCTTCCTTTCAATGACTCTCAACCTTCCATGAGTAATTTGAACAAGAGCTTCGAATGTTACCGCTTCGGAAAAAGAGCATGGGCATCTTGATAGTCAGATCGGGATGATCTGATTTGAGAGGGAGGCAGTGCAGGAACTGCCTCGAGAGCCCGGCCGGATTCCTAGAACTGCGATAATTATCTGCGCGTGGCGTAAACAATTCAGCGAACTCTATTCAAGTATGGTGCTAGATTTTTCTAGATAAATCCCGATTACACTGTCTGCTATAAATAGTGCGGAGTAGTATTAAGTTGAGTCAGTTTTAATTCGAACTTTGCCATGTATGTTTCGATAAGTGAATTTCCCATAAAGTCAATTAGTTTATTAAAAGTTGTTACTTACTGTTTATGAAGTGAGTTTTTGTGATCCCGGAATCCGTGACACATCAATTTTCAAGAATATGACATGTACCTGCACAATGTGGGTACAATCGAATAATAGTTATTTATGTATCAAGGGTACTAGGGGCCAAATTTATAGTCGCTCCTTGAGTCTTCCTTGGAGGTCGTGAGTTTAGAATGGACACTTGCTACTATTTGACAAGTTAGTCAAGTCAATTCTAAACGTTCAAGGCTCCCTTAAGGTCTGAGGAAACCTCAAGGAGCAACTATAAATTCGGCCCTAAGTAGATGATTATGCCCTGAGGGCGACAGCCTTACAAAGCCGAGGGCCTCTGGCCCGAGGGTTTGTAAGTCGCCCGAGGGTATATATCTATTAGTACCCGTGGTGCATACAAACTTGTATGCCGTACCAGGGGGAATTTATTTGAAATCGATGCAACTTTGCGTACACGCAAACAACGTCATTTGCGGCGTAATTGTCAATCTGATGATTAGAATGGTACATTATGCCCGCGCGGGACAGAATGTGTACTTTATGCCCGCAGAGGCATAAAGTGCTGAATTATGTAGATGGTATCTAAGGTATAAAAAGAAAATAATGTACTGGTATGACATAAAAATATGAAGAAACTGCCCGCTAATCGTTGCACTTTTGTACCGTGTAAGTTAGGGACAAGAATAAGAACAGCCTTATCAGCGTTTAAAAATTTAATAGATTAGATTAGTTGATTTTCATCTCAATTAAGCTTGGTGAAAAAAGTATTTTTACCAAATAGCCTGAAGATGTTCTTTGCTTGAAATAAAAAATAATTATGTATTTCAAACAAACTAATGAGAGAAATAAAATTCTTCTTTTCTATTCATTTTGTTTATTCTGTTCTTTCCTGCTTTTACGCAAAGCTAAAATTGTTTGCCTCCGACATCTTTGAAATTATTTTAATAAATTCCAGGTTGGAAAGTAATAAGAACTCCAACTTCAACAAAAATTATTCCGTTTATGAAATTCTATGATACCGTGCTTTTCTAAAAACTGAAAAAAAAAATAAAATAAAATTGAGTAACCAAGAATATATTATCTTTGTTTTAATTATTGTATATCTGTCGTACATGAAAATAGGTAAAATAGGTAATATCATCGATAACCACAACGACTATTGGGACAAATAAAATGTACCTACTCTAACATAACATTTGTCCCATATCAATCTAGACACATAGTTAAGTAGAATCACAAATCGCATTAAAGGCCAAAATCAAAATGCCAACTCCGATTTTAGTCAACCCTAATATGATAATCCCCAGATTCGTTACTTTTATCTGATTTGCCACATATCACCGTTAATCCGGACCTAGTTTTCCTCTTCGGGAGTCTATTATCCGTATTGGTGTTGATGGATGTGATTTCAGATATAATAATGAAAAATCCATTAATTTTACTTAGAAAACGTTTTAATATTTTGTTTAAAAATATACCTCGTAATGCCTGATTTTATAGATTTTATAATAATAAAGCTGAAAATTCTGATTTGTACATATTAAAAAAGAAAAAAATATCCTTTTTTGATGTGCAAAGCTCGGCGAACATTAAATACACTATTCGGCTAAAACATTGTTAGGAAAACCTCGAACGAACCAAACGCGTGGTAATTATTTATCAGTCATGAGAGTTCTAGCGAGGACTTCCTGAAAATTTTCTGTTGCCGAAAATTTTCCAATTTTCTTCGTATTTCAAACGTGACAAAGAGCGAAGTCTATATTCGTCATAAGCACTGGCCTTTTATAGGTTCGATAGTTTATATGCCAAATGTTTCGAGTGTATTTTGCGACTAAAAATCAAGACATGTCGTATGGGATAGTATAGTATAGTATAATAAACAAGGAAATAAGTGTTGGAGAAGGTTACGATCCTCAATGCTGTTTTCAACATTTTGAAATTCTAGGCTACGACATAGGGGCGTGGAATAAAAGTCATTTACAAACCTTCACAAATTAATGTTCAATTCCAAATTTTTCAGTGGAATGAAGTTAAAGGTTCATAACAATATTGTTGGTAAAACATTTTAAATAAAATCAATAAATAGAGGTCATTCTCAATCAGATTCATTTAACTCCAAAAAAAAATAATAATAATGCTGCTATGTATCTCAATATACTTGCCATATAAGTTCATTACCAGTCGCTGGCCATATCATTATCATGAAATGAAAATATGAAAGATTTAAGTGTCCAGAGAACTAATTTAAAAAAAGATGAATGATTGAAAATTATATTGATAAATAAGGTCAGCTTCTGCTCAAAGAATGAATTCAGTTAAATAGTCACTCAACTAGCTAAAAATTAGCGCGAGTTCAACCGATCGGATTTTATAAGACTCATCCCGGGGTGGAAGTAGATTCTGAGAGGGGTTGCAACCCGCTGCAGTTCCCCACGACCGCGTGACCTCGTATCGTCCGCGCTGGTTGAGTGGATACGACGCGCGATCGTCACCGTACCCACACTACTTGCCCGCAATCATCGAAGCCGGTATCAGGATTTTTGGCTATAAATATAGCCTCGCTGCAAGGGAACAGGCATTCTGTTTCAGATTCCGCTTCCGACTCCAGCTCCGACCAGACCAGCCGCCAGCCAAGGTACGCCGACCTTACCGTTCCGATCTCCGCCGCGACGCCGTCAACAATGGTAAAAAGTAAAGTAGGGTAAGAAGGCAGGTATCTTTTCTAAGGGGTATAAGGATCATAGATTGTATATTGTGCTGCCGGACCGATTACGGGGCTCTCTATCCTTTCCATGACGAGGCAAGGGGGTGTCTATCTGGACCGATTACGGGGGTTCACCCTTGCTTCTATCCTTATATTTCTGAAATTTCTTTCTTCTTTCATTGGCATATTTATTGGTGACATGGATTGCACGGAGTTGCTGCCGGACCGATTACGGAGCGCTCTAATCTTTTCATGACGAGCCAAAAGAGCGTCTGCTGTACCGATTACGGGGTATCTCTCTTGGTTCCATTCCAATACTTATGTCATGTTCTGGGCTGCGGATTGAAAAGCGTTAAGGCTCTATTCTCTCCGTAGAGGATTGGTGGAGACGTCTCCGACCGAACTAATACCGAGTGACGCACCGCTCTAATTCTGTCCTTCTCTTTTCTTCGAACCTGCACTCTACTCACTTGGCATAGTTCGCGCATGCGCCTGGAATACGAGCTGAAGATGGTAGGAGTACGGAAGCCTAGCAACAGTAATCCCGCGGAGCTATTTACCGATACCGTTATTTTTCCGCAATCTTATTACCGCGATTCTCCGCCACGTACATAGTATTTATACATTATTCCCGTTGACTTCGTTCCACTCTCCTCGCTCTTCGTCTCTCATTTAATTGCGTTTTTCACTGTTCCTTTTATCTTATGTTATTGGGCAAATAAAAACTTTAATTTGTAAGTTGGATTCTGTGTTTCATTTTGAGGATGCGCATATTGACCTGTGGCTTTCCGTCTCCACTGTTTAAAAGCTACCTAGTGCACATGGGCCCTTAACGCACTATAATCCTAAGGGTGGCGCCCGAGTTTTCCGAAAACCCGGAACCGACCGCTTTCTTACCGGAAAACCAAAGTAGCGCTACACATACCTGGACAGACTCAACAATAGCACTATAAGGATTGTATGTGGTTTATTTTTTGGGCAGATGATAGGTTTGAAGAAAAACAGTCTTGAAAATCCCAAAAATTCTTTTATTTATGTACTACCGGTTTCGAAGCTTCAACGCTTCATCTTCAGGTATAAAATACTAAAAATTGAAAAATACCACAATGAGCACAGGTTGTATTATTTTCGTTGAATCAATCAACCTCTAATCTTGGTTATATTAATCTTAATATCTAAAAACTGTAACTTACATATTTAATAATAATGAGAGTTGTCAAAATCAGGTCGATTCGGAGGAACAATACCTGGGCATTAGGCAAAATTGTCAATAAGGGATGTTACCCTTTTGAGTGTTATACTCATGTCCAAAAACAGGAAGGTCGGTTGATATTTTTAGTCTGAAAAAATTCCAGGAAAATTATTGAAATTTATTAGCAGTAGAAATTCGATAAGTTTTCAAAGGGTTGGAAGTTGTTTACTGTTTTTTATTAATACGGAAAAAATTCCATTATGTGAAAAATACCTTTATTTGTCAAAATGGTGTCTCTTCAGAACATGTTTTTTTATTTCTTTTGTTTTTTGGTTTTTTGGCTTCTTGGGATTTCTTAGTTGTGTAAATATTAGTGTATATAGATGAAAAACAATGACATATATATTTTTAAAAAACGTGACTAGAAATAATTAATTTTAAAAAGGTGTAAAAGGTGTAAAAGGACAAATTCACATTTTTTGGACGATGATACAACATTGACAGTACTGATAGGACTTTTTTTAAAATATTATTCATTTATATTATTATATTTGTTGGTTCAGGTCATGTGCTCTTTTTTGGAGTGAAAGCACTACGTAAGTGTGGCGACCTCTATTAATTATTTGAAAAATTTAACCCAATATGACAACCATGTTTATCTTGTACCGTTTCTCCTTTATCGACCCAACCTGTTACAATCTAGGGTACTGTACCGTATAAAGACATTGTTTACAAATCAACTCATTGATACCTAAGGGCGACAAAATTTGAAGAAAGTTATTTTTAGTAATTACAAAAAACCAATCGTAAGAAAACTGTAAAAATCGTAGAAAACTGTAAAAACACAATTAAAGAACAATCCTATATATAGGTTAGCATTTTTTTATATCTAAAAACTTTGAACCACAGGGCAACCAAGACATGAGGGTTAGGAATAGGGGATGCAAAACTAATTTAATAATTTATATTACTGGAAAAACAAACTCAAGATTCTGTTATCCATGAAAGAGGTTTGTGAGTTGATGATTCTATCAGGGTCATCTTTAGTTGCTCTAATAATTTCTAACGCTTCCAAATTATTTAAAATAGCATTGTTACTTTCAACATGTAAAATTTTATGGTTGTTTTTGAAATCTGCAAATAGCACTATCATGGATAAAAGGGGACCCGTCCAAGTGGAAGAATTTTGTAGCCAACCGAGTAGCAGAAACAGCAAACTTATTCCAAATCAATATTGCAACACTTGCCACCATCCTGGTTGAAATCGATTACCGTAACGCCGACGGTTCAGATATCAGTCACCACAGAGGAGGCCAGAACGTGTCACCATGTTACAATTGCAACTCAAAGCAATGAAACCAAAAATGAAATTATTTTTATTTTCTTAATTAAACCACATGATTCAAGTTGTATCGTACTGCAGACGATTTATTCAAAATTTCAGGAGACAAACGATTCCGCACACTCTACTCAAAGTTGATGAAATTGGAAACACCCTAACACACCTAGTCAAGATTGATCAGATCCAACATTTCAAAGCAGAAATACGAAAGCTGAAAAAAGGATCTCAGCTAGACAGTTATAGCAAAATTCTCAAACTTACTCCATGGCTGGATTGGACTACTGGACGACAAAGGAGTTTTTTGCAATTCGGATATGAACTACGTTTTAGGGTGGGTACTAATTAGAAATAGGTACATGTAAATGTAAATTTAATGGCATTAGGAGAGATTCTGTGTAAAAGAATAAAGATTGCTGATATTGAAAATGTAGGTTTTTCCTTCTTTCAAGTATTCTTCACCCAATCATTAGCCAGCGCCTAAGCCACTCACAATTCACGAAAAAAAAAACCGCATTCGTTTCGCGAATAAAACATATCGACGAATTGGGTGAGAAATTATAAAAACAATTGGTACTTAGTTTGCTTGTTTTACGTTTCACACTAGACAGCTTGTTTAACCTTTCACACTACATAGTTTCGCTTTCTATGTGTGATGTTCATATCACGACTACGTGAATCAATAAATTATCTTCGAGCAAAAATTATTGATTTTAGCATTCAAGATCAAGATAAAGAAGAGATGCTCTCGTCCAGAAAAATATGATCTTTATATAAAACTGAAAGGAACAGTATGAAAGTTCTACGCTTCAGCTGAATGCCTAAATAAACATATACATATAGGCAGGTACAGGGTTATCCAACGAAAGTGCTCTTTACCTTATATACCTGTTAATTGAAGAGGTACAAAAAAATGTTAAATATAAAAGTTGTTGGGATTTTTATAAGAATTGGGAGCATTTATTTAAAAAAAAATGTTAAGGCGGCTTTAGAAAATAGAGCAAAAAATTCAACATTTCTTGCCTAATTTAAATGGAATAACCCATTTTTGAATATGTTTTTGGATTCTACATTAAATTTTAGCCCTGATATGTGTTACATGTTCTATAATTGAATTCAGCAATTTTAGAGATATCGCTAATCAATGATTTTTCAATATAAATTACGAAAAAAATTATATTTTATCGTTGGAAGCTGGTAAGAGTGGTAGGTTCCCGTCTAGTCTTGCTTATTACTATTGTTTATGATTATTATATTGAAAATGTGGCCAATATTAGATGAAATATGCAAAATTTTGCTTAAATCTAGCTTCACCTGATTCACCTTTTACGTAATTTACCTTGGTAAAACGTGAACCAGGTGAGGCTGGATTCAAGCAAAATTTAGCGTATTTGATCTAATATTGGACACATTTTCGATATAATAATCAAAAACAATAATAATAAACAAGACTAGACGGGAACCTACCACTCTTACCAGCTTCCAACGATAAAATATAATTTTTTTCGTAATTTATATTGAAAAATCATTGATTAGCGATATCTCTAAAATTGCTGAATTCAATTATAGGACATGTAACACATATAGGGCTAAAATTTAATGTAGAATCCAAAAACATATTCAAAAATGGGTTATTCCATTTAAATTAGGCAAGAAATGTTGAATTTTTTGCTCTATTTTCTAAAGCCGCCTTAACATTTTTTTTTAAATAAATGCTCCCAATTCTTATAAAAATCCCAACAACTTTTATATTTAACATTTTTTTGTACCTCTTCAATTAACAGGTATATAAGGTAAAGAGCACTTTCGTTAAATAACCCTGTACATATACTAAAAATAATAAGAAATACTATGTATACATTGGCTTTAATAAGTTTTTATATCATAAAGTCCTCGTCCTTATTAAATTGTAACCAAAACTTATTCTCAGTTTTAACGTCTCTTTTATTTTTCGAAAAAATGTTCACGGTCGAAAGATTGTCAAAAATTATAAAAATGTCTTTACTTTACTTCCAACAACGGTGTGCAAGCACTTGCCAACCTCTGAAAATTTTCTGCGCCTTTACCCGTTTCTGAATTTAAAGTTCACCATTACCTTTAGTTACAAACCCTACTCGCTAAGTGTTAATTGGAATCTATAAAATTGATTTAAGAAGTTTTTACTGTTATGCTTAAGAACTGTGTGCCAAATGATAGATAAAGTGCAGAAAGCGCCAGTTGCGTGGAATAGGTAGAACCATATCCTTATTCTCCCATGCACAATATGGTGATTATCTTCGAACTTTCTAAAAGTTTATTGAAGTATGATGTAATAAATACTTTAAAAACGACTTTCTGATGAGTAAATCATGAAATAAGAGCGGAAACTTTAGTGCACGAAAAAAGCGTTTATCGTGAAACGGAAAACTTTTCTTATTGTGGTAAATCAAACGGTAGCAGCCGATTTTGAGAACATAAGTTGATAGAAAGTAGGAAAAGTTTAGTTTGTAAACTTATTTTTCCTGATACCAGAGTGTTTGAGAACCCTTTCAAAAAATCTCCTTTTTCATTTTTTCGTTTAAGAACAAATGAAAAACAAAGCTCACCTACTTAAATTAATCATAAACATTAAAAGCTTATTATTTTACGACTAGGTAGCTTCATGGCACTAAATACGCAAATCCTCATTTTTCCCAAAAGGCCCTACAAACCTGCTCACACGAACATAGGCAGCATTCCTTTGGGTCTAATTATTATTATTATGCCCTAATGACGTAACTTAATTCGGCTTGTAGTCCAATTTAAAGGCGCATTGCACGTTAATTAATGGTTTTCGTGCAGTAGTCCTTAACCGGTTGTTAACGAATTGCATTTTTGGATTCAATTTGTTTGCTTGGTTAAATCAGCTATTAAAATTTTAATTAAATGAGGACGTGTCTCTAAAACCCGCTAACGGCATGATGGCGGCATGGTATAGCACATCGGCATGGCACTTCGAATATTGCACAAGGGGAAACTCTATAATGTTAACGAGCATCCGCTAAAATCATTAAACTACGACCTTATACATATTTTTGTTATACATCGTTAATTCAAATGGAAAAGAAATATCTTGGTGCACATTTCCGATTTCATATTACCCTACAAGATAAAATTTAAAGACCTTGCACGCCTCTATGAATATAACTTACATTTTTATTTTGCTTCAATTTTGTTTTTAACTAGTTTGTATAGGACCCACTTTGTCCTTACTATTTTTATTTATATAACTTTACAAGAAACAGATGTTATTAGAGTTTTATAAGTCAAACCATCAGGCATGTCTTGTGATTAATCTCGATCTAGTTATAAGTGTATGCAAGCAATATTTCTAATAAGCAACAAAAAATTTGGGAATTTTCGAATAAGAAGGTAAACTTTGTGACACATTGCATAATTTTAATTTCATACTGTCTCGAAAGCAACCACCAACTTCTGATCTAAATATACAGGGTGTTTGGTACATCGCTAGGAATATTTCAATGAGTGATAGTTGGGGTCATTTGGGAGCTGTTTGACCATATTCACCCTAATGAAAAGTTTCGCCGTTTTTTGAGATATCGTCATTTTTAGATATTTTGAATCCATGTATTTTAACACATAACTTAAGCTAAATATTTTTGGTATCAATCATTCGGTTTTTCTTTCCGTATTTTTCGAAAGAGTGCATATTAGGAATATGGGCAAAGAAATTGAGAAACGGTAAAGTTACTTGTCCCTTTTTCTTTCAAATTTAATTTTATATAACCATTTTAATGTTGACATTCTGGTGACTAGCATTTAAAATATAGGGTTCCCGCTATTTATAATGTTAGTAATTATTGAAATATTATACTAGAGGGCACGATTTTCATTTAAATTTGACGTACCGGTTAGTACCAACGTTTACCAATGAGAGGAAATGCTGCCTGCTCACCTTGTTCATTTCAATTCTCTTTCTTTTTGAATTGTGTCGTCGAGCTGCAAAGTCGATCTGCTGAAAATCGCCATCTTCTCGAGACAACCGTGTCGTAGAAAAATAAGGTACCTTATCGGCCTTCAGGCATTATCTTATCTTAACGAAATAAAGTTGCGTAAGGCAATAATCCGTTGATTGAAAAAAAAAATTGAATCAAAAATCTTGTGATTACCATTTTATTCAAGTTTGAATTTCAACTCCCCTCGTGGTAAGTTATTTTTTTTTTTTTTTCAAGTAATAGCTTTTCAAGGAATGCCCTATTACTTGGGGTCTTTCGAAGAGCCTTTTCTCAAAACAAATCCATTCCTAAAAGGCCACATTGTCAATAAGAACCGCATTTCCGTGTGACATATACCTTTTGAAGAGATTCCTACAAGAATCCAGACCCTCACATTTGACGACAATTCTAGTCCCTTATCTACCTGGATTCTAGGCTAGAATCTGCAAGTTCCATGTGCAGTTTCCTTCGTCAAATGACCGAGGATGGATGCGTGTTGGAATGGAGGCTTGTATAAAGTTTCACTAATAACTTTTAATACCTTTTTTTTATAAAATTAATTTTATAGTCAATTAACAGAATTAAGATACTTTTTTTTATATGATTTTCATGCATATTCAAAATCTCTTATTCTTGACACCGAGGTGATGGTGGAAAATTAGCTTTCGATTTATCGAATTTATTATGGATTTGTCTTTGCATAACTTTTAATATTGATTGCTTTATATTTTATCATTTTTTATCGATAATAATCGATAAGTAATCTGAACAAAAGTCAAGGTTGGACAACATGTTCTAAATTTGAAATTGATGAGTAAGAGCCTACCGTCGAAAATTGATCAATTTTCAACCCGAGGCCCTATAACTTATATATTGGAGGATGTCTCTAGACCATTTAACTGTTATATAACTTTTGATTTTTTACAGGTGCAAATTGATTTTTTTAAATTAATTTTTTTTGCAGAAGCTGGCCATATTTTTCAATACAATTTTTCAACCATTCAATATTTTTAATTAGTTTTCTGGAAACCTAAATCTTTTATATTTGCATTTCCTGATGATGATATGGCCAGCGACTGTTAATGAATTTATATGGCAAGTATATTGAGGTGCATTGCTATTATACTATTTTTTTTTTGAAGTTGACGAATCTGATTGGAAATTAACCTGTTTTATGATTTATGATTTGATCTGAGGTGTTTTACCAGCAATAATTGATTTTATATTTTGAAATAATTCATTGCTGGATTTTTGACTGACTGTGAAAATATATACTATTTTAATTTGAAATATACGTAATTGTTTTATTGATTTACCTATATGTCAAGATTTGAGTTGTGTGCCCTATTTATTTCCTTTCCAGAACTACCAACTACCGTTTGCTGATTATTTTCTAGGTG
Source organism: Ceutorhynchus assimilis (assembly GCA_917834065.1). Taxonomy (NCBI): domain Eukaryota; kingdom Metazoa; phylum Arthropoda; class Insecta; order Coleoptera; family Curculionidae; genus Ceutorhynchus; species Ceutorhynchus assimilis. The sequence goes on along the minus strand of OU892278.1, from coordinate 9,479,952 downwards.
TGTTACTAAATTTTTACCCTTCCATATTTTAGGCAATTTTTTTATCAATTTAAAAAAAAATAAAAATCAGTGGCGCCCTTGCCATTCTGTACTTATTAAACTATCAACCCACCCCTAATAATTATCCGCTGAGCAAACCGAGTATATTATGGGCCTCTTGTTAATTCATTAACAAAAGGGGTTACATTACTACCAAAAAAAATAATATGTTTTAGGAACACTTCAAAAATATCTAAAAATGCGGATATCTCAAAAACGACGAAACTTTGCATAAGGGTAAATGTGGTCAAACAGCTCCCAAAAGACCCCAACTGTCACTCATCGAAAACTTCCTATCGATGTTCCAAACACCCTGTATAGTTACCATGGATAATAGTCTGAATAATATTCGAGGAAAATCAATTTCCATAAGTATTACCTCGAAGTCCCTTGAACTAAGAGCCACTCTTCTAACGGAATCTAGAATTCACAATCTTACAGCCCGTCTCTATTTTCATATGCAGCTTTGAAATAAAGTCAAAATTGATAAAAATTTATATTTGGGAAATGTGAATACTTGATACGCTTACCCAAAACTTCAATTGCATTAATCGGTCTAACGAATTCAAGTTTGAAATGTCAACATGCTCTCCACGTGCGAATTATTCAGCACTTAAATTGACAAATTAATTAATTATTATTATTATGAAAATAGTCTGTGAGCTATGAACGTTTAGTAAATCACTAATACATATGTCAACAAATGAAACGTATTTAATAAATAATAGGCTTGTTGTTATCGATTTATTGCGATAAGAAATCAAATGACAAAATCACTGTTCTTTAAAGAACGTGCTCTATACAAATGAATGGAATAGCAAAATAGGAGCAAATGCCTCGATATACAAATTTAATAACAAATGCCAATAAGCAGGACAGGAAACAGCAAAAATTAACATCATAACTATGACTCATGAAAAAACATAATACAACTTGCCGAGCGGAATGTACTGAATGGAGAAAGCTTGACAAATGAAAAAAATAAAATAAAAATAAGCAAACAAGTCACAATGAGCAGAAGATAGATGAAAAATATAGGATAAAAAAAGGTAGGTACTCCCAGTTGAGACATACGAAACAAAGAAAGCAATAGAAGCTAAATAAAGCTTCAGGAGAATAATATAATGCCAGAACTCATAAAAAAGGGGGAACAAAACCTAATAGATAATCTCAAAATACTAATCAATACCTTGAAAAAGTTTAGTTAGTTCTACAAGATAGGAGATAAATCAAAGTAAATAATTCACAGACCAATAAGCCTTTTAGGTCAGACCTAAATTCTCATGATAAGTCTTCACTCTGTCAAGATGCACCAAATTCTCTTTTACGTTTATACTTCCACTCAGATTCATAAACATTTCATCTATCATTTTCGATGTTCCAACTAGGGACTACTATGACTTTCAGAGTGCTTAGAGCGATGTCCTTGGAAATAATGTTCACTAGAACTATGTTCTTCGTCTTCCTCGTAATCATCGTCATCATGCAAACTACCCACATGCCTGCCCTCTATAGGATGCCTTCCTGTCTCTCCAGGCCTACCCTTAAGTCTGGCCTTGTTTTTCCCATGGACTAACGTCAGGAGAACTAGAAGAATGGCCAAATAAATCTTAATGACTGCCTGTCATGCAACCATACGCCTTGTCGGCACCTGCGCGGATGGTAGCAGTACTCTTAGTATTCTTCATTGTCAGGAATATGTAGACCGTCCGTTTGAAGGATTATATTGATTTTCTCGATCTGCGGTTCTATCTCACCAATCTTCCTGTTTTCGGTTTTCCTCTCGCCACTCGCTTGATTTATTTTTATTTCCTTCAGTTTATTGGCAATGGGCGATATGGGTTTCCTTTAGGTTCAAAAATAGTTTGATCTCAGTTTCTTCAAGTTGATCAATTCCTTTCTATTCGAAACTCCTTCCTTGATCTGTTTCGAATCGGAGATATCTAACAGAAAATCTTCCACGCTGATCAATTCTGAGGCTGGTTCTGGTATTCTTCCAGAATTATCCTTATCATATCCTTATTTTCTCCTGTTAATTCTTTTCCTTTATACATTGACACAGATCTACTGGCAGCTTCGAATTTCAAGGCTTTGCTACCTAGGTACCTACTTGATGGTTTGGCTATAAGTAGTAATGAGTAACACTCTCTATGCAACCATATCTAAAATTCCCTTGATTACATTACTGCTCTTGCTTCCGTTTAGGCTAATTAAATGAACTAGATGGCGGATATCGATTCCAAATTTTTGTAAACTTTCGACAGCCTGATGTCATGTTCTTAGCTGTAACTGACAAAGCTGTCGTCGGTGCTGATCCCCATAACGACACTCCAACGCATAAAAAAAAAGCACCATAGTTCTGTTGGGACGCCTTGCGCTGGCGGAAGTCTCTTATAGGTCTGAGGAAATGCTACAATTAGGCTTGTAGTCATGTCATCAGAGCTCCAACCATTGAAGACGAAGCTGAGACATTTTTCGACCTCAAGTGACATCACGATTTTTAAAATTTTCTTGCGAACACCAACTAGTCGACACCACGAAGCATTACTTAGTAGGGATACACGTCATAAAAAAATAACATTATAATGAAGAAATTCTTGGATTGTAGGACAAGGATCGTGGAAGAATGAAAACTATTTCATTTCGGCAACGTTTCGACTTTAATCTCGTCTTTTTCAAGCCCTAAAATAAGACAAACAGAGTTGGCGCCGAATGGCATTACAAAAGTCAATCAAAATTAAACCAAAATCAACACTCACTCAACAATTTTTTGTTTTCTTGATCCACTCAATATCAGTGCAGCTAGATCAGTTTGAGGACAATATAAAGAGAAACAAAAAAGTTGTGTATTCAGAAAAGTCACTCAATTATATTACCAGCGTTTGGTTCATGCAATTCAACCCTTAATTGTACTGGATACTGGATTTTAAATTTAAATTAGACAAATGTCATATAAATATAAATAAGGAACCGCTGGTAAAGTCAGGATAGGTATTTTCCCATCAGTAGCTACGTTTGAAGAGTCTGTTTAGAGTAGAGTGGTTCAAGAAAACATTCTCCAGGATCCAGACATCTTGTCAATATTAAAAAACAATTATTTTATCGAGGTATTGCTTAGTTTCTCGCACATATGTTTTATTGCATTCACATGGAATTGTGTAAACTAGTGAACTTTTTTTAAGTTGAGTTACCTGGTCTTTTAATTCAGTGTAGATAAACGCTGTTGTTTCTAGATTGTAGAAGGCTAGGGAAGCATCAGAGTTTTGGAAGCAACTTGCTATTTTCTGAAAAAGCCCATCAATGAAGGGGAATTTGGAATATATTTTCTGTTCACCCACTTTCTGTTTTTTGGACAGCAATTTAGTGATAATTTTATTGATAAAATTAAGCGGGTAGTTATTGTTTTGAAGGAGCTTCATATTGGTGTAATGAAACTCTGGGTCACTGAGGTGTGTGCTATATAGGACACCATTATTAAACCCATTTTATTTGAAATGGGGTGATTTGAGTGGAAATTCAACAGTCTACCAGAGCTGGTGGGTTTCGTGAACCAATTTGTTGCTAGTGTTCCATTTGTTCTATGGTGTATTTCAATATCTAAAAAGCAAACTTTATTGTTGTTCTCTAATTCCATTGTGAACTTTAGGGAGTGATGGAAGCTGTTAAAGGTTTGTAGTAACAAATCTAACTTATCTTGTGGAGCTGCCAATATTGTGTCATCAACATAAACAATAATGAAGGAAATAGCAAATGGCAATTTTCTAAATACTTCAGTTATAAGGTGGTTCATAGCTAAACTAGCAAGTATAGGTGACGCTGGATTGCCCATTACAGACCCATCCTTTTGTAAGTAGAAGCATCCATTGTAAACGAAGTAACGTGTCAAAGCAATAGCCAATGATTTCATTCAGTCATTTCCTTGAGATTTCCGTACAGTGAGAGATAAATTTGTAAGTCATCTGAACAATTTCGAGTACCAGTTATTTTGGAACTTAACGCAGGTAAAGGTAAAGGAGTAGTAACATGGAGGTGGAAAATGAAGCCGTTTTGTACCAGGTATTTTGGCACCAAAAAAATGGCGGTATAGGCAATGCAATGCTTTACCTGTCATTTGGTGCCAAACACCTGTCAAAAACTGGCTTCACTTTCGTTTCATAGCAAAAATGACGCGTTCCTATTCCTTATGTCCGTAGGACAGCGCTTTACCTGCTCTAAGCTTTGGAATGTTACTGAATAGGCTGACAACCTCTAGGGAAACCAGCACATATTCATCAGATATTCTTTGTTTTTTTATTATTTCTGAAAATTGGAAGGAATTGGAGACGTTGAAGTGAAAGGTGGATATTATAGGGTTGAGTGTGTTATGCAAATACCTAGCCAAGTTATAGCCAGGTGCATCAATACAGCTAACCACAGGACGGAGGTGTCGGCCACTTTTGTGTGTCTTTTGCAAACAGTATAGTTTAGGTGGAACAGAATTATGGCGTTTCAATTCTCTCTCCTCATATTTGGATATCAGACCTTCAGACTTCAAGTGTGTGACAATCCTGTTTGCTTCTGTCTGGAACTTGATGGTTGGGTCGCGATTTATTAGTTGGCATGTATATCAGTGTCACCTAACATTTCAAAAACTTTCAGATGGCATTCTGTTATTTCCATGAGGATGATTGAGTTTCCTTTGTCAGACTTACTCACAGTCACAATGATGTTTGGGTGGTCTTTCAGGAACTGTTTCGGTGTTCTCACTTTAGTTCCAAGGCTAGACCTAGCTGTAACTGTACTGTTGTTAGTGTAGTAATTAGTTAATATGTTTGTAGGTCTTCCTCTGAGGCAGTTCTTATCATCAGCTGATATTCTTTGATTAAATATGCAATGCTCAAGGTCCATTATGATAGTTGGGATTGGCAAATCACATGTTGAGAAGGATAGTCCAAACTTGGGTCCCAAACTTAGAACTGTTTCCACATCTTGTGGGAGTTCAGTACCCGAGTAATTGTTTGAGATAGTTCTGTACAGTATGAATATATATATCCTTCTGTGCGGACTTCAAAGGCTCAAACTTACTAATATTTATTTGCTTAACCCTCTCAAATTCTGTATTAAAGCTACCATCATTTTCTCTAACAAACTACAAGGATATTTCATCCGGTATCAATTCTTTAAGTGCTCTCTTCCAAGCTTCAATCAGTTGCGTTGTGGTTCTGACTTTCCAATATGTAATGTCAATTTCCGAGTTCAATAAGGATTTCCTGAATTTTTCTGTGATTTTGTCTACTCCCTTTATAAAAGGATGTGTTTCGGAGTGAACTGGATAGATACATTTTATATTGACTCTTAAATCTTTAAGGAGAATCTCATTAAACCTACATTTCAATAAGAAAATTTCCCTGTTTTTTAAGTTTGCCAACCTCAGCACTTTTTGGACCAAATCTTCACCATTTTCTGTGCCTGCTCACCGTAGTTGTTTTTGATGTTTGTGAAGAAACCCACTTGAAAATTTTCAGCCAAATGATAGATGAAATATTCTTGTACTATGTTAAAGAAAATGATGGTAGGTTCAATACAGAATTTGAAAGGGTTAGCAAATAAATATACTATCTGTTGGCGCCGAATGGCATTACAAAAGTCAATCAAAATTAAACCAAAATCAACACTCACTCAACAATTTTTTATTTTCTTGATCCACTCAACATCAGTGCAGCCAGATCAGTTTAAAGAAAATATAAAGAGAAACAAAGAAGTCTTATTTTAGGGCTTGAAAAAAACTAGATTAAAGTCGAAAAGTTGCCGAAATGAAATAGTTTTCATTCTTCCACGATCTTTGTCCTACAACCCAAGAATTTGTTCATTATAATTTTATTGAGGACACAAAATCACTTAAAAATAACATTACCAGAGAATAAACCGAATTAAACAAACATTTTTTGAAATTTGACAGTTTTGAAACAACACGAGGCGGCGAAAGGACGCAAAATGTCATCCCACACAAAACAGCCGTTCTAGCACGTGAAATTTCCAAGCCATTTACAACCATATTTCGAGGCAAATATGCGCATTTGATGGTCCACTAAACTAGATTCAATCATCAGAAATTTAATGCTATAACAAACCTAACAATTCATGTGCCTAAATAGGTTTAAGTTCTTCGCCAACTTTCAAAAGTGACATAATAATGAAAATTCGAAGAGCGTTCTTGGAAAATATATTTAGCTTCTAGATCAGTTTGGAATAGAATCATTATTTATTAAAAGAGTTTGACGAAGGTTACGGAGGCTCTAACAGAAAGGAAGACCCATAATGATATTATTTTTTTCACAATATCTATACATTTGTTTGTTTCCATTGGAACGGCATTATTATGTAGGTACTTTTATAATTTCTTCAAATATCAAATAAATACCTACTCATGAATTTATTATTTTTAAACACCATATAATTTTTGGCAGTAAGCTGTTATATACTCGCCGCTGGTACCAATGTTATAACACGTTTTAATCTATCTCAGATTATAATAGGACTTAAGGTACCTATTTTTCGTTATTTGAATAAAGTAAAAAAAAAAAAAAAAACTCGAGAATATTTGAAAGTTTCACTTAATTTACTAGTACTCGACTGTACGCTTCCGAAATTGAAAACCGCTATCGATGTTACAAAGTGACTTCCTTAACTCTAATCCTAAAAGCTAAAAAGTAACCTAAGGGTAGTTCTCACCATCTGGATAATGAAATAAAGTCTGAGACATTTTTATTGTCTTTGGCGGCAAGAATACCCTGCACAAGTTATATTTATTTATATTTACAATAATTGGGGTTCCTGCAATTGAAGTACCGACAAAAGGAAACATATTTTTGGTAAATTGGTGTGAACAGGATATTGGTTGTATAATAATTCCAGCCGGCATCGTCTTTAAAACCAAAATGAGCAATAAGTTATAAACTCGGTTATAAATACCTATTTGAACAAGGGACTAAACTAAACAGATGGTGGAATATGTTAAAGAGGAAATGTACTGGACATTACTAACTACCCACATAACAGTGAAAGAACATTCATATTCTCAAAATATTCCCTCAAAGTACTTTTTGGAATGTTCTTTTAGGAATGTTCAATGAATATTCTAAGATTGTTTCGATTGAAATATTCATTTTTGAACGTTCTTTTTATGTACTAGGAAGGTTGCTTCTATGCACCTACCTGAAAGATTGTGCTAAGAACCTACTTTATATAACATTCTTTGAATATTCTCATACGAACATTATTATAATGTACCCTAAAAAATGTTCTTTAAGCTAATATCTCTATCAAGTATTAAGAATATACCTACCAAGTTGTGCTGAGAAACTTATGTAGGTAGGTAACCATGATAAGAATATTTTCATATTGTTCACCTAATTATCTGAAGTACCTACTCAAAAATCTTAATTATACAATTGAACAATAATGCTCTACCTAGAACCTACTAAGAATATTATAGGTATATTCTTTTTCTTTTGCTTTGTTTGACTTCCAAGAGAGGAAGCGACGCGCTATTAAAGATCTACATCTTGCCTCGCATTTGAATCACCTTGGAACCTGTTTCTCTCAGTTGGCGTGCTTCGACGAGAGCTCGAGAGCATAACAAGCTCGAAACCGGAGCTTTGGTTATATCCTCGTGTTTTCTAGAGAAGTTTTCCAACAACTCTTTCACTGCTTTTAATATAAAAGGGCTGAAACGAGTATTATTTGGAAGCGAAAATTAACATTCCAAGTGTATCCTTAGAATCAAACAAGAATGTTATGTCTAGGATGCATATTGAGAATGATATATTATGTAGATATATTCTAAGAATATTTCAAGCATATTGGTATAATATTCTTTTGAGAACAAAACTATAATGTCATAGAAACATTCTTTGAATGTGAGAATATAGGTACGTTTCGAGCATATTTTTAAAATCAAACAGGAATATTCTTTTCAGGACGTACTGAGAATCTCATAGGTATATTCTAGGAATATCCTAATGGATTTCCCAGGAAGTTCTTGGGTATTGCAAACAGTATTTCTACAATCTTTTCTCAGAACATTCTCAGGACATTCGCAATGGTTTTGGCGAACATTCTAGGCACATTCCTCCTGAAAAAAGAACATTCTTAATACATTCTAAGGATGCAATTTTGTTATGTGGGTATTAATAAAAAAATAAAAATAAAATTAATTTACTGATTTACAACAAAGCAAACTGATAATAGGTACGGTCATACAGGACCTTAAACTCTCATATATCGAACCAAAACCTGTTACATCTCGTAAGAAAAAACTGGGTCTATTAACTAACGTAGGTAGTAGATTCTCCAAAATCTGAAAATCATTTTTTTTGGGAAAATCAAATAGGCATAGTGGCTAATACATAATTTAAGTGCTCAAAAAAACGGATAAGTTATCATTCATACGTTGTTCTAACGTATAGAAAAAAAATGAAGCCGCTATTTTTTATAATTTTTGTACGGGCTGTATTGATCCACCTTTAGAAATTTATTAACAAGTCATTAGGCAAATGAAAGAAAAGCAATAGACCTGGGCATCTAATTAAAAAAAATCATTTCGAAAAGTTGCGTATTCCTTTCCTCAAAAAAAAAAAACATACCGCTGCTCCCCAATTTTTAATTTAAAATGGCTGGTTCCAGCGAGCGGCAGCAGCACGCAATCGATACCTACGCAGTCACAGGGCCGCTTTTGTATAGAAGCAAATGCTTGCCTACCTACTCCAATTTCGGCTCGGCCAACACTGAAGCTGAACACGTTCGTTATCGTACAATATTTGCAGCTGGTTGCTTTTGTGGATGCGCAATTTATAACATTAAATTTATAAATGTTCAACTGAGCTAGCCACATATTATTAATTCTTGCTTCTCATACTAGGTAGATAGAAACATGGCATTTTTGCTTTGCTTTGCTGCGTTGCAAATACTACATTCACAGATTGTAATGTGTGATTCACGAGATGCAACTTTAGTAATCCATTTGAATAAATTACCCTGCCATGTTTGAAATGTTTAGTCGAAAATGTCGCGAGACAATAATATCAACTGCTACTCGTAAATTTTGTATTCGTATTATTTGAAAGAAGAAAAGGACATTTGTACAAGGGCTGACAATAAATGAATAGCATTCCTTTCCGAAACAACGGAACTAGAAAAAGGCTTCACTTGATATATTGAATTAATTTGGCTACATCTAATGTCGGAACAATACAACAAAAGGAAACGCTTTCCGGGTGTTTTAGATTTTCTTTTTAGGAATCTATCACTATGAAAAAAGCTGACATTCTTTTTTTAAATTGGATTTCAGAGACAAGCGTTTCTTTCAAGTTTTTCAAACGTAATTATTTTTACATATATCAATTCCCAGGATTTTTGAGTGTTTGGTTTGTGACTTGTTGTCTCCTCTCCTTGAGCCTATTCTGATTGATCAACAGTTTGGTTTTGGACCTCAAATGACTTGAATCTGCTGACACACTTGGAGTTTCTATCGGGGGCCTTGGTCTGACTGCTCCAAAGCGTTCGACCTTGTACCCCATGGTTCGGTAGTTCATGAGCTCTCAATATTTGGGATTAGTGAACCTCTTATCTTCTGGTATCAGAGCTATTTGACTGAGCGCAGACAGTTTGTGAAGATTGATAATTTTCTCACAAGGGCCTTGAAGGGACATTCAAGGTATGCCACAAGGGTCCCTTCTTGGCCCGCTTCTCTTGAATGTTTTCATTAATGATATACATGAATGGTTCACTAGCAGTCGCTACTTGCTTTTTGCAGATGACCTTAAATTAAGTTGCTAAATCAGAACTCCTGACCAGACTTCACTAATCTAAAAGTTCTGAAAACACTTTATTGTGCCCGCCCCATTTGAAGTATGCCTCCTGCGTCTGGTCTCCCTTTTATGGGTCTCATATTCAATCTCCTAGTCCGGTTGAGCATACGTTTTTGAAACAAGTGGCACATACATTAAATATCCGGTGGAGCTCCAGAATTGCTCCACCAAGATGATATATATATATACAAAATCCTATCATTGCTGCGTCCATCAACTTCCTCAAGACATACACTATTGCTTCCTTCGAATTACTGCGTCCGAATATCGGACGCAACAATGTCAACTCATATTTTTGCGAGTTTCCGTCAATTTTTAAACAAAATTTAGGCGCGAACAGGTGACAGAAGTTTCTAAGTTTCATTTCCACAATAAAAAGTGGAAGCATCTATTGGGATTTTTATGATTTTATTGGATTTTCTGTTGGGGAGTGGACGCAATAATATTCGTGTTAAAGATAAAAATGTATACTATTAGTTCATCGATTCTCCGGTAGAGGTGCGAAAATAATATACAGAGTCAAGTATACAGTATATAAACCTAGTATGTTATTGCGTCCGAAACTTGGCAACATGGCAATCTATTTTTAGCTCGCGATTTTTGTGTGGTGTGATGTTTTGTATCGTGTCATCATTTTAGCAGAAGCCAAAGCCATTGTTGCTTCCAGTCAGCAAATATGAAACGCAGTGTGAGAATATTAGGTTTATGCCACAGAGGACCCAGAGAGTCATAATAATATACAACTTTTTTAACAATGATAGTGTAGGTGCTGGATGGAGTTCGAGAGGTCATAGCTTCTTTGAAAATATTATGCCCTAAAACACTTGCCATGATTTGTATTCAATTTGTAAGTTTTGATGAAATATTAAAATATTGCAACAACAATGCAACCTATTTGCATTTTACTATCTTTGTAATAGTATTTCTACAATTTTTTTTTCTTCATATACTTATATCGCTGGCATCAGTGAACTTCAACGTAAATATTGAATTTCTAAACTCAAAAACAATTGAATGAAGACGCGTATAATAGCTGGGTTCGGTAATTGCATCTGCGAGCAAAGTGAGCAAAATTTGACAGACGTCACGTGATCACTTATCTCTTTTCGCGTGTCAATTACCGAACCCAGCTATTATACACGGCTTCATTCAATTGTTTTTGAGTTTAGAAATTCAATATTTGTGTTGAAGTTCACTGATGCCAGCGATATAAGTATATGAAGAAAAAAAAACTATAGAAATACTATTACTGAGATTTAAAAATGCATACTATTTGATAGTGATATTTGAATATTTCATCAAAAATTACAAATTAAATACAAAACCTAGCAGGTGTTTTAGGGCGTAAAAAACAATAAACAATTCTTCATATTATTATATTTATTTATTTATATAAACACCAAACTATACAAATTCAAAGCTATAAATGATAAATTTGTTAACCAAAAATAAATGAAAGAATTTGAAAAAAAATGCTAATGCTAAATTCACCAATATAAGCATTACATTCAAACTAACATTTATCTAGCTGAATGGGTCACTGAATGTCACTTTAAACAAATTCCAGCTTTAAATTTGGCGTGGCATATGTTGCATTTAAAATTCCTCCCATTTGAGTGTGTTAATAAATGACTCTTCAAATTGTATTTAAGTTTAAATTTTACAGTGCAAGTGTTACATTCAAATAGAAAAATATCCGAATGTGTTAGTTTGTGAATCTTTAAGCGCCGAATTTATAGTCGTTCCTCGAATCTTCCTTGGAGTCGCGAATTTAGAATGGACACTTGCCTCTATTTGAATGTGACACTTGCAATGCAAAATTTAAACAAAAAGGTAATTTGCAGAGGCACATTTCAACACACTCGGATATTTATCTTTTTAAATGTGACATTTGCAAAGCAAAATTTAAAGGAAAATATTATTCGAAGAGACACAAACTAACACATTCTGATATGTATCCTTTTGAATGTGAATTTGCAATGCAAAATTTAAAGAAAAAGGTAATTGGCAAAGGCACGTATTAACATACTCGGATATTTATCCTTTTGAATGTGACAGATGCAAATCAAAATTTAAACGGAAAGGCAATTTAAAGATTCACAAACTAATACATGCTCTTGTGAATTTTAGAGTTGTGAAAGGATAGCTCTAATACTGGTATTGCTTGCATCTGAGTGCAAAATCAACATGTCTTCTGATCGGGATAGGACAACACTCGACTTGTACATAATGCTTCTTTTAATTTTCTACATGTGGAATCGTATTCTTGGGTTCAATTGAATGTTGACTTTTCTTTCGTTAATCGATGAAGAGGAGCAGCTATATTAGGGAATCCTTCTACAAATCTTCGATAATAAGAACACAATCCTAGAAAACTCCTCAGTTCATGTTTGTCGCGTGGTTTTGGCCCATCTCTGACAGCATCTATCTCTCCTTTCATAACTTGTATGCCAACTTCAGATACCACGTGACCTGAGAGTTCCAATTTCTTTTGAAATAGAAAACACTTCTTTGGATTGAGTTTTTAAGTTGGCATTCTGGAAGCGGTCAAAAACTTGTTTCAGGTTATTGAGATGTTCTTGGAACGAATTTCCCATGATCAGACATCATCCAAATATACCAGGCAAGTTCTCCATGTAATAAATTTCTTAACCAAAAATAAATGGAAGCATTTGAAAAAAATGCTAATGCTAAATTCATCAATATAAGCATTTCATTCAAACTTACATTTATCCAGCTGAATGGGTCACTGAATGTCACTTTAAACAAATTCTCATTTGAGTGTGTTAATAAATGACTCTTTAAATTGTATTCAAGTTTAAATTTTTCAGTGCAAGTGTTACATTCAAATAGATAAATATCCGAATGTGTTAGTTTGAGAATCTTCCAATCGCTTTTCCGTTTAAATTTTGATATACAAGTATCACATTCAAAAAGATAAATATCAGAATGTGTTAATTTGTGACTATTCAAATTACCTTGCTGTTTAAATTTTGCTTTGCAAGTGTCACATTCAAATGGATAGATATCCGAATGTGTTAGTTTGTGAATCCTTAAATTGCCTTTCCGTTTAAATTTTGATTTGCATGTGTCACATTCAAAAGGATAAATATCCGAGTTTTTTTGCTCATTTCGCTCGCAGATGCAATTACCGAACCCAGCATACCATATAATTTGCAAAGACACGTATCAACACACTCGGATATTTATGCTTTTGAATGTGGCACTTGCAATGCAAAATTTAAACAAAAAGGTAATTTGCAGAGGCACATTTCAATACACTCCGATATTTATCTTTTTAAATGTGACATTTGCAAAGCAAAATTTGAAGGAAAAGATTATTTGAAGAAACACAAACTAACACATTCTGATATTTATCCTTTTGAATGTGAATTTGCAATGCAAAATTTAAAGAAAAAGGTAATTGGCAAAGGCACGAATCAACATACTCGGATATTCATCCTTTTGAATGCGACACATGCAAATCAAAATTTAAACGGAAAGGCGATTTAAGGATTCACAAACTAACACAGTCGGATATTTATTCATTTGAATGTAACACTTGCACTGCAAAATTTAAACTTAAATACAATTTGAAGCCATTTATTATCACACTCAAATGAGAGGAATTTTAAATGCAACATATGCCATGCCAAATTTAAAGCTAGAATTTGTTTAAAAAGACATTCAATGACCCATTCAGCTGGATAAATGTAAGTTTCAATGTAATGCTTATACTGGTGAATTAAGCATAAGCATTTTTTTCAAATTCTTTCATTTATTTTTGGTCAACAAATTTATCATTTGTAGCTTTAAAGTTGTATAGTTTGGTGTTTATATAAATAAATATATATAATGATATGAAGAATTGTTTATAGTTTTTAACGCCCTAAAACACCTATGTTTTGTATTTAATTTGTAACTTTTGATGAAATAATCAAATATCACTATCAAATAGGATGCATTTTATTATCTCTGTAATAGTATTTCTACAATTTTTTTTTCTTCATATTATACTTACAGGGTGTCCCAAAAAGATACCGACAAACTTTGAGGGGTAATAAGGGACATCAAAACAAGCATTTTTGTTTATATAAACATGTATCCGCAAATGAGCCGTTTGGGCTGTAGAGCAAAAAAACTATTTAAATCATACCCAACTTATTTAAAAAAAATTTTACTCGGTTTTTTATTTAGTTGGCCACCAGTATATTTGCTAAACATTTGTGGTCACAATTTTGTTTATTTTTAAGATGCAAAAACATTTCTTTATCAAAAACATTTCGAAAATTCCTACCTTGAGATCGTCGTGAAATTTATTATTTGTGATTAGTTGCCGTAATTAACTTAGTTGTCTATTAATGACCCGACCGACCGACGGTGCAATCTTTACATTGAAGTAAATGGTCAACATTTTCAACAATTATTGTAAACCCTAATTTATTTGTTAATAAAGCAAAATCAATAAGTAAACAGTGATTAAATTATTGCGAAGAATAAAAATACCGAACAGTTTTTTTACTCTACAGCCCAAATGGCTCATTTGCGGACATATGTTTATATAAACAAAAATGCTTGTTTTGATGTCCCTTACTACCCTTTAAAGTTTGTCGGTATCTTTTTGGGACACCCTGTATATCGCTGGCATCAGTGAACTTCAACACAAATATTGAATTTCTAAGCTCAAAAACAATTGAATGCAGCCGTTTTTAATAACTGGGTTCGGTAATTGCATCTGCGAGCGAAATAAGCAAATTTTGACAGACGTCACCTGATCACTTATCTCTTTTCACGTGACATCTGTCAAATTTTGCTCACTTCGCAAGCAGATGCAATTACCGAACCCAGCTATTATACGCGGCTTCATTCAATTGTTGTCATAAAAAGTGTCACATTCAAAAGGATAAATATCCGAGTGTGTTGATACGTATTTTTGCAAATTATATGGTATTTCATTCCCAAAAGCCATTTTAGAGCTGCGTGATCCCTGCGAATCACAAAATTACTTCCGTCTTCCGTAGACATACTCATGGAAATGGTCGCCTGCTTTTACTATGGCAAGCAATTCTCTTCTTGTGGCACAATAATTTCGTTCCGGCTTTAATAAAATTCTGCTGTAGTACTCTACGACATGCTTTTATGAATTTTAGATTTGCGAAAGGACAGCTCTAATAGTTGTTGCTTGCATCTGAGTGCAAAATCAACATGTTCTGATCGGGATAGGACAACACTGGACTTGTACATAATGCTCGTTTTAATTTTCTAAATGCGGAATCGTATTCTTGAGTTCAATTGAATGTTGATTTTTCTTTCGTGAATCAATGAAGCGGAGCAGCTATATTTGCGAATCCTTCTACAAATCCTCGATAATAGGAACACAATCCTAGAAAACTCGTCAGTTCATGTTTGTCGAGTGGTTTTGGCCCATCCCTGACAGCATCTATCTTTCCTTTCATAACTCATATGCCATCTTCAGATACCACGTTACCTGAGAGTTCCACTTTCTTTTGAAATAGAAAACACTTGTTTGGATTGAGTTTTAAGTATAAATATACCAGCCAAGTTCTTCATGTGAGGCCTCGCAAAACAAGATGCATCAGTCGCTCAAACCTAGCTGGAGCATTACGCAAGCCGAAAGACATCACGATTAACTGGTATAACCCGCTTCCGATACTGAAGGCAGTTTTCTCCTTGTCATCTTTGTATATTGCCACTTGCCAGTATCCACTCGTGAGATCCAAGGTGGAAAACCATTTGGAGCCCGATAGAGTTGTTAATGTATCATCTATTCTTGAGAGAGGGAAGCTCTCCTTCTTGGTGACCTCATAAGGCTTACGGTAGTCCACACGAAATCTAAGACTTCCATCTTTCTTTGTAACCAATACTACTGGCGCAGACCATGGACTATTCGACTCTTCAATAATTCCCTCTGGAAGCATTTTATCAATTTGGTTCTCCACTTCCTGTTGTTTAGCTACTGGCATACGTCAAGGTGGTTGTCTAATTGGGTATGCCAATCCAGTATCAATTTTTTGTTGGATTAAACTGGTCCGTCTGGTTTGATTATCAATCACAGATACGTCTGCTTCTTTAAGTCTATCTGGATCGAGGTGTTTCCATGATATCTTCAAAGTTTGCATCAATTTGTCTGTATCCAATTTCGGTTTCACAAAATGTCGTTTATCTGGTAGGTCACAGTTCGAAATTTGCTTAACTGGTTCGAGAGTTCCAATAATATCTCCTTTTTTATTTTTACTGTTTAAGAAGAAATATTGGCAATTCTTATCCTAATGTCTCCATTTATTCTTACTAGAGTCTTTCCAACGGAAAAATTTTCTGGTTTATCTCCAATAAAATTATTTGTTAATTCAACGCAGCACCCAGATCCAGGGCGCAAAAGTTTTTCGTACCTATCAACCGATGATCTGGCATGTTCCACTTCCGCTTTCGCTTGCCTATTTAGAACAGAAAAATCAATTTTCGTGAGGTGTGGGGGAGTAAGAAAAAGTATTAGTATCAGGGGGGCTTTATTTGAAATGTGCAATTCAAATTCGTATCAGTAAGTCGCAATGTATGCGATGGTATACCGGCAAAAATTGCGGCTTACTCAGACGCATTTGAATTGCGGGAGAAATTATTATTGTATAGGTATTTTATGTTGCGTTTTTGATGTTGTCCAAATCAGCTCATAACTTTTTACCAAGAAAACGCCGATAAGCCGATATTCAATTTACCTTTGTCATAGTTTCGTAATTTTATTGCGTCCTGTCAGTTTGACAACATCGCACGGAAGCAACATTGTATGGTGCAACCAATATATGGAGCTGACAAGGTTGCTTTTTATGAGGACGCAACAGTGGTTTAAAAATATATGAAAATCTGTATATTTTAAATTTGAAGATACAGAAAATCTACATATAGCCCCATCTATCAAATTCACTGGTGAACCAGTATACGCCTTAAGATCCTAGATATCTCTTCGTTTTCCTGGAGACGCAACAATGTATGATTTTGTACGGACGCAATAATGTTTGAGGATGTATATATATATATTTACAGAGTATCTTGACCGGAGAATTTATAAAAAATGGGAGTTTCTTGGGGTATCGGTCGTCTTGAAGGGCTAGGAAATAAAAATCTCTTTTTCCACTAAGCCGAGCTTTCGGCAATTATTTATTGCCTTCGTCAGGGCTACAACAATATAAAAGATCTTATTATTATGAATAATCAAAACTATGACTAGGACATATAAATTTTTAACTATAACTTACTTGCAAAGTGAGAATTTTATAGTCGAAAAGCTTTCAAATTGTCGGAAAATTGTTGTTATTCCATTTTGACTATCAAACTGTACAGAATATAAATGTTAAAAATATGGAAAAATAATTAATAAACAATAATTGATAGATATAAGAAAAATAGAAGAGATAGAAGAATATGTAGAATAAAATTTTGAAGTGTATAAATACTAGTTTCTCATAGACATTGATTTTTGGTGTCATCACTAGACCAGTTAGGTAATTTTAGGAATAAATTTAATTAGATGTAAGTAGGTTCGAATAAATACTACTGAGATCTTGAATATCCTTTCTTTTATTTAGGCATAAAGGTTCTTGAGATATCTCTACCATTTCTAGAAACAAACGTTTATTTAAATTTTGTTCATGAATAATCACTTGTGAATTTCCAAAATCAAAATCGTGTCCTTCTTTAGTAGAATGTTCTGAAAGAGCACAAGAAAGAATAGTTCTTCTACAATCACTTTTATGTCGTGTTATCCTATCTTTTAATACAGTTGATGTTTGACCGATATAAACTTGATTACATTGTTCGCAAGGAATTTTATAGATTACTGAAGATTGTTTTAAAGTTTCATCTTTGTCTTTGACTTTAGAGTATAAATTGCCTATTTTATTGATATGTTTGTGTGCAATTTTTATGTCTGGTATAATTTCTAATATTTTGATTACTTTTTGTGAGACACTTTTAATATATGGTAATGCAAAATAATATATTTTATTTTGTATCTGAGGATCATTACTATTTATTATAATATTATTATTTTGTTGGTTATTCCCCATAGAATTATTTGTAATAAGTGACGTATTGTATAAATATTTTTTGAGAAAAGCATCTGGATAAGAGTTATCTTTCATTATATTATAAAGTTTTTTTATGTTATTTTCTCTAAATTCAGGGTGGGAAATTCTCTCAATTCTTCGGCGTAATCCTAATATAACATTTATTTTCATTTTTGTTGTATGGTAGGAATTGAAGTTGATATATCTACCTGAGCTTGTTGGTTTAGAATACCAATCAAGTTGGATTTTATTTTGATCATTTCTTATCACTAGAGTATCTAGAAATGGTACACTTTGATTATTTTCAGTTTCAATTGTGAATTGAATATTAGGATCATAACCGTTAAATGTTGAGATTAGTTCTGTAAGTTGGTCACGTGGGATTGCACAGATTAAATCATCCACGTATTTTTTAATGAAAGGCATATCAAAATGAAGTTTTGGAATACATTCGTTCAAAAGATCATCCATTACATATTGAGCGATAATAGGAGACATTGTTGCACCCATAGGTGTGCCTAAGATCTGTTTATAAAAAATATTTTGAAATCAGAAATATGTTGAATCGAAAATAAATTGTAATATTTCAAGAAATTGTTTTTGAGAAATATTGGTATGCTCAGAAATAATAGACCAGTGTTTTTTAATGCTTTTTTCTATTAAGTAGTAAGGTATTTTACTGAATAAAGAAACTACGTCAAGGCTTACAACTACATAATTGGCAGGTATACTCATATCATTGACAAGTTCTGAAAATTCAAAAGAATCAGTTATGTAATATGTATTATTTTTACTGTATGCGTTTGTCAAAACATCCGTGATTAGTTTTGCTAATTTACAGTTTGGAGCATTAATGGATGAAATAATAGGTCTTACAGTTAATGTAGGCTTATGGATATTATATTCATAAGCCTTATGGATATTATATCCATAAGCCTACATTAACAGTAACACCTATTATTTCATCCATTAATGCTCCAAACTGTAAATTAGCAAAACTAATCACGGATGTTTTGACAAACGCATACAGTAAAAATAATACATATTACATAACTGATTCTTTTGAATTTTCAGAACTTGTCAATGATATGAGTATACCTGCCAATTATGTAGTTGTAAGCCTTGACGTAGTTTCTTTATTCAGTAAAATACCTTACTACTTAATAGAAAAAAGCATTAAAAAACACTGGTCTATTATTTCTGAGCATACCAATATTTCTCAAAAACAATTTCTTGAAATATTACAATTTATTTTCGATTCAACATATTTCAGATTTCAAAATATTTTTTATAAACAGATCTTAGGCACACCTATGGGTGCAACAATGTCTCCTATTATCGCTCAATATGTAATGGATGATCTTTTGAACGAATGTATTCCAAAACTTCATTTTGATATGCCTTTCATTAAAAAATACGTGGATGATTTAATCTGTGCAATCCCACGTGACCAACTTACAGAACTAATCTCAACATTTAACGGTTATGATCCTAATATTCAATTCACAATTGAAACTGAAAATAATCAAAGTGTACCATTTCTAGATACTCTAGTGATAAGAAATGATCAAAATAAAATCCAACTTGATTGGTATTCTAAACCAACAAGCTCAGATAGATATATCAACTTCAATTCCTACCATACAACAAAAATGAAAATAAATGTTATATTAGGATTACGCCGAAGAATTGAGAGAATTTCCCACCCTGAATTTAGAGAAAATAACATAAAAAAACTTTATAATATAATGAAAGATAACTCTTATCCAGATGCTTTTCTCAAAAAATATTTATACAATACGTCACTTATTACAAATAATTCTATGGGGAATAACCAACAAAATAATAATATTATAATAAATAGTAATGATCCTCAGATACAAAATAAAATATATTATTTTGCATTACCATATATTAAAAGTGTCTCACAAAAAGTAATCAAAATATTAGAAATTATACCAGACATAAAAATTGCACACAAACATATCAATAAAATAGGCAATTTATACTCTAAAGTCAAAGACAAAGATGAAACTTTAAAACAATCTTCAGTAATCTATAAAATTCCTTGCGAACAATGTAATCAAGTTTATATCGGTCAAACATCAACTGTATTAAAAGATAGGATAACACGACATAAAAGTGATTGTAGAAGAACTATTCTTTCTTGTGCTCTTTCAGAACATTCTACTAAAGAAGGACACGATTTTGATTTTGGAAATTCACAAGTGATTATTCATGAACAAAATTTAAATAAACGTTTGTTTCTAGAAATGGTAGAGATATCTCAAGAACCTTTATGCCTAAATAAAAGAAAGGATATTCAAGATCTCAGTAGTATTTATTCGAACCTACTTACATCTAATTAAATTTATTCCTAAAATTACCTAACTGGTCTAGTGATGACACCAAAAATCAATGTCTATGAGAAACTAGTATTTATACACTTCAAAATTTTATTCTACATATTCTTCTATCTCTTCTATTTTTCTTATATCTATCAATTATTGTTTATTAATTATTTTTCCATATTTTTAACATTTATATTCTGTACAGTTTGATAGTCAAAATAGAATAACAACAATTTTCCGACAATTTGAAAGCTTTTCGACTATAAAATTCTCACTTTGCAAGTAAGTTATAGTTAAAAATTTATATGTCCTAGTCATAGTTTTGATTATTCATAATAATAAGATCTTTTATATTGTTGTAGCCCTGACGAAGGCAATAAATAATTGCCGAAAGCTCGGCTTAGTGGAAAAAGAGATTTTTATTTCCTAGCCCTTCAAGACGACCGATACCCCAAGAAACTCCCATTGTTTATATATATATATATATATATATATATATATATATCAAACACTTTATCAGCAATAAAAACTCTTACAAATGAATTTATGAACTATTTCTAACCACAAGGTACACACCTAACTTTGAATGTCTGTAACAATATTCTTTTTTTTTTGCATTCTAGTCAGAAACCACCATTGTGGTTTGTCGACAAAGCCTCGAACATCGCATACAAACCAAATCAAACAAACAAACATCCATGCACCTAGCCGGGATTCGAACCCGAGACCCACTGCATGCAAAGCGAAGACACAACCGCTGAGCTGCTTGGGTCTGCAAAGTCTATAAAGTTCTGCGTATTTTTTACATTTATTCTTAAATCTTGAGTAGGAGTCACAGTACTTTCAATTCCGCGGGTATAATGTTAAAAATTGTTAACCCTACACTAAACAACGTGTCACTCTGGAAATGACTAATGTAAAGATTATTTACTACCCTCAATAGCGTTTGTTTTGTATGAACATCTCGAACATGAGTAACTTCATCAGCTAAATATGATGGTAACATATTATGTTCTAGTTTAAAAGCAAAAGTTAGCATTGTGTAAGTAGATCTTTGTTGTACATTCATAAGGTTTAATTTCTCCAGCATAGATTTTATTTGTGTTCTTTTGTAATATTGCTCTTATGCAACAATTTTGCAGTTTTTGTAGCGAGTCTCTTTGAGTCAAACTTGTAACGTTCCAAAATTGCCTTTTTCTACAGCCGTGCGGAAAAATCAAATTTCCGCACCGAAAAATTTCACTGCGCGGCTGTCAAAAAAAAAAAGTTAATTTCTACAAAATATGTAGTTATACTTATTTCCGCACACCTGTAGAAAAACTATTGTATCTACCTAACACTTGCGGAAACAGTTTCATTTCCCGCACTTTTTAGGTAAATAGCTATTAAATATTTCACAGTTATTTTCAAAATCCCCATAGATAATTAATTTTTCCCTGATTTTATTAGGCTTTGTTTACATTTTTCCTTTATAAAAATTCAACAATGATTACAGTAATTTCAGATCCTGTAAATTTTCTAATCTTTATTATTTTCACTTGTGAGTAGTTCTTGTTGACGACTAATGAATTTTCCTCGATTGTAATCAATATTTTATTTTCGTTTTTCCATTAAATTATCATGTTAACAAATCAAATATTTCTTATTGGGTTAGGTTCTCCAAATCGTGGTCCGTTCACGAATATGTACTGCACGCTGCACGTACTCTGTTTGGTTGCTGAACTCAGTACCATATTTAGTTCTGAACCTGGTTCCCTAAACCACCAGGTTGCTCTCTATTTTAGTGACAATTAGTTCATGTCACTCATAATTTTTCTGTGCCAGCTGACAGTAGAAATGTCATTCATTTTTGTCAATGGGCCTTTCGATTAGTAATGATTTTGAGATCATCGATTCCTTTGCAAGCGTTCACGTTTTGCAATACGAATTGCTTATTCAATGTCGTATTTTTCAAATTATGATTGTTCTAGTGGTTTTACATGGCAGAAAAGCAGATTTAATGCCTCGGCTGGTTTGCTAGCCTCGGCTATGAAACACCATTAAATCTTGTACTTTTCTGCCTAGTAAAACAAATAACTATTATTCACCGAAAAAGCGTGGCAAATTAATTGGCGCCCAACGTGGGGCCAATAGAATTATATAATGATATAATGCACCACAATATTCGAAATGAGGAGCAATCATTCAAATTGTGAGCTTAGCGAAAAGTGAGATCTTGTTACTCAATATGTACATAAAACCTGCTTTTTTTGCTATTTTTCTCTTTATGTAGTCACAGTGCAAGGATAGATTAAGTTACACCCAAATACTTGAAAGATTTAACCTCTTCTAAGATACCGTTATTCATTATTATTTTAACTGCTGCGTTGCTACTTTGTCTTCGAACTTGATTAAAGCAGTATTTAGGCCAAGAATTATGAATTTCGCCTTTACAACAGGAAAAGAAGGTCCCAACCCAACACTGAACCCTGAGGACCCCTTGATCTATCCCTATGTTATTAGAATCGGCATTTTTAAATTTAACCTCCTGAAATCTCTTAGTTAAGCATCCTTTGAACCATTTTAGTACTTTGCCTTGAATACCATACTTTGCCAGTTTAAGTAACAAAAGATCAATGTTAACTGTGTCAAAAACTCAACTAAGATCCAAAAATACTTTTTCTTCTGATGTGTTTGTATTTTCCAACCTATAGTATCAAAAACTGCAAAGCCGTTTTGCATGAATGTTTTTGTCTGTATCCGGATTGTTGCCCTACCAAAATATGCTTTGTATCCAAATAATGAAGCAGCTGATCCTTCACCAGCAATTCCAAAACCTTTTCATAAACTGGTGTGTTTATGCCTATGCTCTGAACAAAGTATTTATTTTGGGACCTTTTCGATTGTACTACCGTGGAACATGGCCAGGTATGAAAAACTCCCTGTAATAGAGATATATTTATCAAATCAAGGGAAAATTTTCCTGCAATATCAAGAGTCAATTCCGTCTTGATCACTGGAGCTCCTACCCATCCCTGAGACTTTCGTGTATAACATTTCCCAATCAACTGGATGAAAGCTATCAAAAAAATAACCGACTTGTGACATTCTTTCCAACAAAAAATCAAAACCCTTCACATTTTTTGTTGACTTCACTAAGTCTTTTCTTTTGCTAACCTAAATAGCTGATCTCTTATATTGTAAACATCATAAGATCATAGCTGAATAAAACTCTTAGATTAAAACTATTAATTTCTTCAAATGGCGCGTGAACGTTAATCGCATCTACAATATTTCTGGTAAAATTACCTGCGAAAACATTTATATCTTGAGTACACGATGACCAATTCAAAGTAAACAAATATCGTTTGAAGTCAAACATGAATATTTAAAAAGTTTCTCTTTATAATTACTTCTTGATGGTGCGGCCTCTCAGAAACTTAATGTTGTAGTGAACTTGAATTCGTTATCAGGTAGTCAAATAAAGTGTCACTGTTTGATGTTACTCTTGCGTAATCTTGAACTAACTGATTTAATCCTAAAAAATCCAAAATACTTTCTATTTACTTGCTTTAAATAGAATTGACTTTAAAATCGGTATCAAAATCCCCAAATATGATTAACAAATATTTTTGCGATAGTAGCTCTTCAAATTTACAATACGTGTCCCTTCTAGAGCCACCAGATCTACAGATAGCTTCCACTTCCCAATCCACCGAACCAATTATGGCCTAAATACATTTTATTCCCAGAAGTGCAAGACTGGCCAATTACCACCATGGAATGGAATTTTTCTTACGAGCGTGCGGAAAACGCGTTCCACGCACTGATTTAGTGATGCCGCGAGACTCGATACTGGTCTCGTCTCGTTTCGTCTCGTCTCGACTTTTCGAGACGAGACTGGCTTTTGGTCTCGTCTCGTGAGGTCTCGACGAGACGAGACCAGACTCGGTGAGAGTCTCGTGTAGTGTCGAGTCTCGAGATTACACTTAAAAATTTTCTTTCATAGCTTTATTATTGGACTATTCTGGGCTATTTGAATATGAAATCAGTAAATTAAATATCAGGGTTACTCTTTACTGTGATTTTTCACTAATTGCTTTTTCACTGTGGCAGTTTGGACTTCCGTTATAATATAAAAAAAAAAATCATAAATACAGGGTGTTCGAAAAATAGTGTAAAAACTCTCCACGTAGTAGGGGACCCTTTGAGAAACCCTAGAAAAATAATTAAATTAAAAAAATCTTTCTCCAGCATTATTCTTGGTAATATGAAGAGGTAGATGTGAAAATTCACCTTCAAATTCTTTAGGGGTATTTAATTTAATTCTCTGACATATTGTCAACGGGATATTTTCAGTGTTGCCAATTTTAGAAATATTAAAATGCAAATAACTTTCTTAAGAATGCCACTAGATTTTTTTAAGTATTTTGCTGGGGTTCCTTGTAGGGTCCTCCACCACGTAGAGAAGAGTTTTTACGCTATTTTTTGGACACCCTGTATAACTCGAGACCAGACGAGACCACTCGAGACGAGACGAGACTTTGGTACTCGAGACCGAGACTAAGTCACGATCTCGTCTCGAGATGTCGAGAGGAGACGAGACCAATCCTAAGTCTCGTCTAGTCTCGTCTCGCGGCACCACTACACTGATTTGCGTGCGGAAAGTACTACTTTCCCTCACTGCGTGCCTGAAAAAATTCTTACCACACGGCGTGCACGAAAAAAGTTTTTCACGCACGCTGTGCCTGAGAAAAAAATTTCACGCACTGATTTTATTTATTTTTTTCCATTTTTATCTTTTTATTTCTAATTTCTCCACCATTTTTTCTCTTCTCTTCTCTTTAATGAGTTATGTAGCATAAATAATTAATTCTATTTATAATAAAAATAATTGTTAATGTTCTGTTGTTAAAATGATTGAGTTAGTAAACCAAACTTAATTAAAAATTAAAGGACCCCGCACACTTTTTATGGGGTTTCTGACCGCGGTCAAATTTAACTAAATTTTAGTATGTTATAGATCTCACCTTTCTGATCAATGACTACCATGGGCACAACTATCCTATGACTAGTTCTTAAGATACAGGTAGTTTAATGTCCAAGAAATCTACACATTTCATATGCATTTATATCTACCTGTCACCTGAGCGTGACGACACCTCTCCATCCTGGTATACCATTAGGTGACAGGTATATGTAAATGCATATACATCTTGTTTACATTCCGATGTCCTCAGGTGCAGGTAAATTTATCATCTTTCCCTATGTATTTCATAGGCATTGAAAGGTGATTTTACCAGTACCTACCTGTGGACATCGGATTGTGAACGGATAATAATGTGTATATTTCTTGGACATCAAACTACCAGTATCTCAAAAACTAGTCATAGGATCAATTTGTGCCCATGGAGGTAATTGATCAGAAAGGTGAGGTCTATAACATATTAAAATTTGGGTAAATTTGGCCGTGGTCAGAAATTCTATAAGAAGTGTGCAGGGTCCTTTTTGACCATTTCTTTTATCAGTTGTGCCAAAAACGAACAAAAAAACAATATGTCAATTTCCGCACGCTCGTAGGAAAAATGTTGTACCTAACACGAGCATGAAGTATCTTTTCCGCACTTGCGGCTTGCACAAACCTCGCTGACGCGTCGTTCTTGCAAACGCCGTGTAACATATATGTTATGTTACTGTCTTTTTCATTTCCATGTGTTATTTTATAAATTAAATTGCCGCCTTGAATGTCGACAGTCTGGTGACTGCCATTATTGGAACAACTTAAAAGAAGATTTTTGTCGAAAATATTAATAGCAATTATTAAATGAGGGCACGATTTTCGTTTAAATTTGAAGTACCAATTTAGTACCAACGCTTTCCGTTGGCTATTTTTTGAAAGAAAACTCTGCCTGTAGAGATTGTCCGTTTTCTTCGTCCCTTTTTAATCTTGCCGTTGCCCTGAAAGGTCGTCTGTGGCCGGGGAGCAGCCATCTTTCTCAACTGTGATTACTGTTCTCGTGAAGAAAAATACCTTACCGGCCATCAGGCACGATTTTAATGAAATAAAGTTGCGTAAGGCAATTCTCCATTAATTACCGAAAAAAAATTATTATCGAAAGTCTTGTGATTATCGTTTTATTTGAGTTTGAATTTCGAATCCCCTTGTTGGATGTTCTTTTTAATTTTTTTTCAAGTAATGGTTGTTCATGAAATGCCTCTCTTACTTAGGGTCTTCCGAGGAGCTGTTTTACCGGGGAGCAGTTTTTTTCCGAGGAGCCGTTTTTCTCAAAGGATCAATTTTCAACCCTACATCTCTGGGCATAGAGCTCTTGAAAAGATTTGCTAGAGGAATCAAGTCCCTCACGTGTCGATACGTGTACCCCCACATTTGACGAAGAAAACTGCAACATCCATGTGCAACTTCCCTTGTCAAAAAATGGATGACTACCGTACTCTTCCTTTTTATTGGAGTTGAGGCTTGTATAGAGTTTCAGTTTCATAACTTTTATTACCTTTTTTATGAAATCTATTTTATGATCAATCACCATAATTGATTGAATTTTTACCGACAGTACATTTAAATATTTGAAATTTCAATTTCGTATTCTTGACACCTAAGTGAACTTTAATTAATTATTTCCAATTTTTGATTTACCGTACTTACTATAGATTTTATCTCTACTTAACTTTCAGTACCGCCATATTTAAAGAATGTAGGTACTTATATTTTATCAATGTTAATCAATCAGTAATCCGAACAGAAGTCAAGGTTGGACAACATGCACTAAATATAAAATGGGTCCTATAACTTATATAATATTTGAGGATTTCTAATATATCTCCTGACCATTTAACCCAACTTTCGATTTTATACAGGTGCAAGTTGATTTTAATGAATTTATTCTTTAAGCAGGAGCTGACCATATTTATCAATACAATTTTCAATCATTTATTTTTTTTTCAATTAGTTTTCTAAATCCTTCATATTTTTCTCTCGAACTAATGATAAGGCCAGCGAATGTTATTGAATTTGAATGGCAAGTATATTGAGGTACATTGTAATATTATCTTTTTTTTTGAATTTGATGAAACTGATTAAGAGTTAACCTTGATTTTATACTTTGAAATTATTCAATACTTGATTTTTGACCTCACTGTGAAAATATATACTAATTTAATTTGAAACTTACTTAATTATTGTTTTATTGGTATTACCTATGTCAAGATTTGGTTGAGTTATATGCCTTATTTATTTCCTTTTCAGAATTATCAATTACCGTTTGCTGATTATTTTTTTCAGGTGTGTTTCTGAATTTTCACCCTTCAATATTTTATATAATTTAATTTTTTTTTTTCTTAAATTCAGTGGCGCCCTTACTATTCTGTACTTATTAAACTATCAACCCACCCCCAATAATTATTCGCTGAGCAAACTGAGCATATTATGGGCCTCTTGTTGATTCATTAAGAAAAGCGGTTAGATGTGGAAAAGTATAACTTTCCGCACTTGTTAGGTAGATAACTATGTATTTTGCATCTTTCAAAAAATTCCTGCGTCAGGTCCGTGGCTATGTTAGACTGTGATGTAAGCAAATGACTAGTCGATATGCGATTCATTTCTGCTAATATGTTATTCATATACCTGCATCTCAAATTTGAAGAAACATTCGCTTAAATTTAGTCTTATGGTATTTTGCTAATTCTCTCATTTTTACAGTTGATAATTTTTGAAATGTTTTAACACTCAGTTTTGTGAATTAGGATTTGCCCGTTGGTAGATAAATAATAATAAAAATGATAATAATAATAATAATAATATAGAGCAAATTATTAATAAAACTTTAATTCATTCCTCAGAGTTAGCGAAAGTTCCAATTTTCTTAAAATGTAGGAAACATCATAAGTTTAGTCGAAGTGTAATTAATTAGCTAACTTCGTAGCAATTGAGGTTCTTTGCTTTTATTATAGTAATAAATATAATAACTAACCTTTTCTAATTTACTTTCATGGATGACATTTTATTTAGTCAAGGACAAAATTAAGCCAATCCTATCAATAACTGTTTTCATTTAAGTACTTTTTTTTTGTCTAATATAACCATAAACTGACCACCAGCCCTAAAGAAGGAGAAAAAATCTCCGACAGATTCGTCTTGTAAAAGAGTTGAAATTAAAAAATTAACTTGACTGTTTCCTAATTATTCAAACATTAACACTTGCTAAGATCTTCATTAGAAGGTCTCCACTTTGTTATTCAATCTCAATTATTAAAATGGTGACCGGTTGCTGATGCCGCATATTGCTATAAGGACCGACGTTAACGAAGTAGACAATGACTTGGGTTCGTCACAAATTGGCTTCTTTGGCGACTTGTCTCGATATGTTAGCAAGTTGCCTTAAATTTTCTGATGAAGATGTTGGGCTTTTATCGCCCGTCAATGACTTTAATGGCGATGCTGTGGAATCGGTAGATTGGCCCGCCATTGTTGGCTAGTTAGCCTTAATTTTTCCATGGGAGGTTTTGTTGAGGTTTTGGAGAGTGAACATACAACAAAAGTTTCGTTATATCGTTCCAATAATAAAGTCAGAAGCCTTTTGAAGCGATTAGGTAAATGAGACCAGATGCGTGGGCTTGAAAAGTGGGGAAATGAACATTAATTAAACTCTGGGTGATTTCGGTAATTACCTCCACCAGGAATCTAAAATGAATATTCCGACAAAGAAAAACTCAATTTTTTATTAATATAAAAATGCTTCAAGGAAACAAACAAGTAAGAAGATATAAACGAGAAAAATCAGCATTAGCCCAATACCATTTTGACACAGGGCATGGATTCCTGTTCGAGAACGCTCAAATTCTAGACATTAAACCAAATTACACAAAAAGAGTAGGTAATTAGTGAAATGATACACATAAATCTAAATGATTGTATGAACCTCAGAACTGACACACAGGGCTTCAGTGTGGTATATAGTAATATATCACAACTTTACAAAGCCCACCGACCAATGATTAATATTTTGAATAATTTTTATATGTGTAGGTACTGTTGATACACTCACATTTGTTTAAATTTGGTTGTGGAAATATGTGAACTGATGAGCTGAAAAGAAAGGACTACCCAACTGACAAGGGATAAATTATCATTATTTTAATTATTGTCTAATTTGTTTTAATCATCGCTATATATTTTTTTGTGTAAATCTTGAATTATTTAATTTGATTTATATTCTAGCAAACCATATTTTTAATGAGGTGTGTTTCCTGTTGTCCTATGGCGTGTAAAATTGTTTTACGAGTAAGTTATTGTTTTGTTATTCCGCCATAGATGTTCTCTGTTAGTAAGTAGCTACTTAGTTTGTTTGTCAAGTTATATACACTATTTTGACCTATGAGGCCCATTTTAATAGTTTGCTTGTACGTTTTAGGGTTTGAAAAAGTACTAATATATGTATGAAACGTTTTACGAAGTGAAAATTGGGATTTTCTTTGTGCCAACCCACGTTAAATCCAGAAAGTCATTTATCAGGACACAAAATCAACATCAATTAAATGTAATTTTTCTCTCTCTTACTTGTCTGAAGTCGACTCGAGCCGAAAAAAAGAGATTTCTGTTGCTAATAATATTAGCAATTATTAAACTTGAGGGCACGATTTTTCTTTAAGTTTGAAGTACCAGTTTAGTACCAACAGTTTCCGTTGGCTGTGTTTGAGGGGAAGCTCTGCCTGTTCATCTGGTGCGTTTCTTTCCTAGCCGCTTTCAAATTTTGTCGTTCGTCCTGAAAAGGTCGATCATAGGCTGAAAACCGCTATCTTCCTGAGACAACCGTACTTGTGGAAAAAAAAAGTACCTTATCGGCCTTGATGCACTATTTCAACGAAATAAAGTTGCATAGGGCAATAATCCATTAAATACCGAAAAAATTTAAATCCAAAGTCTTGTGATTACCGTTTTATTTGAGTTTGAATATCAAACCCCCTCATGGTAAGTCCTTTTGATTTTTTTTTTTTCAGTAATGGTTGTTCATGGAATGTCTCTATTACTTAGGGTTCTCTGAGAAGCCATTTCTCTCAACGAACCCATTCCTATCAAGTTCAAATTTTTAAAGAACACCATTTTCGTGGAATGTGGCATAGAGCTTTTGAAGGGATTCCTAGAGGAATCAAGTCCCTCACGTATCGACTCTTGTATCTCCACATTTGAAGATACTTGATAACTTCTAGCCTCTATCTACCTTGATTCAAGGCTAGAATCTGCAACTTCCATGTGCAACTTCCCGCCTCAAGTGACAGAAAAATGATGTCTACCGTAATCCCCTTTTTGTTGGAATGGAGGCTTGTATAAAGTTTTATTAATAACTTTGATTACCTTTTTCTATGAAATCTATTCTACAATCAATTAACTAAATTAGTTGATTTTTTTCTCTAATATGACCCTCATACACATATTTAAAACTTCACATTCTTGACACATTCTTCACATTATGGTGAAATAATCAATTTTCGGGATTTTAGATAGATAGATTTACCTTTACTTAACTTTTAATATTGCCATGTTTTAGGAATGTTAATTTTATTATTCATAATCAATATACTGACCTGAAGGACAACATGCTCTAACTTTAAAATATTTGAGTGAGTACCTACATCGTCGAAAACTGATCAATTTTTAACTTCAGTCCTATACTTATATATTTGAGGATTTCTATTATGTCCCCTGACCATTTAACCCAACTTTTGATTTCATATAGGTGCAAGTTGATTTTATTGAATTTATTCTTTAAGCAGAGGCTGACCATATTTATCAATACAATTTTTATTTATTTTTTTTTAAATAATTTTCTGGAAACTTAGATCTTTCATATTTTCATTTCATGATAATGATATGGCCAGCGTCTGGTAATAAACTTATGTGGCAAATATATTGAGGTACATTGTTTTATTATTATTTCTTTTTGGAATTTCGTGAATTTGATTGAGAGTTAACCTCTATTCATTGATTTCATTTTAAGTGTTCAACAATTGATATTTATCTTTTAAAATTATTGAATACTTGATCTTAACTTCACTGTGAAAATATATACTACTTTCATTTGAAAAATACTTGAGTGTTTTATTGGCTTTACCTCAGTCAAGATTTGGTTGAGTTATATCACTCATTTTTTTTCCCTTTTCAAAATTATCAATTAACGTTTGCTATTTGTTTTTTTTTCAGGTGCCAATTCAATTAATATGTCTTGTTCAGTCATCTTCTGCAATTTAAATATTTCAGAAAATCTGGAAAAATAAACAGTTACAATAAGGTACCAACCTTCAACTTTGGATAAGTTCATAGCAATTTTTTTGCCAGAGACGCTGAGAAAAATCGTCTTTAGGATTTACTTCTTAGGAGAACTTGAGCCACTCTGAGTTATGAAAATTAAAATCTCACGAGAATATAATCTCGGAGTTCGGATAGGGTCATAATCGAATGAATTTGCCTGCTTTTCAAATAGTTCATAACTGGAGTCGTTGGGTGAAAGATACACGCACCAAACAATTTTAATCGTGTTCATAGAAGTAATTTTAAGCAAAATCAGATCGTGATCAGGTGATTCAAGATCATCCTGTCTGTGGCAATCTGAGTTCACTGCGAGAAAAGACGCAATGTCCCACCCTAAAGCGAAACCGCGAACAACGTTCATTTTACTTTATTCTCAGTTAAGACCAGCACATGTGGATTTTTGTGCTCAAGATGTTGGTGCACTGACTTTAAGTTGGCGTTAATACCTCTGATGTTGAAGAATTTAATTATTAAACTTGATGTAGACTCCCCTCGTACATCCTCCTCCTGGAAATCGGGATGGGAGTGTATTTCAGCTCTGGAATTCTAAGCACGAAGGAAGTCCATCATCATATGTAATCCAAGTCAGTGAAGAAAAAAAAATGAAAAAGAAGGGTACAAATAACGGAGAGAAAAGGATAGAATGTTGAAAATCGAAAGTCACGCTCCAGGTTCAAACAATTCGAATCGAATATACAGGACCAGAATGATAGCGAGGGGTGACACTGCCTCGGTTCAAGAAAAGCTGTTTTCCCACTCCAAGTGATGAAAGATGATAGAAGAGATGGTCAGAGGTGACCGGATAGGAAAGGTAGGAGAAGAGGAAGCACTCTCAACACTAGGTGAAGGAAAGAGTAGTTCAGCTCTGGTAGCTCGAGGTAGCCAGGCCCATATTCACTAGATGTGAAAACAAAAGTTGCAACAAACGATATTGAATAATAGGATTTGGCTTGCGAGAGCCTGAAACAAAACACATCTCCATGCAACTTGCCTATACTCCGTCTTCTCTTTGTGCGGTAGTTCATAGCATCTCCACTTTCACTTTCGGGCATAGGTTTCTGCCTGTACGTACAAGCTACATATAACAATATGTATTCTGTATTTAAATAAAATTTAAACCAAAACACTTTTGTTACTGTTGTACTGTTACAAGCTACCTGGTCACTGGTGCACGGGGGCCCGCAACCTAATATTCCTTAAGGTGGCACCTGGGATAACCGAGGGAAGAAACCCATAACCAAACTACGTCGCTTCCGAAACAAAAGCGCCTTACATGTTAGAAAGTTTAGAGAAGGTAAGAGATTCTAATTTTAGATCTTCGCACATTTACCGTTGCCCATGAACAAGGACGAATCCGGTTTAAGCAAAATATATCCTCACCCTTAGTAAATGGGCGATCATCTCAAAGAATGTCAGCTTTGTCCTTTGTTTCAAGTATCTTTCCGTGCTAAGTAGGAGGCGAATTTTTCTCATCGCTGCTATAATTTTGTGATTGGTTTCGTCGATATCATTTTTCCAGCTTGCTAGCTAGGTGCTTAGGCATACTTACGTGTGGAAAAAAAAGCAATCGATTAGCAATTTCTTGAGTAAATTTTTAGACTTAATTTTCATTCATATTTCGCGAACTTATATAAAAAATAATTGTAGCATTTCATTTATTAGTTTAAACAATGTTACATTTATAATTTACTTCGATAAAGATGTGATCGCTTACAGTAGCTACTATGTAGCTTTTTCAGCCAGAAAGCATTTCTGGGTGATGACTGTTTACAGAGGGCGCCACGAGATTTTTTTATTTCTAAGTACCTCGAAATGGAGATTGGTAATTTATTGTGGTTACAAAAAGAAAATATTACCTGCAATATTTCAAATAAAAAAAAGCAATAATTTTCATTTAGTCACATAATAATTTGATTAAAAATAAAATAAAGATCCATTAAAATAAACTCAAATTAACCTTTTACTAAACATTAAAGTATTACATACATAAATGGCCTACAGTGGCCAGTTAATTAATATACCACTCTGCTCAAGGGGGATAATCTGCCCTTTAATTATATATGCCCGTCCGAGCATCAAGCCGAACATATAAGAAAAATGTCATACAAAAACTGCTCAATGAAAAATGATATTTTACATCTAGTTAACACACTCAAGTGCCTTTTAATGGAGCAAATTGTAATAATTAATCAAACTTTTATTCCATGAAAGTGATTATAAATTATCAGTAATCTTCACCCTCCGAAATCTCAACAAAAAATTCTTGCTTCGTTAACATAATCTAATTTCTCTTTAGGGCGACAAATATTTCAGAACGCGCATAAGACAAATGTATAATATTTTATATCTGGAGGTTTTTGGGAATGTCCGATTCAATAGTGGTACTTGCAATGTTGCCAAGTATCCCGTTTTTAAGATGAAGTATTTAACTCAATTTTTTTAAATGAAAGTCCCTCTTTATTTTAGTCGTAGCTGTTGTCATTTTTCTCAGATTATATTTTTGTGTGTTGTATGTAATTTTTGGTACTTGCAATTCTCCTCGATTTCTTTTTTTGACATTTTTGTCGATACTTTGCCTCATCTCTACTCTTTACCTTTAGGACAGCTTATTAATTTTATGTGGTGCTTTTTTCTTTCACGTTCGGTGGTTCCGAGAAAAAGGTCTTCCTGAAGAAGTTAATTTTTCTCTTCGCCTTTGGGGGATTTTCACCTTATATTCTCAATTATTAAATTTATTTACATTGAGTTGCCTTACGTTGCGTTACGTTTTCGAAAAGTGCCATAATTTCGCCGATGATTTTGAATTTTTGCAACCATCCATTCGTGAAAAGCTGCCCTAAAGAGTAGAGTAATGACCACCTCACTCACTATAGGATTTCGAATCCAGCCCTCGATCCAGACTAATCCAGAATATTTTCGAGGCAAATGAAACCCATTTCAACACGGTTTTTACTTACGCCCACAAATTAAATTATATGGCCAGCCCTTTTCACCTAAAGGCTACACATTTAAGTGTACGGCAACCTCCATCGGAGCCTACACAGTTGTAAGGCTACCTCTACCAGAGCCTACACCTTTTTGGACAGTTATACCTTTGTTTTGGTACTGTTGAACCTTACGAGTGGTTTGACCATACCATCTACAACCTGTAACTAGGACCAACCAGGTTAATTGAACCTGCTGCCATCACTTGGAACATATTGGTATCGCACTAGCTTTAGTTTAAGTATTCTTTGCTGTCATTTTATATTAGTAATTTTAATTTTACACATTTTGTCCCTATTTTAGGCGTCAAAGTGATCACCGGTAGTAGGTACTTGTACCAAGTGACAAGTAAAACAACTATTAGGTACATTTATTTTAGTTAGGCGTAACCTGTTTCATGTGGATATTTAATTTTATCTATTTAGATTTTGTCACATCATTGTAAAGGTTTGTGACTGGTAACTGCTCCAATAATCGTTTAATTTTTTTTTGTTCCTATATTCTGTCTTCAACTTTTAGTTTACTCATTGGAGTTACCCCAACATTTTGTATTTTGATTTTCAAATTTAAATTTAATTTGGCCAATTATTGTGAACCACAATTGCCTTAGGAACATTTTGAGAAGAAATATGTTTGTATGATTTTAGTATTTTTGTATAGGAATATGTTGTAATTCTTGGATGGGGTTCGGCGTATGAATTGTAGATTATACTTAATTTGAGGAAGTGAGTGCAGTAGCTCATCTGAAATGTTATTTTTTATTTTTTTTTGGATGGTTTTTTTGTGACCTTACAATTAATTTAGATGTGGAGTTGTTGGTTGGTAATAGGTCAGTAAAACAGCTTGGAGAATTAAATTTGTTGTATTGATCAACGTTTCGACCAATATATGGCATCCTCAGGATCATACAAGTTAAATTCTCTGTGTTGAAGGATGCATCCTTCAACAACGCCAATATAAAGAAGTCGCCATCTATCTGTGATATACCATTTAACACGGCCATTATGTTCCTTATTTTTTATTATTTTTTAATGTTTACACAGAGAATTTAACTTGTATGATTCTGAGGATGAATATATATATTGGTCGAAACGTTGATCAATACAACAAATTTAATTCTCCAAGCTGTTTTACTGACCTATTACCAACCAACAACACATCATTTTTTTTTTTTTTTTTTTTTTCAA
The DNA here is from genome assembly GCA_917834065.1 of Ceutorhynchus assimilis. Classification (NCBI taxonomy): domain Eukaryota; kingdom Metazoa; phylum Arthropoda; class Insecta; order Coleoptera; family Curculionidae; genus Ceutorhynchus; species Ceutorhynchus assimilis. Next base: position 9,444,159 of record OU892278.1, on the reverse strand, counting down.
ATGTTATTATTTGTTATATATGTATTATTAAGAAGTACTGTAACTTAGAATAGCAATGTGCTAAATAAAGATAAATATTATTATCAAATATCAAATACTAAAACTTCTGATGTGGATGATATTTTACATCCGGCAAAAGTTTCGACAAGTTTTGTAATAGCCTCTACTCTTGTTACGGAACTACTTATGTTTTCTTTGGATTATCCGAAATAGAGAGACAGCACTTTCACGTTCTTCCAACTTTATCTATCTCAAAGTTTTGGGAAAAAAATTAAATAGCTATAGATTTTACCTTCACTATTCTTAAAAAAAGACTCGACTGTAATAATGATCTTTAGGAACATGAAAATTTACTTTGCGAGACGACTTGCTATATTTTTTTTTTCACCCTTTCGAGCACATGCTCTGCACTGAAACTCATTGTGGCTTATTGTACATCATTCGCATGGACTCTACTCCTTCCCATTCATACTAGAGTCTAAATGGTCGGCCTTATCATTCATCCCCCACCCTAAGATTGTCCGAATCGCAATCCATGGTCGGCCATTCAGACTCCACCGACATCACGCAAGCCTGGGAAAGTCCTTCCACATCCTCTCCCCAAGCCAACGAGCCGATTAAACAAACATACAACCATGCCCTAGCCGGAATTCGAACCCAGGACCTGCATCATGCGAAGCAGATACACTAACCACCACACTGCCTGGGACGATAGCTGCTATATTATTTCCAACTTTAACAAATTCTATTTTGGAACAAAAACGGGAAAACCTGACAAAAATGTTGACATGTCGAAAAGTTGCTGCTTTGAATCACAAGTAAGACCAAGAATCGAAATAAAAAGTAAAATAGAGAACCTAAGCAAGAACGACCAACCAAGATCTCAACTTCAAGCTTAGATACAGAAAGATCAGGTGTTGTGTCTGATCGGTTCTCATGTATGGTGTGGGAGCATAGACGCTTAAAACAAAAACAATTAATCAAAATTCAAGCATTTGAAATATGGGTGCTTTGTATGTTTAGGGTTTCGAGTGTCGGCCCTATATAAGGAATGAGATAATAGGGAATTCTCATGAGAAATAAATATGGCTTATTTTGTTTTTATGGTGCACATTTTTCTGTAAAATATTGAATATGAGCAGTTTGGTATTAAGTTTATGGATATTATAGTCATATGGCAATTATTAGTTTTAAATTGAAGAGTTTCGCGCGGAAAAGTTACGTTAGGAGTGCGTTCAAAAAAGGGTTAAATTTTACCCAAGGGTGAGAGTGGGTATATGGTCACGTGGTCAGAGGAGTAAATTTTATCTGGTGTGTTTTCGAACGCACCGCTGTATAATTTTAACCTAACATATATACATAACATTTAGGCCCAGTGTTCTGTGCATTCCATTTATCTGTTTGTGCCTATTATCAACAACAACTTCAGAGAAACGGAAAATGGAACAAATAAATCTGACTAATATGAAAGTAGTCGATTTAAATAATGAAAAACTGACAAGAATGACAGGAGTGAAATTTATCCAGCGGCAGAGTTGGTTAAAAAAGAGTGCACACTGGGTAGCACCCCATATAAATATATATATTTTTTTTTTCGAACTAGCGTGAAAGTCAACCGGAGTTTATACCAATTGACGTTTTCAATTAAAAGAGATGGACGATAAGTATGAAAACATTCATTTTCCCGCCAACATTTGCTTACTTGTCAATGTCAATGTGTATTGGGTGGTTAGTAATCCCCTCGTTTTTATTCGAATCGGTGACTTCACCGATGAGTTGGCTATCTTTGTTAAGTGAATGGAAAATAACAATGACCGACATAGAATGATGGATCCATCGGTTAAATTTGATATGAATAAAAACGCAGGGTTTGAAATTGGAAAGAAAATGTGGGAAAAGTCACTGCTTTATTCGCAGAACTTCGCTTTAGAGACGGTGGTGGATAATTTTGGAAGCAAACAGCTTGTGCCAACTAAACTTGGACGTGGATTACTTTGTATACTTGATGGGCCGTGGATTTCCCTTTCTTTTGCGGGTATCCTTTCTGATTTTGTGTATCCAAATTTTGACAAATGTAGGATTTAATGGAAACTTATGGAAAGACACGTCCGCCAGTGAATAGGAATTATTTTTATGAATAGGCACACTACACACAATCACCATTGTTAGGAAAGAACCTTGAAAAAACCGAGGAAATAATAGTTTCTTTCTAAAGTCTTATCTACAAACCACTGTCAACGACTGTCAACCATTGTTTTCATGCTCTTTTGGTATCTGACAGTTTGATGCCAGAGAGAGTGGCTTTTGAATTGAAACGGTCAATTCATTTTCGAATGGCTGGTGTGCACTCGGTGTGACGCCCAGACTGATTTCGAACGCACTCTTGACATTACCGCTTCCAGTGACGTCAACTGTTCGTAAACTAAGGTTAAGGGTAGTTTACACTGATCATAAATCCACGGTTCACACTTGAGTCGTGGAACGATTGGTCCACGATCAGTTTACGTCACCCCACGACTGATATTGAACCACCGTGAAGAGGTCTATAGAGGCAAGAGTGTTAGACTGCGTTTTTGTAAATCCTGTATCAACCATGACGAACTATTTCAAACACAAAATTTCACAATATGGCACTAAATACGGAAACACCACATAACAACCGCTTTCAATGCAGTCGAAGGTTCAAGCTAAGCGATTTTTTCTGACAGTTTACAAAGTGTCAGAGGTTCTTGTGAGAATAGACCTTACCGGCTTTCAGGTGCAGAGTGCGAAGCTCCTAGAACACTTCACACCTGTCATACTCCATGCGTTTTGCACTCGAACGCTTGTAACTGAACGGGTCAAACTGTATCCGGAGTACTTCAGAGTAACTCGGGAGCGTTCAAAGGGTGGCACCCGAAAGCAGCTCTTAACGTTGTGTTTACAGACAGTTGACGTCACAAGTTCTCAAGATGGTGGAACTTGTTATCGTTTTCACGCCAACAAAAATAATTTGAAATTTGAAATAATTTTTTTATTTTGATGAAGACATAAAACAAAAAAAAAAAAACAATAATATATTCTATATTTAAAAACATAAGCAATAGGAAAAAAAATACTTTAAAAAATTTGATTGTTCCCTATTACTTCGAATGTCAGGAATAGAAGATGAAGAACTATCCGAACATATCAATTTTACTGGGATAAATTAAAGGCAGCATGCGAAGACTAGTAAGAAAGAGCCATCGTGACTTTGTAACATTCATTAATGAACGTGAATCGCGAATCCATGATTTCCATTCGCTCCGGCGGGCTGAAGTGAATCGGATCATAAGATGGGAAAACAGAGAAAGCATGTTGTTGGAATCTGCACGGCACTCTAAAAGGAAAAAATAATTTGCTATTTATTTAGAAAAATACTTTCTAACTCCTTTTGTTAATGAATAAACAAGAGGCCTATAATATGCTCAGTTTGCTCAGCGAATAATCATTAGGGGTGGGTCAATAGTTTGATAAGTACAAAATGGCAAGAGCGCCACTAAATTGAAAAAATAGATAATTATATTTCATAAAATATTGAAGTGTGAAAATTCAGAAACATACCTAAAAAAAAAAAATAATCAGCAAACGTTAATTGATGATTCTGAAAAGGAAATAAATAAGGCATATAACTCAACCAAATCTTGACATAGGTAAAACCAATAAAACAAGCAATTTCCAAAACAAAATCGAAATAGTATATATTTTCACAGTGAGGTCAAAAATCAAGTATTGAATAATTTAATAGTTATTTTTTATACAAGACGATAAAATGGTAGTTTATCGTTGACCGGAAAAGTTAATTCACGAGCGGACTCGCGAGTGAATTAATTCCGGGAGACGATAATGGCATTTTATCGTCGTGTGTAAAACAAAGTTTTTTTTCATAGCTGAATTATAGACGCCTGTAGTATCAGAAGTATTTACAAATTATTTGAGTTGAACACTTTTGCATAAGTAGAAATTCGTTTGACAAACTTTGACAAATAAATAAAAAACAAAATATGTATATATTTTCGACAAAATAAATGTCGTTTATCTATCATTGCTGTTCAAGTATCATTTAATCTACCCTTGCGGTTAAAGTATTACTTATCTATTATTTTTAGTATATTAAAGGCTACTTCACCAGTAGCTATGGAAAAAAAATATAAAATCAATTGTTTTTAAAACACTTTATATTTAAATAAAATCAATAAATAGAGGGTAACTCTCAATCAGATTCATCAAATTCAAAAATAATAATATTACAATGTACCTCCATATACTTACCATATAAGTTCATTTAAAGTCGCTGGCCATAATATTATCATGAAATGAAAATATAAAAGATTAAAGTTTCCAGAAAATTAATTGACAAAAAAAAAATGAATAATTGAAAATTGTATTGATGAATTTGGGCAGCTTCTGCGTAAAGAATAATTGCAGTAAAATAAAATTGCAACTGTACGAAAAAGGTTGGGTTGAATCTGAAGGTTAAATGGTCAGGAGATATAATAGAAATCCTCAAATATGTACATACATATATAAGTTATAGGACCCAGGGTTAAAAATTGATCAGTTTTCGACGATATAGGTACTAACTCAATTATTTTAAATTTAGAGCATGTTGTCCAACCTTGACTTCAGTTCAGAATACTGATTCCCATTGATAAAATATAAGTACCATTGTCACCAAAAGTATCTGGGACAAAAATAATCTTCTGGACTAATTCTACTGTCATTTATTTCAATGCATTTAATTCATAGTTTGACAAAACTTTGACAATAAAATTCATATAATAGGGCAAGAGCTAATGTGATGCTGTCCCAGTTACTTTTGGTGACGATGGTACATTTCACTTCGGTGTCAAGAATGTGAACTTGTAATTTTAAATATTTAAATGTCATATCAAGAAAAAAAAATCATTTAATTTCTTTAATTGATCATAAAGTAGATTTCATAAAAAAAAAGTAATAAAAGTTATAAATGAAACTCTACACAAGCGTCAATTCCGACAAAAATGTAGAGTACGGTAGCCATCCATTTTTTGTCGCTTGACGAGGAAAGTTGCAGATTCTAGCCTGGAATCAAGGCTAGAAGTTCAGTTTTCTCCGTCAAATGTAGGGGTACACGTATCGACACGTGAGGGACTTGATTCCAGGAAATCACTTCAATTGCTCTATGCACAGAGATGTGGGCTTGTTGAAAATGGAATCGTTGAGAAAAACGGCTCCTCGGAAAACCCCAAGTAATAGAGGCATTCTATGAACAACCATTAACATTAAAAATTAAAAAGGACTTACCACGAGGGGGTTCGAAATTCAACCTTGAATAAAACGATAATCAGGATACCTACTTTTTATTTAAATTTTGTCGGTAATCAACGGAACTTTGCCTTGCGCAACTTTATTTTGCCAATTGACGGCGGACAAGGTACGTTTCTTCACGAGAATGGAAATCACAATAAAATTGAGGAAGATGGCTGCCCCTCAGGCCAAAGTCGATCTTTCAGGGCGAACAGCAAAATTTAAAAGGGACGAAGAAAAGACAAGCTGAACAAGCAGAGCTTCCCTTTAAAAAAAAAGCCAACGGAAAGTGTTGGTACCAAACTGGTACTTCAAAATTAAACGAAAAGCGTGTCCTGTATGTTAATAATTGCTATTATTATTTTCGACAGAAATCTTCTTTCAAGTTCTATTAATAATGGCAGTCACCAAAATGTCAGCATTCAAGGCGATAATTTCATTCATAAAATAATATATGGGAAAAAGAACGACAGTAACATTTAACATGTTACAACTTACCAAATAAATTACCTACTAACAGAAATCGGATATAAATAAAAACATTAAAAATTAAAAAAAGTTAATCCAAAATGAATGATAACGCATTCAATATTCCTTGACAAATAAAAGAAGTAGTATCAATCCTTATTGAAGGACTCCGTAATTATATGGATGCAACTGCGCATGCTTAATTAACCTTGAATTTTTGAAATAAGGTAATATTTATGTATGTCTTCAAGGACAGCTTAAGCTAGCTATTATATCAAGAAGATAATAAAGATTTTGTATTTATTATCAACCTACTCATAACATTTTAATTTTTACGCTGTTTCGGGGCGCTGTAAGCCAGCGGGAAAACACATATTGCTTTCTGTCAATTTCTTTCCTTCGGTAACAATGCCTACGCTTTTGCCCTTTGTTCATAGCCAGAAAGGCGCCAGACCCAGTAAAAAATATAAGAAATATCTGCTGGGTTTCATTAAAACTTACAAATACAAGACAATCCCTTCATTAAAGCTGCAAATTAATTTTTGTTCTTCTAATGAGATTCCCGGATACTTATTAAAGCAAAACCTTTCCTCCAATGTCTTTCTTTAATTATTTATAAAAAATTTCAAAAGCCCATTTCATTTTTCGCATCCTTAGCTACTAAATTGCCATCACCATTAAATGTATAAGTAAAGGCAAAAAACTTGTGGTAACAGCTTGCTTTTCATAGACCAAACATGTGTGTAGCTGCAGCTGCCAAAAAATCAGCATCGTACGAGATTTTTCTTTTTCCAGGAAATTTTATTTTGGATAAAACTTAGGGGCAATGTGCCAAGTTTATATTAGAAATCTATTTGTAAAGCTTTATTATACAGGCTGAGGCAAAATGATGTTAACATCAAATGTGTGTTTATTCATTTTAATCATCATATTAGTCTCTCATACAGTGTTAACATCACGCTATACAAATACAAAAAAAAAAAAAATAATAATCTTGAAGGAAAGTATCATTTAAATAAATATCATGCAGCATTTTCAGAAAATTCAAATAGCTAAAATGGTTAATCTATGGCCACTACTAGCATATCAGAATATAACCTATAAGGTCTCTGCTACACAACTTGAAGATGTAAGACTTGCAATTTTCATCAATATTTAATTAAAATACCGCACGATTAAGTTACGACCAGGCAAATTTCGGCAATCCCAATACTACCACAAATTAAGTATTCAGCGGTTAAAAGCTTCATAATTAGGGTTGTTGCCTAATGTTGTGAGTTGCAAGGGTAGCTCAAAAGAGTCCTTATGACTGTTACAGTGGAATTTTTATGACTTATCGATTATAACATAAGAACTTCAGCTTTTAGCAAATTTTAAATATGATCGGAATATATTGCCTTAAGTTTTCTTACCCCTATGGCAACAGAGATATATACCATTTTGGGAAAATATTAATTGTTTCTCCTGACCCTGAAGTTGAATCAAAGCATTTGGATAATTTCATCCTCTCAGAGGGCATGTGTTTTATTTTAATGAACTAACCGAAGGGTTGAATATTGACCAAAAGTAAAACAATCATATTTTTTCTCAAACTAAGCTGATTTTCATTGTATGAACAGAAACTAGAAATCAAATAAAATACGATGAAGCGCCACCAAAAAACTCTTGCCACAAAACTGAACTAACGTCAAATTTTGTAATGGCTTTCCACTTCTGTGCCAGAAAAATAACAAGTAGTGTCCAGAATACTCAATTGACGATTGTTTTTGGCTGATAAATTCGTTTTTCCCCAAAATAGAATGTGAATTTCCCCTGCCATTGACAAGTGGAAAAAAAAAAGACTTGAAAAACAACATAGGGTATTTTTTTGTGTGATTCAATTTCTATCTGCGGAAAATAAAAAGGCCGCAGATCGAAATTTATTATCATAATCTATAAATTTTATTTTTTCTTAAACTGTGTTTAAGATTTACAAAATGAAACTATAGTATCACTAGATGCTTCCCATTGTTTCACCCGCCGTTTAATTTAGAAGAAATCGGATTATATATAAATAATTTAGAGTACTTGAGCATAGACAATATTTTTATTATGCAATATATCTTGAAAACAATCAACGTAGATATGAGCTCGAATATAAGAATATAACACGAATATAAAGCTGTATGCAATGATAATTTTAACATTAAAAATGTTTCTGTTATTCTAGTATGAAGGCCCAAATCGCGAAAAAGTGCATACCATATTTGCCACATGACGTCATACTGCGTCACATCATCAATCAAAATCCATTTTTATCGCCATCTAAATCGCATAAACTTTGCATTTCACTTCATCATTTTCAATGTCCCCCAGTTACATCTATGCGAAGGAATGTCAGTTTTTTCTAATTAAATGCAAGCTTTATAGGTCAGCAAAATTATTGATTTGAATTTTTCGCAATTATTTCTTATAGAGTATGATACATGTTATAAGTATTATGAGTTATATTTTTGTTATAGATTGCAATTATTAAATAGATGCGATTTTAGATTAGTTATCCACCACATATATCAAATATACTGTTCAAAACGAAAAAGGAGCCACTTCAGTAATTTGATATAACACCCCCCGTCACAAGAAGGTTGTAACGTTTTGGTGGAGGCTCCGGTTTCGAACCCGAACCTAAAGTAACCACCGGTAGACGTATCGATGACTAAAGGAAGAAGATCGAAGACACCGTAGCAAAGGCTAAAAAATTGCTTAAGAAGAAATATCCGAACATCTTGCCGGGGAGGAAAAGATTAGAGAAAAGGCACTCTTGATGAGGGCCATAGCAGTAGAAAATATAGAAAAAAGACAAGAAAAAGATGAAGGACGTTTTGACGAATGACATAGAGAATTATATTTCGTAGTTGGAAACAAAGTTAAGGTGTTCATACTAATTAGAAAGGTTGAAAGAAGCCAAAACTTACTCAGGTGGTTTGGACCATACAAAATAATTAGAAAAATGGAAGAAGGATATTACGAGGTAGAAAAAATTGGAAGAACAGAGGATGATACGGCCACGTGAGTAAAATTTCACCCTACTTCGATCCATGGACACAAGCTGTACCTATTGATTAGGAAACAGAAGAGGCAGATATTGATGTAGATTGGAGAAACAGAGGATGGAGACTAAGAAGAAAAAATTTGAGAGGAAAATGGAAGCCGTGGAGCAGAAAACGAGGTATAGAAGGAGACTCATTGTACATATAAAACATAAGCAAATGGGATATAAAATAGGGTAGACATTAACTTTAGAGTATACAAGGACAGATGAAATGAAAAAAAAATTCACAAAAGGCTAATGGGTATAATGGACCAAGCCGCAGTACTTGGAACCAGAACCAACCCACTTAAAAGACAGAATACAGGACCGGACCAAAAGGAAAAAGCCATGCAGGTGAAGTTCCGTTGATAACCGTAAAAATGTAAGAAGTCTCGTGATTACCATTTTATTAAAGTTTGAATTTCGAACCCCCTCCTGGTAAGTCCTTTTTAATTTTTTTTTTAAGTAATGGTTGTTCATGGAATACCTCTATTACTTAGGGCTTTCCGAGGAGCCATTTCTCTCGAGGAATCCATTTTCAACAAGCCCACATTTCTAAAACACCATTTTCGTGGAGCGTGGGTCTAAAGCTCATGAAGTGATTTCCTAGATAAATCAAGTCCGTCACGTGTCGATACCTCGATCCCTCCACATTTCACGAAGAAAACTGATCTTCTAGCCTCTCTCTATCTACCTTGATTCCAGGCTAGAATCTGTGACAAAAAATGGATGGCTACCGTACTCTACCTTTTTGTCGGAATTGAGGCCTGCATAGAGTTTCATTAAAAAACTTTGACTACTTTTTCTCTATGAAATATATTTTATGATCAATTAGCATTAATTGATTGAATTTTTACTGATATGACATTTGAATATTTGAAATTGTATTTTCGCATTCTTGACACCGAGGTGATGGTGGAATGATTAATTTTCGGGATTTTAGATATACTTATCTTCACTTAACTTTCAATATTGCCATGTTTTAGGAATGTAAATTTTATTATCCATAATCAATAATCTGAACTAAAGTCAAGGTTGGACAACATACTCTAACTTTAAAGTTTTTGACTAAGTAGGTATCTACATCGTCGAAAATTGATCAATTTTTAACTTGGGTATAATATATATTTGAGGATTTCTATTATATCTCCTGACCATTTAACCCAACTTTTGATTTCATACAGGTGCAAGTTGATTTTATTGAATTTATTCTTTAAGCAGAGGCTGACCATATTTATCAATACAATTTTCAATTATTTTTATTTATTTTTTCAATTAGTTTTCTGGAAACTTAAATCTTTCATATTTTCATTTCATGATAATGATAATATGGCCAGCGACTAGTTATGTGACAAGTATATTGAGGTACATTGTAATTTTTTTTTTTTTTTTTGGAATTCGGCGAACAATTGATTTTATATTTTAAAATTATTTAATTCTTCATCTTTAACCTCACTGTAAAAATATATACTAATTTGATTCGAAAATTGCTCAAGTGTTTTATTGGTTTTACCTATGTCAAGATTTGGTTGAGTTGTATGCCAGTGGCGTCCTTTCCATTCTGTTCTTATTAAATGATTGACCCACCCCTAATAATTATTATTCGCTAAGCAACTGAGCATATTAGGCTTATTGTTAATTCATTAACAAAAAGAGTTACATGCCTCAAAAGGAAAGATTCCGCACGAAATGCTGCAGAAAATATATACGGGAAATATTTTACAGGAACCGTTGAATATCCCCGGCCTAACTAATTCACAGGAACTATTCGGCAGAATTCGGCGCCATCATTTTGGCATCAAATGTGCGAGCGATCATGGAACCAAAGAACTCCGAATACTCATACTCAGATGTCAGACGTTCATAACATAACATTGCTTTTATTTAATTATTATGTTGTTTTGAATTTGTCATTGGAATTTTCCGATTTATGTTTTGTGAGAAAAATCCGTTTTGAATCAGAATTGCATAAAATCCTTTTTTAGTGGGTGTCTATATCAAGAAAGAAGTATATATGTATCCAAAATTTCAGGATAGTCGGGCGTATAGTTTGGGAGATCTCGTGATGAGTTCTGTGAGTGAGTAGTCAGTGGTATTTCGCTCGTATATAATTACATAGATTTGCAGAACAAATCACCAGAACACTCTTTATTTAGTTGCCTTTAAGGCAGTAAGCTAAACTTGGTTTTTTTTCTAATTGACATTATTGATATTATGTTGGACACACTCTAGGCTTCTCATGTAAAAAAAAATCACCATATTGACAGTTTTACATTGTATTTCCAATAAAGTATCGATATTGTCAGTTATTCAAAAAAATACCTGATTTTGTCAAATTGTGACGGCAGTGACATTTGATTTTGACGCTGGCTTGACTTTTGGCCGAATAGAGAAGGGGACCTATCATATAGAATGAACTTATCTAGAAAGTTAAGTTAGGTATTCCTCATTCTCAGTGAGAAGGTATGTGTCTTTTGTTTTCTCACTTATGACTAAATTTACATATTTGTTCATCAAATTAGATCGCATCCAAGAACCCTCTTATTCCAGGATTGTCGCTTTCCCAATTTTATGCACCCATTTGAATGACTTCCCGGAGTAAAAAGTCCGTGTTATTTCCCAAAGATTGACGAACATCATAAAAAAGCTCTGCGTATCATAATGGTCATTCTGTAGAATGGTGGTTATCAAAAGAAACCCTCTGGCTAATGCCTCATCTGCTTTATAATGCACATAAAATGAAATGCGATTAGTTAACATTAAGCGGATAAAAGTGGATAAATTCTGATATTACCTATCTGAAACCTCCGGCAGCAGTTACGCGGTATTCATAAGTATATGGTGTAAGCACAGCTTAGTGTAAGTTTCATTCTTATCCTTTTGTTGCTCTTTAGTTAGCATTGGGTTACCGTAGGATTGATTAGCTGTTAAGTATTTTATGTTTTATTATTTTTATTTAACTTAGGAAATTAGTCAGATAAGAGCCAGCACGCCAATTTTGGGCCTTATAATATAGGTACATTGAATATGTTTTGATTACTGGTGTGCAAATTCCCTGTAAGTGATTGACTAACTAAGAAGTAGATGGCGACATCTTCAACATTAATTCATTTACACAGTAATATACAGTGGACTAAATAATTTCATTCGCAAACATATAATATAATAATCTTGACTCACTGACATTTTAAAATTTTGGAAGTTCCACATTACCTGCTCTACTCCCCTTTTCGATTTCCCTCACCAATTTCCCTATACGATTTATCTCACCGATTTCTCTCACTCTAATTTATTTACCTTTGCTGACAACAATGAGGTAAAAACGTTAAAACAGGAAATTACAGATTTTGGCATGTTTTTTTTTTAAAAATTTTAAACTCAATAGTTTTTGAGATCTTGTAATGTTTCTGTTTTTTTTTTCTTATCAAGGTCGGAAAGGAGACGATTCCGACGAGGTCGAAGCTATCACACGGGTCGAAATCATTTTCCGCCCATGGTGCACATAGTACTTTTTGCGCAACCCTTTTGGAAAGATTTTTGATAAGTATTATTTATGATTAATTTTAAAAATTTGAAAGGATACTGAGAATGCAAAAAAGTTAACACTGTCTGACTGTCAAACTTAAGTTTTTTGCAAAGCTTAGGTATCTGCGCATGCGTGACAGTCAGCGGGCTGCAATTGTTGCGTTGTTGAGCAGGTTGCGCAAAAATAAATATTTAATTGGATAATACAGTTATTTCAGACACGATTCAGGGTTTAACTACGAATATAATTAAAAATGTTTGGGTTAGGGTTGGGCTAGGGTTGGGTTAGGATTGTTAAGGGTTGGTTTAGGGTTAGTCTAGGATTGGTTTAGGTCTGGCTTAGTATTGATTTAGAGCCGGTTTTTCAATACAAGGTTAAGTAACTTTTGTTACTATAAATTTATCATTTTCGTAACATGTTCCAGTTCTTCTAATTTTCATTATAAATTTGTATTTTCGCCATACCAGAATCAGCAAAATAATAATTCATAACTGAAGTAATTTGAAAGTATCTACTAAATTTAATTCCCAAGTCAAAAATTTAGTAACTATGTTGGCAACACAAGCCTTTCCTAAATAAAAAATTTGAAAGCATTGGCCATTTTACATTTTATTGCCAGATAATGTCATTTTGACTTTTATCTTTAAAAAAAAAACAGGCTCTACTAATAAAAGTACTCACGTACCACCATCTAGCACCTAATAAAGTTATTTCAAAATTGTAGTAGGTTTCTTTTCATTGATATTTTTATTTGGAGAAATAATGTTTATCCTGCTTTCAGCAAATAAATGTATTTCTGTCTTTCTCTTACTTCTGATTCTGAATTGATCATTGTCAACTTGATGACTTAATTAGTGGTTTTGTGTTTCCAACATAAGCTTAATTTAAATTTAATCAGCATGGTGTTTCATTAATTAAGTGAAGACGGTATCTTTTGTGTGTGTATGGGTGATGTCTTCTGATTGGTTCAATGCTTACTACGCAGTTAAGTATAAAAAAACACAAGACTGGTTTTCTTCAAGAGAATTGGGTTCAAAAAAGACCTCTTCTCTGCCAGACAGTTAAACAGGTAAGTTGATTTTCATTTTTTTCTTCAGATTTCTAGATTTTCCCTTAATATTTTTCAATTTATTTCACCATCTGTGTCTACTATCACTGTTGGGTTTTTATTACCTGATATCTTATCTTATGTACCTTCAAAATATAAATATTATATTTTAACTTTTTATCTATTGTGAACCTTCATTTTGTGTGGTACCACATTTTTCTGAGAAGAATCAGTTCAAAGTTTTGGCAAATAAGTAGGTATTGCTGCTTTGGTTTTCGGAATAAATTGTTAGTGTGGGATTATTGGACCATTTCCTCTAAATAGAGTGGGTGTAAATCAAATTCGTGTGTCCATCCCTGTCAACACCCATGAATCCAGGCAGAAGCCTGTCAGGCCATTTATTGTTTGACTCCCTCATTGTCTTCTCAAGAAGCAAAGTGCTGAAAGGGTGGAGTTTCAAGATAGGAATCCGGATAGGTCAAAATTTCATTCAAAAAGTTTCCAATAAAACATCTCAAGAATTTTGACAGTGTTACGGGATGATTTTTCCTGGGTTAAAATGAAAGGAAATAAGCGTATTCGCCTCAATGAATAGCATACCCTCGTTAAGCCACTGTTGTCTTTTCAATAGTTGTGGCCAAACTTTTCATCAAACTTTTCATTTGTCCCAGAATCATTAAGTTAGAGGTTTGTTAATGGAATTGATTTCCTGTTAGTAGGGTTAAAATAAATAGACAATTAATTTATTAACAAACAAAATCACAATATTTACACTAGAACAGCTGATTGTCTGATCCGAGTAGATTGTCTAGATTAACAGCGCTCCAATTAGGGTCAATGACCGGTACTAACTTAACTTGAATAAGTACCATGCCCCAACTACCATCAAAATCCCCAGTACCTTCCACCTTGGAGTTTTGACAGATACTTTTTAAAGGACATTGCAGGGACAATCAGAGGTCATTCAGGTCGAGGATTTTCCACGATTAAGTGTTCGGGACAACTCCTCAGGCACATTTTGCCGATTTCTGAGTTGCCAAGTTTCGCTCATAGATCTAGGGTGGCTAATCCGCTATTTTAGCACCCAATCGCCTTGTGCAGATTTTTTTTGTGAGTCGAAAAATAGCAACGTGGTCAATTGTTTGTTCCTAAAGGCCAAAAGTGATTTTGGTAAGTGGTTTTTCTTATTAGTCTTCTCTGTGTTTCTCTATTGCCTGTGTAAAAGCATAATTTTCTGTTAATAATATGGTTGAATTCCGAATATTGGACATACCTACCTATTGCTCTACGCCCTGTCTCATAACGTCCATTTGTTTCAGGCCTTTATTCATCACCTTTAGAAGTTACACTTTAATCTTCAGTTTTAGACGTTACGTTTTAATCCTCACCTTTTATTCATCACGCTTAGTCCTTAACTTGAGTAAAGAGTTAAGCGTTGAGCTTACTGTGTGGTTCAAGTAGTACCTCCAATCTTCAGTCTCCTCTAGACCATTGGAAGCCTTAGTGACTCCTAGTCACTGAACTTCAGTGCCCAGGGCCAGGTTACTTCTTGTTGCGGCCCTGATCCAGTCCCAGGCCATTAGAAACACTGGAAGATATCAATCCCACCTGTCAGGTTCTCCCCAAGAGTTTAGGGACTACTCAGGTTTGATAAGTGTGTTGTATTATCTTAATATCAAACCTTACCAACCCCTTGTTGGAGTACAACAACGCAGTTCTACAACAATATTGAATTATTCTTCGGACTAGATGTTGTTATTTCAGTTTCAATTAATTATTACCTTTATTATATGAAATTTGCGATTCAGGGTATGTACTGTTGGGTACTTCAATTTTAAGTATTTATCTATACCTTCTGTATTGTTCCATAATATTAAATTTGCCCCTCAGGCTATTTATTGTTACTTCAACTTTAATTATTGATCTATATTTCTCTTATAACTATCCCATAAATACATGCTGCACTGAATACAGGAAATACTTGTACACTGGGGTTAAATGGCCATTTACGAAGGTACTGCATTGAGTGAGCTTATTTATTAATTAATATTTCAGGTATTATTGTTGTTAATTGTTATTACTCTTTATTTTATTTTTTTATTTAGGGACTCAAGTTGAGTGTAATTGATCATTTTGTAAATACTATTTTAAGAACATATGGTTAGACGATTTCTTTTCTTCTCCGATCCTGCTCTGGAGTCAAACCCATTCTGTTCGAGTTTTAATTAAAGACCCGTACCTGATTGTAGCTAAGCGTTTCACTTTTTTTTCCTTCTTCTTGTTTATATTTCAGGTTGTGCTGCTATCGTTCCGTAGAAGTTTCCTGCTTTCGTTATATCGGTTGATTTCGTGTACTGCAGGGAAAAAGTAGGTGGCGCTCTATATTTAGTTAATTAATTAACCCACACCACTCTCCGTATTGAAAGCTAGTCGGCAACCCTATACACGAAATCACTTTTCTAGATTTCAGCCACCAACCAACCCTTTCTTTCTATTCTTTCCGTGATAGTTACCCATTCTCTGTCCCACTTCCTTCAAGTTTCATTATTTACTTCTCCCTCCTGTTTTGTGCCACGTAACAAATTGTCTGGTAACAACAGTTCCTTGGATTTAATTTATTTCACCCTCAGCTTTATCTTGTAACTCGTCTTGTAATACCAGTACCTTAACTTAAAAGGAGAATATATCTATTTGGGGAAAATCTAGAAGTTTATTTAATTTTGTTATCTTGGTCGATTTTGTCAATGTTTGTATATATATACTTAATTTTTTTTTTTAATTTTGCCTGTTCAGCGGCGCTGCTTGAGAAGCTGCATTCTGCTCAATGTTAAAGAACATCTATTTTTAATTTTGCTGTAGTTACTTACCTAATTAATTATTGCTTCTTTATTTTACATTTTTTGTTTTTTTCAATTATTTAATTGTTTTTCTGCAAAAATATCTTTCCAATTTTGCAATAAATGCTCATACCTGATTCTGTTGGAAAGGAGTGTCTGCGGAACAATAGTTTTATAATAAACTAATTTCATAGTAATTTTTTTTCTCTGCAAGATACTCACTTTTTAACAGAATTCAGGAATTTAATATTCCAAACCTTGGTGAACCTGATACTGTTTTATTCTGTTCTGGGTACCTATTCCACATAAAAAATCACTATTTGGAATCTGGATCAGCAGGAGTGACGTCACACCAGCAATCTATCCTCTTTCCTCGATATAGGAAACAACCCGGAAAGCTTCAGCTCATGGAAGTGAAACCTCAACATCCATTAAAGAGTTCCGGATTGAAAAGGTACATTCTGTATCAGATTCACCAGAAAAACTAAATGTCGAGCTAAATGTTAACATAAATAACTTCAAAATAAACCCAATACATTTTTAATATTTACAAGTACCTACTAAATAAAATTATTGTTTGTTGGAATTTAAGTGGTTTCATTTGCACATGAAGGGGCTACACGTTTTCTTTTTTTTTTGAATTTCACGACCCTATAGGTTCTCTTGCTTTATATTACAGATAAGTAAATTTAATTTTTAACAAATTGGCGCCCAACGTGGGGCCAATTTGTAAGTAAATTTATATGTAATCTTATCTAAGGGTTGAGCGTTACCTCGTGCCTAGAGTGTTTCTTATTTCTAGGTAACGCTGGGTTTATTTCCGGGTTAATTTAACTCGAGATTCAATGTGAAAGATAAGCCTGTTAGCTCCAAGTCAACCTTTTCATTTGTATATTGTGGCAGGAGTCAGGAGCAGATCAATACCCACATTTTTGTTTTTGTTTCGTGACTTTCTTTCGGGTATTGTGATACAATAACCAATACTGTGGAAGCATTCGACAATGAGGCATGATGATGACGATGGTTTAATTTTTCTGAAATATGAAACGACCTTACTTTTAGTACCTCAATAACGGAATAATTTAGTACCTCAACAACGGATAAGAATATGACGAAGTAGAATTTTTCACTAGATTCGGGCCTAACAACCCTACAGTTTTGGTAATTTTGAAACAAATTTAAAATTGATGATATGATAGAGTTTGAAACCGATAGGTGAAATAGGGTTTTCATTCAAGCTCGAAGCAAAAATATTAGAATCTCTTTTCTTTTCGGAATCATGGAGATTCTCCAATAAATCAATTGCTGTTAACATTGATATATGCAACTGGCGATTTTTTTGTTAAGTGCTGGGGATTGCATTAATGTTAGCAAATCAACTGCAAGTAACTAAATAGTACCACCAATAAAGATAAAAAGCATTCGTTCTGCTGCAGAAAAATTGCCAACCTTGCAGCATTAAGTACCGCTCATTTTATTCTCAATTATTCTTTCACAACAACCAAACCAATCTGTTGAAATAGAAAGAAGGATAAACCATTATATTATAATTTATACTATGTTATCTTAGGTTATGCTAACTTCTTCTCTTCGACTAATCACAATTAGACTAGGTCTAGAAAGGAAGTGTCGCTAGTTAAGTGTTTAATAGCCCGGAGATAAAATGTAATGTGTAAACAGAACACTACCTGAGGATAAACATATCCTTGGGTCAAATAACCCGAAAAATTGACCCCCGCATTGATAAACCGACCCCTATGGTTAGTTTAGGGTTGATTTAGCTGCTGTAATAATACAATGCAACAAGACAATGCCAACATGGAAGGCGCAGACATCCCTAATTATTTCTGGGAGCTCGAAACCATCGAGACAATAATCAGCGCTACGAGGCTCACTAGCATAAGCCTGGCGAGAACCGGAAGGGAGAAGAAGGTCCAAAAAAAGATCCAGAAATTCCCTAAACAGAGCTTGCTAAAGGTAAATAGGAATAGGATATTTAGCATCGGCAACAAGACCAGCCCTATTCTTCTGCGAAATCCCCAGTAACTGCCACAACATCCAGAAACTTCCCTGTTTTCTCGAGTGACGGCCACGATGTGAGGCTAGAGATGCACGGAGTCCAATCGAAGCCTGTAAGACACCAGCCGCCTGCAGATCATGCAATAAAGATGAGGAAACAGCAACTCTTATAATCTTTTCCTATCGGGCAATGATCCACAAAAGGCACCAAGTCTTTGAAGGTCAACTGGAGAACAACTTGCCCTATAATCACTTGGCACAAAATCATCTCGCCCTTCTAAGAACTGCGGATTTTAGGGAACAGAAATAACAGAATAAAGACGCACAACCATATTTTTAGCCGACCTATCACTTTTGTACCTTGCCTGTCAAAATATGATATGTTCTTCTAATGGATTTGCGCTAGTTTTTACTATCAATAAATCAGTAGCATGTTACAAAATATTATTTTTGTTTTAACCTGAAAAGTGCTCTAATTAAACTCTTCGGCCACAACCCGGCTAACAACAGTCTAAAATCGATTATAAAGGGTGAACCAGCTGCAGTAGAGCTCCTGTAACTGTCACCTTCGGCTAGAAAACTCAAACTGATAGGCGAGCCTTTGTTCGATGAAAGTTTCGTCGTCCCGTGTACCTACATTTTACTTCTGGTAATAGAAAAGTCTTATGCCCTCCTTTTTTTGCTGTCCGTTTTTTATTATTATAACCCTAAAGACCTTTCCAGAAAATGTTCTAAAGCTTGTCTAATCTGTCGTACCTTAAACATTTTCAGCGGGCTTCAAATTAGCTTTGCATTCGAAAGAGTTTCATATTATGACGAACAAAGGGACAATGTCTTCAAAACTTTGTATGGAAATTAATATTTTCATTACATCTTTGAGAATGGTCCTCGATGCATAAGCAATAAGTGGCTTTGAAATACCTAGATGATTAAAATTTGCATAAATTGATACGGTATTGTTATAGAATAACAGAGATTGCCTTTAGTCGTCATGCTTATTGATGGTAATTCAAAAAGTTGTAGTAGTGCTATATAAGTCGTGATATTGTGCTTTTGTCTCAAATAGTATTTAATTAAGCTCAAAAAAGTAGCCTCACATATCTACGATTATAAAATGAACACAGTAACAAAAAGAAAAATTTACTAATTGGTCATGGGCCTAACCAAAGCTTACGATTCAATTCCCATTAATAGGCTCTGGCAAATTCTAGAATAATTATAGCTCTGTTCCAACCCAGCAGGGAACCGTACAATTCACCATCAGGATTCTGCGCAAAATGTGAAATTTGTGCGTAGAATCCGAAATTTGAATACAGAGTGGTTCCAAAACCGGTTGGGACGGTTGTTTGGCGGGTTGGAACAGACCTTATAATAATTGTAAACAATACAGCAATAACTGTATTAATCACTTTCACAGTTTACATCTAGAAAAAGGCTAAGAAAAACTCTATTAGACTAGTAGACTTCAAAGAAAATATCTTAGGATAAATTTATCATTTTCGTAACATATTTCATTTCTTCTAATTTCCATTATAAAGTTGTATTTTCGCCATTTCAGAATCAGCAAAATAAATTTAACTAATTCAATAGAATATCACTATTGCCATCTATCCATAAATAAAATGAGCATAAAAATACAAATATCTGTTATTAAGAGAAGTACTAACGTACTGCCATCTAGTACCTAATAAATTTATTTTGAAATTGTGATAGGTTTCTTTAACTTTTTTATTATTCCTTATTGACAGTCATTGATAGTTTTGTTTGAAGAAATTATGTTAGTCCTGCTTTCAGCAAATCAATATATTTCTGTCTTTTTCTAACTTCTGATTCTGAAATGATTATTTTTAACTTGATGACCTAATTAATTAGTGGTTTTGTGTTTCTAACATATCCTTAAATTTAAATCATTTGTAATTTGTAAACAATTAGAATGATTCTAGTGTATTTTTATCTATTCCTATTTAATCAGCGTGGTGTTTCAATAATGAAATGAACACGGTATTTTGTGTATGTTTGATGTCTTCTGATTGTTTCAATGGTTACTACGCAGTTAAGTCTAAAAAAACACAAGACTGGTTTTTCTTCAGGTTTTTTGGTTCTAGAAGGGTCTTTTCTTTTGCAGACCGTTGATCAGGCAAGTTGATTTTCACTTTGTAATTTTTTTTTTTTTCTCTTCAGATTTCTAGATTTTCCCTTAATATTTTTCGTTTTATTTCACCATTAGTGTCTACTATCACTGTTGGGTTTTTTTTACCTGATAGATCTTATCTTATCTACCTTTAAAATATAAATATTATATTTTATCTATTGTGAACCTCCATTTTGTTTGGTACCATATTTTTCTGAGGAGAGTCAATTCAGAGGTTTGGCTAATAAATGGGTATTGCAGCTTTGGTATTTAGAATTAATTGTTAATGTGGGATTATTGGACCATTTTCTCTAAATAGAGTGGGTGTAAATCGAACTTGTCTGTCTATCCCTATCAATTCTTTACTGAATCCACGCAGAAACCTATATGGCCAATTATTGTTTGACTCCCCCATTATCTTCTCGTGTAAGGAGAGTGCTGAAAGGGTAAAATTTTAAGATAGAAATTCGGATAGGTTAAAATTCATTTAACAAGTTTTAATTAAAACATCTTAAGAATTTTGACAGCTCCTTGGATTTAATTTATTTCACCCTCAGCTGTATCTTGTAGTACCAATAGTAACTTAAAAGGAAAATTTATCTATTTGGGGAAAATCTAGATAATTTTTTTTTTATCTTGTTCAATTTTTCCTATATTTTTTTCATTCATTGCATGTTCAGCGCGACTGTACGAGAAGCAGCATTTTGCTCAATGTTAACGGGCATCTATTTTTAATCTTGCTGTACTTACTTACCTACTTAATTATTGCTACTTCATTTTTCATATTTTATTTAATTTTTTTTTTTTAATTTTTTGATTGTTTTTTTATAAAAATATTTTTCCAACTTGCAATAGTTGTTCATACCTGAATCTGTTGGAAAGGAGTGTCTGCACAACAATAATTTTATAATAAATTAATTTTATATTAATTTTGTTTCTTTGCAAGATACTCGCTTTTTAACAGAATACAGGAATTCAATATTCCAAAATTTAGTGAACCTGATACTGTAAATTCTTTCCTGATGGGTACCTATTCCTCAAGATCATCATTTGGAGTCTGGATCAGTTGGAGTGTCATCACACCAGCAATCTATTATGGTCCCTAAATATAGGAAACAACCTGAAGAGCTCCAGATTGGTATGTACCATATCAGTGTCACAGGAAAAACCAAGCAGTTATAACTCTCAAATTCCAAGAAGTAAAATTGTTACTTACATTGTTAACAAATACCAAATAAAATTATTGTTTGTTGGAATTTGAGTGGTTTCATTTGCACATAAAGAGGCTACACATTATCGTTATTTTCGAATTCCACGACCCTATAGGTTCTCTTGCTCCAAATTACAAATAAGTGATTAATTTGTAACAAGGGATGGTGACTGTTGCCCATTCTATTCAAAATAGATACTGCAAGTGAATTACGGAAAAACAAAATACCTATCTATGCATAGCAGGAGAACTAGAGAGCCTTGCCTTTAACTAGGCTGAAATTATTATTTCCTGCAATTGACAAAACAAAGTAAATACAGTCATATAGAAACAATTTAGTCCTATGATGATGATGACAGAAAAGAGAATTTCAAGACAAGCTGCAAAATGTATGCCCGTAAAGGAAAGAAGGGAAAGATCTACAACAAATTAGATCAGAGAGTCATTTCCGACAAAAATCTAGGACTAGGAGATTGGTAAGATTGAGGAGGCTGGCCACGGGAACTGAAGTGCGTTGAACGCGAAATTGATTGGTTTAAAGCCGGTAACGAGTATATTTTTTATAAATTACTGTTTTTGAGGTCTATTAGGGTAGGCCATCGACCTATTCAATAAAAACTACAAACTTATAGAGAAGTTAAAGACAACAAAATAGGAGATATGCTCAGATGACATGTTAAAGCAGTGGCTGGGTTCGGTAATTGCAACTGTGAGCAAAATTCGATAGATGTCACGTGATTTGACACGTGAAAAAAGATAAGTGATCACTTGACGTCCGTCAAAAGTTGCTCTTTTTGCTCGTAGATGTAATCACCGAACCCAGCCATTGTACTTTATCGAAAGGCACATAGCACTTCCGGTCCAGAGTCTCGCTCGAAATTTGCTATGAGTGATTAATATAAGTTAAAACCGTACCAGTGCCAATCCTGATTCAGAACTATCCTTGTCATAGTTATTCAGGACATACATACTTCCGTCACGTGAAGACAAATTGAAAAAATATGCAATTGGATAAACATAATATGTAGATTCAACTGAGCGGCAATATTTTCGAGAATAATTGCAGGCAGGAGGCGGTTTCATAGAGACAGATGAATTGTTTCTTTCTATACGTCACGTTGTTTATAGATGAACGTTCATGAACACTCTCAAAAAAGAAGAGATTTGTACTTTCTAACATCTCCTTACTCCGTCGGATTCTCTGCTGACTCATTTGTACCCGATTATACCCTTTTAATTTTTATTATTTATATTTTTTAAGTACATATATTATTTTTTATGCGATTGAAAAGAAATGTTAACATTTTCGACCTGCAACTCAATATTCTGGTATTTTAATTTAATCTTTCAGTAGTTGCTAAGGAATCAGTTGATAACAATACGGGAATCACTTTCTCGGCCTGTTTCTCGGCCTGCTGGATAATTGGAATATGAAGACAAACATTTGGGAAATATTTGAGCGATTATAGAAAAAATAGTTTGTGTATTTCGGAGAAAAAGCACATTCTCAGCCTTTGGTGTTTGCTGACTTCGGCAACTGACACCATCGGCCAAAAATGTGTCACTTTCCCGCCTAAATACAGAATATACTATATTATATACAGGGTGAGTCACTATATTTGGACACCCATCTGCAGCCGTAATGACAGGTGATAGGTAAAAGATGTGAATACGAAAGTTGTAGCATTTTATCTGAACCGCCAGAATTTTCAATTAGATTGGACAAAATGAGCAGCACAAAGTGGAAGAATATGTCAATGTTCGCTTTTTTTAAATGGAATCTACTTTAATTTCTTTCAAGTTCTTGAAGTTCTCGTTTTTCTGATTCGGATTATATAATATGTTAATGTTTCTTTCAATAGTTTTAGAAATATCTGCAGTTTAGTGGTTTAAAGACCTATTGACGTATCCCAATGTTTTATGGACAGGTGACAGGTAAATCAAGCTAAAATATATTCAAAACACTACTCCCTTTGAATAACTAAACTCCAGATATTTCCAAAAATATTGAAAGGAACACTAACATAGATAATCTGAATCAGAAAAATGAGAACTTTAAGAATTTGAAAGAAAATAAAGGGCATTCCATTCGAAAAAGTGAACATTGACACATTTTTCCATTTTGTGTGGCTCACTTGTTCAATCTAATCAAAATTTCTTGCGGTTCACATCAAATTCTACAACATTTGTATTTACACCTTTCACCTATCACCTGTAATTACGGCTGCAGATGGGTGTCAAAATATGGTGACACCCTGTACAAAACCAAACAAAATTCTAAAATGCAAATTTTTTAAAATTGATTCGCATAAGAGTGGGAAAAGCCTATTGATAAATAAATAAATTTGAAAAAATACTCCTGCGTGGAAATTAAAGCACGAGGCGCAGCCGAGGGCGTTAACAACGCGAAGGAACTCAAACACCATTTGCGCCTGTGGTACATGCAAAATTTCATGTAGGATTGCGAGAAATTATGTTTTAATTCAAATATTATTTTAGAAAAATTATGAATAATTAAAAAACACACCCGCATTCAAAGTCAAATAATCAACAATGCGGGTGGTTATTCGTAAATTGGCAGAAGAAACGGAAAACCAACCGAATAAACATCCAATTTGAACAATTTTGTTCGTTTTGAAGGGTAAAAATAAGCAATTTGTGCCAAAATTTGCTCAATTTTTGACACCTATATCATTGTGGCACTTTGCGGCCCAGCGATCCGAAAAGTAGGTATCAAATTGTGCCCACAAATTATGTGCTTTACGGCCTGGTCGTTCATAGAAAAAAATATATTACAAACTGATAAGGGTGATGAATTTAATAATTGCATAATATGTAATTTCAAAAACTTGTTCTGAAAGTTTTTCATTTGTCTATCAACGACTAGACACGGCCAATCAAAGTGCGGTTCAAAAAAAATAAAAATGGTGCATTGATTAAATTATTCTGAGAACAATTTGCAAGTTGGCACGGAAAGTCTCATTGGGTGCGAGCTAGGCTTATAGGATCATCTTATAGGTCAAATATGTGCGCATCTGTAAGCGAATCTATAACTTTCTATAAGCCTATAGACAATTAGCAATTCTGCGCTTCCTGTAGCTTACAGAAAATCTTATAGATTCGTAAATATTTCCGATCCGGTTGTTTGGCATTCGATGCATCTTGTCAATTACGTCACTGTAAGTTATACGTTTATAAAAAGAAAGTATCTCAAAGTTACCATTTAACACACAAGTTACAAATCATCGTAAGCTATGGATTTAGGAATTTATAGAAATTTCACAAGAGAACCCAGAATTGCACAATAAGCCTGCTTAAGACTAATTCTGTTGTTAAATTAGAAAAAAACTTAGCAAAGGTTTTTGCCCAATTAGACCCTCTAATTGAGCTGTGCGAGAAAGCTGAAACGAAAAGGGAGAGAGTAGGTAGCTAGTGCTCCTTTTTAGAGGGTTGCCGACTAGCTTCAAAAAGCGTGAAGGTTGTGGAATAAAAAAATGAAACGCCACCCGTTTTGTTCACCCGACTGTTGAACAGAGTCGGTGAAATTCTCGAGAATAAGAAAACCGAACCTTGAAGCACCAATCTGAAGAGGAGGGAATTAATTCCGGACTTTTCGGCGGTATAAGAAATAAAGAAGGAAAATGCTCTGCTTTACCCACTCTATTCAGGTAACAACCTAACATCACTTAGGTATACTTATTAATCAGAAATATTATAAAAATATTACAATCAATTACATATTATATTCGAAGCAAAATTATTATTATTTCCTTTTAAACTTTTGTACGTACAATATTGAATTGGATATCAGGAGAAATATTCATTTAAAATGGAGACTGTTTTATCTTAGGGTAGTTACTTTCTTAAACAGTCCCTATTCTTTTGCAGTGTCCACTACTGATGTTTATTTCTTTAAAATGAACACAACACGTGGTGAGCGAACAGAATCGAACCATTTTTGCTGATTCAAATACCGTCTTGATTTTTGACAAAAATTACCTCTTTGCAGATGACACTCTAGTATACTCAATATCCAAAAATGTGGATGAATTGGTTGAAGGTACTAACAATACTCCGGCTAATTTTTACAATTATATGTGTGTGAATAAGTTGAAGATCAAAAACAAAATATATGGTTATTGTACCGGAAAAAATAACAAGGGCTTTTGGTAAAGAAAAATATAATATAGAGATTGATGGATATCCTATTGAGATTGTAAGAGAAATTATGGTACATACATTTATCATTTATGGAGCATGCTAGTTGCATATTTGACTTACTGTACCAAAGTTATTATATACAATAACACACTCATACTACGACATATTAATTATTGTGCAAGTGTTTTGTTTTTGTTAAACCAGAATACTTTGGGAAAAATACAAAAAAATGCAAAATCGTACAATGAGGGTAATTTTGGTATGTAGCAGATACACTTCAATCCTTTCAATGCAGGAACGCTTGCAATGGTTTCCTGTTTCCGAATATATTAAGTATAATGTTATGGTATTTATATTCAAGATTAAGAATGGACATGCCCCTCAATACTCTGTCTTGTAATAATTTTGTGGTTTCTAAAAAAAGTTCAAGCTTTATATTTGGGATTTTCATTCGATACCGTAATATCTGCATAATAATATGAGGTAGCCCAGGAGTGAAGTAAAATAAATGTTATCCACGACTATCCAAATACAACAATTATGACTAATTTAATAAAATTTTATAGTGGAATCTAATGTCTTTACATCAGATTCCACCTACCTACTAACATAATAATATTATCCCACTTTTACAATGGATTTCTACCAGAATTGACAAATAAAGTTGAAAATGAGCTTGACATAGGTGGATTAGATGCTATTTCTACTAATCCACCTGCAAACTGGACAACTTCTAATGCACGGGCTACGTAAATCACGGTGTATACTGGGCTTATTACAATAATACTGCGATAATAAAGCTCATAGCGTTCACGTTTATCAATTCACAGGATGTATCCTTCTCGACTTTGTGACAAATCCAATCAGAATATTTTACATATAGAAAATGTGTAGTGCAGATGCTAGATGTACAATCTTTGTATGAGGTGAATGCGGAGGATTGTATACCTAACACGTACGTTTGTGTTTGGTGAGATTTCAAGGGGATGTCACCGCGAGCTATTTGGGCTCACACCTTTGTTGGCATTGTGGTATATCAAGCTTATTTTCTGATTTGATATTCTCGTTTGTGTTGCAATCAGGAGAACGAATGTTCAAAACCGGTATGTAGCTATATGGAAGTGTACAGCTCGATTTTCTCTTCATTGTCTTACAAAGCACAGCTACACCTATTGAATATTCCAGCTGTGTCTAGAAGTGATACAACCTCATGAGGTAAATGTAGTGGATTGTAGACTTAACACATATACCTACTATGAATTTTCCATATGGAAAATATCCTTACGCATAATGTTTCTGAAATTTCCAAAAATGAGGGACGTATCTTGATGTGGTAAACAAAGAAATTTACCAAATTCGTATCTACTCGTGCTTCATCAGTAAAACATCACTGTTCAATACTTAACAGTTAATTCACCTAAAGATATTTTAGTTGTTTTCATTGTTTTATTCAAGAATTTGTTGAAAGAGCAGAAGTTGCTCAAAATCCACCGTAGGAACTCACAAATAAATAACGAAAATGTTTAGACAAAAAGAATAAAACATAATATGGAGCCCGGGAACTACGGAGACCAGGTTTACATAATATACCAGCACATTACCTGACCTATATAGATAATAATATTCTATTTATTTATATGCACTATTATTTCAATAGTTTTTCATTCAATATGTAATATGTGAAGTGAAGTTTATAAGTGACTTCAAAACTGAGGAAAGTATCTGGAAATTATTACAAACTCATTTTGAGAGGCAAAACGGTTTCAAATTTGAATGAAGCCTGGATAACCGAATTCTCAAATTTTCTCCTTAATTATTTTTAATTCGTTAAAAATTGAATTTTTTTAACGTTAGAGTTTTCAAGGATTAGGAGTTTACAACAAAAGCCAAGGAATTGGGTGATCCAGACTTGATATGCACTAGAAAATTACGAAGCTACCTGCAACTACTAATGCAATAAAAAAAATATTTTCTGTATCCTACCGTGTGGTAGAAAAAGCCAGATTTGCAGGAAAACTACCAGTGTTAGAGCTCTTGGTCGGCGATAGAAGAAACAATGCTGCATACTGATTGATGAAGAAGTGAAGAGCAGAAGAAACCTAGGAGCCAGCGCAATTTTGTTGTTATAAACTTTTTCAATGGTTAATTCCCGTCAAGTCCCATTCGTTTATGTGTCATTTTTTTAAACTATTTTGTTGAACACAAAGGAAATTTGGTGTATAATAAATCGAACGGCCGGTCATACAACGCGTCTATACCCCGAAATTTTAAATGCCGACAAATATTTTTAGGTTATCTCATGATGTACTATAAGTGCACACAGATGTGAACAAAAGCCAAAGCCATAGCGATAGCGAGTCCGGACAGCTCCACGGCGGATCCGATGAAAACTGCGGCGCTAGGGCCCCAACTACCCTCCCTTCGCTTCGGCAAAGCACCAACCGCCAGATACTCCGTTACACATGGCTCTCCTCCACGGCGATGGCGTTTCGCGATCATGCTGACGATGACGTCGACGACGACGTGACTCTACTCTTTTTGTTCTCGTCTCTATCACTACCAAATACGAGGGAGCACTCTAAGAAAGTTTCTGAGCTCCTGCCTTGATGCTTACATCCTTGCCTTGCCTCAAGATCGAATATACTCGTGGTATATTTATTAAGAAATTACGGTTATTTATCAATCTGGCAAAAACCAGGATATAGCCAGTATTGTAGGGCCATTTTGCTTAGCATGCCAGCGTAATTTTCTTGGATATGACATGTACTTTATATAATAATGGGTAATTTTTGCTATATTTTTGAAATAGGTAACTATATGACTTTATATCAAGGTCGGTTTAAAGGGGGGGTAGAGGGGGTAGTTACCCCCTTCCCACACAAAGATTTTTTTTAATACATTTATTAAGTAATTTCAACAAAATTTCAACCGAAGACAAGTTCTACAAAATAAGGCATTAAAGGCATCATATAAATATGACAGACTCGCCAGTATCGACGTACCTACTACTATACAGTGAGAAAAAGGGTATTCTATTAGGAAAAAAATGAGCTATGCTTGTTTGAAATGTCTGGATTTGTGTACAGTATTGCGAACACCGTTTAGAATGTTATCAGATTTTCATAGGACCATGAAGTAAATGAAAGTATGCACTAACAACCTGCAAAAGATTTGGCTTATAAGATCTCCAATGAATGAAATATGTTGGTTGACACATGCAAACTGCGATTTTTCGAAAAAACATTAAATATTTCGAAAACGGTTGAGTTTTGGTATGGGTCTCGGTATAGATGGGTAATTCCTAACAAAAAGTATGTAGGATTTTTAGAACGATCCATTAATGTACAACTAAAATATAGGAGGGTGTTCCATTTAAAATAACAAATTTCTGTCACATACTCCCTGTATATTCGCATACTCCCTGTATATTCAAAAAAATTTTTAACTAATGCACCTTAGAGTATCAAACAACTTTGTAGTTTTTTTTTCCCGCATCACCTTGTAAGGAGATATAGTCCGATATCGCACTAGGACACCCTGTATAGTATAACTATTTTGACCGCATCGGGATACATTTTTGCCCGAGGCGTGTTTCTTAAACGAATTTCAGGTGCAAATTTGGGCGTGGCACCCCAAAAAAAGGCGGGGAGCCTTCAGCGATACGTTGCGGCAATTTTATACGGCTTTTCATATATTATTGAATAATCATGTCTGTATAATGATGATTGCATCAACTTCTTAGGCCTACTAAAATAATGGCAAGAGTTGAAGCGCACTAAATATATTCGCATGTTCCTTCAGCAACATATAAAATAAAAACATGAAAATACATTTTTTTTTGCTTTAGTTGTATCCACTAGGAACCTCCATGGATTTCGGATAGAATTGGCAGGGTCCGTTATTGGTGCACACTGCTTAATCGCTTTGTTTACATTACTGCAAATTCTAGAGAAAAACTATAATGAAGAAATATCAGGTTTGGAGATATTGTTAAATTCTTTTATTTAGGGAGAAGAAACAAGTTTCTTGGCATCAATTTATTCCGTTGTAAAGTTTATTAAACAATTACACATCAATACGTATTAGTATCTACCCGATTGACAATCTTGTTCGAAGGTTGATTCAAGAATGATCTCTGAGGAAATAGCTGTGATATAAAATATAATATGGAAACTAAATAACTATGCTGAGTGAACGGAATGCTGAATAAGTGTGGTAGCTTCATTGCAGGTCAGTGGCGCGACAGTAGCAGCAAAGCAGTGGCATAACAAAACATATTCCTCCCCCGTTAAAATTAATCAATAGGTTGATTCGATTGATTAATTTAATTTCCTGGGGGTTTCGATATTGCTGGTTTGTTAGTGGTGCCAACAACTGTTTTCAACTCGAGTGCTTCTGGTTCTTGGTGAGCTCTCGGAATTTGCTGCAAAAATCTGACAGATTTATTGGAATTCAAGAAGATGTTGCTGTTGGATATCGATGAATCATGACTGTAGATACTGATTCCATGTGTAACCGTTTTTGCGGGGAAAAATCGGCCAAAATAAGGTATCCATTTACAGCTACAGCAGTACTTGGAACAGCAGCAACATATTACAATCAAAAATATGAAGATGATTGCTACAGATAGGATGGTGTTGAAGGTTGGATGATATCCGGAGCCAAATGGCTTCTTGATTTTATGTTGCAAAGTTTCTTCGAACATTTCCAGTTCGTGCTTTCATCATCAGGGATCTGTTTGATTTGATTGAGTTTCAGGCTCACCTCACAATTTACGTTCTGGGCAGTGAGGTAAGTTATCAAATCTTTATATAACTGGGTCTTGTCGATTTTCTTGCAACTAGACAGGTCTTTTATCGAAGCAAACCTAGTTTTACTCGTACTTAGGATTAGGAAGAGGTACGTAGGATCAATATATGTACAAATTGAGCCCTTAGGGTCGAAAACAGGAAGCAGTAATAATTTGTATAAATGATAACTTAATCTAGAAGTAAGCGGTATTTTAATTGAGAATAATAAAATTTCATTATTAAAAATAACATTTATTTTCAAACGTCATATAACAGTAATTTTTGTGATCATTTTGAGGAGGTATAAGAGTCACTTCAATGACTTTCAGCTTGAGCGGCGTATAGGCGTTATACTCCGCCGGAGTATAATGCCCGTATTACATCTGTGTATTTTTCAGTGTATTTATTCATGTAGTTCAGGGTGCCAATATTATTTTGTTTTTCATAATACTGATTTATGTTGCGTTTGAAGTTTTTCGGTTGTCACCCTGAACTACATGAATAAATACACGGAAAAATACACAGATGTAATACGGGCATAACATTTATACGCCGTTACACATGTTTTTCCATAGCGATTTCAGGTAGTTCACCTGTACATACAGGTATAGGTGCTTATAACGGTGATTCTTCTGAATATGAATGTCATAATTTAAATTAAAAATTGTGCACTTTCTGGAATAAAGATCGTTTGGAAATAAAATATTGTATTTCATTCGGAGTATAAGTATTCTTCATGTGACTTGCATGGATTTAATTCGCCTCGCTGCGCTCGGCGTTCAAACTTCCATGTGCGTCACATAAGTATTACTTATACTCCTAATAAAATAAATATCTATTAGATCACAAATAGAAAAATACTTATGTATCTTCATCATTTGTTAAACTGACTGAAAAGTTAAATCTGAATCCAACTTAACGTTGAGAAACTCATTTCTCAAATCTTTACGATTAATTACATTTGGGTGAATAACATTTTGCTTGGCAAAAAGTATTGAAGAACTTATCGAATCATATTCTTCAATTAATTCAGTAATTATATGTAATCATAAATTATTATGTTCAGTTACTGAAGTCACATACGAAATCTCAGTCAACTCTGTTGTAGCTTGGTCATTAAATTTATATAATTTTCCTAAATTGTTATTCAATTTTTCTTCATTTAATTTTGAAGAAACAACAGAACTATTATAATTTCCAATTGCAGATGACATTACTCTTTTTTTCCAAAGAATTAATTGCGTCATTATAATAAACTAGATCGTCTGCATCTGGTGTACCGAACAACCATGTAAATGCAGTTGAAACTCCGTTTTTTAAACCTCTGCGTTTACGTTTGGTTTCAAATGTATGAGCGACTAAATGAATGAGAGTATCAAGTTTCTTTTCTAATGTTTTGATTTGAGCTTAAGCATCAAACAAGGTGAGCGAATCGGTGCAATGGAAACTATGCTCGTATATTTTATTATTTCCAAGATTGGAATCATGACATATGTTTTTCGATTTTGCATATATTTTTTCCACAACTTCGAATTTATGAATGGAAAAGGAAATATTTGAAAACGAAAGGAGAGTAAAATAATCATCATATAATTTTACGCCTAGAGATTGGTAAAAGATGCCTGCTTGGTTAATAATTGCTGTTATCTAATAAGCCTGCTCCTCCGTGTGCGATAGGTGGGCGCGACACATCGTAATTGTGAGAAGAGCACGTAGTGTGTACTGTATCAGCTTCACTTTTGTCTGAAAAAAAATGGTTTCTGGTAATTCAAAAATTAAAATAAATTCACAGATCTTGTCAGCGATGGATTTTGACTCATGACTGGGAATTGCGAATGCGTATGAAAATTTGGAAAGGTCGTCCTGGCGTGTTAATATAAATTTATTTCCTGCTTCTGTTATTGGTAGAGGTTCTACAATATCTAAGAAGATTGTCTCAAATGGAAAATTAGACGTAGAAGTAACTTGCATTCGAGCTCTAATTGGATGACGATTTACTTAATTCTCTTGAAACTTGATGCAACCTTTTATAAACGTTCTGATATCTTTTTTCATATTGGGCCATTTATAAACTTCCTTAATCCGTTGGTAAGTTTTGCTAAATCCGGGATGACCAGCAAGAGAGGTAGAATGATTTTCCTTTGAAATTTCGGCAATTTCTTCTTTTGTATTCCGTTTAATTTTATCTGAGTCTACCAGAATGATTTTTTGATTATTATCAAATACGTAGAAAATTATTTCATTTAGTATAGCGTGTTTAATAGTAGGATTGTAAGATCTTGGATTTTTTAAGTAAATAGTAGTATTTGGTTCAGCGATTTTCACCTTGTAGTTTTGAAGAGCGTAAAATATATCCTCAGGAGATGGTTTATCAAAATGATCAATGAGTTATTAGAATAAATGTGATTGAAGTACCTATCATTTTCTGATGTGTCATAAAGTTTCAAGTCGGCAACATTGATTTTATTTAACTCGTATGTTTGATTTAACGTTTCATAATGAGCAATGGATTCATCAAAATCTTTTGAAAATAGCAATGTATTTGGAACCATTTTGAATATGTTTTCCTTGATTGTAGAATAATTGATTAAATCATGATTTTGATAATGAAATTGAATAAAATCGGCATATGGTTTTGATTGAAAATCAATATGTAACACTGGATTTCTAGATACGGCGTCGGCTACTGAATTTAAACGACGCGGTTTGTTACAGATCTCGTAGTCATATTCCTCTAACGAACCAATCGCGAAGATGGGTCTTTACAATTGAATAGCCAGGTCAAAGGCCTACAATCTGTGACAATTTTGAATTTCCTACCATAAAGGTACGGACGAAAATGCTTCACCGACCAAACCATGGATAATAGTTCTCTTTCCACAGATGAATATGAAATCTCTGCTCTATTTAGCGTATGGCTAGCATAAGCAATAGGAAGATCGTTATTTGCTCTACCTGATCCAATTGCAAAATTGAATGCGTCGTCGGTAAATTTCTCATTTTGTAAAAATACTCTTAAATTCATCTAGAGAGTCTTGTTGTTCTTTATTCCAATAGAAAATTGAGTCTTTTTTCAATAAAAATGTCAATGGTTTTGCTATTTTTGCGAAATTTAGTATAAATCGTCTGTGCTAGCGTACACGACCTGAAAATTGTTTAATATTTTTTTGAGATTTGGGCATTGGGAAATTTGAACCACTTTCGATTCTCTTTTCATCTGGCTCAGCGCCATTTTATGAAATTTTGTGACCTAATTAAATTACTTCTTTTTTCATGAACTCACATTTATCAGGTTGTAATTTTATATTATTTTGAGACAATCTCTGAAATATTAGTTTTAATTTTTGTTCATGGTGGGAAATATTTGATCCAACGACAATTAGATCATCGAGGTAACCAAAGCATTGATTTCCCTGAAGTCCGGTTAAAACCGTATTCATTAATCTTTGGAACACTGCTGCTGCACATTCAAGACCAAATGGCATTCATAAAAACTCATAATGTGCCTAAGGCGTAGAAAAAGCAGTTTTTGGTGCATCTTCCGGATCCATTTTGATTGGGTGGAAGCCTGAGGCTAGATCAAGAGCTGTGAAATAGCTAGATCCATCATTAAGGCATCTGAAATCGATTACAATCCGCCATTTGCGATGTCCTGATGATTTTTTTTAGGTACCACCCACAGTTGCGCATTATATGGGGAAACAGATGGTTGAATTATCTTCTGTTTCAACATTTTCTCAATTCGGTTTGAAATTTCAGATTGATGACATTTTGGAAGTCTATATATTTTGGAATAAATTGGGGTATCATTAGTCGTATTTATTTTACATAGAATTGCTTGAGTGAATGTCAAGTCATCATTTGGTAAATGAAAAATATGGTTGAATTCTCGGCAAAGATTAAAAACTGCCAATTTTTCTTCAGAATTAAGATGTTTTTATCTTAAATTATTTTCTAACGTTGAAATGTGACAAACCGTGTGAGAATCAAACTTTTCTGATTGCGTAGTATTTAAAACGAAACAGTGATCTTCGAGAAATTTCTCGAGTTACACGTTGATAAAGGTAACTTGCACGGCTTTTTCCAAAGTGTTTACGATAGTAGTTACAGCAGTATTGTTTTCATCAACTTTTAAAATAGCTTCTGCTAAGTAAACTCTTTCTAAGATTACTGCATCGCAACAGCAACCTTCTTTTACTTGGTTACCGTTGATAACATTTATGCGTATTATTGTTTCAGATCACGGTTGTAGGATATAATTACAGTTTATATTGTCATTGCTTAAGTTCAAGTTAACATACATTTTTAATAGTAATGGAAAACATTTTTATTTCAGTTCGAGTGTTTTATAATTAAATTCAGCGTCCTCGGATTCTAAAAAATCATTGCCAATTAGCCCATCGAACGGAATATTAGTGTTTTCTGGAATGATGTGAAATTTCTTCTTTATAGTAATATTTTGCAATTTTATCTGTAAAAATGGTGCTGCCTACAATTTTTACAGCTGCATTGGGATTATTACCGTCTAATGATATTTCCTCTAAAAGATTATAAAACAAACTGATATTTTTGAGTTTAGAGGTTTTATTTAACGAGACGTTAGAACCAGTGTCTAACAATAGTTTGAAATTGAAGAGATTTCCATTTATATCGAGATGAGGTATGTATGTAAATGTAGTAGATATTATTATTATTATTATTAGAGCTAACAGTATATGAGAATGCATTCGTTTTTGTAGATATTTGGTTTTGAGTTTGAGATTAATTTTCAGATTGAGATGTGCCAGAATTTCGTTTATTCAGTCCAGCAATGTAAGACTCACTGTGAACTGGTTGGCGTTTAATGCCCGATTTTGCTAATTATTTGGATTGGACATTGAATTTCTTCTTTTATTATTATATTCCCTTTTGCTACATTCAGTAATAATATGACCTTTTTTCTTACAATAATCAGAATTTACTCTTATAATTTGAATTAGTAGAAGGATGTGGACAAGAATTTGTTTTTGGAGGTGTTTTAGATTTAGTTATAGGGTTTCTATATGATTAAAATAACTTTGCACCGTGTTTTAATTTTATAAATTCGTGAATCGGAAGAAACGCGATCTTTTCACTTCGGGAATTCGGATCCACAATAAAAATTAATAACTAATGACAAATCACAGAACATATCACCTCTAGAAAAGTATCTGCAATGGTATGTACCGGTTATGAATTACAGCGCCATCGTTGAATGAAAACCCAACTAATCGAGCATTCTTGACGAAAAGGCGAATCTATTTTTTCCCTATATTTTTATTATTTTTAAATAATTTTTAATGCTCAACTGCATTTGGCTTGCTGACTCCTTTTAGCTCTTTTCGCCTCATTTTCTTGAAAACTATGACTGGCAGGAAGTTTCCAATGTCGAACATAGTGCAAAGAGAGTTAGTAAGTTAGCAAGCGACACGCAGCTATAGGTAGATCGCAAAGTAAATACAAATAATAAATACAAATACGAACGAAACGAAACAAACGAACAAATACAAAGAAATACGAACAAAAATTAGGGTTTTTTTCAACCAAAACTTTTTGAATTTTCACTTTAACGCGCGTAGGGACCATGGTTTACAACAACACAATTTAAAAATTCAAATTTTGACTTTTGAAATGACAAAATAAATGACAAAATCAACCAACACAACTCACTGTCCACACCACAGATACCTGTAAATTTCTCTTATCTCCCGATAGTGTCGCCATCGTTGATTGAAAACCTAACTAAAAACCTTCGTCGCGATTCTCCCATTTGAGATATTTTTCTATAGGTGATATGTTCTGTGTGACAAATTGTCAACTTCTCATTGACAAACCTAAAACTAACTGGTCACAGAAGAACACTGGTGTTCCCAGCTTACTATTTTAAAATGTGTAAAGATAATGGGTAATTTACAATTGAAACATACGTGGGCAATGGTTTTTTTTTACTTTGTTTTAATGTATTTAAATCCTCTAAGATTTGAGAAAGATCTCGTCCATCGCCAAATAGTTCAATCATTCTCGAATTTCATCATAATGATAGAATTTTTTGAATCTAGTGTTAGCGCGTGCGGATCCTTTGAGTTTAAATTCTATGTAAGATATGATGAGAACTATTTGAAGGCCGCGACAAAGACCCCATGCTTGACTACAGTCTTGTAAAAAATCAAAGAGTTAAGTGCAATTGCCATCAAAATTTTCTGAAATGATTGCGCGAATATCTGAAATAGCATGAATAGGAGCGTTATTGTCATCGTTATCTGGATGTAAGGATTCTTGAGGGAATTCGGGACGTGAGCTAGATTGACTTCGAGTATCAGGTACAATAGGCATGATGATAAGTACGAAATAAAATCTAGAAAATGCTTCTAAAAACTTGTTTACTTACGATGCTGGCAGATGCAATCTGGAACGATTGATATCACTCTATATAACTTTTCGTTTCACCCTTATCTGATCCTCGTAGCCAAAATTTGTTAGGTTCTTTTATTTAAGCGAAGAAACAAGTCTCTTGGCATCGATTTATTCCGTCGTAAAGTTTATTAAACAATTACACATCAAAAACTATTAGTACTAAAACCCGATTAACAATAATTAAGTCTCGATTGTCATTAAAATTAAAGTTAAAAAGTCCCAATTGACAATCTTGTTCGGAGGTTGATTGTTGATAAAATAAAATATAATATGATGGAAACTTAATAACTATGCTGAATAAGTGGAATGCTGAATAAGCGGTGTGGTAGCTTCGTTGCAGGTCAGTGGCGCGACAGTAGCAGCAAAGCAGTGGCGTAACATAACAATGTGAATAAACCTTTTCTTTTAATGATAAATACTTAGTTGTTTCAATTACTACTAAAACATTAAACGACTGTGTAACATTATTGAAATAATGTAAAACAATAAAGAAACAATGTTCAGTTTCATCCAATTCTTAAAATAAAACCTTGCAAAACTATTACTTCATCACAACAGTTCAAAGTCGACCAAAAATTAGATTTTAAACTGCTAAACTCCTACTTTCATAACTACTCGCGGACACGAACGTGAAAACATTGTTCCAGTTTAATTTTAAAATGTCTGGATAAAGTTTTAGTAAAGTTCTTTAAGCTGGTCAAAATTAATTTTCTGTTCGAGAAATGGCTAAATTGTAATACCCTTGTTTAAAATTCCATGAATGTTCACTCACATAACTATTTCTTAAAGCTTTTCCATCCGCTACGGAAGAAGCTGTAATAACGGTCATAATTTAGTTGCCAAAGGCCTAAACCATCGAGCATTTCTTGCTTGACGTCGCGTTGCCATATGATTTATATTTGTAATGATAAAAAGATGACTTTTGTTTTTTTTGGGCATTTTCAAAATTGTGACCATCATGACTTATTGCAAAATCAGCATTTCGCAAAAAAATAAATATAGATATATACCTAATTTTTAATTACGTACAATATATTATTGCTAAAAGATAACCCACGTGAAATAATTAGGTATTCCACGAACTAGTAACTAATTTATGTAGGTATAAGAGCGGTTATCGCATTTTAATAACTGAATAAGTTTTCGTCGACTTATGTTTAAATAATAGCTATTTATATAACAAGTACATAAAGTAAGGCTTTATTGTACGAATAATTTTATGGCCGAGCGAGCTTGCGAGCGAGGCTATTAAATAATGAGTCAATAAAGCCTGTTTATGTAAGCGTTATATACATGATTTTATGTACGATTATGACTGGTTTTTGTTAAAAATTAAAAAAATTTAATGAAAAAAGTAAAATTTGCGTAGGTATACCTGTTTCACCTTGGCCGGTTTTTAGGACCTGTTTCACCTTGGCAGGTTGTTAGGACCTGTTTCAACTTGTCAGGTAGTCCAGGTAGGCAATAAAGTAGTACTTTATTTTACTAGTAAAATAAAGTAGCACTTTATTTTACTAGTACAATAAAGTGCTACTTTACTGACGCAAAACTGTTCTATAAATAGCACTTTATAGGTCAATCGGACATAAAAAACATAACATAGATATTTTCCAAAAACTCTAAGGTTTTCAATGACAGCTTGGCTTTTATCAATACCTATACAACTTTATTGTAATATACTCGTTAATTAATAGAAAATTATAGTAAGTATGTATGAGGAATGGTTACTAATACAGGAATACACCAATTTGTATGTATTAACCTAAATACATAATTGAAAAAAAAATAAAAATAAAAATTCAACCAATCATAAAACGATTATTGGTTAACTATATTTATGGAATTAGAGCAAATATTGAGTACGTTATATGAGCCAAGCTAACCAAAATATAGTGAACCCCAAAATGCTAAATTTATAGTTTTTTGTATAAAAAGTCTCTTCGCTTCGGTTTCGATTATGAAATTTAAAATTACAAAAAATTTAAATATGGCGACATTGAAATTCACATTTTCAATTAGTTTTCGGCCGAGGGTGGTAGCCCGTAACTACTATGAAACGCAAAACACAATTCTTGTAAATAAAAAAACCCTATAGGCATAGTCAGTCTCAGTCATCTTATTTGTCTTTTACTCTTTCAGCTATCATGATGCGACACTGTTATGCACTTGCGCAACGTCCTTCATTGATTTGTAGAAATTTGGTCCAGAGAAGCTGCGACGTACCCCTCTTTTCATTTCCTACTATTTCCATCCGTTGCCGCCACCGGCATACGAGGTAAAATCGAAAACTAAACCATTGAAAACAAACCCCATCGCAAATTGAATTAAGAGTTATACGCTTTGTTTCACCTAGTGACCTGATTTCGTTTTTAGTAATGCATTAGCTAGGGTCTGGACCCTTGGATGTTATGCATTATTAATTATAAATAGGCACGTGAGTGTTTTTCTCTTTTTCGACGTAAAGGCTTCTATAAATCCGTGCTTTTATATTTACCCATAGGTAGTTTTCACATGCAATAATTATGAGTAGGCTTTTGTCATGAGTAGGTACATCGGCTATTGCGTATAGGCCCTTCTGTTTATATGATAAAATTGCTGAAAGTTGCTTTGTATCCAATTATTTGGATTTATTTATTCCTGCAGTAAAAGAATTTTTAGCATTTATTTTCCCAACAATTTAAACTTTACACGGGTATTATTTATGCTTAATGCAGGTCAGTATTTTACAATTATTTGTCCATTGCATCAAGAGTTTCTCATCTCAAATAATCTTATATGCTTCCAATTATTTATTTCCAATAAAGTGATCTTACAACTCGTTTGCTGAGTCTATGGTCTATCGCTAAGAGTTTTCAAATAAGAACCTATGCAACTTCCTATAATTTGTATACAGTAGGAGTGCTCCATTATGCATTATTTGGGGCGGTATAGGATCACGTCCACGTTAAATTATAGACCAATGCTCTCGTATGTTTGCTTAAATGCATTAAGAGTAGTTTGTAGGTCTTTATAATGTGTTTGCCTAGATATAATTTCTATATTTTAAAATTTGAACTGACTGGCCGAATTTGACTACGCGCTTTATACATCTACAGGGACATTAATTCCAAAAATCTCTAGAATCACGTAAATGCTTCTTCATTTGAATCATACAATGGAATCCCTGAATATTTGCACACGGCAATAGTGAAAAGCAGTACAGGATGCTCCGCACCAATCTAATTTCGTAACACTCAGGCCCTGCAATTTCTAATAGCCAGTAATAAACCAGATAATTACTTTTTCCGCTCCTCTAGATGTCACTGACATCAACAAAGTTGTAAAATACTAGCACATCGAGGACACGTCCGATGTCAATAACATTGACATGCCAAAACATGACAATATCACAGAATATTCATCATTTTTTGATCATAACTAAAGCCGGAGTCTCATGCATCCGTTTTCCGATGGAAGATGTCCGAAAAACCTTCTATTCTTACATAATCGTATTAAAATATGTCAAAATAAAATGTTTTTCGGACATCTTTCGTCGGAAAATGGATGCATGAGACTCCAGCTTAAAACTTATAATTCATCTAGGGCCGGTTTCTCAATAGCGAGTCACCTCCGGGTTGGTTTCAACTCCAGGGTAAGCGTTTCTAGTTGCTATATTCACCCTCGAGTTATCCTTAACCCGGAGGTATCCTGGTATTGAGAAACCGGACCTACATGTTAAGCTTTTTCGTTCGCCGTTCTCTGATTTAGTCTTTCTCTCTGTTGAGTGTTTTTAAGTGATTTCAATGTTGCTTTGTATGCTCCACGAGGAGCTTCAAACTTTATAGATTGAATGATTTATTTCTATCTTTGTTGATTAGATAAATGACAGGCTTTGAATATAATATATTAAGGATACCCTTAACCACCGATAAAGAAACTATCTTTTGATGTGGGTAATTAACAAAACTCTAATTAATTTAAACAAACATTAATGTCTCAGAGTCCAGAGTCCAGAATAAACAAATATGAAAAGCCCGACAGTAATCCGAACAGGGCACCATCTATCATAAAAATGCCTTAAAACCCTATGTAAAGTAGGTGTCTGTAGCGTCGATGCAAAACTATTAGATGGTGTTTTTTTTTTTTTGTTGACAAAAACATTTCCACAGGAGAGTCCATTCTCTACAGTTTATAGAATATTTATCTCTGGTAACACTTCCGACCTCTTGAACCAGATCGTTGTTGAGATGCGCTACCTTGTCTTCTACGCTATACCTTCACTCAGATCAATAATGATTCCATCTCTCCAATCTCCATTCCTCTACTACAAACATTTTCAGGGCCTTCGAGCCGTATCATTATAAATAATCTATGTTCTCCGTCATATTCTAGAATCATCATCAGAGCTGGGCAGTAGCTAGCTACCAAGTAGTTAAGCTACTACCTTAGCTACTTTTTTGGTAGCTAATAACTTATTCAAGCTACTTTGAAAAAAAAGTAGCTTGTAGCTGTAGCATTTGGTAATGTGTTTCAAGTATTCATAAGCTACTGTGAAAAGTAGCTAACTACTAAAACAAGCTACTTAAGCTACTTTTGGTAGATAGCTAATAGTTATTTAGGTATTAATGGCGGAAAGTGTCATTTACCGCCCGAGGGTGTGGTTAACGATACTCAACTCCCAAAATACTTATTACGTTTTATGCGCAGCGGACTCTTCTAGTTCAAAAATAAATTAACTATACCTATAATATAATGGCATCCATTCGACATTGTTTTCAAAAATAAACAGTTTTCCCCTTATAAAGGCACGTTTCCACCAACCTATCGCCCGCGTTTGAATTTACCGCTCGATAAAAGTAACTTTATACTTTAATTGCTCAAGCTACAATTATCATTTTCCGGAAAATTCTTATCCTGCCTTGCTTAGACTAGTTTCTAGTTATCTCTGTAGGTACCTATGTTTTATGTGTCCTATTTTATTCTCGCATTCGCAGATCACTGTGATCAAAGTGAACCTAATAAATTAATGTCCAGTGCTTTTTGACAAAAATATGAATACTAGGTACTTCTTAGAAAAATTTATTATGTCATTTTCGTATAATGATATTATGAAATTAAATTAGGTAAAGCATGTACATACATTGATAAAAGTAGCTTAAATAGTAGCTTTCACTAATTCAAAATGTAGTTAAGTTACTAATAGCTTAGCTACTTTTTCAAAGAGGTAGTTGAGCTACTGAGTAACTTAGCTACTTACAATATAAAGTAGCTTGTAGCTTGTAGCTAGCTACTTTTTCCAAGTAGCTTGCCCAGCTCTGATCATCATTTCATCATTATATATTATGGTTCCATGGACTGCACGCCCCTGCCTAAATGAGATTAATTACATCTAGGATAACTTCCTGTGTATCTAAGTCGACCCTCACGCCACACGCCTCCGTGCTTCTTCTTCCCATGAACTGACGTTACGGGAGTGAAATAATGCTGCCTCGTAACTGAATGTTGGCTCCACAAAAACTAGAAGAAGACTACCTCGAAAACAAATTACATAGTCCTCCTAGTAGGGGGTTGAGTGCGTTGAGGCATCGGGCTATTTCCTCGTTACTTGGAAAAATTGTAACTGTCAAAAGAGCCAATCAACAGCTACAGAACAGAACCAATGATCGGGGACGCCTCTAATAGGCAACAAAAAAGGACAATAAGTAGTTCACGGAAATTTTGAAGGAATCCCTAGGAAAATAAATGAAGTGATATCAGAGATCAAACATCGAAAAATGGACTGATTGTCGCCACAAACACCAAAACCAAAGGACAGGGATCAAAAAATCTGGGAGAGTACGATCATTTCTTCAGCGATGTTTGAAAAAAAGTGAGAGCGAAGAAATAGGTGTCTCTATTATCATACATAGAAATTGGTGGTAGCT
Source organism: Ceutorhynchus assimilis (assembly GCA_917834065.1). Taxonomy (NCBI): domain Eukaryota; kingdom Metazoa; phylum Arthropoda; class Insecta; order Coleoptera; family Curculionidae; genus Ceutorhynchus; species Ceutorhynchus assimilis. Next base: position 9,401,257 of record OU892278.1, on the reverse strand, counting down.
AGCCTTGCGGGGCGAAGGGGACAAACATATAAGGGGTGCATAATTCTTTTGGGGGGAGGAAGGGGCGGGAGGGGATAACAAATGAATATTTGTATGCCTTTGTAATATTTACTTATTGGGGAAAATATTCAAGACGAGAAGCCCGACGCGGGCGCCGCCGGAGGCGAAAAATTTCCTCGGGTGCCATGCCCAAAAAATGCTCCACTGTAAAAATGCTTTCATCTTGGCGCCATCTATAATTTTTTTTTAGAACTAAAATATAATTTGAAGGGGGGGGCGTTGAGGCCTTAAGGCCTCAACGGCATTTTTAAAGTGGAGCATTTTTAATATTATAGCGATTTCAATTTGCAGAATCAGTGCAACTTTTTTCACTCAGTTCGCACTGATTGGCTAATGGGATTATGGAGGGATTTGTATTTCCATGCCTGGCCTGGTATGACTTCAAATTTTGTTCTACTCTGTAAAAGTGATGTTTTGTTGTAGAGCTTGTTTTTGAGGTATGTTTATACAAATACAAATTCAAATACAAAATATTTATTGATGCCATAACAAAAGTTTTACACAAGTCAAAAAAAGATATTACAAATATTCATGTATACTATAAAAACTTTTGGAAATAAGGTACTCTTTGATTTTTGTTTTGAAGCCTTGAATTGGTAAGGACCTTGTGTGGAGGGGCAACTTGTTATAACACAGCGGTCCATAGAAAGACAGTAAAAGAAATGCAAATCGTCAGACACCTAAATTGAATGCTCTACTGCATTGGTGGATATTATTATTGCACTAATATGCAAGAACACAAAGGAAAAACTCTAATTTTAGCACTTTCCACCTTTTGTAAATAAATTTTAATAATTATTATTGAAGCTTTTTATTTTTTCAAAGACATTTTGTCCTACAAAACACGATCCAATTTTTTTATGTATACCTAGGTACGTAAAATAGATACTTTATTTATTTTTAATGGAAACTAATGGCACAGCATGCTTTGTGCCTATTATTTTATAAACCAATAATAAAAAACAAAACAAATACACAAGGTGAGAAAGAGGTTCTGTTGTCAATAGGCTTTTTTGGAAACGCTGAACAACCTATACATCAGCTGCTGCTCTAACGGTTCGGGGTTTTCGAAAACGTCTAATTATGACATCACGAATTGACTGGTGGCGCCATCTTCGAAAAAAAGCCTGAATCATATTTGCCAAAATATCTGTAATTTTATTTCAAAATCGGTTTTAGACTACAAAAAAAAAACGGCACATCAGAATTTGCTGAAATTTGGTATAAACATTATTTGATCGATTATCTAGAGAATAGTGCTCTTATTTTTCCAATTTTTACCGTGGATTTTTCTATTTTTGGGAAATAGTTCATTTTCACAATATAGGCCAAAAAAAAATCGAAATATGGAAAATCTAACTGCACTATTCTCTAGATAATCGATCAAGGAATGTTTATGCCAAATTTCAGCAAATTCTGATGTGCGGTTTTTTTTTGTAGTCTAAAACCGATTTCTGTATTTTGTATCGTGTGCATGGGAGCGATGTTGTCCCCTTAAGCCTTACAAGAAATACCTAATGTGTGGACATGCCGTTAACTTCAAAAAATCCTCCCGCACGTTTCCGGACGCCTTGAAAACTAGAACAAATCCGGGGAAATCCGGACGGATGACAGTCCCACCCAACCCATTAACCCATTGTTTAATAAACAAAAACCACATCAATCATCAAAACAGAAACTATCACTTTTCCTTTGATTGAACTGAACCATTTGCGGACAATACCGACTTACGATAAAGAATAAAGGGTGAGGTGGTCAATAATAGTTATTTATGTATCAAGGGTACTAAGTAGATGATTATGCCCTGAGGGCGACAGTCTTACAAAGCCGAGGGCCTCTGGCCCGAGGGTTCGTAAGTCGCCCGAGGGTATATATCTATTAGTACCCGTGGTGCATACAAACTTTTATGTCATACCAGTTGGTTGTGAATAATAAAAAGGTACCTGAGAAAAAAGTGTCACTTCGCAAATTGTCATCAGTGTGCAAACATCATAATTTTTTGACAAAAATAATATGTTTATCAGCGTAAATTTATATTTTGTTAATAAAGAATATGTTAATTGAAAACTGTTTTTTGCGCGGGCCATAATGTGTACTTTATGCCCGCACGGGCATAAAGTAATGAATTATGTAGATGGTATCTAAGGTATAAAAACACAATAATGTATTGGTATGACATAAAATAAATAAGAAACAGCATAATTTTATAATTTCCTATTTTTTGCTTTTGTTTTTTAAGAGCGATAGGGACGCCTTACGTGGAGGGGCGGGGGGCCGTCGCCCCCCCTGACCCCCTACTGGCCACGCCACATTATGGGAAGCCGTTGAACTATATTGTATCTTACCTGGAATGGACCTGTCAACCACTACAAGTCAGGCTGTGTGCATGTGTCCAGATAAGGGAAGCACTCTGCTACTGAATAGACATCGCCTTACAAATTCATCCAGAAATTTATTAGACTTAAACATTTATAATAAACTCGGAAACAACGTCAGGTCGATGTCACAATCTGCTTTTAGGAGCAAAATAAAGATGTATTTGCTTTACAATTGTTTTTATACCGTTGATGAATATAATATGGAGGCATCACCTGTTGTTTGATTTAATCACCGGTGTAAAGTTGGTGGCAAAAGATAGTAGCCTAATTTTCCGAAGATAACCGAACGCACAGGGGCGTTGGGTCATATTTTAATCGACATAAATAATTGTATCTTACACCAAGGTAAATGACATAAAAGGTGAATCATGTGAAGCTGGATTTAAGCAAAATTTTGCATATTTCATCTAATATTGAACAAATTTTCAATATAATGATTATAAACAATAGTAATAAGCAAGACTAGACGGGAACTTTACCACTCTTAACAGCTTCCAACGATGAAATATAATTTTTTTCGTAATTTATATTGAAAAATCATTGATTAGCGATATCTCTAAAATTGCTGAATTTAATTATAGGACATGTAACATATATCAGGGCTAAAATTTAATGTAGAATCCAAAAACATATTCAAAAATGGGTAATTCCATTTAATTTAAGCAAGAAATGTTAAATTTTTTGCTATATTTTCTAAACCCGCCTTTACATTTTTTTAAAAATAATTGCTCCTAATTCCTCATGAAAATCCCAGCAACTTTTATGTTTAAGGTTTTAAAGTCAACCCCTATTTTCTGAATCTTGTGTTCAAAAATTCCAAAAAAAATATATGTTTTATGGTTATCGATATACTTTAATCCATAATTTTTTTAAGCAAATTTGACTCGCCATTTTTGAGTTATATCGCAAAAACTGAAAAAAAAATAGTTTTTCACCATTTATTTCAAAACGAATAGATGAAGTTTCCCATTATTTTTCTTACGAACTACTATTGCAATTCTACGCGACACATATTTTTTTTCAAATTTTTTGAACTTGTAGTTTTCTCGCTACTGCAAAAATAGTTGGAAATACGCCCGTAGCTACACTGTTTAGAGAAAAATCCGACGGATGAACGTTCAAAATTATTTGCGTTGGTCGAAACTACAACCCTGCTTATGTAAAACAGAATAATACTTTGAACTTCCGCCAAAAAAAGAAAAAACGTTACATCACACAATTTAACCAAATGAAGATTTCTATTTTTTTTGACAGTCAAGTTAGGGCATACTATAGGGGCGACAGCATTGACATCTCGCGTTGCTGTAATAAACTATAGGCCTGACTTTAAACCTTAACATTTTTCTGTACCTCTTCAATTAACAGGTATATAAGGTAAAAAGCACTTTCGTTGTACCTATACAAAAAATTCAATAAAAATGTTTTAGTGGAAAAATAACTTTCTATCAACGAAAACGAAAATTCTTGAATAAAATCTAATAAATTCTCTTATAAAAAAGTAAAATAAAATACAAACACAGAAAAATTGGTATCAAATTATTCGATACATACAAAAAGTATATTCACACACTGCGGTATATTGGACCCCGCGACCTACTAACACGCTTGTCAATCATAAACCAATAAATGCTTGATTCTGCCGTTTGGGGTTTAGGTAGGGAGGGGCATAAACTAAATTTACATGGAGTCTTGAAACCATCGCTAAAAGTTCCGTAATTTGCCACGCTTTCAAACTTTTGTTGGGGTCCGGTAGACGCCAGTGTGTGTACGGAGGGTTAAATATAGATTTTTCGAAGCTAAAATTGCATTTACAATCAAAAACAGGTGAATTTCAATTATTTTTGGTTTCCTGTCAGATATTAGGTATTTGTTACCTGAGTGTGCGAACCAGGCATTTCGCACACTGGAGAAACATTTCGCGCACGGCGTCATGGGAACGTTAAAAAATCCATACCTGGGAAAAAAGAGTCACTTCGCAAATCGTCATCAGTGTGCAAAAATCATATTTTTTTAACAGTTGTAGAAAAAAAATATTGCATCCCGAGCAACCCGGGACAAGGGTGCAACTGAGAGTGGAAAGCATATTTTTTGAAATATCTCAAAATATGCTCGTTTCAACTGATTCATATTTAAACCATGATCAACTTAGGTGCTGATTCAATTTTAAAAAAATATTTTTTCTCGAGCAACCCTGGACAAGGGGTGCAGAATAGGGTTGAAAGCATATTTTTTGAAATATCTTAAAATCTGCTCGTTTCAACAGATTCATATTTAAACCATACATATTTTTTGAAATATCTGAAAATCTGCTCGTTTCAACAGATTTATATTTGAGCCACGGACTTAGATGCTGATTCAATTAAAAAAAATTCATCCCCAGCAACCCGGGACAAAGGGTGCAAAATAGGGTTGAAAGCATACTTTTTGAAATATCTCAAAATTTGCTCGATTCACCAGATTCATATTTGAACCACTGTTAGCTTAGGTGCTGATTCAATTTAAAAAAAAATATCTCATCCCCAGCCACCCGGGACAAGGGGTGCAACTGAGGGTAGAAAGCATATTTTTTGAAATTCATATCTCAACATCTGCTCGTTTCCAGGGATTTATTTTTAAACCATGATCAACTCAGGTGCTGATTCAATTTTTAAAAAAAAATATTTCATCCCGACCAACCCGAGAAAAGGGGTAAAACTAAGGGTAGAAAGCATATTTTTTGAAATATCTCGAAATCTGCACGTTTCAACAGATTAAATATTTGAATCATGATTAACTTAGGTGCTGATTCAATTTTAAAAAAATATCTCATCCTCAGCAACCCGGGACAAGGGGTGCAAATTAGGTTTGAAAGCATATTTTTTGAAATATCTCAAGATCTGATTGTTTCAACAGATTCATATTTAAGTTACGGTTAACTTAGGTGCTGATTCAATAAAAAAAAATCATCCCCAACAACTCGGGTCAAGGGGTCCAAAATAGGATTGAAAGCGTATTTTTTTGAAATATCTCAAAATCTGCTCTTTTCAACGGATTCATATTTAAACCGTAATCAACTTAGGTGCTGATTCAAATTTAAAAAAATATTTCATCCCGCGCAACCCGGGACAAGATGACATATATTTTTTTTAAATTAAATCAGTACCTAAGTTGACCATAGTTTAAATATGAATCTGTTGAAACGAGCATATTTTGATATACTTCAAAAAATATGCTTTCAACCCCAATTTGCACCCCTTGTCCCAGATTGCTGGGGATGAAATATTTTTTTTAAATTGAATCGGCTCCTAGGTTAACCGTGGTTTAAATATGAATTTGTTGAAACGAGCAGATTTTGAGATAGTTCAAAAAATATGCTTTCTACCCTATTTTGCACCTTTTGCCCCGGGTTGCTGGACATGGAATAATGTTTTAAAATTTTATCAGCAGCTAAGTTAATCATGGTTCAAATATGAATCTGTTGAAGCAAGCAGATTTTGATATATTTCAAAAAATATGCTTTCAACCCTAATTTGCACCCTCCATCACGGGTTGCTGGGATGAGATATTTTTTCAAAATTGAATCAGCACCTAAGCTGACAGTGGTTCAAATATTAATCTGTTGAAACGAGCTGATTTTGAGATATTTCAAAAAATATACTTTCTACCCTATTTTGCACCTCTTGTCCCGAGTTGCTGAAGATGAAATATATTTTTTTTTAAATTGAATCAGCACCTAAGTTAATCATGGTTTAAATATAAATCTGTTGAAACAAGCAGATTTCGATATATTTCAAAAAATATGCTTTCAACCCTAATTTGCACCCTTTATCCCGGGTTGCTGGGATGAAATATTTTTTTAAAATTGAATCATCACCTAAGCTAACAGAGGTTTAAATATGAATCTGTTGAAACAACCAGATTTTGAGATATTTCAAAAAACAAAATAACATGACAAAAAAAGAAACCGCTCGTATAACCGTGAACATAATTTCCCCAAAAATATGGGTTCTTTTTGGTGATATGTAATTATAGTAGAATTTTAAAAAAATCAAGTCTAAGTAAAATACAATCTATGTCGAATAAAATATGACCCGACGCCCCTGGGCGTTCGGGTATCTTCGGAAAATTTTTCTACAATCTTTTGCCACCAACTTCACACCGGTGATTTAATGTAGTGTGTATTTTGTTTCCTATTTTAATTTTCATTAATATTTCATTGTACTATTTTACTAGCTTAGTTTGAGATCTTTTAAGTAATATTACTGTTGATTTTGTTTGTCCCTTAATATTTTTATTTGCAAGAGCTAAATTTTGACTTGCATCAAACATGTAATATGTAACGATGTCAATATATGCTTCTATCTATCTATATCTATCTATAAAGAAAGAAATAAAGTGTATTTCATGCAAATTTTGTTTATTGAAATTCAGAGTTGTAGACTGTTTTCGGCTTCCGCTATCATCAGTACTACCTGCAAGCGAGCGAAGAAGAAATTCATAATTTTCTTAGTATAGGGAGACCCCCACCACGGTGGGCGGATTAAAAGAAAATAGCAGGTGGAATTTGGTATCAAAAGGCACGAACCAGGGATCAGTGGAAAGAATTTGGAAAGGTCTATGTTCAGGAGTGGACGAGAAGTGGCTGAGGAAGAAGAAGAGGATAATGAAAGGAAAAACACAGAATGTCACATATTTGCACAACAATTTTCCTATTATAAATTCTCACTAACTCGTACCACTTATTAAACTATAAAAGGCAATAAAATGAATATAAACAAACATTTACGGCACATAACAAATTAAGTCATAAATTCATTTAGACTAAGACTAATTTTATTTGAAGAACTTTTCAACAGAGTAATAACTAATAAGCCTCCTGGATGAGTTCCTCTTTAGCGTTTTACAAAATAGACTAGATTCCTGCAAATTTCAAAGTCGCAGATCAATGTGGTTATAGATTTTTACGCCATTGTGAATAAATAAGTCTTTGACAAAAGTTGGTTGTGAAATTGGCAAACGGATACTGTGGTTTTGACGCCTAATGTAAAATTGTTGTTTCCCACGAAAATTATGTTTGTTCTTGTGATTTGAACAAGCGGTTTCTAAAATGAATAGGGACAGAAGGGTGAGGATATTGTGCTCTTTCAAGAGAGGTTTACAGTGAGTTCTAAGGTGTGCATTGGACAAGTTCCTGACTGCTCTCTTTCGTAGAACAAAAACTGAATGGAAAAGAGTCTTTGAACAAGCTTCCGAAAAGGGCGCTGCATAACGCAAATGTTGAGTCTCATTTGCGTTACCAAGTGAAAAATATAAGCTCGTGCGACTTCCTTTCCGAGTTCTTTAAAAGTAGTGTGAACAGAATAGCAGCCAGACGCAAGTTTTTTGTTGAGGTTGACAATATGGGGGCGAAATCATCAATAAACAAACCCAAGAACCCTCGTCACAACCACATAATTTATGAGAGTGTTGTCAATATCCAAGTTATCAACTTAACAGGTATATCCAATAAGATGCGACTCAGATATATTTAAGCAAAGGCGATTTGCATTGCACCACTGCCTAATTTTTTTCACTTCTGCTGAGATATCCAATAGTAGCTGTTTGGGGTCTTTTTTTGCCATAGTACAGTAGTGTCACCTGCAAACAAAGTAAAGCAGCCTGCAATTTCAAGTTGTGTGAGATCATTGATGTATATCAGGAATAGAATTGGACCAAGCATAGATCCTTAGGAACACCACATTCATTCTGCTGGCGACGCATTGTTGAGATGTACAGCCTGTAAACGGTCAGCAATGTAACTACCAAACTACTGCATCGCGATGCCCCAAAAATCGTAGGCGTAACACAACTTCCGCAGCAATATGGCTAACGCAAAGACCTTCGAATGATCACAAAATACTGCAGCGGAAGCTTCTCCCTGGGTCAATCCCCGAAATATCCCAAATAAAAAAAAATCAAACATAGCGTCAGACGTATTTCTATTAGACTGAAAACCAAATTGGTTTTCAATTAGAATATTATGCTGTTCTTGGAAACACACTGCTCGCACTCACACCTTTACTAGTTTCTCAATGAGCTTTGTTATAGTAGAAAATAGTGAAATTGGTCGGTAGTTTGTGGGACTCATACAAAGGAATAATTTTTACTGTTTTAAAGCAAGGTGAAAAATAACGAGACATAAATGAGAGATTGATTACTTCTGACAAAATCGTGATGTCATTATCTGGAAGACTTTCTAAGATTTTGATAGAAATTCCATCGTCATTTGCAGGTTTTCCGTTTTTCGTGCGGTGTAATTGGATTAAAGCCATCAAAGGTTAGAGGACAATTATTACTTGGAATGTAAGATAGTGGGTCGGTCAGGGAATAGAGACCTCCGGTAGGTTATTACCAACCGAGCAATAATAATCATTTAAAAGATTTAAGTCAATATTTATTTCAGTTGACTTTCTTACCCTCTTATTGATCTCATCCACGATAGACCATGATTCGCGTTGCCTTATTGCTGGAATTTATAATACGCTTCAAATAATAGAGCTTTTTGCATCACGGATAACGCAGCGTTATAAATCTTTCTGTATGCTGTATAATAATCTTAAATCGTGGGGCACTCCGACCAAGCCTTTCTCATAGGCTAATCAGGAATCTGAGACTTGAGGCGGAAGTCCGTACCTACACCTAGTGTTAACCACATTTTCTTATTTTCGCGTCTTGGCTTAAGGCGTCTCACAAGAAAGGCACTGTTGACAATATCAGCAAGAAGGGTGTGAAAACCTCCCAAAGGATCTGCTCTGAGAAGTACTGAGTCCCAATTGAAAGTCTCACAGGCCTGACGAAAGCGTTCACAAAAAGAATTGCAATCGACCCTGCCAAAATTCTTCTTGTCGGACAAAAAAAGATAATTTAATGGAATATTACTCAAAATTGCACGGTGATCTGATATAGACTTGGGTCAAAGACACTGCAAGGAGTATTGTCCAGAATATTGGATGCAGTATAATCAACAAAGTGGTAGGAGAAGTTCACGTAACGTGTGGAACTATATATATACATGCACGCTGAGGTTGGAAGATTTAAGCAAGTTCATTCATTTTTGAGTTGATCTGTCATCCTTGTTCTCGAAATCTACGCTTAAATCGCCCGGGAGTACAAGTCTGATGTTCGTAGGAGGTACCTACCTCAAGTATCTCTGAGGTGGCATTTTGGTGATCGATAAATCCGGACCACAAAGCATTTTGACTTTACTGAATGAATGATTGTACATTCAAATTGGCCTTCGACAAGTAATTTATGAAGCGACAATACCACCATGTTCTGAGTTTGATCTGCAGAACTCAGAAATCACACAAAACCCGAAAACATAGAGCGAGTTGTTCAACCAATACTCCGCTAAGAAAGCCATACCAGGAATCAAAAAAAAAAGTGCAGACTGGGTACGTTTATAAATTACAGTAAGTATAATAATTCGAGGGCTACCTAATGCAATTATGCACTTAAAGTCGCCCTCATCTTCGTTATGTGCCTACGTGGTGTAACAAAATTCTAATTGACTCTAATTTGCTTCTGATAATACTCATCAAGTAGGTATAAAATAGATCTACTATTGAACAAAATATAAGCAGCTCTAGGAAGAACATGTAATTTAGTCCTCCAAAAATGAAGTAGCAAAGGCATAGCAAAGCAACGACAAAAATGTACCTATTATTCATTAATAAATAATGTCTTCATATGAAGCCATAGTTTGTGGTATCGATCTGGTAGTAATTTGTAATATTAATAATAATGCGAAGGGTGAATTAAACCAAAATTTTCACATCAATAATAATAATTTAAAAAAGCTCTAAAAGAAAACATGAAATGAAAGTTATCTGAATTAATATTATCCACTGCGTACTTGATGAAGTTGGTTTATATTCTGGTTAGAATGGCGAAGGCACCCGTTACTCAAATACGAAAGAGTTCATCCTCCAATCAATAATGTGTCCCCATCAACATTTTGATAAGTTCACCTAGTCAATCGATGGAATATGTGATTTTTCAGAGTTTTGAAAATTTGAGTATAACATATCTTGCTTTGTAAGTAGTTGTAGGTTTTTCCCGGTCTACATAATTTGTAACTTCATAAAATGGAAGGTTCGGTGTCAAAAAGTGCTCAGAAGAGTTATTAAAATGAGGTAGATCCCAATTAAGTCCTGCTGAAACGGAAATTGAAGTTTTCAGTACAACCTAAGTTTGGCAAGTAGTTACAATCAACCGAAGATTCACTGAAAATAGAAGTGGAAGCACCCAAAGCTCAGCCTATAAATAGAACAACTCAGTGAGAAAAGGACAACCGACCAGTTCTCATCGAGGTAGACATAAGGATTTCAACAAGAAGGTGAAACAGACCATCGGAAGAATTAATGAAATTAGAAGTAGCTCGTATTGCTTGTACATGTTCATGTTCTTCATCAAAATCAAGCACTAGCGCGTAACATAACAAGAGCCCAGAGTTCATCAACTGTGGCGAACTAGCGGCGAGTTAAGACAACTCTAGATCTGTAAAACTTCGTGATCAGATCAGTCGGATGAGAGTTATCATTTATCAAGCAGTCAGAGTCCTAGAAAAATGCACAAAGTATCATTTTCTTCAAGATATACGATCAGAAAATATAGGTCAATCAATCTGCTATTTACGTTGTACAAGCTGCTAACAAAGAAAAATCCTAATACACAATAAAAAGCAATAAACCGCTTGAGCTTAAACTTCTACATTTACCAGCGGATCAAGCAGGCCGGGCTTAGGAAAGAATATAGTATTACTGACCCGACCATGTTCAGGCGGTGCGCACACTGATAGAGAAGAGAAAGAGCTTCCGATACACATAGATTTCGTAGATCACTAGAGAGCGTTTTGACTCATTCTAGTCCCAGTCAATACTAACAGCGATGGGCGATGCACACAGCCTCCACTGATTCCAGATATACCAGCCCAATTCATAACGTTAACGAGAATGGCACCCTACATGTAAACTGTAAAGTTTGAAGATAATGAAGGATTATCGGAAGGAACCCATGATGAGCGGCATCAGGCATACAGTCTCCCCTCAGAGAGGCTATGGAGGACAAGTTTATTTGTCTAGCCCTAGGCTGTTGGGGAAGCAATTCCATTAAACAAAATGCACAAAGGGGAGAGTAGAAGAAGAACAAAAGAAGTCTGAAATGTTGCCATCGCCAATAATTCTCAATGAACCAAAGCGAAACAAGTAAAATATCGGACGTCTTCAAATGGAATAACATCCAACATATGTATCTGTACGCGGGAAAAACTAGATCCACGCAGCTCACCCAAAGACTGGCATGAAATTATTGGAAGATAGGTGCCTCTATACATTGAGTATAAGTACTAAAATGAAGTTAAATAAGACTTATCTACTATATCACATAGGAAAATGAAATAAAATACCATCAAGTCTATTATTAGGAGAAAGGAGTTTACAAAATAAAACAAAATTAAACTTTTCATACAGATTGTTATTCTAGTTTTATTAAAATTTCTATACCCTAATCTTAGGACTAAAACGCTTACTTAACTACGTTACACGATTGTATAAAGACTGGGGAGGATGATGTATGAGATCACAAATATTACAAAAGATATGATCGCAGATTTGTAAAATTATATGATGTGCTAAACAGGATGAACAATCACTTCTCTAATAACAGTTAATGAATATGTAGGTATTTGCACTCGATAAATTAATTATTTGTTGTAATTTAACATGCACGATTTTTTTTCCTTCAAATAATCTGTCGGCAACAGTTCTGAACCTGCTACAATTTGATCTAAATAGTGGTATTTTATAAAGAGTACATCATAACATTTTAATCTTGATATAATATAATAACACAATATTTTAATTTTGATATAAGTAATAATATTTGATATGAAACATCAATGACAGGTCTTTCCAAATTAGGCGCCTGCATGAAATTTAATATAAATTATTTGTGGTGCAAGACTTTGGTTAATAAACATTACATAAATCATAGGCCTATTATAAATGTAAGCTTTAAATATTGATGTCTAAAAGCTGTCTAACTGGAGCCTGAACCTACTTCTTGAACAGTTCATTAAGACAAGGCGGCTGACAGACAAAGTATTGAATTGCCTAGTTTTGTTCTTTAACTAGACCTATGATTTTGTAGTCGTTTTTACATAACATTTGATCATGCATAGTATTATTTACATAATGTCACGTTGAAAAAAAATGCTTTGGTTGAAGATGAATAGATCTTGGCTGACTGCACTGTCTTTGAAACTCAAGTTGTTCCAGTTGTTGTCGACGGAAAGTCTCTCATAATTTTACTGGAACTTGATTTGGCACTTCACTTAAAACTTAGAGTGTCTTTGCTTTTTCTAAGAGGTCGTTGATGAAGTTCTGAAATAAAAAAAGGAAATATTGATTTAGGTATCTATATATTTAGATTTCTCAGTAAATGAAAACAGTAAAAAATCAATAGAAAGGGATTGGGCGTGAAAATATAGGATAGATAGAGCAGTACTAGTATAGGCATGTTCTGATGAGTTCATGAAAAAAAAAAAATTCCTTAATAACTATCTATATTGCTAGTTCTTTATTTATAAAAAATGCTGCATTTTTCATATTTCAATGTTATTTAGATTTTTCGGTTACCTATGTGATACGTAACATCGCTGCATGATTCTTTCCGGATTCTGGAGTTTTGAGACAATATCTTAGAACTTAATTCATGGTGTGTAGCCGTTTTGGATGATAGATGCTGGCGATCATAATGGCAACCTACACTGGCAGCTCAAAATGTTCGCTTTTTTTCATGACAAAATATGGTAAAATAATGATGTGGCTCTCCAAAATGTTTTCGCCCTTCGGTAAATTTACTGCCGCGCTTTTGCAATTTTCCACTAAGCAATGGATATCTCTATTCTGATTTTTTTATAGTCAACCAACCCTTATGTCAGCTTCAATTAGAATCACCATATACCTATCTCTTTTAATTACTACCCATTTTTGCTTTGTCCAGGAGGAACTTTCTTTCCGTCGATATTCCCCTGTGGTATATTCTGTGGTTCTTTCTATCGTGACCATTTTTCAGTTATTTTTTCCTCTATTGATGACTAAAGGAAAGTTGCGTAAACTTTTTGATATTTAAATGTCATGAATTTCGCGAATCCGCTGAAACTCTCTTCACTAACAAGTTCAATTTCGTAACTCTCCCTACCTTTCAAATCAGGTCGTGCCGATCTGACCATTTAATTCTCGTGATAAGCATTCAACCTTCCAAGATGCATCTGCTCCTCTTCTACGTCTATAACTCGACTCAATAATCACCTCATCTATCCTTCTCAATCTCTCTACTACCAGCAGCATGCCTTTCAGAGTCCTTTGAAGCGTGTGTTTGGAAATATTACCCTCTAAATCATACGATTATGTTCTTCGTCATACTTGTAATCATCTTCATCATTCCAACTATCCACATGCTTAACATCTCAATGCCTGTCAAATAAATTCCCTCTAGAAGGCTTTCCTATCCATCCAGGTTTACCCTCGCGCCTGCGCGATTATTCTTCTTATGGACTGGCGTCAACTGCAGCAGAATGGCCACCTATTCCTTGTTGGCTGCCATGTTACGAACCACCCTGTTTGCGCCTGCGCGGATTTTAGTGGCACTTTTTATGTTGATCATCGCAGAAATCTGTAGAGGTTGATCTCGATCAATAGTCGTTTCATCCAACAATTTTCTTGTTCCCTCAGTTTGTTGACGATGTTTTCCTGTTCTCCTTTAGGTTCAAAAATGTTTTGATGTCTTTTTGATCTTCTAAATGATCACTTCTAGTTCTAAGCAACAGTCTCGAACTGATGTCTGTATATCGCCCACTATGTCTGACCGTCGTTGGTTCAACTACACCAGTTGCAGGCGAAGCTGAGACATTTCCTGATCTCAAGTAACATTCCAACTTCCTAATTTTCTTCTGAACACTAGGTATCCATTTTTTGGCTAGTTGCAACTTTCAGAATTTTCTCGACTTGGGTTAGTTCAGCTCAGAGATTACGGTTCGAAATTATTCTCGCTCGAATTAGAAATCTTCCTAAAGCCGATTTTCTTCTTTTTGTTTCTCTTTCGATCTTCGATTTTCTTGTTTCTGTGAAAGTATTGCATGCCGTTCCTGTTCTTCTTGACTTTGAGCTTCTTTTTTTTTGCCTTTTTTGGTCTTCGGGTTACGTCTTCCTGTCTTTCCTTCTGCCTTCGGTCTACACCTTCTGGTTTAGATTAGTGCCTCCGATTTTCCTCTTCTTGTTTCTCTTTCAGACTCCGATCTTCCTCCTCTTGTTTTTATTTTTGTTTGCGGTCTTCTCTGGTTATTGAGGTGTTGCAAGTCGGTCCTATTCTACTTGTTTTCAAACTTATTCTTGCATCTCTTTCTGTCTTCGGGCTGCCTCTTCTCGTTTTCGATATTTTTCATGTTCATGTTCAGTTCAGCAACATTTGATTAACTTGATCCATTTCGGCTGCTTTCTGTATATTTCTTTAAACCAAGTTTTGAATATGAAGTTCGGTAGCGAAGTCAATATGTCTAATTATCAGACAAAACCAGTAATAGGGTCACTACTAGATAAAGTCAAAGTTCATTTAGGTAATGTACCCACCATTTGGTTCAATCTACTAATTAGTCTAGCCTATTATCATTCCAAGTAGCTCAAATTATTACACCAATAATAACCTTGGTAATAATATTACTTCTGACCCCAAATTAATTGTTACGTGAATCCATAAAAACTCTACTAACAAAAACTAACTAACACAAACGGAGCTTTGAAGATACCAGGCGACCTCTTCAAGTAACCAGCCTCACCATATCGTGCGGGGCTCCGAAGTGGTCGGCCTTTATTTCCTTAGCTATTCGTGGAAACAAACATGGACAAGAATTTGCAAAAAACAAACAAAGAAAAGTGAGATGACACCGCTAAGCCAATCCCTGGACCGAATGGAGCAAGACAGTCAGCAGGCGGGACCCTCTCATCCTCCAAAATCACCTCAGAGCAAAGAGGGCTCTGCAAAATATCATAAGGGTACCACACCCACAGGGGAGAAACCCCAACAGAGAAAGGCTGACCCTAGAAAACAACCATATAAGCCACCTCTTGCTCAGCCCGGAGGGCTCGACGACCCACTGAGGAAAAACCTCAGTGGAGCTGGAGTGCGGTGGTGCCTCATGTTTCTTCAACATGGCATGACACCAGATGCTCTCTCTGTGTTCTAGAAAAGATGCCACTACATCCTAGGCAGCATACTTACAGAGCGGACAGATCAACAGAAACTGCTTTACTTGAACTCATCAACAGCATCCAAAGCACATTGCAGTAAAGGGGACATCTGATAACACCTCTCATGAGTCAATAAAGAATGCGCTCGTCAAAAAAGGAGCCGACCCCAAAAGATGCATAAGTGAAATGATTAAAATAACATTACATGACACATGACACAATAAATCATAGAACTGATACACAGGGACTCAACATTCATTATAACCACCTATTGAACCAATACAAGAAGAAAACAATGACAACAACTTAATAGAATTTACCTAATTACCAATGAGTTTTGATTAACAACATACAGTAAAGGGAGAAAGAAAAAATACCGCATAAAACATGCATTATAAAATAGAAAAAGTGCCAACAAATTTTAAACTTTTTATGGAAATTCCAAACTAGACAAATATTAAGCGGAACCACATCATACCAGTTGAATTTTGTTGCTAATGCGTCGTCGAAATATCTTCCCGCAATTTAAGTCTGTGTTGTTTTTTTTTTTCCAATCATGCCACAAATGATCATGTACAATGTGGAGTTTTTAGAGTTAAGTGTTTACGGTAGCTCCTAATTTGAAGAAGAGGTATGTCACTAAAAAATTAAGTAAAAAGTTTGAAAGGACCCCGCACATTTCTTATGGAAAAGTGATCTATGTGGAATTTTGCTGAATTTTTGATATTGTGTATAGGGAGTCGTCCTTAACAAAAGTGATCATTGCGCTAATGTACCTACAATACCCAACAGTTTTCAAGATATCAATTAAAAACTTTTTCAATTTGATACTCTTCAGTATGACGTCACCAGTATGCTCACAGCACTGAAAATTAAAACTATCCTTTCCACTTTTGACTTTGACTACCTATACTTATACTCTTCTCCTTTTAACATTTAGGAAATAAAAAAAAACAACAGGTACAAATGAAATCGCTATATGACAGACATCATAACATGAAGTTGACGATTGCGGCAGGAGCTAGGTGTTGTTTACATACCTACCTATTTGTCACTAATCGCTATCGCTATCTTTTTTTTTTCTTAATGTTAAAAGGAGAAGAGTAAAGTCAAAGTCAAAAGTGGAAAGGATAGTAATAATTTTCGTTGCTGTGAGTGACGTCATACTGAAGAGTATTTTTAAAAAAGTTTTTAATTGATATCTTGAAAACTGTTGGGTATTGAACATTAGCGCAATGATCAGTTTTGTTAAGGACGACTCCCTATACACAATATCAAAAATTCAGCAAAATTCCACATAGATCACTTTTGCATAAGAAATGTGCGGGGTCCTTTCGACTACCAAATCGATCACAATTTACTCGGTTGCTCCTCTACCCTGCTGAATCAAAATATTTTCATGTTTTAATATAGAAATAACAGTGTTGAGATCTGGAATAACCATCGAGTTTTTTATATTTCGTTACCTGTAGTCTAATTAACTTTGTTTTTGTGTTTTTTAAGATTTTAATATTTATTTGTAATTTTATTGTTTCTTATATTTATTTTGTTTTTGTTTTTGAATGTTAGGAAAGGAAGAAATTTTTGAATTTTTTTGAAATTTTTGTAACTGTCTAATTTTCTAATTGTCAATTTTTTTTTAATCGTTACTGTAGTCGAAAGCGACGTTTCAAGACACATATAGAAAATAATAATGTGTATTGTTCTTCCAGCCCTGAAGAAGGCCTAATATAAGGCCTAAACCTTACTATTTTCATCCACTACTTCTAAACCAAGGACGCGAATATCTTTTTAATATTAATAATAATAATTACAACATTTATCACTTTTTTTTTACAGATATGCGCACTCGCAAGGAAATGTCCTATCACGCTCGAGAAGCGGCAAGTGCGCGGAAATGTTGGTGTATATTGGTCTTGAAACGGTTCAGGTTGTAACCTGCAGGGAAAACCGTCGCAGGGAGTTTATTCTTTATGTTTGTTCTCCAGAAATATGAATTCTGATATAATGAGGTTCTTGGTGCCTCTAGTTTGACAGTAAATTCATGGTTACCGTCTGTTTGACGGGTTCGCCTGATAGGTGCTACTCTCGGTGGAATCATACGTGCCAACTCTTCAGAGCATTTTTCGTGATAGTACCTGTAGAAGAGAGATAAATCGCCCACAGATCTGCGATGTTCGAGACCATCCAAGTTACGAGTAAGTGCGGGGTCATTGATCAGCTTTATAGCTCGTTTTTGCACGGCGTTCAAAAGCATTAAGGTATGTTTGGGTGCTGCACTCCATATATGTGAGCAGTACTCCATAGTTGGTCGAATCTGGGCTTTGTAGAGTGTCAGCAATTGGCTTGGTGTGTCTTGTACGAAATAGCACCCCAAGCTTTTGGGACGCCCTTTTAGCAATATCTGCCACGTGACTGTGCCAAGACATGTTGGTCCCTGCAGTAACCCCCAAGATGTTCAACTGACTCTGTAATGTGACAGCACTTCCAGATGGCATGATGTTTGGCTCACCGGTGTTGGTCATTTTTGAAAACAGAGCTGCTTGGGTTTTCTGCGCGTTGAACTGTACAAGGTTTTTGTTACCGTGTTCACGTGCGGAAAGACCTGTGGGTGGTATGAGTGAGGAGACTACATTGCTATCGTCTGCAAAGCAATAAAGTGGATTTACTGTTTTATCTATGAGGTCATTTATGTAAATCAGAAAAAGAGTTGGCGAAAGGATTGCTCCCTGTGGCACACCAGCATTTATTTGGTAAGAGTTGGAGTTCTGGCCATCCAGTGCAACATAAATAGATCTGTCCTTTAGGTAACTTTCAAACCAAGTGCAAACTTTCGGCAATAATCCCATTGCTTTGAGCTTTTTGAGCAGATTTTCATGCCAGAATTTGTCGAATGCTTTAGATATATCTAAGGCAATTGCACTAAATTAATTAAATTTACATAGTTTTTTTTTACAAATTGATAGGTAATCTATTTACATTTCATTGTCTGATAGATTTAAAAAGATTGATAAGAAAAGGCTGTCCCCCCTTGCCCTCCTCTAGATACGCCCTTGGTTCAAGGTATCATATCTATGTTCTGTCGCCTCTTTTTCTCCACACTGATGTTTAAACTAGTTTTCATTTGCTGCCTAGTCTCATTTCAATTTCAATTTATAGAGTACTTCTGGTAGTAACAACTTTTCCACGCAGGGCCGGCCCTACCATAAGGCGAATGGAACGAGCGCTCCAGGCGCCAGACCTCGAGGGGCGCCTCCGACTTGTTCCTTGGTGAAAAAAAAAAAGAGAAAAATATGTTTCTGAAATCTGTTTATCCGAACGATATTTTTGCATTACAGCCTATGGCCGAATTTTTGATTTTTTCTCTGGAAATCTGGGAAACTTTGGGAAATGTAGAATTTTTTTATATTATCTAGGAGCCTTTTAGCTTTGACATACCAAAATTTGATTGGATGAAAACCAAAGATAGCTGAGTTACGATTTTTTTAATCCGAAGCTCCATTGAGTGATATTTTTGCATTACAGCCTATGGCCTGATTTCTGATTTTTTTCCTGGAAATCTGGGAAACCTGGAGGAGCCAAATATTTTTTGGCTTATTGAGGAAGCTTTCGGTTTCAACATATTAAAATTTTGTTGAAAAATAGTACAGGATAACCGAGCTATGATTTTAACAATTAAATAGACTCACTTAGTGATATCTTTGCCATTGCCATTGATGGCCTCATTCCTAATTTTTTTTCTAAAAATTCTGGAAACTTGTATTGACCAAATATGTTTTTTATTTATTAAGGAAGCTTTTAGCTTCAACATACTAAAATTTTATAGAGAAATAGCCGAGAATAACGGAGCTACAATCAGACAGACACACTTACGCTATGTCCAACGTGAACACAATACGAGCAGTGCGTGCGATGCGGCAAACGCACGCACCGTTGAAAAAACACGGCAAATGCGTTTGTGTCCAACGTGCCCACGACATTGTCGGTCGTTGTTCCTTGTCTCTTGCGTTGCTTTGCATTTATGAAATGGAGGAACCAGAACCTGTACTTTTATTAGAAATAGTATACTGAAATTGAAAAAGTTAAGAAGAATGGCCAAGGAAGAAAAAGCAATCGTCCTATGAAATATTTCGAAAACGATTAAAGTTGAAAGAATTTCATCATTTATATCAACAGCTAATTCCAAATGCATTTCTTTTATTCCATAAAACATCACGTTTCTGAATTTCATTAATAAATTCTTCCATCGTCAGCATCCGTCGTACGAGTTCTGCGTGCAAATTCAAACATGTTTGTATTTTAAACAAAGCGTGCGTTGCGGGTACACAAAATCGCCCGCAACGCCCGCGCAATGCATCTACTTTGGACGTACTAATTTAAATACATAGGTTTAATCGCAGACGTTCACCGCATCGCACGTACCGCATCGCACGTACCGCATCGCACGTACCGCATCGCACGTACCGCATCGCACGTACCGCATCGCACGTACCGCATCGCACGTACCGCATCGCACGTACCGCATCGCACGTACCGCATCGCACGTACCGCATCGCACGTACCGCATCGCACGTACCGCATCGCACGTACCGCATCGCACGTACCGCATCGCACGTACCGCATCGCACGTACCGCATCGCACGTACCGCATCGCACGTACCGCATCGCACGTACCGCATCGCACGTACCGCTTGTGTCGTGTTCACGTTGGACATAGCGTTAGTGATATTTTTGCCATAGCCTGATTGCCTCATTCCTGATTTTTTTTTTCTAAAAATTCTGGAAACCTAAATTAACCATTTTTTTTTTAATTTACTAAGGAAGCTTTTAGCTTCAACATATTGAAATTTTATGGAGAAATAGTCCAGGATAACGGAGGTATGATTTTTACAATCAGATAGACACACTGCTCTGAATCCTGTCTTCGCTTTTCGATATTCTGCTATTCTGCTTGCGAGCAAAAGGGTGGTAAGTCTGTGATAAGACAGCAGCTGAAACCCAGCCAGTAGGTAGGAAGAGCCCAGCTGACGTCTCCCAATACCAATTCCTGTGCCTGTGGCGCCCATACTGAATCTCTCCTATTAAAGGGGGTGTAACCTTAAAATACAACTTGTATTCAGAAAATAAAGAAGACAATTCTAAGAACTCTTGTGAAAATCTCGCAGCGCTACTCAAAATAATAAGGTAGATACGACTAAATAAAATTATGTCTATTCATCGCGTGACGTCATAAATACACACAAAAATTGCAAAACCCATTTAAACTGACGCAGCAATAGATGTGAGAACGCAAAAACGATTCGATAATGTCGATAATAGCTCTTTTCCAACCGACATGAGAAACGTCCTAGAACGGTAATTTCCAGTTGATCAATTCATTTGTCAAGTAGAATAAATGTTCAACTTATTGAAAACTAGGTGGACAACTGGAAATTACTGGTTCTGAAACGGTTCTCCTGTCGGTGGAACTGAGCTAACATATGCAGCAAGAATCAGCATACGCGCGCCAGCGCCGGCTGTCGGACTCAGTTTGTGCATATGACGTCACAGTGCTAGGAGTAGGAATTTTATATCACAGTATCTTCGCAAAGGTTGGTCGTAACCTAGTGCGGTTTGAAAATTTGTTCTTAGATTTTTTTTTCTAAAACTTATTTTTGGGTCACACCCCGTTCAAGATTATCGATAGCAATAATTTAATTTGTTTTTAATTTGAATAATACTTGAAAGAAAAAATGCCTTAATTATTTTTTGAAGTATTTCTACGTGAATGTCATTTCAAGTACCTACGCAAGTTTGAGTTAATACTAACTTGACTCTGACTTCCGTGGAATTTGGTACTTGTACTTGAATTTGGGAAATTCAAGTCAATTTACTTGACATTTTAAGTTTAGAACAGCTCTGATCGGTGGATAGAGTATACGATTTACATTTACTTAATTAGGGGCGCCAAAGTCAGATCTCGCTCCATCCTAAAAGTAACCTCGAGCCGGCACTGTTTCCACGTAACTCTGTTATCTATCATTTTCTGTTCTTTTCGTCATGTTTTAGACATTTATCGCCCACCCTATTGAATATTTTGGACAAGTGTTGTAGAGTCTTCCATCTGTATACCTACCATTTGCCTTTGATATTTATTTGAAATAACAATAGACAATTTTTAGAACTATACTTCCACAAGCGGTTATGCGGAGAAATAGCAGAAAAATGTACTTATTTACAACAACTCTCTATTATCATTAAAAGAAAAACTAAATAAAAGTCTCAAAAGAATGAAAATACCCATTACCTTAACATCATTTTGTGAGCCTTTGGCATTGATAAGGATGTTCTGGAAAAGAAAGTAGGTAATATTAATATATTGTTTTTGTCCAATAATTTTATCAATATATTCTGTTGAGAGGTTGTTAACTTGTGAAACATATTTACTAATTCTGTAGAATAAACAATTTGCTTATTGTTTGTTTTAAAGCATGTATTAGTAAACTTACTAAGTTTGTCTTACCTGTAAATGCCTCCGTCTGTGTTCGTCACTGTCCATGTCGAGCAATTCGTCTATATCAACTTCCACTTCTTCATTACTTACGCTATCCTCTATTTTATTCTGCAACATGAAAGAAAAAAAATTGGTATTTGATATTGAAGTATTTTGCGAATTTTGGCATGTATCCTAAAGTCTAGATGTCGTTTTTTGTTTGCAACAAATTGTTGAACTAGTTCGCACGCCCACAAGTTATATTACCTTGTAAAAATCTCATACCAAAATTTCCACAGGATTATTAGTCAGAAAACACACAAAATACTCGTGTGCAAAAATTAAATCTCCACATTTCCGTACAGTTAGTGCCGTATCAAATTGTGTATTTTTAAAAATTTAATTGCATCGTCTAAATACTGTACATAATGTGAGAACAGTTTGTTCTTTATTTCTCATATACATGAAAAATGTGGGTCATTATATTAGCAAATAATAATGGTGCAGGAAAATTACACAATTTCTTTATTTCTACAGGAAGCAATGCGGATAATTTATTCGAAATTTCAAGTCAGAAGTCAGTTCCTCAATTATGTGGAAGGCTTTACCAGATTTACAAACAATCACAATTTCTTAAATTAAAATTTTTAAAATAGTAAAAATTCCCTATATGGCAGAAAATGAAACAGAACAATTTGTTTGAAATTAAAAAATACATATACACCCACAGAAAGTAATAAAAAATTAAAAATACATGCGTTATTAGAAACAAGTCCTTGCAAATAATTAGATTTTTAAATTGATTCAATACACACAACACAAATAGAGAACAAACTTTGCTTTTTCTTTATTAATTATTAGCTGCATGGTTAAGAGCCTATTGACCTTTTGATAAAGATAAAATATTGTTTATTATGCATATATTATCTTTAATTGGCAAATCAATTGAGGAGATTATGCACTGCAGTAACAATGGACCCGCAGATAATAAATAAACCCAGAAATTCTTAAAATACCTAGTTGAAATGCCTACAATAAAATTAGCTCCGCTGATTAAAATAGATTTAATATCGTCATTGGAAAATCCTTAAAACAATAAAATTTTTGGCTAATTTAAAATCAGTATAATCGGCAAACAAACAACCTATAAAACACAACAGTCAATAAAGCGTTCCTTAAAAAAAAAAAAAGATGTGCTACCTATATTTCTCGTTTCCATTAACCTTTTACAGTATATTTTACTACTAATTAATTAATCAGTTTCCATTTACAGCACAGCACAATTTTCCTAAGAAGCAATTATTCTATCTCCTATTTAATTTTGCCCCAGACTTTGAAGAGGAAATAGAAGTGATAAAAGAGACACACTTGGTAGGTATAGTATAAAAACGGTTTAATGATTGTTAATGTAAATTAGGTTTTATTTTTAATCAATCTGCCTAACAATTTTTATGGAATATAATTCTCTTAACCAACATGCTTTTTCCTACATGTTTAATCTTTTCTAGTAGAGACTTTGCTAGTAGTTTTCAATGACTATGAAACCGCAAATGATTGACAAAGCCATAATCACGTTTCTATAGTTGCTGAAAAGTCAACCATCGAACATGACTCACAATATTTAACTGTAAACCGAACCTAGCAGCTGATGTTTGAAGATTGAGCAACGGCCTTCAAATTTTAGCTACCTATTGTTCGTCATACCATACCATTACCAAAGTTGTCATACTTTCTTGAAATACGAAATTTACATGGTTGACCAATCAAAAACATAGGCGAATACAGTGTTGTGAACTAGTGAATTTATTATTACTTATACCATCAATAATCCTAATGTTCGCTACATTTTCTCTTCTACAAGTTTTACCATCTGTGTAATTGAGTCCCAAGTTTTATTATAACAATACTTTATGCTGTTAGGGTTCAAAGACGATGCCGGCTAGAATTATTATATAACCAATGTCCTGTTCACACCAATTTCTCAAAAGTTGGTAGGTACTGCTATTGCAGAAACCCCAATTGTTGTAAATATAAAAACTAAGTCAAATACAGCCCATGGGAAGTACTCTTGCCGCCAAAGACATAGTACCTTCCCAGGCCTTTTTTATAATACAGATGGCAAGAATTACAACCCCTAGGCTAATTTTAGGTTCATGATTGTACAAACGTTTCGTAACATTTTAGCACCTGAATAAAATATGTTGTTAGGATAAGTCAATTTTAGGAAATTGTAAAATATCCTTCTTTAGGGAGGTCCAGGCTTTTCTTGGTGGAAGATAGTTGAAGGCAAGGTATTCAGATTCCGAGCTTCACTCTGAATAGTCGAGTTGCCTCTCAACACTCTTAACTAAGTGTCCCCCCCCCCTCAAGGAGAATTTTAATAAATGAAATATTTTTATACAATACCGAGTTTTAACTATCGAAGTACGAAATTGGAGCGAGCGGAAAACTCCAGGTACTCAACATTCGTGTCATCGGTCAACTTCCGATTCCCAACAACAGAAGCACCTTGCGAAATTAATGTTTTCAAGTTATTCTCGCGTTTTGTTTTTTTTTTCTATTATTGCATAAGGCAGTCGATAAATACCTATTGGTTTTTTGTACCTAAGGAGGCGCAGGGTATGTTAAGGGGAAGTGCAAGAGTTTAATATTTTTTTTTTATCTAGTACTATAACAGATGAGATGAAACACCAATATTTTTAGACTATATGCATTGGCCGACTTCGTCACAATCTTGGATTAATTAAGAGCGAGTTAGTTTATTGGTAATTGATATTTTGAGAATAATTAATAACACGATACTAACGGATTAAATACAATTGTTGTCAGTTGATTCTTTGAAAATATAAATGCATGCTGTATGAATCATACTCAATCTGTATGTTTTGTAAAGATTTTTGCTACATGCAGTTACATAAATAAGTTATGAAAGAGCTACGAATACGTTCTTCAAAAAGTTGGTATAATCAATATTGTCACGAACTCGGAGTCGGCGGCTCCACGAAAATTTCCTTCACCAACAACAACTTTTATTGAATTGTTGACTTGGCAAAATTCGTGATTAGTGAACTTTGTTATTCATATAAGTTTAATAAAAGTTATTGTTATAAGTGAAGAGAGTTGTTGATTATGTTCTTACCTTATTTTAGAAGTATAATAGCCCACTCATGACTTATTGATATCATATCGCTATAACTGACCTTTATAAGACAATTATCTTATTTATTTTAAACTGACTGCAACTTACAAACGGGCTTCCTACTAATCCAGAATCCAGCTGCAAGCTGGAATACTTTCAATACGTGGGCTACGTAAATTTGGGTGCATACAACCAACCAGTCAACCGAGAAATCTCTAGAATTTTCTCAAATTCTTGTTTATTTAATGCAATGCATACAACGGGAAAATATTCCTGAATATTTCCACACCTAGTCGTATCTACTGCGTACATAGTGGCGTCAACTTTTTTGCACCAGTCTGATTCCGTAATCCTACAGTCCAGTTTTTATAATCTAATACTCCAAAGGAATGACAGCTGGTGGCTCCCTACGTTAGCATGCCCTACTCACACCTGTTTTTGATTTATTTTTACTCCGGATCTCCTCATACGGAGATTGTCAAATTTTAAAAAATCAAGCTTAACATTACATCCGCCGATGTCACCATTTATTCTTGTGGCAAGCCTCCAACCTGTGAAGATTCACCACTTTCTATTCTAAGTCTCGACCTCATCTCAAATCCGTAATCATGCCATGTATATAATTCTTCATTTTCCTACTACCAGCAGTACATACTGGATGAATTTCAGAGTTGTTAGTAGGTAAAAAAAAAAGTTTCTGCTGCTAATATTATTAGCAATTATTAAACTAGAGGGCACGATTTTGGTTTAAGTTTGAAGTAGGTACCAGTTTAGTACCAAAACTTTCCGTTGGCTTTTTTTTTTTTGAAAAGGAGCTCTGCTTGTTCAGCTTGACTTTTCTTCGTCCCTTTTGAATTTTGCCGTTCGCCCTGATAGGTCGACTCTTGTTACCGTTCTCGCGAAAAAAATACCTTATCGGCCATCAGGCACTGTTTTAACGACATAAAGTTGTGTAAGGCAATCATCCATTAAATACCCAAAAAATTTAAATCGAAAGTCTTGTGATTACCGTTTTATTCGAGTTTGAATTTCGTACCCCTTCGTGGTAAGTCCTTTTTAATTATTTTAAAGTGATGGTTGTTCATGGAAGTAATAGAGGTTACTTAGGGTTTTCCGAAGAGCCATTTCTCTCAACGAATCCATTCCCAACAAGCCCACATTTTCAAGGACACCATTTTGGTAGAGTGTGGCATAGAGCTTTTGAAGGGATTCCTAGATGAATCAAGTCCTTCACGTATTGACTCCTGTACCTCCACATTTGACGATACTTTTGACTACTTCTAGCCTCTATCTACCTTGATTCAAGGTTAGAATCTATGAAGCATCTGTTTGAAGGATAATATTGATTTAGATTAGTAGTCGTATCCCACCAATCTTGTTTTTCCCAGTTTTTCTTTCTTCTACTAGTGATGCCACGAGACTCGAGACTGGTCTCGTCTCGTCTCGTGAAATTTTGACGAGACGAGACCAGACTAGGCGAGAGTCTCGTGTAGTCTCGAGTCTCGAGATTACACTTAAAATTTTTCTTTCATAGCTTTATCATTGGACTATTTTGGGCTATTTGAATATGAAATAAGTAAATTAAATATCCCGGTTACTTTTTACTGTGATTTTTCACTCATTGCTTTTTCACTGAGGCAGTTTGGACTTCCGTTATAATATAAAAATAAAAACCATAAATACAGGGTGTCCGAAAAATAGCGTAAAAGCTCTCCACGTAGTAGGGGACCCTTTGAGAAACCCTAGAAAAATAATAACATTAAAAAATCCTTCTCCAGCATTATTCTTGGTAATATGAAGAGGTAGATGTGAAAATTCACACCTGGGGTTCCTTGTAGGGTACTCCACCACGTAGAGAAGAGTTTTTACGCTATTTTTTGGACACCCTGTATAACCAGACGAGACCACTCGAGACGAGACGAGACTTTGGTACTCGAGACCGAGACTAAGTCACGGTCTCGTCTCGAGATGGCGAGACGAGACGAGACCAACCCTTAGTCTCGTCTAGTCTCGTCTCGCGGCACCACTATCTTCTACTTTTCTCTAGTTTGTTGGTGATCTATTGCCCGTGTCCTTTATGTTCAAAAATGGTTTGTCACTTTTTTTTTAATTGATCACTTCTAAGCTGTTCGGCTCCATTTTTGATCAGTTTGAAATCGACGGGTTCTTACAGGAACTCTTTTACGCTGATCAATTCTGAGGCGGTACTTTCACTGAACTGGGCATGATTGGCTAGATAAGGTTTCTGCGTTGTTATGGAGGTTACCAGAATGATGTTTAATTCGAAAATTGTACTGTGGCAAGTTTTCCGTCGAAGGCTGAGAGTCATTAGCAGGAGAACGAGATCTCAAACCTGTACCATATCATCGGCCATTGCAACATCTCCAACAGACGTCTGTACATGACCCATGATTTTTGACCATCATATGATGGTGGTTTAGCTTCACTGTCTGATGCAGGCAAAGCTGAGATACTTTCTGATCTCAAGTCAGATTTGAAATTTTTATTTTTTGGACTTCTTGACGAACAGTGTCAACTTCCTGGCGAACAGTTGAAACTTTCTGATTAATAGGGCATGTCCATGTGACGTCACAAATGAGTTTGACAGTCGCCCTGAGGTAAAACAAATCATTTATTTACATTCGTGAAGACTAGGCCGGTTATGTTTTATGCGGTTTTCACAACTTTTTTATAAGTTTTTATGTTATTTTATTCTAAAAAAGTTAGAGTGGAGTGTTTGTGTTTCAGTCTATGTGGTCTGTTATCTAAAAGTTTGCTAGGTTTTCCTGTAATGTATTCATTTCAGGTTTTTCCCAACAAATATCAAAGCCAAGTGTCACAAGAACGAATATATAGGTATAGTTACTCTATATTAAATCTATTCTTCTGTCAGATCTTCTCTTTTAAGAACATTGATCAATTTTTCTCTTCTTTCTTGAGCTAATAAATCAAACCTCCCATTGTCATTTAAAATTGATGAAAACCTATGGAAGGATATTGTATCCCTTGCGCTATACTGCCACAATTAACAACTAAACAAACTCTAGGCATGTCCAAGAAACTTCTGGATCACACAAAAGGTATTTATTTTAAAAAATCTAACTAAAAATTTAAAAAATACTGTAAAGTAAAGTCTGTTTTTTTTTAAAGATAATTCCCCAAGTCAAAAATTTAGTAACTATGTTGGCAACACAAGCCTTTTCTACATAAAAAAATTGAAAGCTTTGACAGTTTTACATTGTATTGCCAACACAATGTCATTTTGACTTTTATCTTTAAAAATAAAACAGATTTTATATCTTTGTTTTACCTCAAGGCGACTGTCAATAGTGTCAAACTATCAGATCGTGTACTTGCCCTATTAAAATTTCCTGACGAACAATTCCAAGTTCTTGACGACTTTGCAAACAACCCATTTGTGAACTTGTTTTTCGGTGTCATATCTAGTCGGTAATAATCGAAATAACTCATTTAGAAAGGAGAAAAAAAATTGTTACCTGCTGAACTTTTATAGTTGTAAATAATCAATAGGCTTACAATAAACGTAAAAAAAAAAACAAATTCCACACGGGGGGTAGTGGATGGCTGCTTTGGGGGGTTGAAAATGAATGGAAAATGGTATTATTACGATTTCCGGCGAAATTACACATCAAACCGAAAAATAACCCGTACAAGAGTTATAGATCATACAAATATCTACAACTTTTGTATAGGTCACTTTCAACATAACCGCAAAACTTCCAAGAAAAATGCCAAAAACCATATATTTTTTTAATTTTCGATTTTTCTTTTTCATTTCCGACAAAATAATTCAATTGTGACGAAACTTGGTGAAAGTATAGCCAAATTAATTACAATTTTTTTTAAATAAAAAAATTATTCATAATGGATGGAAGCGGACTGAAAGAAGCTTTCTGTGTAATATACGCTGATAATTCAGCTGAAAAAGCATTTGTAGGACATGCCTATTCCAGCGCCATTAGAGCACATTTCCTTATTCAAGTTGCTTTAAGTACCATAATTTTTGAATCGCTTAAATTATCGGAAAAAGAAAAAGTAATGTTTGATGCACTCGTGCTAGATTTAGGAGCAGAGGATTTCAAAGAGAATATGGAAAGTTTAGAATTTACAAAAATCAGAGAAAAATTTATGAAATAGATTGAAGAGTTTCAAAAAAGAGGACCAACTGCAGAACTTTGGTTTCTATACTGGGATATGTTGGCTATAGTTAAAAACTTTATAAAAGCAGAACGTTTGGGGGACTGGGATCTACACTTAAAATGTATTGAGCGAATGATTCCATATTTTCATGCGAGCGGTCACAACAATTACGCAAAGTCTGCTCACCTATATGCTCAAGATAAGTTGACGTTGAAAGATGTAATGGATGTGTATCAATTTGAGTTATTTACAACAAATAGCTACTTCACGATTAGACGCTCTGAAAAGTTTTGGTCTGGAGTTTGGGCAGACATGACTATAGAGCAAGATTTGATGCAATCAATGAAGACTCAGGGTGGACTGAGGCACGGACGTGGAATGTCCGAGAGCGTTTTAACAAAATTCGTATTAACTATGATAATTGTAATAGTTGAAGTTTGCATTGAGATGGAAAACTTTTGCAATGTTTCTTACTCCACTTCTGAACAACATGTAGATTCCAGAGAGTCTAGGATTGCGAAAGATGTTGCAGATCTTGAGAAATTTTTGGATGAATTCCTTAGAGTGTCTTAAATTAAAATCCCAAAAAATCTTTTAACATCTTCTGGAATTTTTAGAATACCAGCTAGAATATTTTCATGAGAGTCTCTCAAATATCAAAAATTGTACAAATTCCTAGCAGTACAGGCTGGTCCAATTTGGACACCTTTGATAGGAAACATCATGTTAACTAAGCGCTAATATCAACTAAAACCCTTCATTATGAATATTAGTTTATTCAGAAACCATCAAAACATTGAAAAATCAAGTATAACTATGGTAAATATGCGTAACAAAAATGATTGCGCAAAGAGTTTCCGTGCGCAAAGTTGAACTTTGCGCACGCAAATGAGTGCGCAAAGTGATTACTTTGCGCACGCAAGTAGAAAAAAAGGTTTACACACTTTACACACTTGTTGCATAAATAACTATTTTTTTACGTTTATTGTAAGCCTCTTGATTTCCAACTATAAAAGTCCAGAACAATTTTTTTTTCACAAAGTGTAATTTGATTGGACTATAAAGGCACTATTTCAGTTCAACAAAAGTTGCTGTCCCAACTAATTAGCTCCAAACATTTTAGTAATTTTGTCACTAATCACCCTCCTATTTAGCTCAATTTAATCCACAAGTCACCAAATATTTCACTATTTACCTGGAATTGATAAGATGATACGCCAATAGACTCGCAAACTATCCCATTTCTGCCAATAAACATAACAACTTTTATTGAACAAATTGACTTTACAACATTCACTTATCGCCTATACTTAACTTTATACAATAATTCTCCTATTTAAACTTAGTGTTTACTTACAAACTACGCGCTTTATATACAAAACCATTTTATTGAGAAGTCTCGAGAATCTCATGAATTATTGTTCATTTAATTCATACAATGAAAAGTAGTCGCACTCGGTTCCGAATAGTGGCGTCGGCTCCCCACCACTGCCAACAATGTATTTTCGTAACAGTATGGGGAGTCTAGTGATACACTGAACGATCAGGGGTTCACCTGCTTTGGATACGTCGATGATATTGTCATAATGGTCAGAGAAAAATACGAAGGAATACTCTGCGACCTTATAGAAAAAGCACTTCGGACCACGAAGGAATGGTGTCAGATAGTGGGGCTGAATCTGAACTCATCGAAAAAGAACGAAACTTTCAAACCTGAGAAACATTCGCCTCAATGGAAACAGAGCTAACTGAAAAAAAGAAGTTAAATTCCTAGGAATAATTCTAGATTCTAAACTTCTCTGGAACCGACATGTAGAGAACAAAAAAAACGAAGTAATCTCGGCACTCGTGGTGTGCAAAAACATTGCGGGAAAACGCGGGGTTGTAACCGATCAATCCTACGATGGATGTAGGTATACCATGATAGTGAGACCTAATCATGACCTACGGAGCGGTAGCCTTATATATCCGAACCCAGCTAGGAAAAAACCCTGGGAAAAGTGCAAAGACTCGCGTGTCTGTATACAGAAGCAATGAGATGATACCCTACCGTGGCACTGGCAGTCATCCTAGACCTCGCATCATTCCACATAATATAAGTGAAGAGGGTTGTCAGTGGATAATGTCTTCAGACTGGCGAAGATAGGTTTACAAGGAAAAACGCACCTTGGCAGAACTTTCTCCTCCCAAACTGTGCACACCTCATGGATCTTCCAAAAGTCGTGATTGTTGATGAATTCAGTATCGTGAAAAACTCTTCCATCGACCTAAGTACAAAAAACAGATGGAACATGGAATTAATCCAATCCCTTAAAGCAGACACCATCAAATGGTACGCAGACGGTTCCAAAACTGCTGAGGGAACTGGAGCCGGAGTATTCGGGCCACGTACCAGATACTCGGAGACAATGGAATAATCACCAAGCATATTTCAAATGAAACTTCATGCGGTCGGAAGATGCGTGCAGTTCAACCTGAACAGATTGTAATAATGTCTAACGGCCAAGCAGCTATCAAAGCATTGAGCTCCCCGATTATCATTGTTATCAATTGATAGTATGGGACTGTCTACAGAAACTCGATGAACTGGGAAAAGAAAACAAAATAACCCCCCTCTGCGTGCCTGGATACATAGAGATCGAGGGCGATGAATGTGCAGAGAACGGGTCGAAGGGGAGCGTCTACTCCCTTCACTGGGCAAAAAAACGCTTTGCAGCGGAAATGCGCAACTCCAAGAAATCCTCGTAAAGGAAGAGAACCGGCTAAGGAACAAACAATAGATAGAACAGCCAGGACAAATATCTATTGAACAACTTCAACTAACAAATATCAGATTTGCTGGTCAACTCTAGCAAGAAAAGTCTCAAGACTCTAACCGGGTTTCTCTCGGGACAATTCAGATTTAAGAAACACCCACAGAAATTGGGGTTTCAAGAAGGTGGCACCTTCAGATTCTGTGAAGACGAACGACGTCATTAGTCACTCAAGGATAAAGAACCTGGGAAGCCCCCTTATGCAGTTGAAAGAAATTTTAGCCCTGGAAAAGATATCCTTCAATTTCTTAAGAACCTAGGACTAGATGGGCTGCTTTGAGCAGGAAACCCGAACTTAGCAGCAACAGGGCCAACAGGAGGGGTACAATAGATCAATTTTGACCGCAGTGCAAATGACACCTTCATCACATACATACACCCATACTTACAACAGTATCAAGAAGAAATTAGAGTAATTACAAGTTCACCAAGAAAGGCTATCAATTTTTTTACAGATGCCCTCACTAAAAAAAATCGCATAGGTACCTCAAAAAAAAAAAGATGACGTGCCAGTCAACTGTCAAAATGGAAGATATTGTGATGCTACCAAATCTAGTATCAATAGACGAAACGGTTGAGATTCAAGATTAATAAATTTCCTATGAATTTGACGTTTTCTTATTAGATTTAAATGTTGTCTCTAAGTCTGTTTGAAGACATTTTTCTTTGGAAAACTTACTTTATGGTCAATGCCTATACTACAGTAGGTAGCTGAAAAATACGATTTTCAAACAACTTTTGTAAAAGCTGACATAACTTTTCTGTGCAAACTCTCGCAGAGCCACCACCTATAAACGAACTTTCATAAAGCAAATATTTCCGTTTTCCAATTATTACTGCTGAATTATAGGCAAACGGTGGACGGCTGTCGGAGCCCCCTACCAATCTTATCTCAAGAAAATGCAAAAAAAAAACGATAAAAATTAATACCTAGTCTAGATCACGATACCAGTCCCTGTAATGATTCTATGATAGCACAACATGTAATACTACTTTTATAACATATCTAGTACCTAATCACGATAATAAAAATTCCTAAGAAAAACTAGGACACGACAAGAAAATGCTTTTAGTAAATATATAGGATTTTGTTTCTGTTTTCAATAAATTATCAACTAGATAATTATATTCTGTATTCAATTTTGAATGAATTATTCATATTTCTTGCTGATTTTCCCATACAATTAGTATAATTAATTAGCATTGATGTGATAATACGGATAGGTCAACAAACGCCCTCATGGGAGGTCTCGCACACGTCCTTGGCCATCCACCCAGCATGATTTTGAGACAATTTATGGGACACCTGGGATTTGGAATTTCGATACGTCCATTTAGGGCCACACCTTTCGAAACCCGGTGCGTTTAAATAGCAACCGATAAAATTGCACTTAGTCATTCTGCTTTTGTGAATCATTCAGACTTTGATCATTCCTTATTCAGCTCTTTTGTGAATCTGTGGTAAATAAGTTACCTATTTCGAAATATTTTAGTTTTTATCATTGCAGATGGTTCATGTTGTGCTAATTTCTTCATGTTTTTTCTTTCTGCCCTATTTATTATCTACTTGATAAAATCGTTACCTATAACTTTCAATACAATAAAGGATAAAACTACTGGATTATAATCTAATCTCAACTGTCTTGCAGGTTTGAGTTAGCAGCCTTTTCCAATATAAATCAGCTTTTTCGCTAGCTTTTTCTCAAAACTTGTTCCCAAATGCTTTAACTACACGATAATTCTAGAATAATTGTGAATATGAAAAATCTCTATTGTAGGTGAAATTGGTAAAGAACTGTCTAATATATGGAGACTTTATTGCATAAAACAGTTTCATTTCAATAAACCATTTGTTCAAATAATTTTCGCCTTGAGTTTCAGCAGAGTTTCAGGAACAACAGTGTCAATTAATTTTGTTGGGAGAAATTATTTTTAACTTCAGTCAATACTCTAATTCCTCGACTAGGATTCAGTTAAATATTAGATAAATCACTCATACCAATCAAGCAGTTGTACTTCATGCTGGTGTACAAGATGAATAATCATAAGAAAATAATAAACCGCTCTCTATTTGATATGTCACTAGGCAGGATGACATGCTGAATGGGACTAATGAATTGCTTTTACTCTGAGAGCCTCTCAATCGGAGATTTCTTGTTAGTTCAATAACCTTCGAGGTCTTCAAAAAGAAAAACGTTAACCAAGGATGGCTATAATTTTTTAAACTATCCAATATTCTGCTTCTCTCTTCTATCGAAAACTGCATTTTCTCAAGCAATAATCTTCTGACGAATAAAGAAACATTAATGCCAAAAATATGTCAGTGGCATAGTTTTTTTTAAAGACCTAAAATACACGCAAGATAAAATTGATTATAACAAACAGCGGATCAAGAATGCCAACAATTTAAATTACGGTTGTAGTAGTGTGTAAAGATCCTCGTATTTAAATATTTCAATAAAAATTGCATTGCATATTGAAGGTCGTTGTTATTTCATATTTACATAGGTAGGTACTGAAAAAAAATTATTTCATGGAAAAGCACGAACTGCTATATTATTCATAGCTGAATGGGAAGTGAGAAAAAAACTCTTGCTTCAAACGTTTTATTGTTTTTCAATAAAAGCATGCACACATAGGAGAAGATTGGCTTGGGCACCATTCGTAAAACCTTGCTATATCCTTAAAAATAAGACAAACGTTCAATATCTGAAAACAAGTGTCTTCAATTAGGGTATAAGTATACAGTTTGTTTCAAAAGCATGGGAACGGTCACATATTCCCGATTCAATGATGACATTGACAATGTTGTAGCTTCTTTTTTTTTTCATTGGGGATACCACTTTATTTTCATTGCAATAAATTCGACGCTCTATATTGTTAGTGAAACCTCCAGATCATATCCCTATTTTACGCGGTTTCTGAAACATGGCAACACAACCTTTCTGGCAATGGTCAAATAATTTCCACAACGGCTTAAAATTATGATTACGAAACTAAATCGGGCATCAATAATTACCTACTCCTCTGCAGAAAATTTCGTAAGTTTATTTTAAGCCACTCTGGAAATATTTGACCGTTCCCAGACTTTTGAAACATACTGTATATATATTTAGTCCCTGTCCTCACATTCGTCTATTGAGGTGCCTAACAAAGGAAAGTAATAAACAAATAGCTACAACACAATTATTCCTGTTGAAGATACACCTAGAAACCCGTAAGAAAAATAGTTAGAACCGTGATAAAACAAGAGTAAAGTATCTCCGCACAAGCACCTTAAGAAATGACTATCCTAAACAAGTATTTCTAGAACTAACAAATAATGTAATGAATGGTAATTTTATAATGGGGATGAAATTTTAGAATGAAGAAAGAATCAAAGGTGGGTAACACAATTATTATCGTAAAATTGTCCAAGGTTGAGCATAAAAATAACTTCCTGAAACGATGATGCGAGAGCCATACTTATTGTTAACGAAAATATTATAAACAATCTGATTCTTTTATAGTTAGGTATCTAAAAATAAAAATTGAACTAAAATTAGATTTATATGAATATAATTATACTTATAACAATTCCAGCATATTATTATTGTACCTGGATGCACAGTCGATTAGGAATAACCTTGTAACGTTATTCCCTTATTGTTAATAACAAATATTATGTAATACTTCATGGTTCATATTAATTGTCATCTGGTTCACAGAAACTTAACCGATGTGCCTGGGCGGTTTAATATCCAAAGTTATCCTTTCCGACCCTTATTTTATTATCCTCAATTTATCTATTATTGTTAGGTTGTAGAATGTTTGACATACTTGCCCAACCAAATAGATTTCACTTTTAAGTTTATGAATGTGTGAACTTTCAAAAGTAACAAAGTTATAAATAAATGTGCAATATTGGGTCCTTTTGAGAATAATATGAAAACCCCCTTTTTATTGATATAGGATCTTGGCTGCCTTCTTGCTGTGCAGGAAGGTTGGATAAAGACATTCAGATTCCGAACTTGAGGCTGTAAACATTATATTTTAAAGTTCTAAAAGTATTCCTCTCTTAAATAACATAAACTCTCTTGAATAAATATAAACCATTTTGAATAAAATCGAGTTAACGTGTTTTACTTAATTGGTGCGAGTTTGACGGATTGAGTTCACAATCCCTCGTGATTTGCCGGTGAACATTAGGTGATCATAACATTGGTGTGGTTGGAGGTATCGTTACAACCTGCTCGACCTGGATGCACAGTCGATTAGGAATAACCTGCTCGACCTGGAGATTCTTGTCAATAAAGTAAAGGTTCCTGACGCTGTGGTCATCACAGAAACTTGACTTCGTCCAGGGGAAGAAGCGTTTTTCAATCTAATTGGGTACAACTCGATTTACGTGAGCAGAGACAAACGCGGTGGAGGAGTTGGTATACTTCTAAAGGAAAATCGCAAATATACTATACTGGACAGATAAGATATGAAACATGTTCCATGCTACTGTTGTTAATAAATATTAAACTCTTTAATATAGAGTGCGATTTACAGACCACAGGACTATTGGTATAATGAACTTTTCGATATTCTCGACGAAGTCTTCTACAAAGTCAGTAGCCAAAAAACAAAAATCTTTTATATTTGGTGATCCTAATATAGATTTTTCAAAATCCAACATACAACAACAGATGTTAAATACCATTATCACATCAAACGGTTTCCAAATCTTAAATAAAAAGTATCCAAAAAGGGTGTCATCTTTATCAAACACTATAACAGACTATGTAATAACAGACTGCTTAGACTCAGCTTCAAAATTTTCAATCTTTGATGATCCAACTAGTGACCATAAAGCAAAGCTGTTAAAATATTACATCTAATAGAACCTAATAAACACTATTCAGTAACAATACTAAATAAAACAAATTTTAAGAGAAAACTTGGGGAATTAAGTCACCAACAAAGGGATGACCCTGAGATTCTGTGTGATGACATTATCAGAAATTTTCTACGCAATCTCCAATACATTTAAAGAGAGATTCAGACCCCCTCCGTGGTTCAATGGACATTTGTATGATCTTGTGAATAAAAGTGACTTCCAATATAAAAGACACGAACAATTTCGTCTTAGTGAGTATCTACTAGGAAAATACAAGTCCTCTCAAAGAAAACTCAAGACAAAAATACTTTTCCGATCAATTAAAAATTCTGATGGCAACAGGAAAAAAAAGAACGAGAACACAACAATAAGACCTATACAAATTCCAAAGACATGTCAAATACTTCCAATGAATACCTACTTTTCTAAAATAGGAATCACGCTTGCAGACAGTATCCTTGTAGTACAATATCAGCCTGAAGACCCTATACCTTCTAATACAAGTTTTTAATTTCAGGCGGTAACTATCGATAACATTGAAGTTATAATTGACAAACTGAAGAAGAATGCATCTCCCGGCCTAAATAACTTCAGCGCCAATATTCTTAAGGAATTCAGGAGCGGATTGGCTCCTCTTCTGTGCCAACTTATCAATGTTACTTTTATTACGGGCTGTATACCCAACCTTTTAAAAAGCACTAAAGTCGTACCAATTTATAAAGCAGATGATTGAGACTCCCGAGTAATTATTACCGCCTATCTCAATTCTGCTTGCTCTCCCATAAATCTTGGAGTCGTGCATAAATAACCAGTGGGTAAACTATTTTGAATCTTCAAATATATGTAAATACCAGTATGGATTCAGGAATGGGTGTAGTACAATATCAGCCACCACAGACCTAGTAACTGATATTTATTCTAAATTAGATAAAGGTTCCAACTGCATACTTGTCTCCATAGATGTATGGAAGTCGTTTGACACGTCAACCACAATATCCTAATATCCACGCTTGAACAGAATGGGGTTAGATGTATGAAACTGGCTTGGCTGAGGGACTATCTCACAGGCAACACGTTTGTAATAACAACACATTAAGCAAGGCTGCTGATGTCACATGGGGCGTGCCTTGTTTATATGAACTCTAAACTCGACCTAAACTCCTATGCTATGCTATGCTTATATGATGAGGATCCATTCCTTCTGTGCTCTGGAAACGATCACACAGCGCTACAAACGACTAAAAAAAAGACATAACAAAAATCCACAACTGGCTTTGCTTCCACAAACTTTTACTAAACAACATCAACAAATGCAGCTATATGACTATCTCAAACTATATCAACTGACGAAATATAATACTGGTCCTGGGTAAATACAACTTTAAAAAACAAGAATGTATAAAAGTACTTGGATGGCTCATTAATCATAAATTCACATGGGGATTTCACATATTAAAAATACAGGGTGGAATTTTTAAATGGAATAAAATTAGTATCAGAAAGCCTGTGTATTTTCTGGATAAATAAAAAAACTAGTCATAAAGAGACCCTTATTTCTAGTTTGACAAATTTTTTCGGCCTTTTCATGGAATTTACCCCTCTCTTAAGGGTAGAAACCACCCCCAACTTTTTTTTTCAAATATAAAGATATGTATTGTAATAGCTCATTTATGGGCATTAAAAAAGGAATATGACCCATTATTTACTCTTGCATTTCGGTGATCTAGTAATGTAATTATTTTTGACATTAACGCACTATTTTAGGGTTGAGAATCCGAGTATCAGGCATCAAATAGTGTGTTAACGTCAGAAATAATTACATAACGTTACAAATGAGGCTTGTTTCGCATTGGGGTTCTACCAAGAAGAAATGCTGAAGATATTCAACAATTTTAACTGTGAAAAAATTGTGTGGAAAAATATGATTTAATTTTTTTCTCGCTTCCTAGATCACCGAAATGCAAAAGTAAATAATGGGTCGTTTTCCTTTTTTTATGCCCATTCCAC
Organism: Ceutorhynchus assimilis; assembly: GCA_917834065.1. Taxonomy (NCBI): domain Eukaryota; kingdom Metazoa; phylum Arthropoda; class Insecta; order Coleoptera; family Curculionidae; genus Ceutorhynchus; species Ceutorhynchus assimilis. The sequence continues at coordinate 9,362,098 of OU892278.1, read as the reverse complement.
CGAGCTATCACAATACATATCTTTACATTTGAAAAAAAAAGTTGGGGTGGTTTCTACCCTTAAGAGAGGGGTAAACTCCATAAAAAGGCCGAATGTGCCAAACTAAAAATAAAGAAACCCGTTTTTTTTAATTTTCCAGAAAATAGTTCACTTATCCACTACTATCTCTCATGTCTAACGCTTGTCTGGGAAACGTAACTGCCAACTACTGTTACGGGATGATTTTTCCCGCATCAAAATAAAAGGAAATAAACTTATTCACCTCTCTGAATAGCATACCTTCCTCAAGCCACTGTTTTCTATCCAATAGTTGTAGCCACACTTTTCATCAAACTTTTCATTCTTCCCAGAATCATTAAGTTAGAGGTTTATTAATGGAATTGATTTCCTGTTAGTAGGGTTAAAATAAATAGACAATTAATTTGTTAACAAACAAAATCACAATATTTACACTAGAACAGCTGATTGTCTGATCCGAGTAGATTGTCTAGTTTGACAGCGCTCCAGATAGAGTCAATGACCGGTACTAGCTTAATTTGAATAAGTCCCATGCCCCAACTACCATCAAAATTCCCCAGTACCTTCCACCTTGGAGTTTTGACAGAGACTTTTTAAAGGACATTGCAGGGACAAGCAGACGTCATTCAGGTCGAGGACTTTCCACGATTAAGTGTTCGGGAAAATTCCTCAGGCACATTTTGCCGATTTTCTGAGTTGTCTAGTTTTCGCTCATAGATCTAGGGTGGCTAATCCGTTATTTTAGCACCCAATCGCCTTGTGCGGATTTTTTTTTGTGAGTCGAAAAAGAGCAACGTGACCAATTGTTTCTTCCTAAAGGCCAAAGTATTTTGGTAAGTCGTTTTTCTTATTAATCTTCTCTGTTTCTCTATTTCCTATGTAAAAGCATAGTTTTCTGTTAATTATACGGTTAAATTCCGAATATCGGACATACCTATCTATTGCTCCACACCCTGTCTCATAACGTCCATTTGTTTCAGGCCTTTAATGTTTACCTTTAGATGTCACCTTTTATTCGTCACGCTTTAGTCCCTGACTTTCAGTAAAGAGTTATACGTTAAGCTTACTGTATATTTCAAGTAGTACCTACAATCTTCAGCCTCCTCTAGACCATTGGAAGCTTTAGTGACACCTAGTTACTGAACTTCAGTTCCCAGGGCCAGTTGTTTCTTGTCGCAATCCTAATCCAGTCCCAGGCCATCGGAAATATTGGGAGATATTGATCCAATCCTTCAGGTTCGCCTCTAGAGATTAGGAACTACTCAGGTTTGATAAGTGTGTTGTATTGTCTTAATATCAAACCTTACCAACCCCTTGTTGGAGTAAATCACCACAACAACGCAGCTCTACTACAATATTAAATTACCCTTCAGGTTAGATGTTGTTATTTCAATTTTAATTAATTTTATATATTACCTTTATCATATGAAATTTACCATTCAGGTTATGTACTGTTAGGTACTTCAGTTTTAAGTATTTATCTATACGATCTATATTATTCCATAATATTAAATTTGCCCCTCAGGCAATGTATTGTTACTTCATCTTTAATTATTGATCTATATTTCTCTTATAACTATCCCATAAATACATGCTGCACTGAATACAGGAAATACTTGTAGGTACACTGGGGTTAAATGGCCATTTACGAAGGTACTGCATTTAATAAGCTTAGGTATTTATTAATTTATATTTCAGGTATTGTTGCTGTTGATTGTTATAATTTTATTTCTTTATTTAGGGACTCGAGTGTAATTAATCATTATTGTAAATACTATTTTAAGAACATATGGTTAGACGATTTCTTTTCTTGTTTTGGTTCCAGTGTAAATAATTTTCAGTGTTCTAGGGCGGTCGGAAAACCCACTCTGGAATCAAACCTGTCTTGTTCTGGTTCTAATTAAAACCCGTACCTGATTGTAGCAAAGCGTTTCACTTTTGTCCTTCCTTCTTGTTTACGTTTATATTTCAGGTTGTGCTGCTATAGTTCCGTAGAAATTTCCTGCTTTCGTTATATCAGTTGATTTCGTGTACTGCAGGGAAAAAGCAGGTGGCGCTCTATATTTAGTTATTTAATTAACCCACACCCCTCTCCGTATTGGAAGCTAGTCGGCAACCCTTTACACGAAATCACTTTTCTACATTTCAGCAACCAACTCTCTCTCTTCTCTTTTTATTTTTTTTTCTTTTTAGTTACCCATTAACTTTCCCACCTTCTCGAAACCTTATTATTGACTTCTCCGTTACGTTTTGCGGGTAACAAAGTGGCAGTGCCCGTCTTGCCACGTAATACTACCTACCTGAAACCCCTAAAAGTAGTTCAGAACAGAGCACCCAAGAAACTTTTTCAATTGCCCACATTATTTCCGACTGCAGAACTATACAATCCCAATAAAATCATGGACATTAATTCACTGTATATTTTTCAAACGTGCACATTTATCCACAACGACAGGAGCTTATCGCTCTCAGCAGGAATCTGTCAGTACCTCCTGGTCCACTATCTCTTGCGTTAAGGTAAAATAAACTTTAGAAGCTTATATAGTAAGCTTCCGCATCTGGTTATGCGATTGACTTTCTAGCTCGAACTATTTTATTTACATTTGTTATATGGCGAAGACCATATCTAAACAAAACCGCAAACTACATAATTCGTAAACGCAATCAGGTGAAGGTATTAGATTCTAAAATACGATAATTCTGAATATAGATATCCCTCGTTATTTTCATTTTCTGAACTGTTTCAATTTTGCGATTAGATCTATTAAAAGCAATGGTATTTTGCAAAATACTTGGATAAATTCAGATCTTCTTATGGTCTTCCTTTCCTTAGAAATACTATTTTCGGGTCTTTATCGATATCCCCTTTCAAAAAAAAAGTGGATAAACAATCATTAACTCTAGAAAATTGCAATATGATCAACGTGCCCATGCCAAATACGTCCCTCATCGAGTTTCAATAAATACATGTGAAACCCTCTTTTGTTGTACAATGTGCAAATATTTCCATTTTGTAGGATTCTGAGAAGAATTGCTAACTCACTCTGTCTCCTTCGTGAAATTTTCTAAAATTGATTTTATCGACTGACCATTTCGAAATATCTCTTCATTGTGATGTAGGTTTAAAAAATGAAAGGGCCTCAGTCTCCAGCAGTTCGGTTAGCCCGGACCAAGGCAGCAAACACACCAGCGACCTGGTGCTAAGAATCCCTGGAGTGGACCAGGCTGCCAACTATACATCGGAACATAGGTACAACGCAAAATGAAGAAATGTTAGAGGAACTAAATACAAAATTATGAAGTCGATAGAATAATTTTGGACATAGTAGGACTGGCAGAAGTCAGAAAAGGAGAAGCCTGTCTAAGAATAAAATGAAATCACGTTCTATTCTACAAAGGTGATCATAATAGCAGTAATGGAATTGTAATTCTGATACACAAACGAATGGTCCCATACCTACTCAAGAGCAAATCTGGCAGAATAATATACATAAACAGTGGCGGACTAAGGGGGGATGAGGGTCTTAAAGCCCCGGGCGTTGAAGCTTGAGGGGCGGCAAGCCGAACGATTACTCAGATTCTTAGTGCAGATACGATATGCGTTTTAGTCCAGTAGTTATAGTATTATCATATAGAATATCACAAGAGAAAAAAATTTGTCGGCAAAATTTTCGAAAGGTATGAAAGTTTGTTGCTTGGCAATTTCGCGAATGATTTTATCAAAAATGTCATGAGCGAAATTGCCGAAAAGCAACAAATTTGAATAAAACCTTGAGAACAATTTTGCCTACACAATTTTTTCTCGAGTGGTATTCGTCATGACTATTTCACGTAAGATTTTAAAAATAAATAGAATGCAAAAATATGAATAAAAACCTCAAATTAAAAATATCAGTTTGACAATGTCAAAAAATGGTCGCTGAAATACTATGTTGTTGGTATTGTCAAGGTAGCAATATTGTCAGCTGAATACCGAATTTATTGTCGAATGTAATACCACAAGAAGTTTCAGGATTACCGGATAATACTTTTACCTGTCACGAAACGCGTTACGCAGCAACACCACCAGTCCGAAGGAGGAGTGGTGTTGCTGGTAACGCGTTGAGTTTTAGGTAAAAGTATTAGGGAGTCCTGAAACATCGAGTGGTATTCAAAAGGTTATACAACGAACTAAACTTTGATACTTTAAAATTTAAAAAAATTTCTACAGTGTAATTTCCTATAAATGCCACCAAGCGCGATAATCCCAAAAGGCTTATCACTTTTTAAGCCTCTCGTGTAATATGGAAATAATGTACAGTGAGTTGTGTATAACCGGTGTAATACACTCTAGTGAAATAGTCAGCAATAGTAATTAATTCTTATTCTTATTTATTTCATTCTATCACTAGTCGTCGCGCCCGATGCCTGAGAATCGTGATTTTAGAATCAGAATCCCACGAGTTAACGTGAGTGGCGTGTGATGTGTAGGCCACCATAAAAATCAAGAAATCCTGGAACTTGTAAACGCCTTCCTGGATGTGTCAACTCTGTCATGCAAGCAGAGGACAATTTATTAGGCTCTCCTCCAAACCACGTGATTATTCAATATAGCGTTTGTGGGAAATTGACGTTTTTTTGTTTATCTTGAGTTTATTTGGAATATTCTCGGGCTGATTAGAGTTTACCTTGTTATAATACTTTTCGAGATGCAAAGTGAATATTTAAAGACTTTATTGCAGGAAAATTGGGATGTGGGCGAACGGTAGGTTGAAAAAATGTCTAGTTGACATTTGTTTACATTTTTTACAGCAATGAGCAAATGAAGACCTACAAAAGCTTAGATTCTTATGAATATTTCGATCATAGCTTTATTTTAGATGCAAGAACAGTGGTAAAGAATAATTCTCACATTTTAATTGGAAAAGTTTAAAACGGTGGGCACTGAAAAAAACCTGACATCGTCCTTGTTACCTTGTTGAAACTATTTCCACAATCAACTACAAGACACGTTTGTGGTATTTTTAATTGAAAGAAACACTAATGAAGTCAATAAAATAAAAAAATAAACAAAGTGTTATAATATTTAGACATTATAGGTGGCGCTGTTGGTCAATGTCTATTTTAGTTGAGGAGTCTGTGGCAACATTTTCAGTAGTTGACATCGTTGACAGATGATTATTATTAGAATCGTTGTATTTAAGTTTTGTAATTAATTCAATCTACGTCGATGTCATTTTGACACATTTAGGTCCTTCATAATAGCACTAGTGCGTTTAGGAATTCATAAAAACACCCAAATTATGAAATGACAAATATATAAAAAGGAAGTTAGTTACCAGAAGAATCTTTTCAATGATGTTGTCTCGATATTCGAAGGGACACTTTCGAATTCAGAATCACCAAATTCAATATTATTTTCCTCCATAAAACTGAATTTACGGCAAAAAAATGTACTCCAATATTGAAGCTGCCAAAGTCAAAATTCTAAAAATCAACAAGCAGATTCCCGACTAGTACGGGCACCTACTAAATTTTGAATTTTAATTTGAAAAGTTTTTGCTATTTCAAGGCAAATCAAATCTATTTGGACCATCGTAGATTAAATTTTGAATGATACATGTTCGATATGAACTTTATTAATAAAACTTGTGTAACTAAACCACTCGGCTAAAGCCTCGTGGTTTAACGTTACACGCGTTTCATTATGGTGTTCATATCGAACTAGTATCATTAATAACTATAATAAGTTTATAATTTGAGTTAAAAAACAAGTTTTATTTCATGGATAAAACATGGCGCAGTCTATTGAATTTCTAATTAAAAAATTGATATTTAAAGTTTGAAATAAAAGTGTGGTTTCACAAGTGGAAGTACTTACGGACTTGTATGTTCCAGTTTTTAATGTAAAATCAAGAATTTTGCAAAATGGATGTCCGATTACCAACTGAATTGAAATTGGAAGGAAATTTATCCGAAAACTTTAAGAGATTTAAGCAAAATTTTGAGATTTTTCTAGTTGCTTCTGGAAAAGATAAGAAACCAGACAATGTGAGAATAGCTATTTTGTTGAATTGCATTGGTGAGGATGCTGTTGACATATTTAATAACTTTCAATTTGAAGGTGACGACAGAAATAGTTATGCAAAAGTAATGAAAGCATTTGAAGACTACGCAAATCCGAAAAAGAATTTAGTGTACGAAAGGTATAAATTTTTTAGTAGAAAACAGGGAGTCTCAGAAACTTTTGACCATTTTGTTACCGATCTAAAAAAACTGTTAACATCCTGTGACTTTGAAGATCAAAGGGAGTCTCTTATTAGAGATAAAATAGTATTAGGAATCAAAGATAAGAAGATGCAGGAGAGGTTGTTACAGAAAGAAGATCTTAATTTAACAGTGGCGGAGAATGAGTGTAGGGCAGCAGAAATTACTAAATCTCAAGTGCAAGAGTTACAGAATGAACAAGTTTTTGAAGTAAAGGGAAAAGGTGCAAGTAAACTCCAAGGCAGGTTTCAGAAAAATGGAGAAAGCAGCTCAAATATGAAACCTGAAAATGTAAGCAAGTTTGACTGTTATCGCTGTGCTACAACTTACAGTGCCCAGCTTTTGGGAAAAAATGCCTAAAATGTGGAACACTAAATCATTTTTCAAGATGCTGCAAGGTACGTAAAGTGAAAGAAGTACAAAAAGATGGTGATGAGAGTGAGGAAATGGAGGACTTTACAATGGAAAGTATCGAAGTAAGTAATGTAGTAAATGTAGAAAGTTTGGGTGCTTGGTTTGAACTTATAAATGTAAATGGATTTGACATTAAATTTAAAATAGATACAGGATCTGAGGTAAACATTTTGCCGATAAGTTAATATAAAAAGTATTTTGAAAAACAGCAATTGAAAGTTGGTACTGTTATTTCACAAGCTTTTGGTGGATCTAAAATTAGGTCTGTAGGGAATGTTGATTTAAAATGTAAAGTTGGACAACAAAATAAACAAACATTAAATTTCATTGTTATGGATATTGAAGTAGGTCCACTATTAGGTTTAAAGGGTACAACAATTTTAGGGTTCTTACAAATGTTACTGAAATAAGTAGTGATCAGATTTATGAGCTAGAAAAATAAAAATTTATCCAAGAAAATGAGTTTAGTTTTAGAGGATAAGGAAAATTTCAGCAGAAATTTAAACTAATTTTGAAAAACAATTACAGTCCTGTAGTCAAACCACCTAGAAGAGTACCATTGGGTATTAGGGACAAATTTAAAGAAAAAATAAATGAATTAGAAAAATTAGGAATCATAAGTAAAAATATGGAGCCAGGGGAAATTGTGTTAATAAAGTGTTTTCCGCATATGATGAAAACCCCCTACACTGCAAGGTACTTCTTATTTATTGCGTTTATGGTTTTGTTCTATTTATAAAATTATCTTTTTATAAAACAACTTTACGGCAATGGGAATCAAGGCAACCCATCCATTTGGTTGAAAGGTTACTATGAATTATTGTTTTATGTAAAAATTATCCATTGCAACGATCACATACCCGTTAGTATTGCCGGCTCTTGGACTATATGTAGATCTGTGAATAATTTCATAATCAAAAGCTTGTTGAAATGCATAGTGAAGCATTCTGGTAGCCATCATCGGAGGTAACTTCTATTCAGGATAAGGTATTGCTGTCAGTGGGTTGTGGTATGTAATAAGTTTAAAATGTCTTCGGTATAAATATCTGAAAAATTAATTTAAACTCCAGTATACACAGGATCCGGAAAGTCAACGATAATACTGAAAGAGCTGATGGAGCAACTCATTAGCATCCAGAAAAACAAAATATGGCCTTAGTAAAAAATCGTTGGTTTCCGAGATATTGTCACTTAAATAAAACTCGTTAAAATCGTTCTCTCGGATTAGCTTTTCGAGTGTCGCTTAAAAATTTCATTATTCTTAGATTCTGAACTTAGTTTTGCAATGGTAAATAGACATTTCATTTGTCATAGACCAACATTAAAAGTCAAAGTTCAAAACATTTACTTAAAAATCTTTTTAAAGTGCTACTTCTGATACTTCACTTTAAAAAGATTTTTAAGTAAATGTTATGAACTTTTACTTTCAATGTTGTTCTGTGACAAATGAAATGTCTATTCACCATTGCAAAACTGAATTCAGAATTTAAAAATAATGAAAACTTTAAGGTTACACTCGAAAATCTGATCCAAGAGGACGATTATAACGCATTATTTTATTAAAGTAAGTATCTCGGAAACCATCGATTTTTTACTAAGGTCATATTATTTTTTTCTGAAAGCTGATGAGCTGCTCTATCATATCAGCCCTTTTAGTATTATCATTGACTTTCAGGACACCCTGTATAGCTGTAGCTTCCTCATCTATTTGGCTAGTAGTTTTCATCTTGATTTTTTTTTCAAATTATTTCAATGGATTTAAATTCGTGAAAGTTAAGGACGGGTTTTTTGAAATAAAAGAAAAATTCATACAAATTTTAGCAGATTGTTTTGTTCTAGTACATTTGTTACAGATCCGCTACTGCCAGGTGAGAAATTTCCCCACGAGTGAAACAAATAGAGCTACTTTTGAAGTTTATTTTTTCAGTCATCCGCAGCTAACCTGAGTTTACAATATTTATACGCAATAAAGAAAGTCGTCTCCGACCCGCTGCGTATGGCAGGGAAAAAATACAAAAACAAACAGGGCATATGGTGCTGGCCATTGTGCGGCATTAATTTAAACCCAGCAGGAGGAAGCTGTCAACAGCGGTTGTATACAATCAATAGCCGAGACATTTTTATGGCTCCATGCAGGAGTCACGAAATAATGAAGCTATATAATCTTATGCAGCCGATAAAATCTAGGTCACTTCACGATAAATATAGTCTATCTATGCAGGAAAACAGGCTGTTATTAATGGTTCTATCGGAATTTATTCTATTAAAAAATTCCATCATGTTTACATCATAAAGTCCCAAGATAAGGCAGTTGTTCCGCAATAAAAAACGAAATTTATCCTATCTCAACGACCCGACCCAGGAATGCTTTATTGTTGCCTCCAAATCACAAAAGACATCTACAAAAATGAACAAAAACGTTTTAGCAACTAAATCGCACCATTAAATAAAAGAACCGTGAGAATGAAAATGCATAGGTTACCTACATGAGTAACTTCAAACCTATTCTTGTTTCCCTGGCGGGAACCTGCATTTTAATCAGCTGATTCACCTGCATGGTAGGTATAATAATTTAATAGATTCAATGCCTTGTTTGCATTTCGTGATGGTTTGCTATCGAACCCGTTCTTAAGTGAACCGGAACTAAACGGATTGTAAAAATGTAAGATGAATCACCCTGCTGTATGGCAATATCTCATCATGAAACAGAGAATAATGTGTTAATATAAAGATTTCCGAAATTTATGTATTCTAATCATCCAAATATTTACACCATATTAACTGTTTTGTTGACCGCTGCCGAGTCTATTTTCGGTTTTCCTCAGTTTTTAATAGCCGAGTTTGAAAATAGATTGAAAAGCATTTCCAGCCGCTCATTTTAGCTTTAAAACTCCAAAATGGAGCAATTTATGCATCAATTAGGCAGCGTAAATGATTTTTAATGTCGAGCGCTGAAAATACATTCATAACCGTTTTTCTATTGCAATGATGCAATTTACTTTTCATTGGAAACGTCAAAACCGTTGATTACAAATTTATACTATCTAAAATAAATGTTGGTAAAAATACGAGGATTACTATTCGAATAACGTTTTAAATTTACGTATATTTCGTGGCATCCATTTTCAACATCCATGGAAATTTACCCCGAGTAAAAGGAAAATAAAATTTTCCGACGTTCCCGAGAGAGAGAAATTTCCCCCGGGAGAATTATTTTGTGAGGACGGGGTCGTAGAACCCTTAGCCTTCGCCGTTGAACTATGTAGGCATAAAACTTCACCTGTGCTTTTTTAAAAAAGAATGTAAAAAAAAAAATTGAAAAGGATATCTTGATAATTTCAAACCCGAAAAGAAGCTTTGGAGTATCATGGACGATGGTCAACAATATTGAAGCCAAAATAAATAGTATGGGCATGTTTATATAGCAAATAGTTCTAGTTATTGTCTGAAATGAATTGTTACAAGACGGTTAAGGGCAAAATGAAGTAGCCCTTTCGATCAATTTGCCAGGGTCTAGATGTTTTATCAGCGTCTTAAAACAGAAAACAGGGCTTAACAAAATCTAAACAGCGGCACAAAAAAAACTTTATGTCTTCTTTCTATAACGATGGGATAATAAAATTCCACATTAATTTGTGTTCGTTTGAATAAAAGAAACCGACACAAGTACCTGTCGAGCTTGGGAAGAGTTTCCGTTAGAATTCTGTGCCAATAACCTACAATCAAATATTATAAAGAACTATGTCATATTCCAGGAAAAAGTGAACTTCCTCGGACAAGTTCCTAACACAAAAGGAATCGAGACGGATTCAGAAAAAGTCTAGGCAGTAGAAGTAAGAGCCCAAGTATATCGAAACTGAGACAAACGTTGAGGGTGAAATAACCCAAAAAGACAAAAAAGCAAAAAAAATGTTCACCTGGAATCAAAAATGGTACCCATGTAGCTGAATAGATACCTACTAAACAGCAAGAAATTTCACATTTCTGTCGAATAATGAAGGGGCTCTGTGAAATACGCAGGCACACTTGAAGCAACAAAGGTAAATGTTACGTACTCGTTTAGTGCTTCGTTAATGCTTCAATGTGCTTCAATCCCCAAATTAGCGACCCTTGTATTTTCGGAGATATTCCGGTTTTTTGAAATCGCCTGCTCAGTTCACACCCAGCAGGAAAAAGGGAAGCACCAACATTCAGTTAGAGATAAATGGTTAGCGCTTCGTTAGTGCTTCAATGTGCTTCAATCCCCAAATTAACAACCCTTGTATTTTCAGAGATAATTCGGTTTTTTGAAATAGCCTGTTCACTTCACACCAAGTAGGAACAACAGTTTCAGATAAAAAATGGGAGTGCGTCCGTGTGCTTCAATCACCAAATTAGCACTTCTCAGAGATATTTCGGTTTCTAGAAATCGCCTGCTTAGTTCATACATATAGCAGGAACATTGGAAGCATTAACGTTCAGTTGTAGATAGATGGTTAGTCCTGATCTATACCATTTCTGATAAGACGAATAGGACGGCTGCTCAAAAGAGAAACTAAGGCCCGATTTATTCACCTTCTGATCAACTATCAGGATTATCTGACAGATAAAAACGCAATCTACAATCCTATTAGCAGGCCAGTTATTTGTCGACCAATGGGATTATTGATTGGCAAAAAAAATTTGTCTTGTAGATAGTTACCGGTAAGTTTAGCGGAAGATGAGTAAACCGGCCTAAGCATTAGGAAGCACTGAGGAAGTTGCATACAATTTTATTTTGACGCAAAATGTATTTAAAATGAAGCAAAATACTCTAGAAGTATATTTTTATATTCAAATCCTCTTTATACTGAACCACTAATAAATATTTAATTATTCAAATATTGAATATAACAAAAGGCGCGAAAACGCTCTCAAATTGGCTATGACGTCATAGAACGATAAGCAAACAAGAGTGTGGTTATGTTAACGTGAAACCTGAGCCGTCAGGCGCTTCTGTTTACATCGAATTCTACAGCTGGATCCACCATTCTATGTCGGTCATTGTCATTTTCCATTCAGTAAATAAAGATACCTCTCGTTTTTATTCTAATCGGCGACTTCACCGATGAGTTAGCTATCTTTGTTTAGTTTATGGAAAATGACAATGATCGACAAAGGCGCATAAACCAATGACATAAAATACAATTGACAATGGATAAGACAAGGACAGAGTACAGAGACTCGTTTTGACGGATATCGTCGTGTGACGTGATTGATTTACGACTGCGTTTTGGCGCGAAGAGAGTTATTTTGATTTTCTATCTTTTTTTACAGAAAAACTATTAGTTGAAAATTTAAAATTTACGCGGCAAGTGGCTTTTTACAATATAAAGAATTTATTAAGAGAATTTAAAAAAAAATGTGCTAATTCCTCATTAGTACATACTAATCATATTTATAAGTAATTCAGACCAGAGTTTATGCTGTTCATATTCTCGGTTCTCCGTCCTGGAAGTATAAGAGTTGGTAAAAGATGAGGTGGTGCATCATGAAGCACTAACCATCTATTTACAACTACTAAACGCTGGTGCTTCCAATGTTTCTGCTATGTGTGAACTAAGCAGGCGATTTCTAAAAACCGGAATATCTCTGGAAGTTCAAGGGTTGCTAATTTGGGAATTGAAGCACATTGAAGCACTAACCATTTATCTGTAACTGAACGTTGGTGCTTCCCTTGTTCCTGCTGGCTGTCAAGTGAGCAGACGATTTCAAAAAACCGAAATATCTCCAAAAATACAAGGGAAGCTAATTTGGGGATGGAAGCACATTGAAGCACTAACGAAGCGCTGTAACGGAACGTTGGTGCTTCCCTTGTTCTTGCTGGGTGTGAAGTGAACAGGCGATTTGTAAAAACCGAAATATCTCCGAAAATATAAGGGTTGCTAATTTGGAGATTGAAGCACATTGAAGCTCGTTGAAGCACTAACCATCTATCTACAACTACTAAACGTTGGTGCTTCCAATGTTCCTGCTATGTGTGAACTGAGCAGGCGATTTCTAAAAACCGGAATATCTCTAGCAGTTCAAGGGTTGCTAATTTGGGAAATGAAGCACTGACCATTGATCTGTAACTGAACTTTGGTGCTCCCTTGTTCCTGCTGGGTGTGAAGTGAGCAGGCGATTTCAAAAAACCAAAATATCTCCGAAAATACAAAGGTTGCTAATTTGAAAATTGAAGTACATTAAAGCACTAACGAAGCCCTAACCATTTATTTGTACCTGAACGTTGGTGCATCCCTTGTTCCTGCTGGGTGTGAAATAAACCGGCGATTTCTGTAAACCGATTTTTTTCTGAAAATATAGGGTTGCTAATTTGGAGATTGAAGCACTAACGAAGCACTAACCATTTATCTGTAATTGAACGTTGGTGCTTATCTTGTTCCTACTGGGTGTGAAGTGAGCAGGCGATTTCAAAAACCGAAATATCTCCAAAAATACAAGGATTGCTGATTTGGGTATCGAAGCACATTGAAGCACTAACCTTTTATCTCTAACTGAACGTTGGTGCTTCCCTTGCTCCTGATGGGTGTGAAGTGAGCAGGCGATTTCAAAAAACCGAAATATCTCCGAAAGTACGAGAGTTGCTAATTTGGAGATTGAAGCACTAACGACTCGCTAAGCGATTACGTAAAATTTAACTTTTGTGCTTCAAGTGTGCCTGCCTACTTCACAGAGCCCAATGAAGGGGATCTGGCTTCAATAGCCTCTGCCCCTGCGAATTGACTTAATCACTCGTAGTTAAGAAAGTCCAGATGAAAAAATAAATCAGACCGTTTTGTTACAGAATACTATGTGAAATGCAATGTATTGGAGTAATGGCTACTTCGGAGTCAATAGAAGTTTGGCTTGAGTAAGATATAAGAGATATCGGTATTACTAGATCAACTGTTATAGGGATGCCGAGGAATGGTGATGCAACAGATGCGACCACTGTGCTTTTAGGAAAGGAACCAAGACGCGATTTCGTGGATAAATTAAACAGTACTTGCCTGGTTCTCCTTTGGAGGAAGATGCGATTAATATCGCTGGTCTTCTACCTACAACAGTCGAAAAATGAATATCTCATGACTGGGATTTTTTCCGGAGTTCTAATCCACAATCAAGAAGCGGCTATAGTTGCTGACGCATTACTGGAAAACCTCATAGTCCGACACGGCGATGAAACTTCACACCGATCAGGGCAGGAATTTCGATATATGGTAAAAACTGATAATGATGCGAGTGATGAGGTTACTGGAAATAAAAAAACCAGAACCACTCTACCTCATCCACAGTCCGACGGAAGAAGTCCAGACGCACAATCGGATAATCAGTCAATACACCAGTAAGAATGGAAACTAAGATAAACTGGTGGCTCTTTTCCTTTAGACTTATAGAAGCTTCCAACATGAATTCACCGGCTATACACGTCAATGCTGTTGAGTAAAAAAGATATGGAGCTTCCTGCCTTCCGCCAGCCGATGAAGACGAAACTGTTTTTCCAGGTTATGTGGCTGATCTACACAGCAGTAACATAATAAACATTTGCAATAAATGCGACGCCGTCTGGTCTTATGAGTGACAGGAAAAGAAGGGAATGAGCCAGAAATTAAAGTATGTTTTTTTTTAAGAAAATTCCCCAAGTCAAAACTTTAGTAACTATGTTGGCAACACAAGCTTTTTCTACATAAAAAATTTGAAAGAATTGACAGTTTTACATTGTATTGCCAACATAATGTCATTTTGACTTTTATCTTTAAAAAAACATACTTCAGGAAGACCGTAGAATACGATATTGTCAAGGTAGAACGGTTGTCAACAATGTCAACATAGAAAGGCATACACCGATTTGGATGCCCCTAGGAGACTCTGCTCGCCCAAAATATACTCTAGCTGGCGTTACCGGATATTTCTAATAGAGAATTATCGAGACAATTACAGAAATTTTGAAACGGTACATAAGCATAAGCACCTCGTAACGTCAATGCGAGCAGTTGAGATTTTTCGAATTCGAGAGGTCGACGATCAGTTGTAATTTTGCATTGCAAATAGCTTACTTTGAATAAATGTAGCTAATCTGCGAACCCGTATACGTGATAAAAATAAATCCTAAAAATTGGCCTTATTCAGTTTCAGGGAAGTTTGGAGAGATCCGAAGAGGTATATGATGATAAATTGGAAACCGTAGGATTTTCAAAGAGTATACGAGAAAGTACAGGAAATATTTATCTAATGATATAGAAAGTTTATATGTCGAATTTGGGAGCTGGTTGGGATTGGATTGGTTTCTCTATTTGGGCCTTGATATGGATTTATAAGTAAATGAAAAATAGTATCAAAGATTTTCTTGGCCCACGAATCACCTCAGTAAATTTATAGGTACTGAGGAAAACCACCTATTTGAAATATCATTTCTTCAAATCTTAAATTTTTAAAACGATTAGATACTATAGAGAAACAAATGGTAAATGTTGCAACCATATATGCGCTGTCGAGTAGGAGCAAGCGTAGACGTGCCACACAAAAAGATACCGAAAGGGTAGACAGACAGAAATTGAGGGACAGAAGGGAACAAGCTTGTCCTGTCCGCCATTGTTCATTATTCAATTTCCATTTTGTATTAAACTGATTGTTCAATCCAATTTGTAATTAGTTTGTGTGTCATAAGGAGCATTCACAGGTCAGTTGAATAAATATTATTTTGTTTTGAGAGTTCAAGTTATAAAAGTAATATTTCCTTCATTTTTATGTTTTTTTGTTTGTTTATGACATTTTTTATAACATGTGCATTGTTCATGTATTTAACAAAAATCGTTACATGCTGTGAACAAAACAGATAAAAACAGTAAATTAAAACCAAAGAAATTTTATGCTGTCCTTTGTGCTGGGATTTTAATTTTTGGTATTCAGAACGTGCATTAGGGACTTGTTGAATCTACTAACATTTTCTTACCCTTACAAGCGAATATCCTAGCAAACAAATTTAAAAATTAATCTTGAGATATTGGCTCAAAATAACAACTATAGCTGAGTAATCTCTCGTAACCAGGGACCTCAGTACCTGTCGGCAGATAGGCTAACTGACCAAAAACTCTTCAGTATTGAATATAGGTAGTGTTGATTGAATGTAGTGTAAGGAATTAAAATTTTAGCACAAGCACAGGGGCGGTACCTAATTTTATCATTGACTTAAATTATTAAAATGACACACTATGTTTTGATTATTGAGGAATGTTAGATCGAACGTTTCTCTGCCGTGCTATCCCTCGTAAGTTCTAGGTCGAGAATGGTACGATTTACTTTATTAATAAAGTGGACGTTTCACAAATTTTTCATTTATTTTCCATATCACAATTTCCCTAATTTTCCTATTGTCGGGCGCATGTCCAGTAAGTAAAATTGAGTAAGTTTCCACAACGTACATCCTATTTGTTTTTCATTCCGTTTTTCAGAAGATTTGTTAAAAGAAGAGGTAATAAGAATTCACACCGTTCAATCTTGCTGAACGAACCCGGGTATGGTATACTTTAGTAAATACTTACATTTTTTGATTCGTATAGTTTCTTAAGTTCTTCATACAGCCACATTTCCACAGCCAGACGTTTCCTTATAAGGCTCATTTGGTGATGTCCGTATTTGGCAGTTAAAAACTTCTCTCGTTTTTCCTTGATTTCTCCTTTTTCTTTAAAGTTGACGTGCAGTCCGGTCTTTGCTGGCGATCTACTAAAAAATCCTGTATGTTAATAATTTCGTTTTCCGCGCGACAGCTAAATTCTGCACTAAATTGAATTAAATATGAGGTCTTTTTACTTAAATATAAACATATCAACATTGCCATTGCGTGATTATTATTTGAACAGGAAGTGCTTCCACCAGTTTCTTATTTATATCAGTTTTTCTAATAAAAATCGATAGAAGCAGCATCATCTTGTAACAAGTCGGCGCCTCGGTTTTTACTAAATAAAAATCTACAATTGTTCGTTGATACCGCATTTGCATTAGAAAGAAATTGAAGGTTTCAAATGTAGTGTTTCTTGGTTCTTGATGCAATCCTGTTCAATATTTTAGTTTGCATTTGTTTTCTGTTATGCCTACTAAATAGACCTTGGTGCCTTAAAATGTATTGGTAAATTAAAAATTTCTACCTGTTAGTAGTCCTCTGAACTTCTCCTACGGCTAAAATTCCAGCCGGGGGAGGCGGTCCTCCATTGGCCACGAAACCGCTTTGCAATCCTACTTCCATATTTTCAGAGGCTCAGAGATATCTGGAAAAAAGTTCATAATTTTTTTTAGTCAGTGATTTACTTTTTGTATAACCTACAGGTTGAGGGAATGGAAATAAAATAGTGATACAATCTAGTGGTTTACAGATCAAATTAGTGGATATACATTTTATTGTTTAATTTATGTATTTCCTAATAAGTGGGAATGGACTCTGATATAATAGACAATCCATGTATTGAGGATTTTTCAGCTGTCGCGTCAAGCCAACGGTATATAACAGCGGATCAAAGCAGATCAGATTATTGGTCCGAAGAAAAATACACCTAAAGCTAGAAGCAATGTATAATTGAAACCCTTCAAAAAATTGAGATTGAAGCAAGACATGCCAAGAAAAAGTCCAAAGTAGAACAAATGAATATAAGAAGTTAAACGATCATCGAATTGAATATAAAGATAATTATTCATCAGATGATGAATCAACTTTCAGCACTGAAGGGGAAAATGTTGATTTCAAAAGAACTTCCAGAGACTCTCAAAATAGCAGAAGTTTGCGCTGAAAGTAGATAGGTGGTCTCAGATCTTACGCAGCAAAAGAGTTAGTGATGGAAAAGGAACGAACTTTTTGAAACGTCATCATGCATCAGATTGGTTTACAATAAGTGAAGGCGATCTGGCTTTGACTCTGGTTCCATTATCCGTTATTGGGTACCTACTTTCAAGCTCTCAGTTTTCATTATTGATATAATAATAATAATAAAGAACTTTATTTATACTGCATAGCCAACAGAGCAAAGCTTGCACAACAGATACACAGTTTAGTCACTAAGTAGGTAGGTACACCATGACAGTAGAGAAAACTTCAGACAAAAATATCATAAAATTTGAAACAAGAAAAAAAAATAAAGCATGCCTCAGAAGGCTAGTTTAACAATAACAACACAAAATATAAATGTACATGTATAAATGTAAATATAAAAATAAATAATATAAATATAAATACAAATCAAAACACAACAAAATCTAACTATGATAAAGCTTTAGGAATTGACCCTTTTTATCACAAAAAATATCAAAGTTCGAGTAATTTCCACAAAAAAGGTATTAGCAGCTTGCAAACATCTATTCACAGGTGAACATTGGTGAGATACATGGAAAACATTAAACGTTTCGTCTCCTTCTTAGCCTAACATCTGGTACATTAAAAAAATATTTTGCATTATTTCAGGTGTAGAATCATGTTGCAAACATTGAATTCAAACAAAATATCATTCAGTTCACGTCGTTTTTCCAACCTAACAAAATCAAACCCTAGGATCTGATCTCAAATGCCATGTTTATGGAAATATACAGACCTCAAAAAAAAAATCTGAATTCTTCCAATGTTTTCTGAGTGAACTTTGGTTTTAAGATTCCAAACAACTTGTATATTCAAGTTGTGATCTCACATAAGCATTAATAGTAAAAACTGGATGTTCGCTGTTTTAAGGTCCCGGCAAGTTCTCAAGACAAATCCCAATTTCCTCAAGCCCTGCTCACACAAAATTTTGATATGATCATTAAAATCAGATTATGCGAGAACAGTAACCCCAGGTGAACTCTGCTTAACTCTTATTCCTCGACCTCATATCTGTTTGTAATAGATGCTGTTTTTGTCCGAGAAAATGTCAAGCAGTTATATTTAACAATATTAAGCTTTAATTGATTATCAGAGCAGAAAGCCGCGACTGTGAGATGATGTGATGTACTTTGAAATATCATTAACAAACATCACAAAAAGAAGAGGCCCCAGGATTGAACCTTGGGGGACTCCAGAAGTAGGAGTGAAACAATCTGAAAGTTTATCATTAAATTTCACAGCCTGATATCTGCCAGTTAGGTATGACTTCAGATAATCTATCAAGTTCCGACCCAAGGAGTAATTCTCAAATTTTTAACAAGGACAGAGTGGTAACCCTGTCGAATGCCTTAGCCAGGTCAGTATAATATAACATCCACTTGATGCCCAGATCCAAGATGATGAACCATGTATTCATCATAGATAGATTAGTAACCGTAGACCTGTCCCGTATGAAACCGTGCTGCTGAGGTACACTATTTATGAGTTCGTTTATTTTTGAATGCATTATTCTTTCAAAGATCTTTGATAGAGCCCGCAGAACAGTTACAGGTCTATAGTCACTGACTATTCTTGTATTTCCACCTTTGTAAATTGGAGTAACATAGTCCAGTTTTAGTTTATCTGGAAAAATCTTTCTTTCAATGAAATATCTACCAATTTTAAGATTGGTTCTTTCAATATATCGGCATAGGACTTATAAGAATAGGCTGGAATTCTATCCTCTCCTATTGAAGCCTTAGGTTTTAAACTCTCATTAGCTTCAGCAACATCTTCAGAAGTGAATTTATCCATAGAGAGTTCAGCAGATAAAAATAATCACTTAGCCACAACATCAGAGGAAAAAGCCAATATGCTTGCCCAAATGTTTTCCTCCAGCTCCAACCTAACAGTGCCAAACGGAAAAACTCCACCGTTCATTGAAAGGGTTTCCCATAGTATGCCAGAGGTACCCTTTTATCACAGAGAAATACGAAAATCCCTAAAAAAGCTGGATACAAACAAAGCAATGGGTCCGGATGGCATTCCCGCAATAGTACTCAAAAATTGCGCCAACGAACTCACCCCAACTTTCGCAAAATTATTCAATTTGTCTTACAGGCAAGGAGTATATCCATCATCATGGAAGTCTGCCGCAGTACAACCCATTCCAAAGAAAGGAAAAAAGACAGATCCGTTAAACTATAGACCAATCGCTCTACTTCCGGTGATATCAAAAGTAATGGAAAGAGTTGTGAACAATCACCTAACCAAGTACTTGGAAAAGTACAAAATTATCAACGATAAGCAATACGGATTTCGAAAATATAGGTCAACTGGCGATTTACTTACATACGTCACTCACTTATGGCAAAAAGCGATTGAGTTGCGGGGTGAAACAAGAACAATTGCCTTAGATATATCTAAAGCATTCGACAAAGTTTGGCATGAAAATCTGCTCAACAAGCTCAAAGCAATGGGATTATCGCCGAAACTTTGCACTTGGTTTGAAAGTTACCTAAAGGACAGATCCATTTATGTTGCACTGGATGGCCAGAACTCCAACTCTTACCAAATAAATGCTGGTGTGCCACAGGGAGCAATCCTTTCGCCAACTCTTTTTCTGATTTACATAAATGACCTCATAGATAAAACAGTAAATCCACTTTATTGCTTTGCAGACGATGGCAATGTAGTCTCCTCACTCATACCACCGACAGGTCTTTCCGCACGTGAATTCCATCATCTTAGACTAACTCAAATATCGCAGATAAATAACGACCTGGAGATAATAGAGGACTGGGGTAACAAAAACCTTGTACAGTTCAACGCGCAGAAAACCCAAGCAGCTCTGTTTTCAAAAAAGACCAGCACCGGTGAGCCAAACATCATGGTATCTGGAAGTGCTGTCACATTACAGAGTCAGTTGAACATCTTGGGGGTTACTGCAGAGACCAACATGTCTTGGCACAGTCACGTGGCAGATATTGCTAAAAGGGCCTCCCAAAAGCTGGGGGTGCTATTTCGTACAAGACATCTGTACACACCAAGCCAATTGCTGACACTCTACAAAGCCCAGATTCGACCAACTATGGAGTACTGCTCACATATATGGAGTGCAGCACCCAAACATACCTTAATGCTTTTGAATACCGTGCAAAAACGAGCTATCAAGCTGATCAATGACCCCGCACTTACTCGTAACTTGGATGGTCTCGAACATCGCAGAACGGTGGGCGATTTATCTCTCTTCTACAGGTACTATCACGGAAAATGCTCTGAAGAGTTGGCACGTATGATTCCACCGAGAGTAGCACCTACCAGGCGAACCCGTCAAACAGACGGTAACCATGAATTTACTGTCAAACTAGAGGCACCAAGAACCTCATTATATCAGAATTCATATCTCTGGAGAACAGCATCGCTGTGGAATAAACTCCCTACGACGGTTTTCCCTGCAGGTTACAACCTGAACCGTTTCAAGACCAACATACACCGACATTTCCGCGCACTTGCCGCTTCTCGAGCGTGATAGGACATTTCCTTGCGAGTGCGCATATCCGTAAAAAAAAAAAAAAAAAAAAAAGCAAGATTATAGTCCATACTATATTTCCCAAGATTCTGCGGTGAACCACTACTATTCTCATCAGAGAACTCATTGTTATCATAAGTGAAATTGTAGCTGATATTACTATTTTGTCTTTAATTCCTAATAAAGCTCCAAACATTTTTTGGATCATGGAAGATACTTTCAATATTTTTTTAAAAATGTGTCCTACATTGAGTCATATGTTTCTTAGACTAAGATCTTAGTGATCGATACTGAGCTGCATAAGATTCTCTACAAGCAAAAGTCTTTTTAGACATCTTGAAATAGTGCTTTTTTATAGCTAAGATATGTATAAGCTTTTTTGAAAACTTTTTAGGGTAGTTATTATTGAATATTTTTCTTTTTTTTCTTGGAATACACTGAGGGTCTCAAGTATTCCATAAAAAACCTCAATACAGACATTTGGATTATGAGCTCTCTCGAGCTCTGTCCAATCTTGGCTGTTTAATAGACTATATAGAAAAGAATATTTACCATGTCTAAAATCATACCTAACAGCAGGGCCGGATCTAGGGGGGGGGGGGGGGCGAAAAGGGGCGCGCGCCCCCCTCCGCAACTTAAGGGGGCGGCAAAACGAGAAGACACTGCCTAACTTTTTTTCATAAAACATACATATCTAGCGATTTTTTTTAAAAAAATTCATTATCTAATATTGTGCCAACTTGTAGCACATCTTCTGATAGAACAGCCGACCACCCCACAGTAACCTTACTCAAGGTTCCCTGTATTATGCTGCCCTCTCCGAAAGAAATAGAGCTTTGACGTCCGATCACGTTGTAGATTATAGATTGCGGGGGAGTCGTTTCGGCTTTTCAGCCGCTCAGCACTGCTACCTTTGCAGATATTTTGTACATGAATCTACACCTTAGGTTGTCTCCAGGAAACGTAGACATCTGCCGAAGGAAGCTATTTTCCTGGGTGTCAATTGGCCCACTTCTTCTGGTGACAGTGTTGCCCCCTCGAGGAATTTGAGCCTCTTGCAGAATTGGGCTGGACATTCGCAGAGAAGGTGCTCTGCGATCTCTATTGCGTCTGAGCAGAATCTGCAGAGATCGTCTTCTGCTCTGCCCATTAACCTTAAATAGTATTTTACCAGGCACTGTCCTGTGAGCAGTCCTACCACCAATCTGATGTCTGGTCTGCTCATGTTTAGGAGCTGTTTAGCTCTTTTTGCTGAAAGGGTAATAAAGCTTTTTGACTGTCTGTGTCCCGGAATGTGCCTTCAATATGATGACAGTTAGTCTTTTTCCCATTTGTTGAGTTCTTCCTGATGTGGCTTTTCATTAAGCCACATTAGGGCTCTGGTCTATGGTATGGCGTTGAAGCTCCTTCTTTTGCGAGGCCATCTTTAACAGGGGGCGGCAATTCACATCTTTGCCCCCCCTCGAAAAATTCGTAGATCCGGCCCTGCCTAACAGAGCCACATGCAGATAAATCATTTGATTTCTGATTAAGGTTGTGTTCAAATTGGAATATTACACTTAATGATGGATGGTAGTTATCAATACTCACCAATGCTTTGTTACAGCAATCCGCGACCTCCATAATAGAGATTCAAAAAAATGCTATAAGTATTTCAATGTTGATTTGCTGCAATTTGGTTTTGCAATATTTTTTCACGGTGAAAAAATAAACTACAATTTTTAGGCTAAAAAAAAGAGATCTATGGCTATGAAGAAAAGTCGCCTGTTTTTGATGTTTGTACAAAAAGGAATAATGAAATAGTTTCTGTAAAATCGTATAAATCCATTCTGGTATACTATCTTTCATTCGAACGGCAAGCTTGGCGTGATAAACCTCAATAAATTTTGACTTATACACCTACACGCACATATTGAAAGCGGCATACAAAGCACCATAAGAAGTGTTTCACTAACTTACGAATACCTGACGTGTAGGTCGAAAATTAGAGATTTATATATGGAATGGCGCCATTAAATTGATTGCGAATAGATTTGATCCTGCACTAAATGACTTCTCATGAAAACCAGCCGCGTTAGTGTTAATAACATTATGAAATGTTCTAGTCACATGACACACAATAATTGTATAACCGCTGCCAGATAATGTAACAAAATATTGTCCAACAGCTCCTTTCATCGAAGTTAAGTGCCGATAAGGCTGAACTTTTCAACTTTTAACATGGATCGATTTTAAATTAGGACCAAAGCTCACGGGTCCAGACAGGAAACTCTAAAATTGCTGTTCAGCGCCTCGCGAACTTTTGCGGTTATCGCTACAAAATAAATTCAATTTTTTTTTTTAACGTGATTCGAAGAGAAAATTCTTTAGGCATCATAGTATGAGTCGACTAAATTTTCTGCTTTATTTGTATGAATTTCTAATGATTCCCGAACTTTTATATATTCACAGATTTATTTCATCTTGCAAAAAGTTATTTCACCAATACCTATATTTTTAACGCCTTTAAAGCTTTTACGTATATTTCCTTTTTTTATGTATTTGCCATGCAAACCTCACGTTTGCGGGTGTTTTCCAAACACCAAATGTACGGATGTTTAATCAATTTAATTCACTTTATTGGGCCGAGTAGTTGTAAATCAAGCAGTAGGGGGCGCGTTCTGCGAATTGCAAAAATAAACAAAAAGCAGAATGAGACAACGTTAAACATAAACCTGGAGTCCCCTGAAATATTTGTTTGTTTTTGAGGGAAACGCCAGGCTTTGCTTTCGGGATTAAATTTGTTTGCGAAAAATTAAACGCCGTGAATGCATTTTTAAAAGTGAATACCTTCGAAGGAAAACGTAATCGGGATTGATATTGGTGAAACTTTGGAGAAATGTTGTATGCCTTATGTATCTTTTGAAACATGCCGGTGTTATTTTTTTTTGGAAAGTATGTAGATATAAAGAGCTACAGTTAACGTATTTATCATTTTCCTTCTGGATCCATCAAACAGGCAGATATTGAAAGGATTTGCCGCATTGTTCCAGAACATTCGAGAAGAAGTCAAGGGCAAAATAGGAACGGTAGAAGGAGAAATAGAAACAGTTCGAGAAGAAGTCAAAGGCACAATGGGACAATCCGCGAAGAATTTTTCGAAAACCTATATAGAAAACTAAAGAACGGAACCAGCAGCAAAAGGGATGTGTGGATAATCCCTCTTCTATATAGGGCTAACTCAAACAACTACCTAACTTTCAAGGGCGAAATGTCCTGGTTTATGTATAAACATCATTCATACTGGCATGATAGGAAATGCACTCGAATATTCATGAGGTAAAATGAAGTTATAACGCAGCTGTTCTAGGCGCCTTAAAGCTGAAATACGGAAACAGGCATCGTAGGCCAGCTCATCAAAGCTAGTTGGAAAGGAGAGTCCAAGACCCGACAGCTATGACTGGGTATACACTTCTACAAACCTTCTCGAACGTTTGTGTAGAAGTCAGAAGATATCAGAAACCAGAAAAAAAAACGGTTTTTGGCTTTCAGAGTAAATTTCAACCTTATTATACTAATAAGTACCTATTCTACATTTTTCTTTTTTGTTAACTCCGCCACTGGGAGATTATATCAATCGACTCCCTTCCCTTCAGGATCGAAGAGCGGTGAACAGCCTCTTGAAATTATCTAATAAAACTCTCAAATGGTGTTTACTCGAGGGCAGATAAGATTCCTGGGACATCAAGAATGGCGGAAATTGAAAATGTAAACAAGTCGAATAGTTATACTACAAACACAGGATTTCCTGTAAGTGTTTTCAGCTTGTCTCCAATAATTATCGTTTCACGACTTGCAAAGTATAACAAAACGTGTGTTTTATTAGCAGTTTTTATTGATCTTGCTAAAATTTTTAGATAATAGGGATATGAGTTGCTTCAAAGTTCTG
The DNA here is from genome assembly GCA_917834065.1 of Ceutorhynchus assimilis. NCBI lineage: Eukaryota > Metazoa > Arthropoda > Insecta > Coleoptera > Curculionidae > Ceutorhynchus > Ceutorhynchus assimilis. The sequence goes on along the minus strand of OU892278.1, from coordinate 9,337,141 downwards.
AATGAATTTATCAAGAGTTAAACGAGGATGGAAAAAATGGATACATGCCTATTATGCGTAATTATTTTTAAATAAGCCGCAATTATTTGGTGAACGCTTCTCTCAACTCTATACAAAGAAGGTGAAAAACACAAAAGTGGTTTTGTTCTATAAAACAATGGAGAAACACAAATTCTAAATCATTGGGTACTGGCGCTGAGTTGGTGTGCTATCGCTTATATTGCACTGCCGAGAGCTAATAAGCTCGAAACCGATATTATGCAATTTGCAATAGTACCCAATGATTGAGAATGCGGGTTTCTGCATTGTTTCATAGAGCAAAACCACACGCATTGTGTCACCTGGCTGTGACCAGAGCAATTGAAATTCATGGTTGTAACGTGCCAAAATTGCCTTCAACTATTTCACACTTATTCTCAGTTTCCATTCAAAATTCCTTTATATATTTTATGCACGATCGGGCGGTAAATTCAACTTACCGCTCGCATTTGTGGGCGGTAAGAGCTGGAAGAGTCCGAAGTGCATAAAACGTAATAGATATTTTGGGCGTCGTTAACCACCCTCGAATATTGAACTTCAAACTACTTTGACCTTCAGTCCTGCAGTCTTGATTATTTATTTATTTCCACTTTAAAGTGTTGAGGAAAACCAGCTATTTAAAATATTATTTCTTCAAATCTTAATTTTTTAATAAAAAAACGGTTACTGAATAGAAGTAAATGTTACAACCATGTATGCGCCCTCAAGTTTAGGATTGAACGAGCGCGTCACAGAAAACAAAAGAAGAAGAAGAGGATACAGGAGAATACGCAACTAGCCTACAGAACGAGCTGGACTGGTCCCTTAGAAAACGTGTCGCGTGTCTGTAATTATTCATTATTCAATTTTCATTTTTATTTTGCATTAAAACTGATTGTTCAATCCAATTTGTAATTAGTGTGTGTGTAAGAAGCGTTCACAGGTTAGTTGATTATTTATTATTTTGTTTGCGAGAGTTCAATTTATACAAATATAATTTTTCCCATTTTTATGTTTTTTGTTTGTTTTTAACATTCTTTTTTATAACATGTGCATTGTTCATGTATTTAACAAAAATCAGAACGTGCATTTGGGCCTTGTTGAATTTACTAACGAGACTACCCTGACGAGAGAACATACTAACAAATTGAAATAATCTAGAGATATTGGCTCAAAAACAACTATAGCTGAGTAGCTTTCCATATGGGACCTCAGTACCTGCTGGAAACTGGCTAACTAACGAAACACTCTTCAGTATTGAATATAGGTAGTGTTGATTGAATGTAGTGTGTGTAATTAAAATTTTAGCACATAAGAACAGGGGCGGTACCTAATTTAAACTTTTATTGACTTAAATTATTGATGAATGACTCACGATTATTAAAATGACACAGTATGTTTCGATTTTTGAATAATAAAGAAGACGTTTCACAAATTTTTCGTTTCTCTTACATATCACAACCTCCCTTAAATTTCCCTAATATTTGCTATGTCGGGCACATGTCCAGTAAGTTAAATTGAGTAAGTTTCCACAGCATAGGTCCTATTTGTTTTTCATTTCGTTTTTTTCAGAAGATTTGTTGTTTAAAAGGTGATAAAAATTCTCATCGTTCAATCTTACTGAACGAACCCAAGTTTGTTATACTACAGTCTTCAACACAGAAAAAGCATGGCCTGGTATGAGTTCTTAGCAGTGTCTTTGAAACTTCGGTCATTTTTTCGAAGATGAACTTCAACTTTCTTTTTTTAAATGCCACACACTGTCTAGAAGTTTTCCATTTTATTATTTTTTTGCAAAATTTTAATTTATTCAACTTCCGTTTCCATTTCTTTCTTCTTTTCAGTAACCAGTACTTACTTTTCAACAAGTTATACTTATTTTTTTACTGCTTGTTATCAGCTCAAATAAAATACGATGGGTACTTATAATTAAAACAATATTAACTAATTACCGGGTGTCACTTTTTCATTAATCTGCTTATCGGTATAAAAGCTAAACCAGAGATTAATCAGGTCGATTTGAGGTTTTCAATAGAACTCACGACCATAAAATGTAGGTAAATATTTTCATGTTTTATGTAATCGTTATTGCATTCATATTTTTTTTGTTTAAATTTTCAGTAGTTTCTGATGGGAACATTTTTTGCAATCAAAATCGTAATTTAATGCATTAGTCATCAGGGTTGCTGGTTTGTGTAATTTTGAGAATTTACATGCATCGCAAATTGAACAATTTTCATAAGTTTCATGACCTCATGAAAAATGATATTATTTGTGACTCATCTTTACCTTACGCAAGTCTCGTCCTACTATTTAATAAAAATGCTTCAGTGAAAAAATAACTTTCTATCACATGGAGTCTTGAAACCATCGCTAAAAGTTTCATAATTTGTCACGCTTTCAAATGTTGGGATCCGGTAGACCCCAGTGTGTATACGGAGGGTTAAAATATTATTTGTTCAAATCTTAACTTTTTAAAAAAGCGTTTACTGAATAAAAGTAAATGTTGCAACCTTGTATGCGCCGTGAAGCGTACTGAAGGGGTAGGTACCGAACGGCAGATAGAGAAGAAGCAACTAGACTAGAGAATAAGCTGGGCTGGTCCCTTAGACGCGTATGGCGTGTCTGTTACTATTTATTATTCAATTTTTATTTTTATTTTGCATTAAACTATTGTTCAATCCAATTTGTTATTAGTGTGTGTGTCACGGAGCGAGTCAGTTGCATTATTGTTATTTTGTTTTTGAGAGTTCAATTGTTTATACAAGTATAATTTTTTTTTTTTTTTCATTTTTATGTTTTTTTGTTTGTTTATAACATTTTTTATAACATGTGCATTGTTCATGTATTTAACAAAAATCGTTTCATGCTGTAAACAACACAGATAAAGAGAAAATTAAAACCTAGAAGAAATTATATGCTGTCCTTTGTGCTAGGATTTTGATTGAATTTACTAACATTTTTCTACCCTGACGAGAGAATATCCTAGCAAATTGAAATAATCAATCTAGAGATATTGGCTCAAAAACAACTATAGCTGAGTAGCTTCCCGTATGAGACCTCAGTACCTGCTGAGAAACTGGCTAACTAACAAAAAACTCTCCAGTATTGAATATAGGTAGTGTTGATTGAATGTTGTATGTGGAATTAAAATTTTAGCACAAAGACAAAGGATGGTACCTAATTTAAACTTTTCTTGACTTAAAATATCGATTATTGACTTACAACTATTATCAAAGTGACACAGTATGTTTCGATTTTGGAATGTTAAATCGAGGGTTTCTCAGACTTGAATTGAGTAAGTTTCCATAACGTTGGTCCTAGTTGTTTTTCATTTCGTTTTTCAGAAGATTTGTTCCTTAAAAGATAATAAAAATTCACACCGTTCAATCTTACTGAACGATCCCGGGTATGTTATACTACAATATCGAAAACTGAAAAATATGAGTGCTGCCGTTTGGCAGGGTTGTGACTGTGACAGGTGTCAAAATGGTTGACATTTTTCAATCTACCTTGATCGACTTTGTAGAAGCCAGTATTTTGTTCATCAAAATCTGCCATAGTTACTCTGCTTTTGGATATTAGATTCCAATATTTGACAGCTAACACCGCCTCACCTGTCATAAATACATGTTGTGCCCATGGTAAAAAATGTTACTTACGACATCTCCAATAAAATATTTAAATATTCATATAAAGTAACCAATTTCCATTCGCAAATATTGCGCGGTCCTTTCATTACCTCAGTAAATGCTGAATCTATTTCCATTATAGCTAATATTCAAACCTTAGATGGCACAAACAGAAATCAAGAATTATTTACTGTTACCACTGATAATCTGGATATAGAAAAATCATCTGATAAAATTGATTCGTTAAGGTCCTTCAAATTCCGCTGATTTAGGTTATTATCTGTGTTGTTTAGGGTTCTCCTTTCGTAGGGGGCCCCGTGAGATATTTTTCTTACGGGCCCGAGAGTGTCTTGCTACGCCACTGCTCATAGGGAGTAAATTTAAAGTTATTACAGACTGCAATTCACTCCGCTACACATTAATGAAAAGAGATCCAGCCCCACGTATTGCTAGATGGTGGCTTTCCGTGCAGAAGTTCGATTTTGACATCGAATACCGCCCAGGAACCAAAATGGCGCATGTGGATGCTTTGAGCAGAGGTCTAATTCAAAACATTGACGTTATGAATGTTAATGTATCCTAGGTGGATTGGATATTGTCTGCACAACTCCAAGATGAACATTGACGCTTCCTAATAGAGGCGCTATCACGAAATCCGTCAGCGTCAGATGATAATGAGACCAGAGGAATCCGTAAGAATTATTGCCTACAAGATAACTGCTTATACAGAATTACAAATGGTGGACGCATGGTAGACGGAAATGGGTAGTACCGAAATCATCAAAGCGAACTATCGCTACATATAACCATGATGGAGCTGGTCACTTTGCAATAGACAAAACGTTGGAAGCTCTGAATGCACAATATTGGTTTCCAGAAATGAGAAATTATGTGAAAAACTATATACGATCCTTTTTAGGGTGTCTATATGTATAATAAAAGGTCATCCGGTAAACAGCCTGGAAGTCTAAATTCAATCGAAAAATTAAGTGTGCCCATAGACACACTACACATCGATCACGTTGGACCGTTTGTTACAAGAGTTAGGAAAAATCCATATTTGATAGTTGTGGTAGATGCATTTACCAAATTCGTATTCCTGAAAGCAGTAACAAGTACAAAATCATTACGAGTGTTACGTTTTCTGGAATACATCATTGACATGTTTGGAGTTCCAAGAAGATTGATTTGCGATCGTGGAACAGCATTTACAAGCAAAAGTTTTACGGACTTTTGTCATTCATTAGGTATTAAACGTGTTCTATGTGCGACCGCTACACCTAGAGCTAATGATCAAGTGGAGAGGATGAATCGCTCAATTCTGTCGGCACTATTGGCTTCTATCGAAGATGAGTCCCGATGGGACGATGCCATAAGTAAAGTTAGGCGGGCAATTAATTCAACGGTTAATTCCATAACTGGTGGATTTTCTTTGGTTACCGCCCACGTGGCGTTATTGACTCTTTTCTTGCTTCAGAGATCGCATGCGAAGAACGGCAAGACCTTGATGCAATGCGTATAAAGAGGTGGTTGAGGTTACTTGAAAACGGCAAAAAATGCAAAAAGAGTGTTACGATAAGAGGCATGCCCCAGTTAAGAAATACGTAGTTTGATAACAAGTGTTGGTTCAGACAAGTAAGGTCTCCATTGAGGGAAGGAGTAGAAAGCTTGAACCTAGGTGTAAAGGCTCTTTTGTTGTGTCAAAGGTACTTGACAATGACCGATATGTAATTGACAAATTCCAAGACTCGGAACGCTGTAGTACTGCTTATACGGGCATTTGTCCTTCAGACAGAATGAAACTTTATGTCACGACAGTTACTGATGATGACATTAGTGACGATAACCCAGTAGACAAATAATCTGTTTTGTCTCTGGCCAGATACTGTATGAAATCATTTTTTACAAGTCTATGGATGCGAAAGTTGGACAATAGACTCACATCAAATATAAAAAAGACTAGAGGCTTTCGAAATGTATGAATAGGTACAGACGGATGTTTCGGATTTCATGGATACATAGGATCACGAACGAGGAAGTACTCTAACGCATGAATAAGCAAAAAGAACTGCGGAAAATGCAATACTTGGGTCACGTGATGAGAGGTGAAAGGTACGAGCTACGATAGACGGTAAAGTACAAGATAGATCAGTTGGAAGAACTCATGGCTAAAGGATCTGAGAAAATGGCTTGACCACTCATCTACAGACATTTTCTGTGCTGCGGTTTCCAACAATTGCCATTTGGATCGCCAACCTTCATGGGCGCAATAAGGAGAAGAGTAGTAAGAGGCGAATTTGAGTATCATTTCCTAAACGTCTGCGAATTTATAATAAAAAATGGTCATAGTTAAGAAGATGGTAGTTTGATTTATTTACTTAAAAAAACATAACGACAGTTTGCCAGGTGAGGGAAGAAGGAAATTTAGTTGTAAATTTCTGAATTGGAGAATCTCCTTTGGTCTTCTCTTTTCCCTCGAAAAAATTGGCCGACGGTCTATTCTTTCTGCCATACATATTTCCTTCAAACAGACTATATTAGGTAAACTTTAATAAATCATGTCATAAATAATATAATTATAATTTCATTATTTGGCTTTGTGCGAAAAAAACTTTCACACTTCTTTCGACGAATGTTAGGCAACTGATCATTAGTTGTAAATTGCTTGCTTTACTATTTACAGACAAGCCTATTGTTTATTATGTTTTTTTAATTAACAATATTACATTCTGAGTAATTTTAATTTTCAATTATTTTGATTCAGCAATAATTGCTGGGGAATTGAAAAAAGTAAATAGTTGTTTCCAGCCTGATTGATGTATTCTCGAAAATCATTAAATTGAATTATTTTCTCATAGGTACCTATTAGGAATAAATATAATTTCTATCAATAAATGTGAACTTCATTTGTAATGTCTTTGATAAGGCCTTTTTTGTTCCTAGGAATATTCGCTGGGATTGAGAATCGAAGTATTTTTCAAACCTACACAAATTTATTTTTTACGAAATAACTGAATAGTTGAAATATTTCATTATTGATATTATCAGCTCTTGCAATACATAGATAAATAAGTATATCGGTAATATATTGATAATTGCTTATTATTTATTTATTATTGAATTTCGAGTAAACATCTATATAAATATCTTAAACAGCTGACGTTTCAATCTTATCGATTAGAGAAGCAATTAAATTGAGGGCTCACATGAAACCCATAACGAAGATAAGGCTAGGTTAAGGACTGGTAAGGGGCAATGCTCTTTTTCGTTTAAAATATTGCTTCAATAGTTTTAATTCAACAATCAATTTGATTTTTGATGGGTGCGTAGTTCTTCTCACATTATAAAGATACTTTTCAAGTATCGTAGGTAACTTTCAGGAACACACATAAACAAGCAAAAACATACTTTAACTACCAGAGTTCTTTGAGGTTTTCACGAACGAAAATAATTATAATTATTACATTAGCGCCTCGGGTTAACTTTACAGACATGTAAAGTTAACGACCTCACTTTAGCGCTATCTTTATCTGTTTTCAGCATTTTGACTCTGTCTCTATTCCTAGCCACGCTCAATGCGTCTGGTGCAGTCATTATCAAAGTAATTAGTATTGTAATGAGTGTGTGTCCTTCGTACACCATGGGAAAACTGTATGGTGAAATATGATTTATGCGTGGAGTAAAGGCATTTCGTTTTAATCCATTTAAATTATAAAAGCTCTTAAAAATATCAATCAATAAATTTGCAAGGTATATAAAAATGAGGAAATATAAATAATGGTATATCAGATATCACCCTATATCTATTTTATGTATGTCACTGCTTTTAAATCAACACGTGAACCCACATATAAACATGCTTTCACCCTTAGCTTTTATTTAGTAATATAGGAAGGCAAATAAAAATGTTATGCCTATGGGGCATATTGGAACATTTTTTGTTGAAAGCTTTAAGGGACTTAATATGTTTTTGGATCATCATGTCGTCTTTTCTATTTTTAGTAAACTAAGTACCTCCGGCTCGGGTTAATTTATTTCATAGCCTGATCTAGGAGTTTTTGAATGCTAGTATATAAATAGGTCCTTAAGGTTTCTGTATTATTTCTAACAAGTTATGAAGGTGGAAATTGAAATTAACGCGAGCCAATTTAAAGGAGGAATGAAAACTAAAACATAGCAACATACAAAAAAAAAAAATATGTAAAATTGACAGAAACGGAATAAATATGTGTAGACGAACATATTCACTACGGATTTCAACAGCAGTTAGCAAGAAGTATGTGAGACAGACAAAACGTCATTTAGATCATCATAATGTAGATGTAGATGGTGAATGATACAAAAGTAACTGTGGCAACATTTTTTTGTAATATCAAGAAACTTAGAGACAAGAAGAGGATAAAAGTAACACAAGTATAAAGCCATGTGAACAGGAATAGATACCTACATGAAAAATGTGATGAAAAAATGCGACTCTGATGGGTAGAATCGATACAGAAAGGCCATGGAATAAGAAATAAACGAGCAAGTACTATTTAAACCAATAGTACCTATAGGAAATTATTCTAAAGTAATGAAAGTATTCAAGAACGAAGCAGAAAAATTCAAAAACACGTAGGAGCATGAAGAAATATTAACAGCCAATGATGACATAATGGAAGATAAGTACGCTAATATTATATAAAATCGTTAGTAGAAAGTATGTAGGTAAAGAGATATCACAGAAAGCACATAAAAACGGATGTGCTTCTAGATCAATAGATAAAATACTATTTAAGTACCAGGTGAACATAAAATTGCAAATATGATAAAATACATTATGTTATATGAAGTGAAAGAAATAATACTAAGAAATAATACAAAAAAGCTTGGTCAAAAAAAAAATTATTTCAAATAATTGAGAGACCACTGATTTCGCTAATTATTGGGAAAAAATGCAAATAAATATTGAAAATGAACAATATCAGTAATTGCAACAAATATGCTGGAAAAACATTAGGAAAATAAAATAAAACAATCGGCCGTATCAGTAAGCGGAAAAAATTGGTACACAATATCACATCTTCAACCTGAAGCAAATATGTGATAAAAAAATCAAAAGAACCAAGCAAAATGAACATAGATTAAAAATGATATTAAATATATATGTAGGTATATTGTAAAAAAAGTATCCAAGGATAAAGGAAAAACACAAGAAAAAGCGAAGAAAATTAATGGAAAAAAATGTATAGGTAAATTTAAAAAATATAATATGAAATATTTCGACTCGGCATCCGACAATATAATTAAATTTTTGAAAATCATCCTTCCATCTAAAAATGATATTTCAATAAATACAGTTTTGAATTTCATATTCACGATGGATTTACTAATACATATTTGCCAGCTTTCAAACAGCAATTATGTATGTTACAAGTACCTACATAATATTGTGAGATTTTAATGCACGAAGGTTTATAAGTGAGCTAGAGAGCTGGAATAAATGGGCAATTCCAGTAAAGCCTTATTATGTACGAGTCAGATACAACATTTTATGTAAATTGCTACTCTCATGATGAATAATGCCAAGAAAAATTAAAAAATTAACATTAGATAGGTTGGTACATACCGAAGTGGAAAGTGTTTTATCACTGCCGCGAGATTTATATAGTTTAGGGCCGGTTTTTTTTTGCAAAGAAATGTCTCGGATTAAGAGGGATTATTATGAAATATATAGAGAGTTATAATTTTAATTTTTTATTTTTTAGGAAGTCCAATATTAGTTTATTTGTTTTGAGTTGGGGATTGAATAGAATTGAGTCAAGTGAGATGGGAGTTTGCATATTATTAGCAACAAGAATATCATATAGGTTAGGTTGTAGGTTACGGCATTCAAATAACTTATGTACCAGAGTGTCCTCCTCCGCGCATAGGCCGCATTCACATGCTGAGCTGTCCTTGATACCCAGCCTGTTTAGGTGTTGACCAGTTAGACAGTGTCCAGTTCTCATCCTGATTATCGTAGTGAATTAGTGAACCAAGGTTCCTTCGGGAAAGTCTGATAACTCCCCTTGTATTTTACTCCTTTTTTCCTTAGTAATTCTTTCCACATATTATTCAAAATTTCTTCATGGTGTTTCTTAATTTTAGGTATATATTCTTTTACATCCAATTGTATTGGATATGGGACCGTAAGCTTTCTACCTACATCAACCAATTGGTCTGCTATCGTGTTGCCTCTGATGTTCGAATGTTCTGGGATTCAGAGTATTTTTATGTATGTAAAATTGGGTAGTCTTGACGAGAATGCGTAATCTGCCTATGAGCAATAAACATCAAACCCTACTTCATTTGTGCTCTTTTCCACACTTGCATCTGTGTAAAACTGATAATAATGATAAAACTTCTCATCATTATTTCCGCAAATTTTCCTCTAACTTCTATATCCTGTTTGTTAATGTTCGTTTCACAGGTTGGTATTTTCCCTATTTGGTATTCATATTTAAATTAGAGATGCCACGAATAGTGATTTGGCCGAATACCGAATACCGAATATTCGGCCACGCTCTCGTTTGTAGCGCCGAATATTCTGCCGCCGAATATTCGGCAGCAGATCTGTGGGTTTTATGTGTTAACAACAGGTCAGGACCTGTCTCATTCTCATCGTATCGCCTCTGGTAACGACGGAATTTGGTTCACTTGAGAATATATCGTGTCACAATACCTACACATTTACTACGTTTTCATGGAGTTTTCAAATCGTTTTGAATCCATATTACGTGCACAACGTAACGGAGACAAGAAGGGAGAAGTAAATAATGAACTCTGAGGGAGTGACTGAAGTGAACGGGTAACTAAGACAAAAAAAAATATAGAAAGAGAAAAAAAAGAGAAGAGAGAGGGTTGGTTGGTGGCTGAAATCTAGAAACGTGATTTCGTGTAAAGGGTTGCCGACTAGCTTCCAATACGGAGAGGGGTGTGGGTTAATTAAATAACTAAATATAGAGCGCCACCTGCTTTTTCCCTGCAGTACACGAAATCAACCGATATAACGAAAGCAGGAAACTTCTACGGACCTATAGCAGCACAACCTGAAATATAAACGTAAACAAAAAGGGAGGACAAAAGTGAAACGCTTTGCTACAATCAGGTACGGGTTTTAATTAGAACAAGAAACGTGAAACCAGAACAGGTTGACTCTAGAGCAGGTTCGGAGTGAGTTTTTCGAACGCCCTGGAACACTGAAAATTATTTCCACTGGAACCAGAGCAAGAAAAGAAATCGTCTAGAATTATCTAACCATATGTTCTTAAAATAATATTTACAATAATGATTAATTACACTCAACTTGAGTCCCTAAATAAAGAAATAAAAAGTATAACAATTAACGGCAATAATACCTGAAATATAAATTAATAAATAAGCTCACTTAATGCAGTACCTTCGTAAATGGCCATTTAACCCCAGTGTACAAGTATTTCCTGTATTCAATGCAGCATGTATTTATGGGATAGTTATAAGAGAAATATAGATCAATAATTAAAGTGGAAGTAACAATAAATAGCCTGAGGGGCAAATTTAATATTATGGAATAATATAGAAGGTATAGATAAATACTTAAAATTGAAGTACCTAATAGTACATAACCTGAATGGTAAATTTCATATAACAAAGGTAATAATTAATTGAAACTGAAATAACAACATCTAATCTGAAGGGTAATTTAATATTGTAGTAGAACTGCGTTGTTGTGGTGATTTACTCCAACAAGGGGTTGGTAAGGTTTGATATTAAGACAATACAACACACTTATCAAACCTGAGTAGTCCCTAATCTCTTGGGGAGAACCTGACAGGTGGGATCAATATCTTCCAGTGTTTCCAATGGCCTGGGACTGGATCAGGGCCGCAACAAGAAGCAACCTGGCCCTGGGCACTGAAGTTCAGTAACTAGGAGTCACTAATGCTTCCAATGGTCTAGAGGAGGCTGAAGATTGTAGGTACTACTTGAAATATAGAGTAAGCTGAACGTATTACTCTTTACTGAAAGTCAGGGACTAAAGCGTGACGAATAAAAGGTGACATCTAAAGGTAAAGGCCAAAATACTTTGGCCTTTAGGAACAAACAATTGGTCACGTTGCTCTTTTTTGACTCACAAAAAAAATCCGCACAAGGCGATTGGGTGCTAAAATAACGGATTAGCCACCCTAGATCTATGAGCGAAAACTAGACAACTCAGAAAATCGGCAAAATGTGCCTGAGGAATTTTCCCGAACACTTAATCGTGAAAAGTCCTCGACCTGAATGACCTCTGCTTGTCCCTGCAATGTCCTTTAAAAAGGTTCTGTCAAAACTCCAAGGTGGAAGGTACTGGGGAATTTTGATGGTAGTTGGGGCATGGGACTTATTCAAGTTAAGTTAGTACCGGTCATTGACTCTATTTGGAGCGCTGTCAATCTAGACAATCTACTCCGATCAGACAATCAGCTGTTCTAGTGTAAATATTGTGATTTTGTTTTATTAATAAATTAATTGTCTATTTATTTTAACCCTACTAACAAAAAATCAATTCCATTAATAAACCTCTAACTTAATGATTCTGGGAAAAATGAAAAGTTTGATGAAAAGTTTGGCCACAACTATTGAAAAGAAAACAGTGGCTTGAGGAAGGTATGCTATTCAGAGAGGTGAATAAGCTTATTTCCTTTTATTTTGGTGCGGGAAAAATCATCCCGTAACATCCAATCCTCTTCTCCGTTTTCATGCAGAGGCAAAATTAGAAATGAAATCGAATTGCATGTTTTTGAATTTAAATCTCGATACGATCCCAAAAAAAGGTGAAACGACCTTGAGACTGAAATCGATTTCAGTACCTGTTTTCATGGCGTTTTCAATACCAAAACCGTATTCAAAACGATTTCAAAACTCCATGAAAACGTAGTAATTATTAGGTATATTCTTTCGATCGCACGTTATTACTTATACTACTGTTTATCTTTAGCCAAAAGTTATCAAAATGGCACCAGTAATTAATAAAAAGTCGCCTATTTGGGATTATTATGTGATCTCTGCTGAAGATAAGAAAATGGCTGTATGTTGGTGGTATCATCTATGAAGAAAAGCGCAACGTTTATTGCTACCCAACAAATGCTGAAAAAATTGTTTTTATTCATTGTGACTTGTTATTAAGTAAATAGATACATTTTTGAGTAATATGTATGTGCGTTTTTTTTTTTTTTTTTTCATTATTTAGCTTTCGGTATTCGGCCGGATATCACTATTCGGCCGAATACCGAATACAAAAAAAATGGCCGAATACCGAATAGTAGCCGAATATTCGTGGCATCTCTAATTTAAATTTAAACCTGGGAAGTGTTTCATATTTCTTTGTTTTCTCTTCCAATTCCCCATATTCCTGTACCAGGTATGGGAGTTCTCTATTAGCAAAATAACCTCTATTTCTATCCAGCTCCTTAAACTCCCTAATTAATATTATAATAGGGTTGTTCCTTATTTTCATGTTTTTCAGTAATAATTTCTGGGCTAGCCATTTTCTTCTTACCTCGAGGTATTGCTCACTTGCTTCTGTTAGTAATAAATTTGTTGGTGTTGATCTCATGCTGTCCTCAAAGCTGCATATTGGGTTGTGTCTAGGTTTTCTTTATTTTTAATTTTTGTGGTATTGATGAATTGGGATCCATTATCAAAATGAGATCGTATGATTGCTTTAAATATTTGTAAAAGAGTGGTAGGATCACCTCCCCACCATAATATAGTGAGACTTTTTATCACGTTTATTCCGTTGGTGGCGTTGGTTTTCATTTTATCTGTCTGCTTGGTCCAATTTAAAGTGTCTGTTACAATTACACCTAGGGATTTATATTCACTAACCCAAGGAATTTCTTACTTATTGTACTTCACACTCATGTCTGGTAAATTCTTTTTTCCAGGACTTATTCTCATGGCTGCTGATTTCTGTATGGAAATTTTAAAATTTAGTTCACTGAACAATTCTGATATATTAGATAATGATTAATTTATATCTTTTATTACAGTATGTACAATATCCTGACCCTCGGCTATTATTGTAAAGTCATCTGCGTATTGCAAAATTGTTATGTTTTCTTTGCTTAGTTCATGTACCTTTTTTGTGTAAACATTTAAAAGAGGAGGGCTCAGAGGTGAACCCTGGGCCAACCCAGTCGATAGCATTTCATTTGTGGCCCTGTTATTTTCCCATTATAATCGTTTATGTATGCTTCTCTATTATTGGGAAGATGGTATTTGAAATTATTTACCTCCATGAATGTATCTAGTTCTTTCATAGCATTGTAAAATTTGTGTATGTTTACTTGATCATAAGCAGCTGTTATATCCAGAAAATCCACAAGTGTATCAATTTCCCTTGCATTTCCTGAAACCAATTTGAAATTCCGGCAATTCCTTTTTATTCTCCAATTTCCATTCCAATCTGTTTTTAATGTTAATGTTTTTTAAGTATTTTCCCAGGGCAGGAGGTTGATGCTAAGGGTCTGAAGTTTTTTGAAACTGCACTGTCTTTATTGTCATTCAACAATGGGAAAATGTATATTTTCTTCCATTGCATTGGTTTCTTATTCTCTTTGAGGATATTATTGAATATTCTGAGTAGATTTTGTTTTCCTAAAGTTGATAAATATTGGATCATGGAGTATGTTATGTTATCCAATAGGGGCCGAATTTTTTTTCCCTTGCAAAACATTTTCCAGTTCAGTCAGAGTTATTTCTTCTTCCTCTTCCAATTGGAAATTTTCATGTCTTCCGTCCATTGTGAAATCAGAGTCTATGTTCACCTGGATTAGATTTTTAATTATTTCTATTGCTATTTCCCGCTCTGGAGCTTTATTTCTTGATTTAATTTTCCCTTTTGAGAATATTCTTAGTGTTGTCCAAATTTTCTGTAATGGTGTATTTCTATTTATATTTCCACAATATTTCTTGAAGCTGTTCTTTCTCTTTCCTTTGATTTTCCTTCTGGTCTAAGCACTGACCCTCTTTACTTGGATAAAATTTTCCATTGAGTATTCATATTTGAGTTTATTCATGGCAGTTTTCTTTTTATTCAAAAACTCTTGACATTCTTCATCCCACTATGGGACCGGGTCTTAATGCTTTCTTTGTTCAGCTTTTTTTTCCGGTATTGTTTTTGCAGCAACTTCTAGCATATCTTCTTCCAGATTAGTATATGATTCTAGACGGTTTCCCAGAAATCTAGCTAACAGTTCGTCATGATATCTTTCCCAGTTTGCCTTTTTTGTATTTATTCTAGGTTTGCTTTTTTGTATTGACTCAATCTCGATATGTCTCAAGGAACTTAATATTGGATAATGGTCACTGTTTCCACAGTCTTCTAGAACATTCCATTCCATTAATGTGGCCATAGAGCTGCATAACAGAGATATATCTGGAGCTGTTTGGCCCGGTATTGTCAGTCTCGTTGGGGATCCATCGTTTAGTAAAACTAGAGTAGTTCCATTTAGAATATTATTTATGACGTTTGCATTATATTCTGGCACTGAATTTCCCCTTAGAGGGTGTTGGCCGTTGAAATATCCTACTAATAATTTGGATTCAGGTATATTATCGGGGATAATACCACGAGAGCTTCAAAATGACCGATAATTTTTCACGATTACGTGTTTTCTATAATTTCACGAGTCCGTATAGGACGAGTGGAATTTGCAGAGAAAACACGCATGAGTGAAAAATTATCTGGTTCATTTTAAAGCTCAAGTGGTATTTAGAGGATTATTTCACGTATGAGAATGCAAAAAATATGGAAACAAATATGTATTAAACGATTTGAACATCTTAACAATCAATACAAATAAATGGTTGCTATCAGGAACCGTTTGTTTGTATCAAAAATTAGCATGACAACCATGTATACAATAACATGGGATAATTATCGCTGTAATTCTCTCTAGTTAAACAAATGGAAGAGCGAATTTTCGCTGTAATTCTGAAAATCGTCACTTGTCTTATGGGATTTCTAACACATGAGTGGAATAATCAATAATATCCTTGATCCAGTTGTCTCTGATTTTTGTTGATGGTAGAACATAGAAATTGAGGATTGAAAGGTTTGGCTTCATGATTTTTATTGCCTACACTTAAAGGTTTCCTGGAAAATCATAATCTGACACATAATACTCCTTATATTCTATGGGATCCTTTGTCAAACATGCAATACCTCCCTTACCATCTTATTGTCTATCTTGTCAACAAATTTTGTGTTGTCCAATCCTCAAATTGTAATCTTTTTTCAGCCATGTTTCATTCAAAGTTATAATTTCAGCTTTTTGTTCTTGTATTAAAATTTTCAAGTTGTCTATGTTTAAATTGATTCACCTTATATTCCATTGTAGAATTTTCATTACTCTATCAGGGTCCTTATTCTTGAAACAGGAGAGCAACGTTCCCAGGAGAACGAGTGTTCCGTCTTTCTCGATGATATGCAAAAATGGCAAAGACGGAACACTCGTTCTCCTGGGAACGCTGCTCCCCTGTTTCAAGAATAAGGACCCTGGTGTGTTGTTCATGGGGTTTTTGATTTGTTGTGTTTTTCTGGTTTTCACCATTTATCCTGCTCCATTGGATTTCCCCAATGGATATCTTCAGTTAAATCTTTTATGTAGTTATTTGTTAAGTTCAAATCTGTGAATGACATATTTTTCATCTTTGCTTTTAATCTCTTCCTCATATCGTCATCCCCTGATGGTTTCCGGGAAGTGTCTTCGTGGTATCCCTGTGTGTCTGGTAGTTCTTGTGAGAAACTTTTTGATGGGCTGGTGTCCTCGTTGCTTGGAGAAAAAGATAATTGTTTATTTCATCCACGTTTTTATGTTTTACTGGTGGAGATAAAATTATTCTTTTCTTTAAAACAGACACTTTGTTGCTATAAGCAGGTCCACTTTCTAAAGTTTGTCTTTTCTGCCGATCTTGGAATATCTGTCTATTTTGGCTGATTATTGTAAAACCTGGGATTTCTGATTCTTTATTTTGGTTTTTCAATGTTGGGAAGTCATTCGGGTTAGGCGAGAATCCTTTTCTATTCGTCTTTGGTACGCCATATCACTAGCTTCTGAGTATGTTATACTATCTAGGGACAAGTATTGTCTTATCTCTGTAATTGACGATTATATTCTGGCAGTTCCTTGAAATCGATTTGTGTTCTACACTTCCACAGTTATTACATTGCATTGTATTTTCCTTGCATTTCTCCCCATATGCACCACGACATTGCTTCTTAGTGTATCCATATAGCAAGCAATTATAGCATTGCGTTACTGGCATAATGTTGTTTTCTACTGGTATCTCTAGTCCATAGATGCTCACGGATCTGGGTTAAATTTTCATTTGAACACTAGAATTCTTATTAATTTCTTCTGGTTCAAATTCCTCTTTCTATTCCTTTACAGGCGACCAGGTATTCAAGAATGTACATAGTATATCTATTAACTGTTGATTCTCATTATTCTCAAGTAAGTTGTTTGCTGCCCTTGGCGTTTCAAATTCTATACCTAATAACTTTATTTTTTCCTTTCTTCATTGGTCTGTTTATATTTTCTCATTTTCAAAGTATATATTATCTTATTATCTTAGCAAAGAGCCGTTGGATGTAGATGCCCTATATTGTTCCTGGGGACCCTGAACTACTACCTGAAATGGGCTTAATGCAATATCGTCATATTTATATTGCTTCTTCAATTTATGTTCTGATTTATTATTATTTGATGTGATTTCCTCATTGCTAGTTATATTAATGTTCTTAAAATAGGCTTAACCTATATGTTATTTTGTATGACCAAAGGTATAATTTGATGGGTAAATTATATTTTCTTACCTATTCTCTCTATGGTATTTATTAATTTAACATATTATAAGGTAACACTTACACAGGATTGATTAGTATTTCCACGGTAAATGAAAAATTTCAGTATTCTCACGTGCGGTTTAAACAAGAGCTCGGTCGAATCCTTAGGGCTGGTTTATTCACCTTTTGATAAACTGTCAGGTATGCAATCTGTCAGATAAAAACGCAATCTGCAATCTCATTGGTCGGCCAGTTATCCGCCGACCAAGAGAATTATAGATTGGTAAATTTATTTTGCAGATAGTTACCAGCAAGTTTATCTGAAGTTGAATAAACCGGGCCTTAATTAGATACTTAAATTCATTGGATAATTCCTTGTCATCTGCATCAGCAGCTAGAAAGAAATTAAGTACTTGTATTTTGTTTATAAAATTATAAAATATCATTTTGTGGAAAAGTGAAGAAAACATTTGATATTGATATCGCGCATAAAATGCTTCCAATAGGTAAATATAGGTAATTGAGTTTCCTCGAGCATGGGGTACCATAAACATTTATTAAAATAAATTGACGTTCAATAAGATCGAATGTAAATTGTATTGTGATGATGGTGGTTGCACTTTACTTAACAGAGAAACCTGAGCATATAGGTATGAAGTTATTAGCAAATTTTTGTTACAATAATATGAGTTATAGACGAAATTCGATAAAATCGATGATAGTCATTGCCCCTCTAACAAACCTTCCTCCTTGGGTTTTGTCTATAGATGAACGAATAAAAGAATAATATATCTTACATAAATTATAAATTTCCAACCAAAGAAATCGATAACCTTGATTTGATCCCAACATCATTAACCGACTAAACCAAGACGATATTATTTTTCCATTATAAAATTCGTATTTAAAGTAACGGTTTCCGGCGAACTAAAGTGTAAACTAAACTTGTAGGTATAGGATTCTTGTATATACGGCGAAGATCACACATGTTGTAGGTTGCGACTACGACTATTTATGTACAATGACAGAGATTACAATCGGTAAAGTTCAATGAATTCGTTCTGTGTGGTTCTTGTTTTGGTTATTTGACGATGTTCTCCTAGTATCGCAAGGGGTATTGTTAAGAAATAGGACTGATTTTTCGTTCCCAAGCTACTGCTATCCACTTGGGGCAGTAACTAGCCTATATAAAAAGTACCTCAGAAGAGTTAAGTGTTTAATTTTTTATATTCAAAAGCTAGGAACTTGAATTTGCGAAAGTATTGAGGAATAGAAGAAGTTTAGTGAATATATTGCAAACACCTTCACCGGGAAACAATAATGAAATTCATTATTTTAGCATAATAAATGAGAGAATAACTACTTCTCATTAATAAAATAGAAATATTTAATTATTTAATAGGTGTTTGTCTCTCAAAATGTATACCTACCTACCATTCTGCCAATCAGCACCTAATATTCTTCACAGGATCTTACGTTCGAAGATAAGTACCTAGTAGGTTTTGAATGCTTTGAATATGGTCCAACAGAGTCAATAAAGAAATTTGAAACAATGTTTCTAGATCTGTTGCTTGGATACCATGCAGCAGTTGAAAATGTGACAAGTAGTAAGATTGTTCATTATGAATTCGGCCAGCTCCAGATCATCTGCATAATGCATGAGTTGTAGCCATGAGCCATTTTCCTATCTTTAGCCGGCCGCTAAATTAATTTCTGTATGTGAGAGGGGTTAAGTAATACCATTACAAATTTCTTCTGAAACTGGGAGGTAAAACACGATTTGATTATTTCTGTTTTTTGTTATATCTGGAGTAATTTTTCTATTTCTTTAAATGGTTGGTAAGTTCATTTATAATGAGGAGATAGATAAGTAACTACTTCTTCACTTCTTGTTTTGCCCACAAATATGAAGGTGAAATACCTTAAATGATCTTAGAGTGAAAAAAATTGGGAAACACTTCTATTTTGTATGTTTTCTTTTTTCATATTGAAGAAAGTTTTTTCCATCTTCAATAATTTATGAGGATATTTTTTCTGGGATTTTGAAGGTGTCTTTATAGTCTCTTCAGTAAAGTGGCTTTGGTTTTAGGGGATGTCCATATTTGAAGAGGTCCCGAGGACTTGTTCTTGTTCTTCATTGATCTTACTTTTCATTTTGAGCACCCACCTATAAGCACACCCTTTTCACTAATTATCTGCCCATCTATTCACTAACATGTGTGAATATCTAGATAACAATGTTCAAAATAGGCGATACATTTTTGGAAGATGTAGGTATCTTACTCCATCAGTTCAGTAGCGGAATACCTAATTAATTTTTTCTGTGCCTTATGAATTAACATATACCTACCTAAACTTTCCACATTTCTTATTAGCTATAATCCATAACAACAAAGTTAATGTACTTGACATTGATTAAGATAAATTCAATTCAAAAATTCATTTTCTAATTATGATATTCGTTTTGATTCCTGGAATTTTTTTGGGAATTGCAGGATTGCGTGATACACTTCTGATTAGTTATGAAAAATTCACTGGGGCGATTTTTTGTAGGACCAAGTTCAAATTAATAGTTAATGATTTTCCTAATAACTTAGGTCTAGCTTATTAGACAGCAAATAAATCAATAGAAAGGTGCAGGGTAAGAGCATTTGTATAATATTTACATTCTTAGAAAAGAGTAGCTACCTGTGTAGGGAACGTTTTGAGGGTCCTAAATTACAGATCTTCAGGGTGGTTAAAAATATTTCACTTTCGTTATAATGTTCAGGGTTACCTATCTATTATACTTTGCCCTATTCCTATAACTTCTTCACCAAGTGTACAAGGCGCGAAAAAAAGTTTTATGCAAAAGTTGCAGGGTTTCTTGTTTTTTCTTGTTTATCTTTTTTAGAAACCACTCGCAAAAGCCGTTGAATGTAGGTATCATAAAGTTGCTGGAATAAATTCATAAAACGAGAAAAAAAACAAACATATTTTGCGACACAATTTGACAAATTGAATTTGTTTTAATTATTCGCCGAATTTCCTGTCGTTGTCTAAGTTCCTCAAAATTTTTTGGTTTTGTTTCGTAAACTTAGGTTCTAAGGTAGTAATCCAGAGGATTAGTCAGGTTCTGCGATCTTGGTCCCCTTCTTCTTCCTATCTACAGTTTGCGAAAGCTTCACTCAAATGTTGTCGAACATTTTAGACATAATTAAGCGGAACACTATCTGCTGAATGCATAGGTATTTGGTTATCATGAATATCTGTTCTGCATGGTGATGAAATAAACTAAGATAAACCAGACCTTGGGTGTGTGTTTCTCGCATCCAGTGAGGGTTTTCTATAGACTGTAGACCAATATCGATAGCTGATATTTCAGATGATATTTCAGAAGGACATATTGCACATGATTTCACTAACTTTGATAGAGACGTATGGCTTATGTTATTTTCGCTTGCAACTTGCTGAACTGGAATAATAGGGTAGGTAGTGTTTTCTTGGAAGGCAAGTAAAACGTCTTTTAATTTTGCTGAGAGTGTCTTGGGAAATTGGTAGTAAATTTGAGTGAATATACGATCTAACGTTGTACCAAATCACCATTGAAATTTCGATCTTCTGTGATTCAGTTAAAAATTATTTTAGTGTATAAAAATACTTCTTCGATATGGATATACTAACGATTCAAACACAGAATAGGTAGTAGGTATTCACTTCTTCCAAACCCAAAATAACGTGACCATTGGAATATTGCAGGAAGTAAATAGAAAACCTTATCAATAACATGTTTCCTTTTCTATCAGTATTACCAGTAAGAAAGTCTCCGCTGGTAAAACATTAATTCATTAGTACACCTTTCAATTGTTGCTAGGATCGCCAAAACCACCAAATACGAGAAGCATCATCATTGAAATAAAATTATTTTCAATTTGTTTATGAAATTTATTTCATGCCTTTTACTCAAATTCTCAAAATTAGGTAGGCGATGGGTTATCAGAAGTAATTTCACAACGTTAAAAATGGGTTTGTCCGTTGTTATACATACCTACATTAGGGTTCTACCAAGAAAAAATGGTGAACGGTTTTAACAGTTTTTCAAAAACAAATTGTGTCGGAAAATGTGTTTGTATTTTTTCCTCGTTTTCTAGATTACCGAGATGCAATAGTAAATAGCTCATATCGCTTTTTACTTCTCCTGGATAACCATCCATTTACTATGGGACGACCTTTTCACAAAAAAAAATCATTTGGCTACTAAACGGTTTTCAACAAAATATACAACCATAGCAATACATCAAACCTACTATAAGTTTGGATGATTAGATTTATTAAAATCTTGAAAACGTTAAGATGCAATTCTCTTCGAGGCTTGATCATTAATTAGCAAGATTCAAATAAATCATTAAAAAAAAGGTATTGCCTAAAAAGCAATTATATTATTGAATTTAAAAATCTAGAAAATATTTTTCAAGTTCTTACATTTTTATACTCGTAGCTGAACTAATGAATGGGATTCCCCAAAAAAAAATTGGCCTCTAGAGCACCAATCGACCAATTAACACCAAACGGTAAGTCACACAGAAAATCACCAAAACGTAAAAGAGAAGTCCGGTTCAATACCTGCGTTTCGCTGGCCGTTTGCAGGAAACGAGCGAAAAGCTAAAGCCAGTCAAGAAAGAGCCGCGAAGATTGCACAGCTTAGAATAGGTACGCAGGCAGAACGCATGCACCCAGTATATAGTATTTTGTATATTCCTAACGACACAACCGGCGCGCAACTTCGACGGACTGCCACTGCGGTTGCTCGTTGCCGTTGCCTTGTTGCTCGACGAATGAATGGATGGGATGAAGATCCCCTGCCTGCTCGATCCGATGTTGTTATTCGGCAAAAATCGGACCTGGATCGGAACATTTTGCAAAACGTTCTACTGCAATCCTGCGAGTCGACGGGAGAGCATTGATTCTTTGCCTCCCTGTTTTGATTCAGGAGTGCCAGACCATGAATAGATTAAAAAGCTTTAGATGTGGTCCTTTGATGTGTTAAACATCAATATTAGGCCAGCGTCCAGGTAGGATGCGGATGCTGATATGAATGTAAAAAAAAAAGTTGCTAGAGGCGAAGTTTTACAAGAAACAAGATAGAAAATAACAAAAATTCGAAAATTTATATTCGTAATTCTAAATTTTATCCTAAAGTAAATTGTATCCTAAAGAATTGAATTAAATATCTATCTATCTATCTATTCAGCCTTTTTCAGTCCATCTTTGGACATTGGCCTCCCCCAGTCTTCTCCATTCTTCTCTGTCTGTTGCCATGTTCATCCACCTGGTTCCAGCGTACTTCTTCAGGTCATCAGCATACCTCATCTGGGGCCTTCCTCTACTTCTCTTATTCTCCCAAGGTCTCCAGCTTAAGATACATTTATTCCATCGGTCGTCTTTTTGTCTGATATTGTGACCTGCGAATTTCCATTTTAATTTTGCTACCTCCTCTCTAACGCCTCTTACTCTCGTTTTATTTCTTATCCACTCGTTCCTCTTTTTATCTATCAGTTTCACATGTAACATTTGTCTTTCCATTGATCTTTGTGCTTTTGTTATTTTATCCATGTTTGACTTTGTAAATGTCCATGTTTGGGATCCATAGGTGAGAACAGGAAGTAGGTATACATTGATTATAAACTTTGGAATTGAGGTATTGTGGATATTTTCTATTTTTCAAGATGTAGCTTAATTTACCGAATGCTGCCCAAGCTAATCTAACTCGTCTCTTGATTTCTGCTGTTTGATTTTCTTTGCTGAGTTTAATAACCTGTCCCAGATATATATATTCGTCGACTTGTTCTATTTTTTCCTGTCCTATTCTGATTATGATGTCATCGTCTGTGTTGGTTATTGTTTTAGTTTTAGCGTAGTTCATATTGAGACCTATGTTTTTAGCTGCTGTGTCAAGTTCTTCCAGCATTTCTGTCATCTCTTCTTTCTTATCAGTTATAAGGGCGATATCATCCGCGTATCTTAAGTTGCTCAAGTGTTGTCCGCATGTTTTAATACCTTTTTCCTCCCAGTCTAGTTTTTTAAAAACATCTTCCAGAGCCTGGTTGAAAAGTTTGGGTGATATTGTGTCGCCCTGTCTGACACTTCTTCCTATGGGTATTGGTTTTGTTCCCTCATGGACTTTAATAGTTGTTGTTGCTTCGCTATATATGTTGGTTATTAGGTCTAGGTCTGTGTATCTGTAGTCTATTCTGCTATTAGTTAATGAGCTCTTTACTGCCCAATGTTCAACACTATCAAAAGCGTTTCCGAAGTCGATAAATGCAATATATAGTGGGATGTGATATTCGTTGGCTCGTTCTATTAGGATTTTCATGGTTAATAGGTGGTCACTTGTACTGAAACCCTTTCTGAAGCCGGCCTGTTCTTTTGATTGGTAACCATCGAATGTTATTGTTAGCCTGGTGGTGGGAATTTTTGTGAAGAGCTTATAAATTACATTAAGGATTGTTATAGGTCGATAGTTTTTCAAGTCTGTTCTATCACCTTTCTTATGAAGGATGATTGTAATGGATTCATTCCAGTTGTTTGAGATTTTCTTTTCTTTCAGTATTTTATTTAGGTATATGGTATGGAGTAGGGTATGGAGAGTATTGATGACCGTTTTTCCACCGTATTTTAGCATTTCTGCCGTGACTCCATCTTTTCCAGGTGCTTTGCTGTTTTTCATTTTTTTCAGAACCCTCTTATCTTCCTAGTGTTGGTCTTAGGCATTTCATATTCCTGTTATTCTCTATGAATCTTTCTATTTCTATTTCTTGGTTCTTTCTTTTGTTTTCTTTTATCATTTTCCTGATGGTCTTATTGATTTCTGTGTATTCTATCGATTTCCTTTTCCCTTCTTCGTTCAGTTTCCGCCTTCTTTCCATGAGTTTCTTTGTCTCTTCTGATATGCAATCTACCTTCTTTTGATCTTTTTGTGCGATTTCGTTTCCTACCCTAACCATGGTTTCCGCTAATGTATCGTATATTTTATCTATATTTTCATTATCGCTGTTCAAGTTCTGGGTCAGTTGTTCCTTCAGTCTCTCTTTGTATATGATTTTATTTTGTGCAAGTTTGGTCATGTCTAGTTGTCCCTTGTTTCCATTAATTAGCTTTTCTTTTTCATTTTAAAGTTGTCATCGATACATATTTTTGCTCTGACCATTCTGTGATCGCTGCCTGTGGTGAATCTGTTCAGGACTGTTACATCTTTAATAATATATTTTTCAGTGGTCAGTATGTAGTCAATTTCATTTCTCGTTGTTCCGTTAGGGCTGAGCCATGTCCACTTTCTTTGCGGTTTCTTCTTATAGAACGAGTTCATCGCATATAGATGTTTTTCTTCTAGATAGTTCATCAAGGTAGTTCCCCTATCGTTCCTCTCACCGTACCCAAAGTCCCCTATTTCAGTCTCTTCTTTATTCAGCTTCTTACCAAGTTTGGCATTGAAATCTCCAATTACTAGAGTAAGGCGAGTTTTATGTTTTTCCATAGCCTTTGAGATATCTTCATAGAATATTTCGATGCTCTCGTCGTCGTATGTTGAACTGGCGTACACTTGAATAATTTTAAGAGATGTTCTTTTCATTTTAAGTACGAGATAAGCAACCCGATCTGAGACTCCCTGGATAGTTTGGACGTGTTTACTTATCGCTTTATTTATAATAAATCCTACTCCAAAGTCACTGTTGTTTTCATTACCTTTGTAGTATAGCAGGTTACCGGAGTCCAATTTTATTCGATTTTTAGTTTTTCTTCGAGTTTCTGACAAGCCTACTATGTCCCACTTTATTCTTGTCAGCTGTTTCTCCAGTTCATGTATCTTTTCGTCAGTGTTCATTGATCTTATATTGTACGTTCCTATTGTTAGGTTGATCAGTTTCTTTGATTTTTGTTGTGTTAGTCGTTTTCGTGGGGTTTTGATCTTTGTTAGGAGCGAATTTTTGCCTCCCCCAGATTCCGTGAGGCAGACCATAGAGGTGTGGGAGTTGGGAAATTTCCCACCCACCTGGGGACCAGTTCCATTTGTTTTAAAATTCGCCATGGTATGTAAAAGGGGGTAATGGCAAGTAAAACACCACGCTTGCCGCCTGGGGTTGGTGAGTTTTGATTCAGCCGCCCATTCTGGGACAGACGCTGTTTTCAGCCGCTCACTCTGAGGCAGACGCTGCAGTGCCAGTTTTGGTCCGCCCCGGGTATTTAATTTCCCTGGTACCACTCATATCTGAGAGGCATTCCCGTATCCGTCACCTGGGGAGGCGCTCGATGGAGGACTAGCAAACCTCACACGGGGAATTAAATATAGTACCTATAAATTGACCACCAAAAGGTATTAAACCATTTAACCCATGTATCCTCTTATTTTGGGTTACAGTATTGATACACGTGTTATTATATTTTTGTCCCTTGTCACTTTGTACCTGGTATTTGTTATTGTTTCTTCAGCCTAAATGGAAATAGATCGGGTCAAGTCAAACTTTGGTCACCTGATCAATTCAAAGGTCTTTCGGCTTTCATGAAACGATGAAACTGACGAGCTTACCTAAATGTCTCTGTTAGTCAGTTGTCACCCTTGGTGATATGAGAGCTTTTCAAAATCCTGAAGAAAGTATGGAGATAGTGCTTGTTTTTAGTTAATAAATAAGTTCTCACAAAAATTAGGAATGGGCACTGGTGATTATGATGAGGGTCAGGGCACATATATAATAAGCGATGACTGTAACATTTGGGCGGCGGTGAATTCCACCTCAAAAATTGAGACTCTCAATTGTGATATCATAATTACGGAAGCGTAGAAGGGCCACTTTATTCTCAATTTTTTTATTTTTAACTCTTTTCGACTTTTATCTAGGACCTCCGACTTTTATCTCGGATTTGCGACTTTTATCTCGGAATTCCGACTTTTATCTCGTAATTCCGACTTTTTTCTCGGAATTCCGACTTTTATCTCGGAATTCCGACTTTTAATTCGGAATTCCGACTTTTATCTCGGAATTCAGACTTTTATCTCGGAATTCCGACTTTTAAGTCAGAATTCTTGGATTTCCTAAGAACACCGTAGTTAAATGAAGTTTGGTTTCACATGGTATACAAATTGTGTCAGGTTCGGTTCTGAAACTTTTTTATATACAAAGCTTAATTCAAGAATAGTAAAATGAATGGCTCTGGAACAAAAGAGCGCTGCATAAAAGAGCGCTGTAACAAAAGGGCGCTGTAATAAAACAGCGCTATAACAAAATAGCGCTGCACAAAAGAGCGCTGTAACAAAAGAGCGCTGTCTGAATTTTAAAAAGGTGAATTAAGTAACAAAGGCAGAGATTGGATCGCATTCCGAGGACGGGTCAGTTTGGATTAGATTGGGTTATTTTGTATCCATTTTCTGTTTGAGCAATTTGATGAAGTTCAGAAACAGTGATTGGGTCGCATTCCGAGGACGAGTTGGTTTGGGTTAGATTGGGTTATTTTGTATTCATTTTCTGTTTGAGAAATTTGATAAAGTTCAGGAACAGAGATTGGGTCGCATTCCGAGGACGGGTTAGTTTGGGTTATTTTGTATTTATTTTCTGTTTCAGAAATTTGATAAAGTTCAGGAACAGAGATTGGGTCGCATTCCGAGGACGGGTCAGTTTGGGTTAGATTGGGTTATTTTGTATCCATTTTCTGTTTGAGCAATTTGATGAAGTTCAGAAACAGAGATTGGGTCGCATTTCGAGGACGGGTTAGTTTGGGTTAGATTGGGTTATTTTGGATTTATTTTCTGTTGGAGCTATTTGATGAAATCCTAAATTAAAGATATTTTAAATTTCAAAAAGTTGCCATCATGTAAAAAATGGTTTTTACTTTTACTTTTTTGGGGGATTCACGTTTCCGAGAATCTTCTCTTTGGGATATGGCGAGCAGAGCGAGCAATCCAAGAAAAAAAATAATTTAAATTTCCAGATGTTATATTTACAAAAGGGTTTTTCACGTTTTTGGCGAATTTTTGTTTGATTACAGCGGTCTTCTGTTACAGCGCTCTTTTGTGCAGCGCTCTTTTGTTGCAGCGTTCTTTTGTTACAGCGCTCTTTTGTTACAGCGCTCTTTTGTGCAGCGCTGTTTTGTTACAGCGCTCTTTTGTGCAGCGCTCTTTAAAACAGAGCCAAATAAATGACTTGAGAGAGGCAAGAACATAATTCTTGAGGGCCCGGTTTTATGCTTAGGTATAGACAGTCATAAAATAACTGAACTGTTGTATTTTTATTGATATAATGACATCTGCAAACTACTGTGAATATTTAAATTAAAAGTCGGAACTCCGAGATAGAAGTCGGAATTCCGAGATAAAAGTCGGAATTCCGAGATGAAAGTCGGAATTCCAATCCGAGATAAAAGTCGGAATTCCGAGATAAAAGTCGGGAAGAGTTAAAAATAAAAAATTAAGAATGAAGTGGCCCTTCTACGCTTCCGTACATAATATTCATAATACGATCAATCTATTTCAAATGTGTTTTTACGGACCTCCATCATACCCACCAAGTTTTTAAGTCGCTAACTTTCATGATAAATAACGTATATCTATATATATATAAATGAATGCCAGTTTTCGTTGTAATTTTATAACTCAAGAACGGACTCACCTAGCCAAACCAAATGTTAGGGCTTTGTTCGGACTATTTATTAGATGGTTTATGTGAAGTTTGCACAAAATCGGTCGAGCGGTTCTTCATTTATCACATTTTTTGTAATAAATTAATTATTCAATAAATGGAGCATCATTTTGCTGTCAAATTCAAACTTTTTTCAGCGTTGACAGTACCAGCATGTTGTTATGTCATTAATGTGGTCATTTCCTTACTTATTTTATTTATTTATGAATTTTTTTTTTCTTTTAATTAATAACCTATTTCACTTATTTAAAGTACTCCTCAGCGTGTTTAAATCCAACATTCAAAAACGCGCGTATTTTAAAGTTACCAATGACAACATCAACAACCAACAACCCGAGAAAGGTCTAAATGTCAACTTTTTAATTATTGATTTGTCAGGAGTAGGTTAGTTACTTGTAGATAACGTCAAATAAAATGTAACAAGTGTCAAGCACAAGTTTAGCTTCTACAATTATTATTAGTAATTTATGATTTGAACGTATACCAATAAAAAAAAATAGTGTAAAGTATTCGTGGATAACTGGTCTTTAAAACACTTGCTCTATTTCGAGCACTCGGCTGCGCCGTCGTGCTCGAAAAATCGCGCGTGTTTTAAAGACCTTAATATCCACTTATGCTTTAAAATACTATACTAAGCCCGCATACGGCGCCATGTCTTATAACCGATACCAAGTTTATTTTGTATTTTGTATACCGCGCCATCTCTGATACCTGGAACGAAGCTCGGCATTGCAGATACAGTAGAACAATGCTGCACAGAACTATTCCACTATTCCGATCAGATAGAGTGGTGCAGAAAGAGTAGGTCAGATAGAGTAGTGCAGATAGAGTAGAACAGATGGAGTAGTGCAGTGCATGCAGTGCAGATAGAGTGAAATAGGGCTGCACTAGAAATGCTTTTTGTTTTCTTTACATTCTTTGAACATTCATGTGCCTGAGTTTATTTATTTGGTGGTACACTTTATAAGAATAATGCCCACAAGCTGCCTAAAAAAGGATGATGTAAAATTTTAATTTTAGGTGCCTTCTGATCCAGAGAGTAAACATCAATTTTCTTCAACCAAAGCCAAATTCACCATCGAAAAAAACTGAATTTAATTGAGCTAATAATTATGTTAACACAATATTTAATAGGTATATTTAATAATTCAGAGGCGGTACGAAGTTCGCCGGGTCAGCTAGTTTATCATAAAAACAAATTCTTCAAGATTTTGCCAAGCTGTCATATTAACGCGGATGATAGCAGGCATTTCCAACTTGAAGGTTTCAATAGGGGCCAAAAGACATTAACAATAATTTAAGTCTAGGAGCCTACCATATAGGTAGATCACATTTGCTGATATTATTGATTACGGGGCTTATTTATCATACAGGGTGTTTACGTAGCCCGTGCATTAGCTTCCAGGACGAGCAGATGCTCTAATCTAATAAAACTAATCCCCCTGCAAACTGGAAAACTTCTAATACACGGGCTACGTTAAATAGACCCAAGCAGCTCAGCGGTTGTGGTGTCTTCGCTTTGCATGCAGTGGGTCTCGGGTTCAAATCCCGGCTAGGTGCATGGATGTTTGTTTGTTTGTTTGTTTGATTTGGTTTGTATGTGATGTTCGAGGCTTTGTCGACAAACCACAGTCTGACTAGAAAGCAAAAAAAAAAAAAAAAACAGGGTGTATATCAGTTGGGGTATACAAACACATTGGCCACATGTATTGGGCCGCCATATTAGAAAATGTCGTCTCGTCCGAAAACAGCAAATATTTTTCAAAATACACTCGCCGGCACGAAATTTCGCCATCCTGAAATTTCGTCCAAGTTTGATGTTTTATAACTTTTTTATTTATTATCCGATTTCCGTGATTTTGTTATCAGTTTGTAAATTCATTTATTGTGTTTTTCTCTAATCATTTCATAAAGTAAAATTTTTCGATCATACTATATTATACAGGAGTAAAGCAAACTGTTGTTTTTGGTCGTAACTTCAAAACACCCTGTAAGAAAATTGAGGTGTATAATTTTATTTAAATACTGGTCCTTGTTATCTTTGATGTATTATAAACGTTTCGATGTTATTTTTAGAAAATGTTTGTCAAGCTTTCGATTAAAAACTATCGACATTGGCTAACGAGCTTATTGTGACAGAATGTTTACAGACGAGAAATTTTACTAGTCGACAAGGCTCTGGCAGAAGGAGAATGACCACTGCAGCAGATGATCGCTCTCTCATTGTTAGTTCTTCAAGAGATCAAAGATCTACTGCTGTGTGTCTGAAAAATAACTTGCAAATGATTCATCGAGTAGGCACATGTGAGTGAAAGAACGATACGTAGAAGATTGGCAGAAGCTGGGCTTCATTCATGAGGGCCATCCATATGTCTGCAATTACTTCGTCGGCATCGACAGCATCAACTGATGAGGTTTGCACGATTGCATTCCAACTGGACTCTAGAACAGTGGGGAAACGTACTATTCACAGATGAATCCAGGGTTTGTCGCCTGAGGATTGGGAGCGGATATACAGACGTAGTAATTGGAGATATGCTAACTGCACCATATAAGAACGAATCTTATATCATGGCGGTTCAGTCATGATTTGAGCGGGTATTTCTACGACTTAAGATTTCTACCGAAGCACGCACCGATCTTGTATTTGGTGTGAAAATAGAGCTCTAACCGCCCACCGTTACATGGAGGAAATCCTCAACGAAGTTGTTGTTCCATTTGCTCCTTTCATTGGGAGCCAATTCACATTAATGCATGATAATGCTTAACCTCAAGTTTTACATGTAGTGAGCGAATATCTGCTAGGGGATTCTATTCGCTATCGAGACCACGAAATCGGATCGCTTTCGTATACCAAATACGAAATCGAGACCGAAAGCGCCTAAACCGATATCGTATTGTCAATTGGAATCCGGGCCCTAGATGAAGTTATGGAATTGGGAGATTGGAAAGGCTCGCATATAGCCGGATCTCAATCGAACATCTTTGGTATCAACGTAGAAGGGCCGTTCGTCGTCGTTCTGTGTAACCACAAACCTTGTAAGACTTACGACTGGCGCTGACCGAAGAATATATGAGGCTATATCCTTCGGGGAAGAATAAGTTACCATAATCATTTGAGGCCACGAAGATCGCAAGCTCTCATTGCTGCGAGAGGAGAAAATACACGTTATTAAAATTGTTTAAGCTCCGAAGATAAGATTACTTTTTTTGATACAGGCTCCTCCTTTTCTCATCGCGTTATTCGAAATACTATTTTACCGCTGATCTCTCCTTTTCTTCCAATGTAAACCTGTTTGTCGTTAGATTGGCTACTATCACTGGATTTTTTTTTTGGAGTTGACTAAACAGTATGCTGACCTAGGCAGTGTAGGGGTTAGTGTATCTGCTTCGCATGCTGCGGGTCTCAGGTTTAAATCCCGGCTTGGGCACGGTTGTTTGTTTGTTTAACCGGCTCGTTGGCTTGGCGAGAGGATGTGGAAGGACTTTCCCAGGCTTGCGTGATGGTGGAGTCTGAATAGCCGACCATGGACTGTGAATCGGACCATCTTAGGGTGGGGGGTGCATGATAAGGCCGACCATTTAGACTCTAGTATGAATGGGAAGGATTCGAACGAGTAGAGTCCATGCAAATGATGTACAATAAGCCACCAGGAGCTTCAGTGCAGAGCATGGGCTCGAAAGGGTAAAAAAAAACAGTATGCAACAGCTCCAACTTTTATGGTGTTCAGGCTTTCTAGCTGTTTTTCTAGGTATCCCTTCACAATCGTTCCATCAATCTCATCAATGACACGATGGTCTCTCCAACAACATTTATTTCTCAACATTATCACCTGCAAAGTATCTAGAAACTTTGTCGAGGAGTACCTACCACTGCTTTCGATGGGGATCACTCTCAATGGAAATCGGTGGTCGCCAGGGCACGCATCCTGCAACTAGCAAGGTGGCATTAACCTAATCGCTTAATCCTCCTTCTTCCTGTGCATCGCTATCTCCTGATCGGAAACGTCGTCCATAATTTTTACTGATATATCGATATATTCTATATCCTTCTTATTTGCTGCAATTGTATATTAGTTTTCTAGATGTTGAATCGCGGTCTTCCTTCACGCAGTATTTCTGTACTATGATAGTACAGAAATACTACGATAGTACTACTATCGCCTCTTGCTTTTGAAAAATCTCCTGCCTGCTTTTTCACCGGCCTCATGTTTCAGTGCCTCAACGACGCCAACGCTTTCAACTTAGGGTCTACTCATTTTAGGCGCTTCTTGCATAATATACAGCTCTTACTCCATCGATGAAGTATTTGACATTAATTTGTTCAATAAAGTCTTCGGGCACTTGTGGATATGCTAACCGGAAAATTCCCTCATTACCATATTTCTGCATCTTCTCTAATGGCTTGGACTCCGCCCCTCAGCTGGCTCTGACCTTCTCCGGTAGGTAATGCCAGTACCAATAATGATGTTTCTTTCTGCCACCAAACATACCGAAAGTTAGTATGTTTATATTATCCACATTCACATCGCATCACACTTATCACACATTAGAATTTCCTCTGCTTTTATCCTTTTATTAAGACTTTCCAAGTTTGGCTGCAATTAGGCATGTATCAATTGTAAAATAATAACGTTATTCCTTAACTCTAAGTTATAGTTACTGTTATGGAAAATACATGCAAAATTTAAGATTAAGTACAACAATGCTCTTTGTGTCAACTCTAATGATTATTACGGCATAAAAACCGAGAAACGTTGGGATGGGAACTAAACATTTACCGTTCTCCGTGCGCATACCAATTTGATGATTCTACCGCGATAATTTCTTGAAACAATAAACGGATTTAAAATAAAGACAATATAATTTTATAATAACAATAATAGCTTCTGTGAATTGCTTATAAATTATAAATACCCAACAATTGCCATACACAATATTATTCTCATAATCTGAAGAAACGGCAGCACGAATTGATAATTTAATAACGTTGGTGGGTGTTTTAAGAATAGGGAATTAACTTTACTTTTTAAATTTATTGGATTGATGCCATGACTCGCTTATTGTTTCGTTTAAGGCTATTTGAATGGTCATAAATAAATAAATAAATAAATATATATAGCAGCTTTTTGTGAATAAAAAAAGAAATTAGGTCAGGGAACCTGAACTCTGAAAAAAAGAGAAATCATGTCCATAGGCCGCAACAATATTTAGGAAAGTTAATGGACTGTTATTGTCATAATAGGTACCAGATGTCCCATTTGATAATAACAAAATCAGAGCTATTTTTGAGCTAATCCGAGAATACACCTCTATTTTCCTAGGTCAGAACAATCGATCATGCCCTAATAAACCACGGGTCACGAGGATTGACTTTTAAAATATACCTTATGTATATAATTTATCGAAGAAGTGTCCAATCTCGAGACACAAATTAGGTACTATAGATATTATTCTTCAATGTTTCTCCTGCAACTATAGGGATAATTTGAGACTGACGTTATGCCGATCTATTTAAAAAAAAAAAAATACAAAGCACCGACCACAGTTATATAAATCGGTCTCCGAACTGTTAATTGGTTCCTGATTTTTTTTTTTTGAAAGAGGTCTTTTGTTTAGAGTGCATTACTGTAGGTACCTATTGCCTTTGTATCACATATTTGTTTCATCAAGTTTCACGCTCTTTTGACAGACTTCCGTGAAAATATTTAAATGTTCCGTATATTTTGATATGCACCGACGACGATGAAACACAAAGAGGCGATCATTATCTTGAATTTTAACAGCTTTTTTTACGAGTTTTAACTTTGTTGCTTTCTGAGAGACCCATATTGTGCAATAAAATTGATGCGAGTTTAAATCAGGCCAGACTCAGACTTTAAGGATGGTCATTGTAATACGCGTGTTGCATTTCTTAGAGATTCAATGCAAACGGAAAAAAACCAGCCGAGCCCGCAATTACAAACATATCGAGCAAACGTTCCGTATATTGGGTTGATTTGGGTTCGTGGTATCGGCAGTGTACTTACCTGTCGGTTCTTGAAAAGTATCACCTATGGTTTTGTGATATGACTTGAGAAACATCTTGAATTACCTCTGCCTGAACGAATACTTTATTCTCATTTGGCTTTTTTTCCATCATAAAAAGTGTCATAAGAGCTTCTTTGTGTCAACAGTCGAACATCCGTGCATCAGAAATACTGACCCATGCATAATGCTTTTCGAATTTTTTTATAGCATGCCTCATGATTAGGATTCCACAGGATAAGAAACTTATCTGGACTTCAATTGATTTTATCCGTCCAAACTGATCTCTCGGCGAACACTTATTTTTTGGAGCAATTTCACTTTGCTGGAAAAAGTCGGAAAATATTTTGCCTGTTCTTTTTGGCTCAAAGAAACATCTGCAGTAGTCGAATTCAGGACGTTCAGGCCAGAAGCTTTCTACGTCTTCCGATGTTCGATCTTCAACCATCTCTGACTATCCAGCCATCAGCCATCCTCCTCCAAGTCTTTCATTTAGTCGTCTACTCCACTTCTCCAAAGTTCTCGATCTGCCGCGTCTTTTTCCTCTGGCTTTCACTCAATGATTTGCTTGGGCAGGGCCGTATCTAGGGGGAGGTCTTGGGGGTTCATACCCCCCCCCCCCCAAAAAAAAATAATAAAATTCAAAAAATTTAACTTAAAAACAAACAACATTTATTAAATACTTATTTATTTTTTATTTTTTTTTTTATTACTAGTGTAACAATTTTTTTTTGCCACTTTGTCTAACCCCCCCCAAAATTTTGGTCTAGATACGGCCCTGTGCTTGGGTATTCTCGTATCTGCCCTTCTTTTTACATGTCCGAACCAAATCAGTTAATCTTTTTTCATATTGTAGTGATTACAATACCAATGTATTTAGATCATAATACCGACCGTAATGAAACAATACCGTCCAAATTCTCTTCAAAATACTTTTTATTACAAAACGATACAATAGGTATACAGTGATTTGAGGAGAGAATCTTACAAAAATGTGTATCTATAACCGAAGCTGTCTCATGACTGACTTCTCTTCTCAAATCATCCTTCTACATCCCTTCTAAAAATGTCCCTTATGCCTACTTATGGTGCGTACGAATTGTCTGAACTGGTTAGCGGAAAATGTACGCTGCACGGTACGAATGGTGTAAAAAGTGCGACATTAATGACGGGTCAGGGTAAAAAGTGTCAGCAGTTCGGACTTATCGTACGCACCATTAATGTTATCTGGAAACCTGTAAATAAACATCGACAAATACATAAAAAAAATAACCATTAAGGACAGTTGGGAAATTTGGGGGTTATGGTGAACAATGTTATGAGAGTCATAATGGCTACGTTCACCAGAACCAAAACGGATTGTAAACAGTTTACAAATACCAACAGAATATGTTGGGTCAACTCTTGGTTCTGCTGAACGATTCAACTTTTCAATGGTAGAACGTCACCTTCTGAATGACAGGTCACCACACAAAATACAGTGTTGAGAATTATAAACACTCTCAAATTATGTTTGCAAAAATGGCGACCGTTTGCAAAACATGTTTGGTTTTGTTGTGTATTAGTCGGGGAGCTGGCGTCGAAAATATGCAAGAGTTTTCGCAAGGCTCATATTTTCAGAATGAGTAGCATTTTAGTACTACAAAGCTAGGCTACAGTCAGCAGTTCCAGTTCCGGGACACCTGGCGCTGAGATGCGTGCAAAGGTGTATTTTTAATCAACACCTCGCAACAGTTTTCGCAAAGCTGAAAATTAGCAAAGAGCATGCGAATATAATGTAGAACCATAATTTAACAGTCAGACAAAGAAATACGGGGACACGTAGAGTCAGCGCGACTTTGAAGTGGTCAAAAAAATGATGTCACCGAAAGTGTTTTCGCATGGCTGAAATTTGGCAAGGTAATAGTAAAAACAATATATTTATTGAAAAAAACAGTCAGACACTTCTATGTCGGGACCCCGCCAGTCAGCAGTCGATTAGAGTGATATAGGTGGTAGCGCGCGTCAATAGGCATATATGCATGTCGAATAATAATTTCACCAAAAGTGGTTTCGCATAGCTGAAATTTGGCAAGGTAATAGTAAAAACAATATATTTATTGAAAAAAACAGTCAGACACTTCTATGTCGGAACCCCGCCAGTCAGCAGTCGATTAGAGTGATATAGGTGGTAGCGCGCGTCAATAGGCATATATCCATGTCGAAAAATAATTTCACCAAAAGCGTTTTCGCATAGCTGAAATTTGGCAAGGTAATAGTAAAAACAATATATTTATTGAAAAAAACAGTCAGACACTTCTATGTCGAGACCCCGCCAGTCAGCAGTCGATTAGAGTGATATAGGTGGTAGCGCGCGTCAATAGGCATATATCCATGTCGAATAATAATTTCACCAAAAGTGTTTTCGCATAGCTGAAATTTGGCAAGGTAATAGTAAAAACAATATATTTATTGAAAAAAACAGTCAGACACTCCTATGTCGGGACTCCCTCAGTCAGCAGTCGATTAAAATGAATAGAATAGAATAGAATTTTACTCTATATATAATATCCATTTCGATGAATAATTTTATTTTTATAATTTAAATTATTTGGAATCGGAAACGGTAAAATAAAATTGTACATGCAGTTAAAAAGTTTGCGGTTAGAAAAAAGCCCGATTCGTATAAATATTACTTGACCATTTAATCAGCAGTACTGTGATAGTATACCTATAGTAAGTTTCATTAAATACTTATAATCGTCGCCGATTTTATAAAATACAAAAAAAAAATTCTAATCACATCTGCCGCTTCCCTTCCCCTAATCTCGACCTAACAGTACCATAATGAAGTTTCCGAATTCGAATGCATATACGCCTTATTCAAGTATACGCGCTTACGCTTGCAACTTACAGGTTTACACTTACTCATTAAGAGAAAAAAAAATGTATTTTACCGTTTCCGATTCCAAATAATTTAAATTATAGAAATAAAATTATTCATCGAAATGGATATATATAGAGTAAAATTCTATTGACGCGCGCTACCACCTATATCACTTTAATCGACTGCTGACTGAGGGAGTCCCAACATAGAAGTGTCTGACTGTTTTCTTCAATAAATATATTGTTTTTACTATTACCTTGCCAAATTTCAGCTATGCGAAAACACTTTTGGTGAAATTATTATTCGACATGGATATATGCCTATTGACGCGCACTACCACCTATATCACTCTAATCGACTGCTGACTGGCGGGGTCCCGACATAGAAGTGTCTGACTGTTTTTTTCAATAAATATATTGTTTTTACTATTACCTTGCCAAATTTCAGCTATGCGAAAACACTTTTGGTGAAATTATTATTTGACATGCATATACGCCTATTGACGCGCGCTACCACCTATATCACTCTAATCGACTGCTGACTGGCGGGGTCCCGACATAGAAGTGTCTGACTGTTTTTTTCAATAAATATATTGTTTTTACTATTACCTTGCCAAATTTCAGCTATGCGAAAACACTTTTGGTGAAATTATTATTCGACATGGTTATATGCCTATTGACGCGCGCTACCACCTATATCACTTTAATCGACTGCTGACTGGCGGGGTCCCGACATAGAAGTGTCTGACTGTTTTTTTCAATAAATATATTGTTTTTACTATTACCTTGCCAAATTTCAGCCATGCGAAAACACTTTCGGTGACGTCATTTTTTTGACCACTTCAAAGTCGCGCTGACTCTACGTGTCCCCGTATTTCTTTGTCTGACTGTTAAATTATGGTTCTACATTATATTCGCATGCTCTTTGCAAATTTTCAGCTTTGCGAAAACTGTTGCGAGGTGTTGATTAAAAATACACCTTTGCGCGCATCTCAGCGCCAGGTGTCCCGGAACTGGAACTGCTGACTGTAGCCTAGCTTTGTAGCACTAAAATACTACTCATTCTGAAAATATGAGCCTTGCGAAAACTCTTGCATATTTTCGACGCCAGCTCCTGGACTATATGTACGTTAATGTATTTTACTTTTATAATGAATTTATTTAAGGACTAAAAATACGTACAAATAAAATGACAATTTTTTACAATGATAGACATCCGGACATCAGTACCAGTTACTGGTTATAACAAATATTCAACAAGGTAAAAAGGTATGATAAATAAAACTAACTAAATAAGAACATAACATCTCCTTTCCCCCTAACTATAAAACTAAACGTGAAAGAGGCTGTTTAATTCTTGTAGAACGTCTGGGGCCATTTTCAGAACACAAATTTTTTTCATTTGATGATGTTTTAGTACATGAACATGAAGTTTCAGAATTTGGTAATGTCGCATCATTTGGTGAAATATTTGAATTATCGTTATTTATTGAATTGGCATGTGACTTAGTCGGTGTTGATTGTCCTATTTCACGTATCTGATTAATATGTCTACGCCATACTCTTCCATCGTCAAGTTTAACTGAATAATGTAACTTGCCTATTTTTGTTAAGACCTTTCCGAATCTCCATTTTTCATGAAAATAATCTCTCACTGATACCCTAGCTCCTATGCATAAAGATCGGTACTTCTTATTCGCATTTAAGCTTGGGTCATTAAAATATGTGTCCGGTTTCATACAGTCCAATCTAGAACGTATTCGCCTTCCAAACATCAGTTGTGATGGGCTTTCCCCGTCGCCAACTGTTGTGTATGTACGTTAATGTATTTTACTTTTATAATGAATTTATTTAAGGACTAAAAATACGTACAAATAAAATGACAATTTTATACAATGATAGACATCCGGACATCAGTACCAGTTACTGGTTATAACAAATATTCAACAAGGTAAAAAGGTATGATAAATAAAACTAACTAAATAAGAACATAACATCTCCTTTCCCCCTAACTATAAAACTAAACGTGAAGGAGGCTGTTTAATTCTTGTAGAACGTCTGGGGCCATTTTCAGAACACAAATTTTTTTCATTTGATGATGTTTTAGTACATGAACATGAAGTTTCAGAATTTGGTAATGTCGCATCATTTGGTGAAATATTTGAATTATCGTTATTTATTGAATTGGCATGTGACTTAGTCGGTGTTGATTGTCCTATTTCACGTATCTGATTAATATGTCTACGCCATACTCTTCCATCGTCAAGTTTAACTGAATAATGTAACTTGCCTATTTTTGTTAAGACCTTTCCGAATCTCCATTTTTCATGAAAATAATCTCTCACTGATACCCTAGCTCCTATGCATAAAGATCGGTACTTCTTATTCGCATTTAAGCTTGGGTCATTAAAATATGTGTCCGGTTTCATACAGTCCAATCTAGAACGTATTCGCCTTCCAAACATCAGTTGTGATGGGCTTTCCCCTGTGACTGAATGAGGCGTTTTACGATACTGTATCAAAAATCTTGATAATTCAAGGTTACTATGACCTTTTGAACACATTTTTTTTTAAACTATTTTTTAAAATTTGTACGAAACGTTCCGCTTGTCCATTAGTAGCGGGGTGGTACGGAGCCGTTAACTTTTGAAAAATACCATTTTCTTGAAGAAATTGTTTAAATTTATAAGAAGTAAAATTTGATCCATTATCCGAAACAAAAATTTTTGGAATTCCAAATGTAGCGAAAATTGTACGACATTTTTCTATAGTTGTTTCTGTCGACATGTTTTTAACGAAATGAATTTCAGGCCATTTTGTAAATGAATCTACCAAAATAAAGTAATATCCGCCGTTAAAAGGTCCCGCGTAATCTGCATGAACGCGTTCAAAAGGTGTATTAGATTTTTCCCACACATGAGTTTCCGCTTTTTCTGCGTTATTTTTTTGTTTATTACATTCATAACAATTTTTAACTAAAGTTTCAATATCGTTATCAACTCCGGACCACCAGCAATAACTTCTTGCTAAACTTTTCATTTTAACGATTCCAAAATGAGCTGAATGAAGTTCGGAGAGTACTCTCTGACGTAGCACTACGGGAATTACTACCCTCTGTCCACGCATGATACAACCCGATTGTAATGAAAATTCTTCTTGGTCAATATTGAAACGATCATCTTTAGCGACAATGTTACCTGTGCTCAAACCCGTTAATAAATTCAATAATGAAGTATCTTTAGATGTAGCATTTGATAAAATTTCGACCGTAACTGGTAATGTTTCAATTTGGCTAATTTCGAATACATCCGGCTCGTCAAATATTGTGAAATCTTCTGAAATTAACGGTAATCGTGATAAAGCATCCGCATTTCCGTGATTATTTGTACTTTTATACTTTATATCATAGTGAAATGATTGTAAAAATATAGCATAATGTTGCATTCTAGTCGCACTAAGTACAGGTAAACTTTTATGTGGTGCAAATATTTGTAAAAGGGGCTTATGGTCCGTATATAAAGTGAATCTTCTACCACAGAGGAACTGAACATCCTGTGATTAGTAAGGCAGGAACACTACAAAATCATTACCATGTTGTATACATATGTATTTTAGTTTTTTTTTGTTCGGTTTATATTCTGATTTCACAGTAGGGATATTGCCTTCCGCGGCTTCCGCCCTTGTACATACATTCCGAACTTTATTTGCGGCGTCCAGGGTTCTCTCGTACGACGATTTCATTCCCAAATATTTTTATTCAATGCATTGTTCTACCTCTTGCCCGTTATTTAATTTAAGATTTTAAAATTTTAAAACTAACTCAAACTACCCACTTAATTTTCCTTAAATTTCCCCTATGCCTAGCCCTCTTCCATTTTTCAAGAAGCTAAACTGTTTTTAAAATTCTTCCTTTATAACTTTTATCGGTAATCCTGCAGTTTTAATGTTTTATGTCTGTTATAATTCTTCTTTAAAGTCTGCCCGTTGTTCAGTCAGTAATTCTTCGAAATTCTGTTTCCTTTACCTACCAGGTAAATATTATTATAGATACGTGAAGTTTCTTTCCCCTGACTGACTGCTTTTCTGTAGTATTTTATTCCGTTCTTTTGCATGTGCTTCTTTATATCTCCTGTTTTATATGAACTCAGGTACTGTTGTTCTTTCTTCCATGTGTCTGCTATGTCTTGTCCTTCTCGATTTCTTCATCCCACCAATAAGGTTTTTGTCCGTTTTCAATTTTTCCGTATTTGCCTAAGGCTTGAAATGTTGCACTGTGAATACTTTCTTCCATATACTGTTAATGCATATCAAGGTTTTGGAAATTCGGAAATCTTTATAATTTTTGGTTCAATCTTTTCATGTAGGTATAACCCCTCCTAACACTTTCTTCATTGTATTGCCTAGGCTTAGTCCAGTCTGTCTTCTCATTTTTCCTTCCCATTGTCCCTTGCGATGTTTTTCCCAGGGATATATTTTTTTCAGCATAGTCGTCACTGCCCCTTTTATATGCTCTCACATGCTGGAATTTTATGTTTGATGCCTGTTTTGCAATTATGAGGTCAATAATCGATTTTTTTGTCTACTTTCATTTTTCCACGTGTATTCACGAATGCATTTCTTTATGCCGAAATTATCAATAGTAATATAACTAGTGTAATGGAAATTATTGATAATTTTTGGACAATTTAACCGAATGCATTTTCAGTTAAAAACGCATGAGTGGAAATTTGTCGAAAATTATAAATATATTTCCATTGCACGAGTTATATTTAATGAGAGAATTTCATAAATCAAAAATTTAAATTTTTTGTCAAAACACCAGTTTTCGCACCAGTTAGTATGCAATTATCTGATAATTTGCACTAGTGCAAATTATCGCGTAATTCCAATCTGATTGGTTCAAATCAACAATCAAAACATGTCAATTTATTGTTGGAATACCAGTTTTGACAGATGTATGAAATTCTCTATTTAGAATTTTCAGGTTATTTTGTTGGCATAGTGCTATCAGCCTTTCTCCATTGTTTTTCGCTACATTGTCTCCGAATTTTACTACCTTTTCGTTGTTTTTTCTTCCTATTCGTCTATTAAAGTCTCCCAGCAACAGTATTCAGGGTTGGATGAACCCACCGGGATACCGGGAAATTCCCGGTGGGCCGATCGGAGTGTGGGCCGAAACAGGATCTTTATCTTGATACGGATATGACTTATGAAGATGATGTAAATGACTGAAAAAAGTATTCATCATATTGACGTTGCAAAAAAAATGTTTTGTAATAATACAGATTACATATCCGTGCTTGCAGTCATCTTTGAGGCCTGTACCAGTATGTTCTTATTTTAGCGTGTTCACAGGTAAGGTGCGAAAAATGTTTTCCAACACTTGAAGACATAAAAACTCTATTAGGAAATCGGCTTACAATGGAAAATTTGGATGCGTTGGTGATAATGAACTTAAATAGAGACATCGTAAAATTGTTGAAGATTCCCGTGAAAATGTATAACCTAAGCCCCCACTAAAGAAAATATTATCATTGTGATTGTTTGAAATAAACAACGCTGTGTCTGGCCTCCCGGCACTGGTATTCATACGAATCCCGGTTATGGCGCGTTTTAAATGGCGTCATCAACAACCACCGGTAACTGTCGTGGATCCCGGTTATTGCTATACAAGATGTTGATAATTATTAAGTTCATTGGTATTATGGTAGATTTATTATGAAGAGTAAAAAAAGTAAACAAAGTCGGGCGCGATAAGCTTTTATTAATGGGAAATAAAATTATGACTTTTTATTATATTATGTAGGTACAGGGTCATTTTGAAAGTTTGTTCAGTATTTGATCTTGTACAGCAACGCCGTTAATGTCCAGCAACATTACACAAGGTGCCCCAAAATTAGAGGTTAATATTTTAACTGCGGATTCTACATCTCAAGTTAAGAGGAAAAATTCCTATAAACATATGGGTCACCCTATTTCAGAGATACAGGCTGTTAGAAAAGCTATAGTCCTGAATAATCAATGAAAATAAACCATATACTATTCCCTTTTTAAACCACTACTACGAAAAGTGGATTAACGAAGTACTTACCACTTTACCACTCTAATACCAATATCACAACAAGAAACAATAATACACAAAAGCTTATTCTGCGTTCTCATTCAGCATTTATTGTTTCATCACTGTTGTTAATTTAATATTGGATCCCATCTAAGTGTGGGGATGTGCCACATAAATCCATCAATGTATGGGCCGCTTGGTTGAAATAATTACCCGGCCCACTTCCAAAAGTTCGACCAACCCTGACAGTATTGTAATGGAATTGCTACTATATGATTTGATGACTGGTGTTGTTGGTAGACTTCATATTTTATGCTTAGGCGTTCATAGTCGTTCAATCCAATATTCGTTCCAAACATGCATACCTACCTTTTGTTCTGTTTACTATTTCCAATGATGTTATACGTTTTCTCCATTTTCTATGTATAAAATAATTGAAACCTCTTTCTTTTTCTTTGCTCTTGATTCTTTTTGAATCCCGCTTCAGAAATTATCGTTCTCTCGCAGAATTTCCATTTTTTGATGTCTGATCTTTGATATCACTTCATTTATTTCATTTCCCGGCAAAAATTCCTTTTCGTTCCATGTACCAATAGGTAGGGGAGGTTGGGGTATTAGCGCAGTCCGGGAAATAGCGCAGATTCAATTTTTTGGACACCTGTGACTCTTGGCAACATAGCTTTATTGCCCAAGGAGGGGTAATACCCCTCCTTGGAACACCGATCAGTGCATTACCAATTGTTAATGGGAACTCGATCCTTTAAGATTGAAAAAATTATTTGTAAAACTACACGAGAAAAGTTTTTTTTTCAGTGAT
The DNA here is from genome assembly GCA_917834065.1 of Ceutorhynchus assimilis. NCBI lineage: Eukaryota > Metazoa > Arthropoda > Insecta > Coleoptera > Curculionidae > Ceutorhynchus > Ceutorhynchus assimilis. The sequence goes on along the minus strand of OU892278.1, from coordinate 9,293,217 downwards.
ATTTTCTTCTGTAATTTATGGGTAAGTACCCTTCTAAATTTAGTGCACTCCTAGTTACAAATAATTTATGTCCTTGTGGTCCAGAATCAAACCTATTTTTTGTCATAGTTTTGTATCAGATTGCAGTTCGCAGCTTTTCAAAAAAATGACGTAATCGGGGAAATAGCGTAGTTATCGTGTCGGGGCATTAGCGCATATGCGCTATTACCTTGATATGTAGGTAGTTCGAAGTTATTTATTTCAGATGCCACCAACGGACAAGAAAAAGAACGTTAGAAGTCAGTGGGAGTTAGCAGACCTCAGAAAAGCTGTCCAAGATGTCACGTCAAACAAATTGAGTTATAGGTATATTTTTTTCTGTTTATCGGCAATTAATCCAATAATTAGTTTTATTAGTAAGGTTTTATTAATTGTTGACTGATTTTTCAGAAATAAAGAATTTAATTTTGAAAATGTTGTGTTTTTATTTATAAAATCTATTGCTACTTGTTACTTTGTCATATGGGGCAATAGCGTTACTGTGTTGCGCTATTACCTCGATAAGTAGGGGTAATAGCGCAAATACAGATTTTTCATTTTTGAATGATAAAAAAAACAAAAAAAAAACTTTGCGAAGTTTTGCATTTGGAGCATGAAAATATATAAAATTAGTAACAGATAACAAGAAAAAAACAGTTTTTATCTCAAAAATCCTTTAATTTACAAGCGATCAAAATTTTACCTGCGCTAATACCCCGACCTCCCCTACTCATTGTCCATTCTCCTTGCCTAGTTCGTCTTCGATTTTTGCTCCTGTTCCGAGGCTGTGGATTTGGCCCTTCAGCATTTTGCGAGTAACGGGGAATTAGCCCAATGCCTCAACCTTCTATCAGAAGGACCAGGTCGATGTTGTTTTCCTCTAGCCTTTTGATGAGCCAACATCCAGCTACAAGGCAGCAGATTTTTCCAAGGTTTTGTTTCTAAATTGATCTTTACCGGGATAGCTAGAGACGGTACCGCTATAGCGGAACATACCAATGCAAGGTTTTTGAATAAATATATATGTAGTTGAGCAGCATTGAAAAGTGTTAGTTTGGTTTTACAAGTACCTAAATATTCCAACTTTTTTGTAGAAATTAAAGTGAAAGGAAAATTGAAAACGTTGGAGTTAGTGCGGGATTTGAACCCGCGACCACGAGTACGAAGCTCTACCAACTGAGCTAACCAACCCACCTGCGGGCCGATCCTCGGGCCAGGGAGTGGAACTCCCCGAGAGAACAAAATTTTCGTCTTTATCATTCTCGTTTATTTTTCGATTACGTTGACAAGCACAAAACATTCGTTCTATCGGGGAGCTCTACTCCCTGGCCCGAGGATCGGCCACCTGGTAGATTTTCGGTGAATATACGGCTGTTTCGTTCTCCTCCCGTTCACTCCCAATGGCTCACGAATGTGGCATCGATTCTGCTAGGATAAGTCGCCTATATCTCTATTGTGCAGGTTTCGTCCACGATGTGTTAAAATTTGCAAAGTACGCCAGGCAATGACGTAAGCAAAATTGAACAAGGGTAGAATTTTTTGTCGATTAAAGATACCGAAACAAATGTTTTTCTTATTTGGCAAAAACATCGATCAAGATCAAATATTCTTTGCCACAATCCAATGACCAAAAAAATTAAAATCTGAATAATCCCTTACTACTTCTCTGAAGTAATGTGGAGGAGTAACGTGTTGCTGAAATGTTACTTCCTTTTGGATGGAAAATGTCCCTATAAACACTAAATGATATGAAAAAAGGGTCCAATCTGTAAATGGCTAGAATATCTCAAGTTCAACTTCAACTTTAGCCAGCAGCCAATGTTTCGTTGAGTGCAATCATAGTGAAGTTGCTGCAGATCGATTCTCAATACACCGAACTTCTCAAAGATGTCAGGTGTAAACATTTTGGAATATCGCAACAATTGCAACGCCTAACCTCAAAAATGTATCACTATGGTAAATTTGGAAAAATATCTCGCAGCCGAAGAACTTCAGCAGAAAAAAGAGCAATTGCAAACCCAACTGGATAGATTGCAGCAAATTTCAGCTCAAATTCGAGTGCTAAGAGTTAGTGACGAAATGTACTTTCCCCAGAGAAGTTTTATTTTGCGCCAGTGGAATCGAATGCGTGATGGTTAGTGAACAGTGAACTATGAACCGAAACGTGATAAAGGTGGCGCAAATTAGTGGGAAAGGTAGCCTCCTACTATGATAATAAAAAATAAGGAAGAAGTTTATGCATCAAGTTCAATGTTGTAGAATAACATTTCAAAAATACATTTTAAACAATAACCTACGACTATGATATATGAACAATTTAACTCTGAAGTGTTTTTTTTCACTTGTTCGGGCAGTATGGTTTTTTTTTGTCCTTATCGAGTTCTGTCACAATCGGTATTTTGGCGTCACAGTCGGTATTTTAACGTCACAATCGGTACTATGGCGTCAGAATCGGTACTTTGGCGTCACAATCTGGCTTAGTAGTCACTTTTTGGCTTTCCTTATAAAACTGCACTTTTTCGATTTGGAATGGTACACTATTCAATTTAATACTTATTCACTAACTTATATAAAATAGATAAATTTTCTAAGCTATTATTCTAAATAACTCATGGATTTCTAATCTGCTTATTTGTGTAATCCAATTTTTTAATAGTTTTTTAAATTTTTTTATAAATATAACATCTCTTAGGTTTTTTGGTAAGTAGTTATAAAACTTTGGAGCTAAAAACTTAAAGGATCCATGTCCAATCTCTTTGTTACTTGTTGGGACCAAAGCTAACTCATTTTCTCTGTTTCTAGTGTGGTCTTACAACGTTGATGTTGAATTTTTTTCTATTAATACACATAAGCGATTCAAATATTTTTGATTCTCTGTATAGGATTTGATTAACAATATTTCGGTAAAGCTGGATAACCACCAGATAGTAACTGCAGTGTTTATTGATTTAAGAAAAGCATTCGATGTGGTAAGTCATGACATACTGCTTGACAAACTAAGGAATATGGGGTTTCGAGGACCAGTAATTAATCTCTTAAGAACCTTTTTAAACAATAGAAAACAGTATGTCAAATTAGACAGCTACTCGAGTGAGATTGAAACTAGTGAGTGCGGAGTGCCCCAGGGGTCAGTCCTTGGGCCACTTCTCTACTCGCTATATGTTCTGAGTTTAAAAAATGCTGGACTCGAGGCCCAATACTACACTTTTGCAGATGACACTGTGTTGCTTTATGGTGCCGAAAAGATAGAAGATCTAGAATTCATAGTCAATGCCGACCTAGATTTGTATACAAGTTGGCTGTTACGTAACAAATTGAAAATTAATATTGATAAAACCAAGTACATATTGTTTAAACAAAAGAATAAAATAACGAGAAGTCCATGTATTGCAATGAATAATAAAGAAATCGAACAGGTCAAAAAAATTAAATACCTAGGATTAGTTATAGATCAACAACTAGACTGGAAAGAGCATATAAACCATTTAAGCAAAAAAATATCAAACATGATTGGTGCAATATTTAGAATTAGAGATTATGTTAACAAAAAAACCAAAATGTCTATTTATAATTCGTTTTGCCTCTCGCATCTCAGGTATTTACCTAATTCCGGTGTGCGGTACGTGCGGTGTTGCGATTTTCAACAACGTACAAATTTTGCAAAATAAAATATTAAAAATCCTATTTCGATATGACAGATTAACACATACAGAAAAACTCTACGAGGAGCTAGGTACACTTGATCTGCAGAGGCTGATGAGGTTGGAACAGGGCAAACTTATATACAGAATATTGAATAAAATACAAAAATCTAATGTGGATGTTCTATTCAATAACAATGTTTATGAACATAACACTAGATCACGTGATAAAATATATTTAGCCAATGTTAATACAAACAAAGGCCTATGTAACCCCATAACTCAGGCATGCTCCATATATAATAGCTTACCTATAAGTATTAAAACTATCGGAAGGGAAAGTAGGTTTGTTAAGGAACTGAAATTACATTGCAGTCACTAGGTGGATAAGGCTCAATTTTGTATACCTATTTGCCTAAATTTTTGTTTTTTTTCTATTGTTATTGTTTTTACCTATAATAGTTTAGTCCCGTTGCTTAAATAGTCAGGAAACCTTAAGACCAGTACGTTCAGCACTGATTAAAGGTGTAATATTTATTGAAATTGTAAATTTATCTTGTTTAATAAAGTTGGTCTGTAGAGAATGATCGGCTTTTCCTATAAATTATTTTACGCACCCATTTTTGTAAGATTTCTAGATCCCTCAAGTAATTATCTCTTGCAAAAGCCCATTCCAACTAGCCCATAATTTATAGGTACCTATGGCATTGAAACAATGCAAAATAAACCTTCCTCAAATCATCAACATCTAGTAGATATACTCTGAGATGGGAAAACCTAGTAACTAAAAATCTTGTTTTTCTTTTCAAATATTGTATGTTTGTCCCATCTCAGATGACCAAACATGATTATTCTAAAGTACTTTACATGTTCAGCAATTGACATGATGGAATTCTGGTCGATTTCTATTGCCTCATAGTCAAGTAAGTTTGTTTTATATGACGTAAAAGGCAAGAATGTGGTTTTAGACTGATTTAATGTGAGTTTATTAGGTTGAAACCACTTAGTAAATTTTCTTTAAGTCTCTCTCTCTCTCTACAGTGTGTTTGATGAGCTCTTTCCAATTATTTGCTGAGTGAAAGGGGACCGTATCATCACAAAAACTTCCCATTGTTCCCTCAACTTGTAGTTTTAGTAAGTTGTTGATGTATACTCTGAACAATATAGGCCCAAGAACTGTTCCTTGTGGCACACCACATGTCACAGTCCCAAGGTTGCTTTTTATTCCGTTTAAATTTCCATAATGTTTTCAATTATTTAGGTAACTTTTTAGTAGGTTTAGAATACTGCCACGAAAGCCGCATTGCTCTGGTTCACTTTCTAGAATTTTGTGGGATACGGTTCCGAAAGCCTTTGGGAGATTAATGTAGACGCAGAGAGATGCTTTTTTATTATCGATGGCTTCGTAGACGTCACTTTCAAAATCGCGTCTTCTGTACATTTGTTGTCTCTGAAACCAAATTTTATTTATTTTTTTCCAAAAATGCAACCATTCGTAACTTAATAACCTTTTCAAATATCTTTGCAATATTGGAGATTAACGAAATTGGACGTGGCCGGAAATACTCCATATTGAATATTGGATCTGAATAAGCTAACCAACTTTTGAATAGCATCAGTCCAACTAATGTAGAGAAGCTTACAGTAATATAAAGCAATTCTTCAATGATTACTTTATTAAGAGGGTAAAAGTAATTTTTGGTAGAGCCAAGTTGAGTAAAAGGGTGCTACGCTACAGGAGGGCGAAACATTTATTTCTTCCATTCTATAGCAGTAAGACCTTCACTGCAATTGAGCCTTATGCGAATTATGGCATTACTATTACAGAATATCAAATAAGATTTAAGTTTGTTGTTGGCATTTTTGACAAAATGATCTATAATGTGGTCGATGTAGGAAAAAGCCAAGTCATACATTGAAAAATGCTCTGTATTGACGAAACGCTATAGTAAAATAGGTAAAATGCAGACACGAACAAGCAAATTGGACTAATTTGAGCATTCCAATAAAGTTGACAACTCCTCCGACTTATCCGAAAAATCTGAAGGTGGTGAATTAGAGAAATACAAAGTGTCTCGAATGCTTTGCATGGGAAATAGCACTTAAGTTCATCATGCTCTTGGTCACCATTCCAGATTCTTCGTCCATCTACCATTATTTTTAATCTTGCAATATGCCCTGCCCATCTTCGTGTTGGGGAGTTGGTCATCATTTTTGTTTATTCGAAATTGATCTTCAGGCCTACCTTTTGTGTATAGCGTCTGTCAGTTCTTACTTCTTGGATCATAATATTAGCCTCTGGTAAGTTGTCGGAAATAAATACAATATCGTCCGCGAATCCGAGGTGGCTGTCTTTCCGCATCAATGTTGATAGGACCTCTGTTCTCCCACTCGAAGTTTTTAAAGAAATGCTCCACGATGGTAGTAAATAGTTTGGGCGACAGTAGTGTCACCCATAGAGGTCACCTTGACTTGTAAATTGTAGATTGTGATGACGGGTGTTTATGTTATGGACTTTTCCGCACTGCGACCTTATTAGATATATTGTGTTTTCTCTTATAGGTATTTAGTAGGTTTCCAGATTACGGCTTCTGCTCCATTGAAGTTTCTTTTTTGGCTTTTTCAATTGCAGCGTGAATCGGATCTGCTTCAAGGTAAGTATGTCCAGGAAGTTATGATTAATTTCTTTCATATTGTGACCTGGTGGTAGTAATTGAAATACGGAAGAAAGTAGTAACACAACGTTTATGGGCTTATGTCGTACTTAAAACGCAACAAAATTCCCAATTAATAAGAGGCTGACCAACACGGAAAAAAATGCAATTCTATATCCAAGAGTAGTAATATAGGTACTTATAATTTTATATTTGATTCAGTAATAATTTACTTAGTAAAACAATACTTTATTATACATTGAAATATTTGCTTAATATTATTTTGAAATTCTTTAAATATTCATCTCAATTATTTTTCATTTAAATCAAGAATAAAAAATATATTTTATCAAATATAGGTTTGTTCTTAATGTAATGTTGAAATAATTTCTCGTTTGAAATAGGTACCTATAGTTTGAAGAGAGTATATTATTCTTAAATGAAATGCATGTTTGTTTCAACCTGCCTTCTAGTCGCCTTTGTGCTTTGCTTCGCGTTGCGTTCTCTCCCATTCATTCCATTGAACATAAAGTTGAAGTTTGGTTGAAGGGACGCCGAAGGACGCCACGCGACGCTATACCTGTGGTTTTACAGTGTTTTTCATAATAAAATGGATTTTTTGTTGAAGAAATGGGATTTGGTTTAATTCCAATATTTGAAGGTAAGTTTCACTTTTCCTGCTCAATTTCCGGGAAAAAACAATCAAAAAATTATTAGGCATTGTTGGCGTGGGTGGCCATCATTTAGGTAAAAACTTGAACCGCGTGTTATCTTTCATCATGTAGGAAGTACCTTATCCAATCTATTTGCCTTTTGCTTTAGGATAAGTTGTTGACAAAGTGTCTATAAAAACATTATTTTTAATTTTAGGAAATTAAATTAATTTGGACAATGGTTGAACATAAATGATGAACAAAGTAAAGAGCGAATTCCCAAAATGGAGGTTAGATTAAAATTGGCCAAGAAAATGAATCGGTACTAAAATTGCGTTAAAAGTGAAGAAAATGCAGCATCTATAACGGATTTTCCCAACCAGTGGTATGTGAATAATTAATAAATAAATGTACCTATCTACAGGGTTGGACGAACTTCTGGAAGTGGGCCGGGAACTTTCAGTCTAGCGGCCCATACATCATCACCCTTAGATGTGATCTAATAATTTTTAAGTTCATTATCATCTATGTATCCGAAAGTCGATTCCTTGACCGATTTTTTATGTTATAAAGTTTTGAAAACTGAGAAGCATTTTTCGCGGCCTACTTGTGTGCACGCTGAAGTGAGGACTTACTAGTTTTTTTTTTTCGGTAAGGATTAGGAAATGCTTTCGCACGAACTCGTGGCATTGTTGTTCTGGCGCCACGAGACAGTGTGGGACTCAAACCCACTAGAACACTTTCTCTACCGCTAAAGACGACACCATTTGGGACCGCTTATGCATTACTTCAAACGGAGGTCTTATCAGGACTTTTATGTGTCTTCCGGCAGTTCCGGGTTGGCCTACGCGTCTCTTCCATTTTCCATTTTGTTGACTTAGTATGCTGTGTGAATTTGCGAACTTCGTTCCAATTTTGCTGATTTATCAGCATTACCTCCAGTATGTTTTCAGGGGTTATTCTTCTGTCGACATTTCTGCAGCATTCTTCTCTCTGTTCCTTCCATCTCCTACAGTGGAAGAAGGTGTGCTCGGCATTGTTACGCTTTTCACAGTACAGGCATTCGTCATCGTCCGATTTATTTATGTTGTACGTGTAGTGTCTGTAACAACCATGACCCGACAGCAGTTGGGTCAGGTAAAAGTCTGTCTCACCGTGCTTCCCGCTTAGCCAGGGCAATATCTCTGGTATTCGTCTAGCGGTCCATCTCCCTTTGCTGCTACCACTCCACCTTTGTTGCTATTCCTGGATGAGAAGTTCCCTGTATCCTCTGCGCGCTACGTTTTTCCCTGGGTCGTCAATCAATGACAGAGCAGTCGACTCTGCGACGATTAGGTCGATAGGGGAGAGATGGGCTATCACTAGCAGCGCATCCGAGGACACGGTGCGGTACGTGCAGGTAATGCGGATCAGTAGACGTTAAGTAGCGTTTTTTTTTTGGAGAGCTGAGCCCCACACAGGCGATGCGTACGTCAGAATTGATCTGCCGACGGAGCAGATAAGTCTTCGCTTGCTGGTTATGACGGACCTCCGATTTTGGGCATCACCCTGCTCAGTGCCGTCATGGTGTTACTTGCTCTGGTAGCCGTTTTGTGTATGTGTGTCCCAAACTTCAGCTTCGAGTCCAACCATACTCCGAGATATTTAATTTAAGTTTTCGTAGTGTGCTCCCTGCCGCAGAAGTTGAGTGTTAGCTCAGGTGTATGTCTTTTGCCTGAGACCAACAGAATTTCCGTTTTTTCGGGGGCAAGCTCCAGGTGATTTTTGCGTAGCCATTCTTCGATTCTCTGCATGGCGGTTTCTGTTTTCAACCGTATACCGTCTGGGTCTCTTGCCATTATTATCAGGGCTATGTCATCAGCGTAGCCAATGAGGGTTACTTCTTTTGGTTGGTCCAACCTCATCAGCAGAACGTCATAAAGGAGGTTCCAAAAGTGGGCTCCAGGACCGAGCCCTGTGGCACTCCGCACATCATGTTTACCGATTCTGTTTCGCCTTCCACTAGTTCCACTTCGATGATTATTTCCCTTTGGGTTAGGTAATTTTGGACTAGTGTCACTAGGTATGGGGGAGCGCCCCTCCTCGTGATCTCTCCAATGATTTCGGGCCATGGTGCTGAATTGAAGGCATTCCTGATGTCTAAGGTAGGCCCTAAAGATGTTTGTAAGCACGGATGTAAAATCTGTATTTTTACTTATACAAAACCAAATATTGTTTACAGCGTAAATGTGAAAAACACTATTTTTAGAAAGTTCCAATCCATGCCCTGTATCTAATCCTGTGTCATTTAGATCATCTTCATCTTCATAGTTGGATTCAGAGAGATCATACAACTCAAATCATTTAACAACTTTAATTCATTTTCTATATCGTCTTCATCTTCATCATTAAATTCAGGGAGGTCATACAGTTCCGACCTTTTCAAGCACAGTTTTTTCAAGTCACCTATCTAATTTTATTTAAAGCATCGTCTGGCATAAGTTCGGAAAAATTGATTATGAAAAATTAGCAGAAAACAAATATCTCTATGCCTTGAATAAGATGCCTCTATTTTTATTATGATGCGATCATTGGCCACATCGCGTACTTACACCTGAAATTTAAAAATAGCAGTAGCTAGAGAAGTATTATCTCTGCTTCCTCTCCTGTTACTTCTTTCTTTCATTTGCTTCCAGTACTGTATTTGCCTGCATTTGACATTTTTAACACTTTCTAATATTTCTTCCATGTTGCGTTGTTCCTTTTTCAGTGCGCCATGAATTGAATTGACCAATAATTCTTTGTGCTTTCATAAGGTCTGTTCTCACAAAAATCACAAACCAGTCAAATTTCATTGGTTGAAAATAGTCAGAAAACTGTTTGTTGGCGATTTGCACCAATCAAAAACGCTCTGACTGGTTCGTGATTACTGTAAGTAAGACCTTATGGAGATCGTCCGTTTAAAGGTATCTTGATGAAGGTTCTGTTGTTTTGAAGATCGGCCCACATTCTGATCGGCCCACCGGGAATTTCCCGGTATCCCGGTGGGTTCATCCAACCCTACCTATCTATGATTGTTATTGTACTTATCACAATTAACTTTTTTGTTATTATTCCATCAGTTTATACCTTTATATATTATATAAATTTTTAAAACAAGAATTTGAAGAATAAAATATACTTCAGAGTAAACTGTGTTTCAATATTAATGGTAAGTACACGAGTAGTTAAAACAATAAGAGGTTATTTTTGAAGTAAGAATAAGAAATATTTGGAAATAAATTGTAGTTTTTGTGATAACTATAAGTAATTTTTCGAATAAGAATAACAATACTTGATCAACAAATCTACCTTATCCTTGAAACAATTACTAGGCTATTCTCGAATTCGACACTACCGTATTCTGGATATAAGTTGAAATTATTTTCAATTCTTAAGAATAGGGCAATACTGGAATTAAATATTATATTTTCTTGTGGAATAGTGAAACGAATATATTCTTGAGCAAACGCTACTATTCTTAAATATAGTGGAGTGTTTTTTCCGTGAAGACTAAATAATAAATATCTATGTTTCAGTTAGACCTGCTTTTGTTTTAAGCGGAAAAATTAAAAAAAGCCTAATAAGCAGGTATAGAATCAAAATTTTTAAATTAATTTAATTCTAAGTTGCAGATTGGCCCTATGAGGAGGATAATATGTTAAAAAGACCTAAGAGCACATAAAACAATTGTTTTAGGCCTATTAAACCACTTATGCCCATTTGATTCATTTGAGTTCTTACACTTTTCTCTTATAGGTAGATACCAATGAAAATGGGTCTTAAATGAACATCTTTATATGCATTATAACTTTTACACTAAAGGCCTTTTTACATTGAAATTTTGATAGCTTCTGAGTTTTATTCGCTTAGGACCCTTTTCATTTGAAGCGTTATTTATCTGGTTAGTTAAGCCCAATAACTCAACCCAATCCATCTCCATGTCTCAACTATGAACTTCATAGCGATTTCGCTTTGAGGGTGGAATTTGATTTTTTTCTCGCAGTGAGCTCTCTTGGTCATCGCCAGAAAGGAAATCCTTTGGATAGGTTTGTCAATAGCGAGTCACACTCGCGGGTTGGCTTTAACTGCAGGGTAAACGTGTCCAGTTGCAATGTTCACCTTGAAGTTATAGTTAACCCAGGGGTGACTTGCTATTGTGAAACCGGCCCTTAGTTAGGTTGCCATGCCAATCTTACCTTGCATGGTTTGGTAGTGACTCTGGGATTGGAAGGTTGACACAATTGACACACTCGCATGGTGCTCGAGAAAAGTTGAAAATAAAAAACAGAATTACAAAATCATCTTTTAATAATTGTAAATTACCAATAATTACAACCACCAAAAATGAAGAAGTTCAAAATACACCAAAGGATACAATTATTATATTTATTATTATCGAGCTAATTTTTTCGATTATTAGGCCTCAATAGAAATTCTCTTCCAGAATATTCTTGGCGTTGGAAATGAATTGAACTCAGATCTTCAATTTCTGAGTCTATTTGACCCATGCTAATATTTTATTAAAATACTCTTGGATCTGTTGTTTTACTTTATTAAAACAATAATGTTAGGCTTGGAAGTTTCCTGAAAATATTTGGCTGACATTACGCATCAAATCATCTGCTAGTGTTGAGGTTTAATAAGAAGCGAAAGATTTAGATAACTAAAAAATATAAGAGGCGGACAATATTTCTAACATTTAAAAATGAAATTTGTAGCTGTGGCGATAGCAGATTTGGTGCTGAAAACGTCAGCCAATCTTTTCAGAATCAGACAGCGTTTGATTCTATATACCTACCTACTTTGGTTTTATACAATAAAACGTGAATCAAAAAGATTATTTTATAAAAATAGTTATAGACCCTGAGATAGGGCCTGTTTAGTGGAGTCATTTTTTTTTTGTCTGGCATTTTGAGGGATGAATGTGACTAGTTAGCTGATGAGAATATAAGTGGTTTTAATGCCTGCCTCCTGTTCGAAATGTCCACAGAATGTTTCGCCGGAAAACTCGATTTCGAATTGTGATTACGGTCTGGCGATTTTTCAGCGTTATTTTCACAACAAAACCTTTCATTCTCTCGATTGTCAGACAAAAAGTAAACGCGGAAGGTTCTTCTTTTCTCTTGGAAGTTGAAACCCATCCCCATGTTTTTAGCTATTGAAAAGCATCTGATATTTTTCATGGGTGAATTATTTATCAATGTCAATCTTTTATTTAAAAGCTAGAAAATTTGAGATCATTAAAAAAAAATTCTTCATGACGTAAATCAATTTTTTTCTTCTGCAAATTTTCGAACGGGAGGCCGGCATTAAAATCACCCATATTCTATCAGCTTAGTAGCCACATTCAGCCCTCAAAATGCCAGACAAAAAAAAATGACTCCACTAAACAGCCCCTATCTCACAGTCTATTAGGAAGGTCAAATAGACACCCAGAAACCACAAATCTCAGCGCCTAATTTTTATTTGAGCCTCCTTTTTTGTAAGTATTTCATTTTAAAATTTTAAAAATAAAGAATAATTTTCAATTATTATTCTATAGGTATATACAAATAATATCATGGACAAAAATCGGCCATAGCTTATAATAATGCAATTAATATTTGAAAATATGTACATCGTATTTTTTGCACTGGCAAACTGCTATCTATACCTATATGTTGAAAAAAAATTGTTTGCCCAATGTATAAAATTATTATTATTATAAGGAGGTACACTTATTTTAACACCCATTAAAATAAAACATTAAAACTACTTGAAGGCATGCGCAGTTTTTGAATTTATTTACAAATCAAGACTTGGTATTTTGAGACACGCAAAGGCGTGGAGAACTTGATAAGTTGGCACATCTTAATGCAGGCCAAGGGTTACAAAATACATATTATAATCTCAAAAAAATGGTATATTTTTGTATTATCTCATTATAGTGCTATAAGAATACTACAGTGAAAAGCCAATCTTCATGACTACTTTCATATCTTTGAAAGCGATTGTTACTAAAAGAAGAGTTTATGAGCTAATCTTGTTGGAACCCCAAAGAACTTTAAAAATGTAGGTATAACTACATAATTTTCGAAATTATTGCCAATTTTCAATAGATAAGAAAGAATATTTTATTTTATTAACATTATTAAAATATATTATTCAACATACATGCCCTCATTATACTAAAACTTGCGTTTTTTTCTGTCAAAAGTCAAATAAAGAAAAATGGTTACTAGTCACTAATTTTTATAAAAAGAATGGGTACTACTTTTGTGTTAAATATATGGTTCGATTCCAAATTTTATGCTCATTCAGTTCTTCCACAGCCCTAGATGCGTCCTCAGGATTATAGAAGGTAACTTTAGCCTCAGAAGTGGGAGTGTTATTAGAATTATACCGCCTACTAACATGTTCCGTAGAATTATACCCTTTGAAAAATTCCAAAATCTCATTAGTTCCAGCCTTATACGGGAGATTATCCATGTAAACGGTGCAGCCAGGCAATTCATCATCTTCTGGCTCCTCGTCAGCAGGTAAATTAAAGCTTGGGCCTCCTCGCGGACCAAACATACGTCCTCTTCCCCGAGGACCGAAGCCACCTCGAGGTCTGAACATTTCACCGCGAGGGCCAAACTCGGCGTGAGGTCCAAAGTTGCCCCCACGTGGACCAAAGTTCCCACTGCGCGGTCCCATAAAGCCCCTTGGACCCCTGGGTTCATCAAAGTGAGGTCTGAGTTCATCATAGTGAGATCTGACATCATCATAGTGGTGTCTGGCTTTATCATAGGGTGGTCTGGCTTCATGGTACTGGAGTCTGGCTTCATCATAGTCCGGTCTGGTTTCATCATAGTGAGGTCTGTCGTCATCATAGTGGGGTCTGTCATCATAGTGGGGTCTGTCATCATAGTGGGGTCTGTCGTTCTCATAGTGCGATCTGGGTTTATCAATGTAGTGTCTGGATCCATCATTGTGACGCCTGGATTCATTCGAATCGCGCCGGTCGGTTTCAAAGGAGCGTCTCAGTTCATTCAAACTAGGTCTGGGTTCATCATAGTCTTTTTCATGATCATCGTCGTCATCAAAAGATTCGCTTGGTGGCTCAAAGCGGCCAGATAGTGATTGTGATTCTTCAATAATTTCAGGGCGATCATTACTGTCTTCGGTGATATCTTGAATTGGTGGATGGAACGGTCGGGAAGCTTCTTCTTTAAATTTATTTATAGCATCTTGTATTTTACTACCACTGTTTATTGCCTCTTTAGACTCTGCTGGCTCAGACTGGATTTCAGTTTTAGTATTGGTATCATTTTCCTTTTGTATTTCTGATTTTGTGTCTGGTTCAGGTTTGATTGTAGAGAGTGGTGAAAAGCTAGGCGATTGAACAATATTTGTATTCAAAATGGCTTCCAATTCTTCAGCTGAAATTCTTTCTATTGATATAATATTTTTGCCAAGTACAGTTTTGTTTTTACTTAGGGCTTTGACAGTATCCTCTTCACTTTCAAGCTCGCAATAGGCTTGGGCAAGCAACCCAGAATTCTTGCGTATATGAATTTTAGTAGGTACAACATCGATATCTGAAAATATATCAAAAATATCACTCTCTGTGGTTTCAGATGGTAGATTCCCTAGACATAAACAAGTAGTTTGAAGGGAATTCTCAAATTGAATGTTGGGCATATTTGCGCTATTGAACTCCTTGATGTCACATGGTTTTACTGTAACAGGCTTGTTACCAATAAAATGAAGATATTTTTGTTGGAAGGCCAATTTAGCTTTATTTTTGTCATTAAATTTTACATACGCAACAGACTCTCCCTTAGGCCTGCAGTTCAAGTACAAGGAAGTCAACTGATATTGCGAAAATATGTGAAGAATATCTTGTTCCTTTACAAATTTAGGAAGATTTTCTACTTTGAGACAGCCAGACTCTAGATTCTCCATGTAACTTCTGTCCTTTGGAAACGGTTTGTATGCATCTACAGCTTTCTCAAACTCCTCATCATCAATATGTTCAATGTTGACTTTAACCTGGTTCAAGGTTCGACCATTCATTAATAGTGCTGTCTGTTTACCATTGCCGTCTCGGAACCGTACATAGCAGATGCCAGTTTTATCGCCTTTGTCGTCATGAATAATTTTAATACCCTGATAATTAATGGCCAAACCATTGAAGAATTGTCTGAGGTCTGCATATGGTCCATAAAATGGACCTATAGAAATGCAAGTATTTGAAAACGGGTCTATTTCAAATCGACTTTTTTTGCCATTCTCTCTAACACGTGCCAATGGTCTAGGGCTATCATTGTTTGGGGGAGTGACAATTACATTTTTTTTCTGATTTTTGAATTGGTCGTCCTTTGTTCCTTGCGCAATTTCCATAAATTTTTTGGTGACAAGTGGCGGTGTTGGATAATCTATAGGAGATTCAACTAAAGTTTCACGCACAGACGGCGGGTTTGCTGCTGGCCAGCTTTCTCTGGCTTTTGCTCGTGCTGTATTCAAAATATTATTTCTTAACAGTTGATTATCAACAGCCTGTAAACCACCTAGTCCTTGTAGGTTGGCTTGTAAATTAGCTACCAAAGCTTTTTTCACAGTTTCAGTATTCAAGTCCCAAGGAGATGGAGTCAACATAGCAGGTCCAGCATTAGCCCATGGTTCCGGTTTATTTTGTCCATCCCGTCGGTCACTGGAACAAAAATATTTTTTTATAATTGAATGTGTAAGAATAATTGAAATATTTAATGAAAAATGTTTTCTCCCAAAAAGTACTTACAGATCCCTTCTGATGCCTTTGTCACGACTCCTAGTTCTGCTCCTGCTTCTTTCTCGTCTCCTTCTGCCGTCCCTATCCCGTCGGTCTCTACTTCTAGTTCGACTCCTGTCCCTGTGCCTTCTACTCTTCTCACGTGATCTATCTCTTCTATCTCTAGAATCTCTAGATCTACTTCGTGAACGGCGCCTTGAATCTCTTCTTTTCTCCCCATTACCATCAAAACGATCTTTATATTCTTTTGTTGGTACTGCCGGCACTGGTGCTGGCATCACATGGGGAACAGCTGCAGGAAGGAGTGATGTCTGGGCCGGAGTCTGGTGAAACATTGATAATTTTAACAACTTATCAATAAAATTAAAAGTTTGCCTTACCGGAGTAGGAAGCGGAGAAATCGTAAACGCGTTGAGGCATTGATTGCGAGCCTCCTCAATAATGCGATGCATCTCGGTTCTTGAACTGAGCATGAGTTTGACCTGAACCCCTTTGATAGTGCCATCGCTGCGTAGGAAGCCTTGACGAGCATCTTCGTCGGAACTGAAAATTGACAGGAACTGCTATGTGATAAACTTTTTTCATTTTATTAAAAATCACACAAACACAGTGAGATTTTTCAAATTGCTCAAGTCCAACGTTTCGACACTATGGTAAAACTATGGATAGGGAAGGCCAGTCATTCATGGGACGCACACCGACCTGCCAACAACGATTATGCTAACCGTCTGACCAGATTGTAAGTGGTATCTGGTGCAAAATTTCTACATCAACAAAAAGAAAATGTTCCAAAGAGTTTACGCGCCTTTGTCACCTTTTGGTAGTACATACTAGTAAAAGTGATAATACCACAAGAGAAAAAATTTTGTTGGCAAAATTTTCGACTGGTATGAAAGTTTGTCAGGCGAGTGGTTTTGTCAAAAAATTCATGAGCGAAATTACCAAAAAGCAACAAACTTGAATAAAACCAAGAGAATAATTTTGCCTACCTACATAATTTTTTCTTGAGTGGTATTCGGCTGGACTATTTCACGAAAAAAACAAGCTAAATATTTACTTGGAAAATTTATTTTCTTTAGATGACACTTGTCAAACTCAATAGTTTTTTGGGTGTCCCTAATCACCCGGATCTTCTGGTTGAATATTTTTTTTTATTAGCCCGGAATTTCCGGATTATTATTATATTATTATTCGTCCGGATTGTTTTTTTACTTGTGTACCAGTTTACCAGTAGTCCAGTACACTTATATCCAGTATTAAATGAACTGTAATGAAACTAACCAAAAATATGCAAACTAGCCCAAACTAACCCGTCCACGTAATGCGTATTAGTCCTTGCATGTATTGAATTTAGAAAAAAACAGCGCGCTTTGTTATTAACTAGTAGTCCAGTACACTTATAACCAGTATTAAATGAACTGCAACGAAACTAACAAAAAATATGCAAATTAACCCGTCCACATAATGCGTACTAGTCCTTGCATTGTCGAAAAAATTCAAATATCGAATTTCAAAAAAAAAAAAATTGTATCGGATAGAGGAGCAAAAAATACGTCAGAAAGTAAATCTGACCCTCCTCGCTGCGGTACATCTTAAGGCCGAAAAAAAATAAAAAAGGAAATTTCGATTTTGATCAGAAAAAAATTGTGGGAATCCGACACGAGGCCACTTTTTCGCCTATAACTCCGCTATTTCTCAACCGATCGTTTCGAGTCATATCTCATTTGAAAGAGGATGAAATTATCTACAAAATATTTTTATTGAGATTCCAGTCTTTGAGATATTGGCCGTCAAAGTTGAAATTTCTTGTAATTTTGTTAAAATTTTCGAGGTCTATTTTCTCTAAAACGGTGCCCCCTGGAGAGATACTTCTTATAGGATTTTTTGTAGTACTCGACGAGTTCTATAAGTTTTTCTCCCAAGCTTTTCGTTTTCGAGTTAGGACGGTTTGAAAATTTAAAAAAAAAAATCGAAGGCTATAGGTACCATCGTCACCAAAAGTAACTGGGACACAAATAATGCACAATAATCTCCTGGACTAATTCTACTGTCATTCATTTCAATGCATTTAATGCATAATTTGACAAATATTTGACAATAAAATTCATATAGGACAAGAGCTAATGTGATGCTGTCCCAGTTACTTTTGGTGACGATGGTACCTACCCTTTGATTTTTTTTGTCGAAAAAATTCAAATATCGAATTCTAAAAAAAAAAAAATTCTATCGGATAGAGGAGCAAAAAATACGTCAAAAAGTAGATTTGACCCTCCTCGCTACGGTACGTCTTAAGGCCGAAAAAAAATAAAAAGGGAAATGTTGAGGTTTGACAGTCATAGATGTCAATTTTTTTTTACACGACTTGAAATGTTTGGAATAGTATATTGTTGTAAAAGAAGTAGAAGCTTTACTTTTTTGTGCTGAAGCAGTAGGTTTGCGAGCCGAACGTAGTGAGGCTTGCAATACTGCTGAAGCTTCTACTCCGTATGCAACACGCTATTTTTTCTCCAAACGAATGGGGTAAGCTCGGGGTAACTGAATGGTTGAGCGGCAGTAAAAGTACAAGCGGCACTAAAAGTACTTTTGCTGCCGCTTCAGCGGCACTAAAAGTACTTCTACTGCCGCTGCGGTTGCCTAGCAGCATAGAATAGTTATTTGTTTTACTAGGCAGAAAAGTATAAGATTTAATGCCGAGGCATAGCCGAGGCTAGGAAACCAACCGAGGCATTAAATCTGCTTTTCTGCCATGTGAAACATATAATTTTTTCTCCGAATGTTCAAATTCACACATGGACATCTTTTTGATATTTATTTCATTCATTATTATTATCCAAATATGTAATTAAATTATTTTGACAGTTGTCATTGTCACCATCAATTTCAAATACCAAATTGAGTGAAATTATTACCTGTTACGTTGTGACACTGTCACTTTTAATGCCTAGGCAGTAAAAGTCCACTTTTACTGCCTAGGCAGTAAAAATATAACTTTTGATCCTGTCAAGTGTCATTAAAAGGCCGCTTTTACTGTCATTCGGAGAAAAATTAAATTTCTACCACCTCGACAGGTGTTAACCAGCTGGATTTGCCTAGCAGCATTGAAATTAAATTTCGGACATCTTGACAGGCCAGCGCCAGCGCAATGGGGCCTGGGGTATGGGGAGTAATGATTGTGTCATTGAAGGGGTACATGGTGTATTATTTCCCGGACGAATAATAATAAAATAATAATTCGGAAATTCCGGGTTAATAAAAAAAAAAATTCGACCGGAAGTTCCGTAACATTATCCACACTGTAGTTTTTTACATTAACCACACAAAATTTTGTCGCTGAAAAACCATCATGTTGGTTTTGTCCAGGTAGGAATAGGTAGGAGTTTTGTCAGTAGGAAACCGGCCGTTCCTTTGACATTTTGCCAGTGTAAAACACTCTATTTTTTTTTGTAGTGAAATAGATTAAAATAATTCAAGTTCTGATAAAAGCCTATTTCTTTATGTTTATCTGGAATTCTATTAGACACCTCTAGTGGAAGAAAGCCAGGCCAAAACATGGTTTGTATATGCCTTATTAGAACTTTTAGGATGATATGACTGAGGAAGTTTTTTTATAGAAAATATCTTCTACACGATCTCGATGCTAAACATTAAAAATGTATACCTATAATTCGTTCAAGTTACAAATTTCAATTGAATAAACCACATTCGCCAGTTCTCGTGTTCCTTAGGGTTGTGATTTCGACCGGTCAAAATGTTTTGTGGTCAATTGACCGGTCAATTGACTAAGGACCGGTCAAATTCTTGAGTATTGTCTAACGAAATGAAGGCATTATTAACTGCATATAAACGTGTATTTATTGGAAAAGAGCTAAAAAACAAATGAAGAAATTATTCTGGCACACAAAAGAGAAAAAAATGAAAATGCATAATGTTAATTTAATTAACAATAGCTAAATGACCCAAAAATGAAAATAAATAAATCCTTCTAAGGAAGAGAATAAACAAATATTCAAAACATAATGGTATTCTTGATCCAGAAATAAACCTAGAAATAAACAGTGCACAACTAATGACTGGCCAATGACGTCAATGTAGATAACGGCACATTATCCTCGTCACTGAACCCATCGTCTTCATGTTCTGCAGAATCGGCAGAATCGCCAATTTCATCTTCACTACTGAAATTGAGTGCCATCTCCTCCGGATTTCCACGTTTTTTATCTCCACCTCCACTCAACAGCTTCAAGTTGTACTTTATATAAACAAGCTTTCCAGAACGGGTAGTTTTCAATCGGTTGCGGAGCTTACTATGGACAATGCCCCATGCGGACCAATTTCTCTCGCAAGAGGCTGCAGAAGGTGGCATACTCAACAACCTCACAGCGACATCTTTTAGTGAGCAATTCGGAAGCCAATTCTTCCACCAAGTAGCAGGCGTAACATGGGATGAATTTTTACATATAGAAGTAACACCCTTTGATGCGACCCAAATAATTGGTTTATCAAATACATTTTGACGTGTTCGGTAGTTGGTAATTTCCCCTATAACTTTGACATGGTCATCTTCTGAGGAAAGCTCAACTAAGAGAGCAATAGCGCGTTCAAGTTCCTCATGCGTCAAGTTTTCCCCTCTGTATCGTGGATCCAGCAGATAGGCCGCATTATGAGTGTCTGTACAGATCATTTCAATCCGTTTTTCAAAATTGTTCATAAGAGATGTTTCTTCGGCAATCAAAAACGGACTTTCCGACATTTGAGCAAAAAATGCATCTTTCAACTTATACACCTTGTGTCTCACGTCCGACAAAGTAGCATTTGTATTTTCCATGAACGTAATCAGGTTTACCACAGGGGAGAGCAGTTTTAAGAATTTCTCGTTCCGATCCCAGAAGACATCATCGGATAAAATTGAACTCTTGATTTTGGCAGGTGCAATGATCTCCACATCAATGTTTATGATTGACTCTCTTAGCGATTGTTTGTTGACCTGAATGCTGTCCATACAAGCCACTGTACTTCCCCATCTTGTTTCTACAGGCATTTTCAACGATTTGCTGTTACCACATTGCTTCTCTTGCAGAACGGCATTTGGCACATGTTTTAGTTTAAAGAACTTCACTATTTGTTTACAACTGGCGACATGATCCTGAAGCGTCTTCAAGGACTCCATGTCCTTCATTAGCAAATTAAGCGTATGAGAGGTACATCCCATACATTGAAGACGTGGGTACCTCATCTTTAGTTCAGTCCAAGCTGCTCTCATGTTAGCCGCGTTATCTGTAACAACGGCGGTGATCTTGCTTTCACCTATCTCTTCAATAATTCTGCTGAGCTCTGAAGCAATATATGTCCCAGTGTGCTTTTGTGCAACGAGAAGTCATAAAATAGGTCTCCTTTACTTGTGTGAACCATGTAGTTAATAATACCTTCATTTCGGATGTTCGACCAACCGTCACTCATGATCGAAACCATCGTTTCGCCGTCAATTTGTGATTTTACTTGGGCTTTTATTTTTTCATAGAACATATCTAGATGAGTAGTTGACATCTGTTTTCTACTAGGAACTTTGAAAGTCGGCCTGCATAAGTCGAAGAACTTTTTCCAATGTTCGCTTTCGAACATGGAGAGGGCACAATTTGACGAATATACTGCATTACAGAAATATTCGGTCAATTCCGACTGTTGGTCTGGGTTTATATGATCAAAAAAATTATTCAGTTTTTGATTCTTCAATTTTCTTTGTCCTGATGAGCCAGCAATAGCTTCACCAAATGGATTGGATCGCTTTTTCTTGATATGCTCTCCAACAACTATTATTGGTTCTTCTTCATCATGATCTCTGTCGCTATCGCTGTCGCTACCTTCTTCATCATGACGGGCCACCTAAAAGATACACATTTATTTAGTATAATATCAATTTTTGTTAGGTAGAATGTTCAATTAACGAAGGACTCACATTTTTGTATTTTTGTTTGTCGCTTTCGGGGATTCTCTTGCACTGTTTCAGAATGTGCCTCTGCATTCTATCAACATGTGTGACATATGTAGCCTTACAGTAATTACATATTCCTTTCACCTTGTTTTCCTCTCTAATTTCAGTGAAACAATCCCATATTTTGTGTCGCGGTTTCGTCACCTTCTGTCTGGAGCTCATATTGAAGATTAGCACTCTAGGAGCGGTTACTTTCAAGAACTCTGAAAGTTCAAATAGCAATTATAGCTTCTTACATGTATAAGTAAGCGAATATAATAATTTTTATTATAGTTCAATAGCCTGTTGGTCAGTAATGACAGTAATACAAGTTTAAAATTATTACTTACCTACCTGGAAATTAGCTCAAAAGAATGCACCTCAAAAGTGCCACAGTTGTACGAGTTTTCAAAAATCCAAGTTAAAAACAAAAGCACGCACAATCAAATCACGTTAAAACACCAACTAATACGTCTGAACAAGTCGACGCATGTCTCTTGTGAACGTTGTAGTACGCTAGCGCCGCGGCTTAGGCAAGATGCGAACTAATAGAATTTGACCGATTTTGACCTGGTCAAAATCTCTTTGGTCAAAATCGGTCAAAATCTTGGTCAATTGACCGCGGTCAATTGACCAGGCACAACCCTAGTGTTCCTATTGGATCAGTAATGATAATTGGCCTTATCTAAATAAAATTTAACTTCCTTTATTGAGATTTTAGTTTTTGATTGACTAAATAAAAAGATATCAATAATATAGTTTTGAAATTTGAAAATAAATTGACCGCAAAAATAACTCTGTTCGCTGACATATTGAAGATGCGCGCGCGGTCCCCTGACTCAAGAAAACGAAACTTATGAACACGCTACTGCAGCAACCACTTTTCTAACTTGAAAATGTATTTGATCTTTACCTGTTGTACCGCAGAAAAAATGCTAGAGGATTATAGAATTTGAATTTGAAGTGATGTTGTGCAGGAGAAAACAGTAAGCGGACAGAATCGAACCTTTTTTTCCTATTCAAATTTAAATAGGTACCCTTTATGAAGACCGCCATTATTTAACTTTTTTATCAGAAAAGTACAACCTATATTTTCCTGTCCAGAAAGACTACATATTTTATATGCGAATTGCAACTTCGCTTACCGCAACCATTTACAGCCCTGTGCGTTCTCTTATCTCGTTAATCGTTAATAGAAGTAGGTAAAAGTTCCGACTTGCCGTCCGGGTTGGCATACACCAAAACCTATTTCAAAAACTCAGTGGGTTTTTGAGAATAAAAAAACCCACCATCAATATTGACAGAAACCCATTTTTGGAAAATTTCCAATGTTGGATAATTTCAATTTTGAAGCTTCTCAGGTGCAAAACTGATGGAACAAAGTTGAAATCTTAGCTAACAAGTTTGTAGAGAATTTAATTAGTTTTGATTAAAGCTTAATTAAATTGAAATCGCATTAGGATTAACGGAGCTGTGACCCAAAAACTGTCTGGGTGTCATATTTGAAAAAATTTCAAAGTTTGATAATTTCAATTTTGAAGCTTCTCAGGTGAAAAACTGTTAAAACCAAATTGAAATTTCAATAAATAGGTTTGTAGAGAAATAAATTGGCTTTAATAAGAGCTTAACTACATTTAAATCGGATGAAAATTGACAGAGCTGTGCGCCAAAAACTATCTCAGTGTGATTTTTGGAAAATTTTCATTGTTCGATAATTTCAATTTTGAAGCTTCTCGGCTGCAGAACTGATCAAACTATATTGAAATTTTAACTAACGAGTTTGTAGAGAATTTCATTGGCTTCAGTTGATGCTTATTTTCTGGCTAGCCAAACGGCGAACTGCAATAGAATTTGCTGCTTTGCCAAAGTTGACGGAAACGGAAAGAGTAGGTAATAAACAAGTTGGTGACATTTTTTTTTTTTGCTATATGGGCATGTGTGGTATTTGGAAATAGGAAAAAATCCGGCAAAATTGCGAAATTATGGATGTGGAGAGGCGTGATTATTCACAGGCATGATTCTATTGGTTAGAGCCTAAGGTTAGAGCCTGAACGACAGCACAGTAGCGCGGTGTTTGGCGAAACTTAAAAAAATAATAATAATAATAATTTTATTGGTTCATTTCCTTGGTGTTTTCGGTGCTACTGAACCCATAAACATAGCTATAGTCCAACAAATACCATTTTAAAGTCACGTGATTTTTCTCTATCCTTGTTGAATACATCTCAAACAGCGGTGATAGTAAAATTGACAAAAACATTGCTGTCTAATTATTCTTCATAATATTCTTACCTGAAATAGAATCCGTCACTGTCATCAATTAGTTTGTCAAAGTTATTTTCGAAAATAATACAACGAACAAACACAGCTAATAATTTTGACTGTATTAACCTTTGTCCAACTCGAAAAGAAGCAAATAGAAAACGGGTACTCAGTTTAAGTTCAGAATGTATTACAACAGACAGCAGATACGACAAAAGTGAGTCTCGCAACAATTACAAGCATTAAAATTGCCCTCTGATTGGTTAATACTACTTCAGAAACGCGTTTGTAAAATGCTAGTGGGAACATATCCTAAAATTCAGTAGTAATTAATCACCAGTAGAATTTTGTAGGTGATATGAACGACATAATCAATGGACATACGTTTTTTGCCACCAGTATCACGTGACTTTAAAATGGTATTTGTCGGACTATATCATCAAGCGGTGTCAGTTGAGGTGTCAGTGAATATTCTTGGGTTACGCCCCACTTTTCTTTCCCCTTTCGTCTCTATCAACTTACCACTTGCCAGACTATAATTACATTCGAATCGAATAAAGATTATTATAACGGAGCTGTGAAGCAAAAACTGTCTCGGTTTGATTTTTGGAAAATTTTTAATAGTAATATAACGAGTGCAATGGAAATTATCGAAAATTTTTGGGAAATTTGCCCGAATGCATTTTTATATGAAAAAGTTAGTTAAAGAACAGTTAAAAACGCATGAGTGCAAATTAGTCGAAAATTATAGATATATTTCCATTGCACGAGTTGTATTTAATGAGAGAATTTCATGAATCAAAAATTTAATTTTCTTGTCAAAACATGTCAAAACACCTGTTCTCGCACTTACTATGCAATTATCCAATAATTTGCACTAGTGCAAATTATCGCGTATTTCCAATCTGATTGGTTCAAATCGACAATCAAAACTAAAACATGCCAGTTTATTGTTGGGATGTTAGTTTTGACAGATGTATGAAATTCTCAATGTTGTATAATCTCAACTTTGAAGCTTTGCAGGTAAAACTGTTGAAACCCTATTAAAATCTTAATCAATAGGTCCGTAGAGAATATAATTGGCTTAAATTAGAGTTTCATTACATTTAAAACAGATGAAAATTAACAGATCTGTGAGGCAAAAACTGTCTCCGTCATTTTTGGAAAATTTTCAATGTTCGATAATTTTAATTTTGAAGCTTCTCAGCTGCAAAACTGATAAAACCAAGTAAAAATATTTTATATCAAACATTGAAAAAAACAGATTTGTGGAGAATTTAATTGGTTTTTATTGAAGCTTAATTAAATTTAAATCGAATTAAGATTAACGGAGCTGTAAGCCAAAGCCAAAAACTCTCGGTGTCATTCTTGAAAATTTTTCAATGTTCGATAATTTCAATTTTGAAGCTTCTCAGATGTAAAACTGTTAAAACCAAATTGAAATCTTAATTAATAGGTTTGTAGAGAAATAAATTGGCTTTAATTAGAGCTTAATTACATTTAAATCGGATGAAAATTGACAGAACTGTGAGCCAAAAACAATCTATGTCATTTTCGGAAAATTTTCTTGTTCGATAATTTCAATTTTGAAGCTTCTCAGCTGCAGAATTGATGAAACTAATTTGAAATGTTAACTAACAAGTTTATAGAGAATTTAATTGGCTTCAGTTGAAGCTTAATTACATTGAAATTGAATAGAGATTAACGGAGCTGTGAGGCTGAAACTGTCTCGATGTCATTTTTGGAAAATTTTCAATATTGGATAATTTCAATTTTGAAGCTTCTCAGATTCTCAGGTGTGAAACTGTTGGAAACAGATTGAAATCCTAATGAATAGGTTGGGAGAGAATCCAATTGGCTTTAATTGGAGTTTAATTACATTTAAATCGGATGATAATTAACAGAGCTATAAGGCAAAAACTGCATCAGTGTTATTTTTGGAAAATTCTTGAATGTTCGATAATTTCAATTTTGAAGCTTCTCAGATGCAGAATTGATATGCATAACTAAATTAAAATCCTAATTGACAGGTTTCTAGAGTTAAGATAAAGATAAAGAATAAGGAAGCTATGAGGCAAAAACTGTCTAGGTGTCAATTTTGGAAAATTTTCAATGTTCGATAGGTAATTTCAATTTTGAAGCTTCTCAGGTGGAACCAAATTGAAATCTTAATAAATAGGTGGGTGAAGAATTTAATTGGCTTCAATTAGAACTCAATTGCATTTAAATTGGATGAAAATTACCAGAGCTGTGAAGCAAAAACTATTAATATTTTTGAAAAATTTGCAATGTTTAATAATTTCAACTTTGAAGCTTATCAGCTGCAGGACTGATGTATGTCTAAATTAAAATCTCAATTAACAGGTTTGTAGAGACTTTAATTGGCTCTAATTAAATCTCAATTATATTGAAATGAAATGAAGATTATCGGAGCTGTGAGGCAAAAACTATCTCGGTATCATTTTTGGAAAATTTACAATGTTTGATAATTTCCATTTTGAAGCTTCTCAGCTGCAGAACTAATGAAACTATTGAAATCTCTCAAGTTTCTCAGGTGTAAAACTGTTGAAAGTTCAAACAAATATACAATTTTGTGTCCTCACAAAAGAACAAAAATTATCACAATAACCCTCAAAAACCCAATAGAAATTTTCACAACCCCGGGTTTTTGCCAATCCGGCTTGCAGTTCAGCCAATTTTTCTACAAAACGGCATTTCAGATTATAGACCGTCAGCTAATGGTAGATTTTGCTGACCGATTTTCTCTCTTCGGGGATTTCAACCACTGAAAATTATGTCAGTGCTGAGATCAGAAAATTGAAATTTAGCGACCGGACGCCTGCTAGGCATATGGAAAATTTATTTTCCTTTTGCAGAAAAAAATAGATAATTTTTGCAATTTCTCTTTCATGGCATTTTAACACATTAACATTATAGAACAATCTAAGTGAAAAACCAAAGCCATAAGGTTGAAATAAGGGCGCGATCTTGTGAAAGAATACTCTGCTGCTGATCGTTTTCTCGCGAGGGGTAAACAGCTGGCCAAAATGTGTACATCAGAAATCCATTATTTTTAAATAAATCCAGGAAATCCACAGAAATCCACAAAAATCCGAAGAAATCCACAAAAATCCGTAGAAATCCAAAGTCTTCTGTGAAAATCCAAAAAAATCTGTGGAAATCTATGGACTTCCATGGATATCCACAGGAATCCACAGTCAGTTAACAATTAAAAACCTGCCGAAGTTTGAAACTGGTAACAAAAATTGTACAAAACTTCACAACGTATTCATTATCGACAATTTTTTAAGCCTAAATACAACTGTTACTCATAATATATGGCATATAATTTCCTAAATGAAGGCTGAACAGTATTAGGTTTGTTTCTGCAGAAATCACAAACCAGTCAGAGCGAATTTCATTGGTTGAAAACAGTCAGAAACAGTCAGAAAACTAGTTTCAACCAATGAAATTCACTCTGACTGGTTTGTGATTTCTGCAGAAACAGACCTATTATTGAAGGTTGCAACATAGGTTGCAACAGTCGAAGTTGTCATATTTGGTTTGCTGAGAGATTTGATGAAAGACATTACAATCGATTATCATTTGTCTCACTGGTTCCATCAGAAAAAGATTCAGTGTCTGTGCTGTCATCGTATTTGACACTCATTTGGTCATTGTCTGAAGCACAGAATGTCTGAAATTTCGGAGTTAAAAGTTGATTTTTTGCATTTTTTTTTTTTTGATTATCTTAAATTGTCAGGCTTTTAAATGGAAGATTATAAATAATTGATAAATAATTCACCCATAAAAAATGCCAGATGCTTTTCAATGGCTGAAAAAGTGGGGATGGGTGTCAACTTGCAAGAGAAAAGTACCTACCTACCTAGAACTTTCCACATTTACTTTCTGTCTGGCAATCGCGAGAATGAAAGGTTTTGTTGTGAAAATAATGCTGAAAAATCGCCAGACGGTAATCACAGCTCAAAATCAAGTTTTCTGGCGAAATATTCTGTAAACATTTCGAAGAGGGAGCAGGCAGTCACATCCAGCCATCAAAATGCCAGACAACAAAAAATGACTCCACTAAACAGGCACTATCTCAGGGTCTATAGCGGACCTTTTTCAAAAACGGCATTTCTTTCTTCTGGCATCAGCCTTAATGCGAAATCCTCCGAAGGGGTGTCAGGGATGTCCTGGTATGGAGATAACGTATACTCACAGTTGTGATCTTCTATATCAGTTAACTCGTGGTCAATATCATTTTCCATAGGAGTTGACTCTAGGGTAGTTGATGGTGCAATAGCAACATCATTCCAACTATATTCTAGAGCTTGTGATTCTGTCCTTGTATTCCCAGAGTCTCAGCGAAATGTAGCGCGTCTTGTAACGCTTTTTCCACACCGGCCTGCTTGAAGTCATCTGATAGATTTTTAAAGTTGGGCAAAACATTTTGCCCTTTTATTGTTTTTTTTTTCTTCTAGCGGAAAACTTAAAACTTCTTATAGATCATTCATAGTATTTTTTATAGTTGCGATTCTGTCCAGTCTAATATATCCCTTATGTTGAAGTTAACCTTAGTTGAATATATCGTAGTCTTAGACCTTGTTGCTCTGAATACATTTTCACACGTCTGACTACTAAAAAGGTCAAGAAGGAACATATCATTGATGTGATAATTTTTGGTTAATTTTTTTCGCTATTACGTCCACAGACGCGTTTCGACATATCAGGTCTCGTCAGTGTGGCTTGGAAAGTTTAGTCTTTCTTAGATGGCGCCACGATCAAATTTCGCTCGTCGTATTACTTCTACTTTGCCTGCAGGCACTAAACTTCCATTGGTTTTATTTGCTTTCCTAGCTACACTAGGGCTTCGCGAGACCACAAGACTAGTCTTGGTAGCAAGACCAAGACCAAGACCAAGACCTGGTTAATCTTCCCAAGACCAAGACCAAGACTTGACCTTCAGTACCAAGACCAAGACTCTCTCTTGAGACTCTCGTCTTGGTCGGTATTGGTCTTAGAAAGAAAAATCGATTCATTGTTTCTATATCTATTCCTATATCTATCTAGTTTCAATTTCTTTTAATTGAATCAATCCATCAAATTTATTATTTTTTCAAATCACGAGAAGGTGAAGGTAGGTTTATTCTCATGATGGTTCAAATAGAAATTTATTTTTTAACTCGAACAGAATGGCAATTTTATGGTGTGTTTGTCAACTTTCCTGTTCCGTTAATATAAATTCTAATGTAAGAATTGATGTGTGTTTATTCCTCTGCGTTGTGGAATGCTTTATGCGGTATTTTTTCACACGAAACGCTCTTGCTGGTAAAAAGAGCCTGTAAAGAAAACCAAATGCATGGTCGAAACGTCGGCATAATTTTTTCCGAAAGGGAGTTTTATTTTTTAGTTCTGAAGTCCTAAACCCATTATCTCGGCTACTTTATGTTATGTATATTTTAAAAATTTGTTATAAATTTTTTTCAAGACTATCAAGACCAAGACCAAGACTATCAAGACCAAGACCAAGACTGAGCCAGTCTTGTCTTGGTCTTGAAACATCAAGACCAAGACCAATACCAAGACCGCATTTATTTTTCGAGACCAAGACCAAGATTGGCCAGTCTTGGTCTTGGTCTTGGTCTTGCGAAGCCCTAAGCTACACTGACGGGACCTGATAGGTCGAAACGCGTTTATGGATGGAATAGTGAAGAAAATTAATCCAAAATTTTCGCAGCAGCGGATAATAGGAGAAAACTTGTTTTCCTTATTTTGGGTTTTCCTAACTATCTAAGGCAGGTGTTACCCAACTCCTTAATTCTTAATTTCTAATTTTTATTTCTTAGTGCTTAATTCATAACAACTTAACAGCGTGCTATTAAATGATGGCGTTTATCCAATTCCTATTCCTTAATTCCTATTCTTATTTTTTAAGAACGACCTTCCAAGATGGCAACTTTTTAACTTTATGAATTAAGAAATCAGGAATTGGGAAAAATACGAAAAGCGCATGTGCTCTTCATCAGCTGTTAACGTTCAAAAAGGAAAAAGGCTTTATTTTGTCTTGCGTTTTTGTGTTGGTTGAAAACAAAACAATATTGGGATAAAAAACACCTATATTCTACTTATCCGATCGACTGTAAATTTTGCATGCGTTTATATTTTCTATGACAATAGATGTTGCTTAACATCCTGCCAGAATATTGAGCTTTGGGCTTGATAAACGGTCAAAAACATAGAATTTTTTTGTCAATTGTAGAAAAATATATTTTTTATATTATTCCACATAGGTTACCAGTATGGTAGACTACCTACTCATGCTTTCTAGACCCTGATAGTTGTAATAAGTCAGGAAACTATATGTTGCCCACACAAATTAGAAGACGTTTTTTTCTCTGTTTCAGGTGCTCCTACGTCCTTAAGCAGTTAGTCACAACGAAGGTCCGAAATAAGCTAATCCTTTAGTTATCATTTTTTTCTGCTGACGATAAATTTTAGAATCCAGAGTTTAAAGCTACTTTAGTCACAATATATTATATAAAATACCTACTCTTCGCTATAAACATTCTAAAAATCTGTTATAGAAAGTAGAAGTTTAGCCTTCTCACCCCCTTCAACCTCATTTTATTTGCTTCAAACCTCTACCACCAAGAAATTATTGCAGAACGATCTGAAAAAGTACAGGGATGGAAAAAGAAAAATCTTGGCCTGAATGTGATATAAGTGTCACGAAAGACCGTGTTCGATTTTTTTACACCATTTTACTTGCCGCTGAACTGAAACGGTTTGTATTCACAAAACATTTTTGCCAGAGCCCTTCTTTTAAATGTATCATTGTTTATTTTGAAAATCCAAAAGTACATATTTTGAATTTCTTTACACTCAAAACTCAATAAACTAGAAAGAAAGCAGTAGTTAGATACCTGAAAGCAATAAATGCATCCCCAAGTTCTCCACCGACGATATGCACGCCACCTTCTGGTATTTGCAGTCCGTTGAAGAACTGTCTGATATCCATCGCATTCGCCGACCATGGCAGATTTTGAAGACGAATAATTATGCTCATTTTGGAGCAGAATCAATCTGTTGGCAAGATCCTGCAAAGAAACAAGAAGACTCCATGGTAATAGATTTCAAGTCGAAACTGGTGCATTAGGAATGGGGGTTGATTTGTGTAATTGAAACTACTGGTTAAAAGTTATCAATTAAGTATCCATTTATTTCGTTTTTAAATAATAAATACAAATTTAGTCTTAAAATTTAAATTACATGACTCTCCTCTCAATTATTTTTCTATAGCTATTAAGTATAATATCATCTTAAATCTAAAAATTAAACAAGATAATCAATAAAAATGAGGCATAAGCTTGGGTATTAGGTAGGTATTTAGCGACAATATTCATAATTTTGCACAGAAAGAAAGTTATTGATTAGTAAAAGCGCGACTATAAATTTAGAGCCCTCTATCTATGATATAGGTTTCCTTCCTTGACCTTTTCCATCCGCAGACGCGTTTCGCTCTCCTAGAGCTCGTCAGTGCGGCTAGGAAAAGCAAAGAATAGAAAATCAGGTTCGCGTGTGACCACAAAATCGATACAACTAAAGGTGCTCTATGTGAACTGTAACTCCATCTTTATGAGCAATGCAAAGAAAACATATCATTAAACTGGCGACAATATTTTTTATCTAAAAAGTATTACATTTTCGGAGCTCCCTTACTAAAAAGGCTTGCACATCAGTTTAAATCTTTAGAAGATGGATGAACTATAATGTTACCCTAATCCTGGTACTGAAATAGGTATGTACAAGCTTTAATAAAAGGAGTTTGAAAAACACTGACTTATTAAATTGAATGAATGAATGAAATAATAACTGTCCCGAAATGAAGTGCTGATGGATGATGATTCCAACAGAATATTTTTTTAATTTTTAGTTCAATGGGTAGTTTTATACTTTAGTTATTTAAAATTACTTCCAATATTGCATAGGTATTGTATTGCATATAGACCTTTCAAGAACCAATAATTAGAATCAAGTTCAAGTGGTTTTATTAATATTAGATGTTAGTCCTTACGTTAGGAGTATTTTTACTTAACGTGAAAGGGCCACTGAGCCGTCGTATCGTATTATCGTATCGTAAATAAAATAGGTTTTTCTCAATCTCGATTTGAGAAATATTCAATTACATATAATTTTGATGGATTTCACCTAGGTAGCAAATGATTTTTTCACATAAGGCAAACCAAACAATAGTTCCCTCTCCTTGAAAATACTTTCAATTATATACTCGTCAAAATTTCGAATGTGAGACGCCCACCAAGAATTACGAATAATAATCACGAATCTACGTCATTTACTATAGTGTGTCAAGGGTGAAAAAGTAAGATGATAAAACTACCGTACCAAGTTGTGAACAGCGCCGGCCGCGGCCCGCGGGTATCGCAATCAAGAGTTACTAGTCAATGCATAAAATCAGCCGCTCCGTGCAATTCCAAATCAAGGTAAAATATTCCTCCTAACACTATAGTGTTCATGGTATAACATATTGATCTAGTTTAAATGCTTTTTTTTCTATACCCTCAACAGTTCGGCTTCAGAGAGAGCCGATCCACCTGGCCAGATTCATCCAAGACCGGTTTGTTTAACAAAAGAATGGCAATCCAACCACTGTTGTTCGACGTCTTCAAAGCGTTCGACAAGATGTGGCACCTAGGCGTGAAGCTACTGCGGATAAGATAGAAGCGCCCGATTACATAACGTCATAACCGAACGTTGCAAGTGAGAATAGACGAAAATCATTCCAGAACAGTAATGATGACCGTCAGAGTCTCCTAAGGATTCCCACTTACCCCTAAACTGTGCCTTCTAATTCCAAAGCGTTGGAGGTGGAAACTAAACATGATCCGGGCCAAAGCGCAGGCCATACTGTTTCGACTCCACATCCATATCCCACGAGGACGAGTAGGTATTACCGATTACCAACCGGGATATTCCGTGAGAAACCGGATCACATACCCCAGTCTTCATGTCAACCACCGGCTCGTCACTAGAGCCCGTTGATCTGCAGGAAAAAGATAAATTTGTAAACCAGGTACAAGCTAGTGCTATACAAATCCATGCCAAGATTGCCAAGGCCTATTCTTATCATACGATGAACCATCGCAGCAGTCAGCCACATCGAAGGAATTACCGCATTGCTGTGGAACATCAGACATCGCAGACATACCTTGGCATATGAGAAACCTAACGCTACACCTCGAAATAGAAATGCTCAGACGATACTCCTTTGCCACATGAGAAAGGCACAAAGCACCCACAGACTCTCGAAAGATGACTACCACCATAATCAGCGTCTGCGAGAATCCCCTTTTCTGAATTGGGTAGAGAATGAGGACTTCATTCAGCAGGAAGCGAACGACTAAGATGCTGCTGGATGTTGGCTCATCAAAGGCTAGAGGAAGACAACCTCGATGTAAATTTACCTAGTCCTCCTGACAGGGGGTTGAGGTATGGGACTAGCTCCCCGTTACTCGGAAAAACTGTGAACTGTTGAAAGACCCAATCGACAGCCTGGGAACAGGCCCAAAAACCGGAAATGAACTAGGCAACGAAAGCGGACAATAAGTATTGGTACATAAAATGTTCAAGGAATCTCTAGCAGTGGCGGTTCGTGGGTTAGTAACCAGGGGGGATAATACGGAACTTGCATCAATGATGATTTCGATAGTGGACAAAAAATAGGTCCACACGTGTTTTTTCTTTTTCTTTTTAGTCAATAATTGACGGAGATACAACGCTATGAAAATTGTGAAATGTGTTTTTGACGTCAAAATCATATAACTTTATGACGTCGCACATGCTCAGTATATCTATATAATACAAAATCTAATATTTGTATAACTTTCGGAATAATCATTTTGGATAAAATGAAAAAATACGCATCGATTTTTTTTCGAATTCCTACAGATTCCGGGAAACAATAATCAATTTAATTTTTCACGTAAGTTCCCTATTGTTACATTTTTTTTCTAAAAATTTTTTTCACACAAATTATTGGGGTGTTCTGCACTATGATGCAACAGAACTGAACTTGTATTTTACTGGACTACTGGATTTTACTACGTGCACAGCGCGCTGTTGAAGCGAAACACAGCGGGCCGTCGACCATATTAGTGATATAGGAGTCAAGGTGACTCTCACTCCCGCTCACGAAATGCGTAATCTGTTGTCTCTGTTCTTTTCACATGCTTTTTGCCTGAATCCACTTGCACTGTGGTCAATTTCAATTACGGCCCGGTTCCCGATTAGCGAACGGACGCGGCAGGATTATTTATAAGATTTATTTCTAATATTGCAGCAAATTAATGTAGACTGCTTAGAATTTTATGATACAAAATAATTTTTAATAAAACTATGATATTGATCAGAATATTTTAGGTCATTGACCCATTGACCCTTATAACAAGCCGCTACTGATCTCTAGAAAAATAAATGAAAGAACCCAAAAATTCACTACAGAGTCCCACAGCTCCCAGCCCTTGGAACTTTGACCTGACGCTTACAATGAAATGGTTTTTTGCCTATCTTAAGGGTAGAATGCAAGTGATAACAGCGGATGGCGAATACTCTGATAGATCATTTACTACAAGAGGTGTTCCACAAGGCTCTGTTCTCGGACCTATTTTATTTTTGTTGTATTTGAATGACTTAGCAGCTTTAAAGATTCAGGGTTCTTTTACATTTTTTGCGGATGATACTAGTCTTCTTTGGCATGGTAAAAACAGAGATGACCTCAAATTAACAGTTGATAGGGACCTGCGTGAAGTTAAGCTTTGGTATGATGCAAATTTGCTTTGTTTTAATGTAAATAAAACCAGCATGATCACCATTGGGTTTTGCTACAATGATTTGTATTTGAATGATGAAATTGTAGAGAGTAAACCCCTTACAAAATTTTTAGGTCTCATCATAGACAATAAACTTAAATTTGAGGACCATATAAGGGCACTAAGTAAAAGGTTGTCTGCTGGTTGCTTTGCAATCAGAATAGTTTCCAACGAGCTTAGTGGTTCTACCACAAAAATGGTTTATCACTCACTATTTGAATCTCTTGTGAGATATGGTATAGCTTTTTGGGTATTTACTAACAGGCAACAGTTTAATTCGATATTTGTTTTACAAAAGAGGACAATTCGTTATTTGTGTAAAGTTCAATCAGGTCGTGAACATTGTCAACCGCTATTTATTAGGGATTTTTTTTTAACTGTACCATGTTTATTCGTTTTGGAAACTGTGTGTCTTGTGCACAAGAAATATTTGGGTTTGGAAACTCGGGATATTGGGTACAACACTAGAGTAAGTTCGAACACTAATATAGGCTTACCTATACCAAAGTCTGCTTTAGCAAAACACTCAATATTCTACGAGAGTAAAAAATTTTCAACCATCTAAGTAATGAACTTAAAACGATCAGAAACTAAAAACTATTTCGTAGGAGTGTTAAGGATATTTTGTTGCAAAGGGCTTACTACAGCTTGGAGGACTACTATAGTGATACTGTATGACTATACAACCTTTTTTATTTTTAAGTAATTTTTCTTTTATTTACATTTTATCATTTTAGTATAGTTTTAAGTATATGTTATATTGCTTGGATCGCCGTACTATTCGTCAATTTTTTTTTTACTTGTTTGTATTTGCATTGTTGTACTATTGGTGATTTATTTTTATTTTTTTCTGTCTTACTTTTAAGTTTTGTCAATATAATGTTTTTTCTTGGATAAAAAAGTATGATTGACTATGACTATGACCATGACTAACATCGGAAAACGTATTGCTACGGATTTGAATTGATTTTTTTCCAACGGCATCGGAGCATTGAGAGCTGCCATCAATATGATAATATTCTTGCATACATTTGAATAATTTATTTATTGTATTTATTAATCAATATAGATCTGAAAATGTTAGCTGATTATACGCCTAAATTTTCTATTAGATTTTATTTGTATTATTCTCCAACATTCCCGATACTATTGTATTGTAATATTATAGTCCCAACCTTGGGATTATATAGAATTTACATAGTCACTCAATAAATCATCTAAATGGCCAAGAATAACAAACGCCGATCGTCGTTTTACGTAAGAAAATCTGTTTAGTCTTCATGTTTTTTTGTCAAAAAGTGAAACTTTTCGACGCTGAGTTAAAACGTGTTCAACTAATGAATATGTATTTCCTCCTAGATTTTCGTCTTGTAGCCAGCGATTGACGACTTACGGAAAATACTAAACAAATCAAATAGTTGACAAACCACAAACGTGAAATACAGCTAGGTGAATAATATTTTTAAAAAAAAAAACTTCGCATTTTTACCTTTCCCGGATTTTCTGGATATCGCCTGGAAAAATCATAAAGACCAATTTTCCTGAATTAGATATAGTTATAGCAAAAAGGTAGGTACCTACCTAGTTTGTAAAAATAAGTCTATATTAATTTCACTAAAAAGGTTCTTCTTTCATGTTCTTCGTTCATAGTATGTACTTTCCAGAAAATTGGCGATAATGAGAGAGTTTCGATTTAGAAACTGCGGTCGTCCCTTATCTTGCGAAATTCGCCAAAGAAGCCGGGCGCGACGACTTGAGAAATATCGTAACCGTAAAAATAACAGTAAGTTGTTCTATTTCATTTTCAGTTTTCTAAAGGGATGAAGATACTCGGAAAGTATGATATTGAGTAAGTAAGAATATGGCGGCGAGACTTCTATTGCCACTGTATGCAAAGGTTTATTTAGTTACTGTATCTGCTTGAACTGACATTTCAAACTTGCTCAAAAGCCCATTCTGAGGATAGCCTCATGAAAGCCATGTGTTTTAAAGTACATGAATTAAAGGAACTTTTTTTGTATATCATCGTTGTATCTAGGATATTTTCAATATGGTCAGGAAAAGTAGGTAAGAGTGTCAATAGAGATAAGTATAGTCGCTGCCACGGATATTGGAGATTCCTACAAAAAATGATTCCTTTGTCGGCGATGCTTCGGGATAAAGCAAAAACGGCAGCAAAAACTCTACAGATGAGGGTTGAGAATAAATTTACTCCAAGAGCATCAATTAAACATACTTTTTTGTACAAATCTCGAATATCTCTGGCGGATACTATAGAGAAAATATCTATATTCGTTACATAGTCCCAGGACTGAGTCACGAAGAGATGATTCCGATGATTCCATAGAAAGAGGTCGATTGTTAATGCAGTATTTAAAGGGTATTGGATTGGACTTGGTCGTGACATTTCTCGATATTAAGATAGAGAATATTTTGCGTGCACCAGTCATGGATGTTCGAAAGATTGTATTGAAATCTTCCGCACTCCTCTAAGCTGGATATGTACCTATATGTCCGAAAATAATAAGGTGAATCAATGACATTTTCTATGTCGTTAATAAAAATGCTAAAGAGAACTGGCAAAGGAGTCCCATCGCCGATCCTTCTGAGACCTCCGAGGTTCTGAGGTATTCAGCAGTCTGCGCACCACCGAGCGCAACAGACATGAATTTCTTCTAAGAGATTATTGCAGTAAGAGGCAAGTTCGATGAAGACACTTTACTGACATAAAAGTTTATCGCCAACCGTGAAAATTTATAACTTTAAAAATGGAGATATTATAATTTAACACATTTTATTATAAGAGCAAATCATTGGAGCAAATACAGAACAAATCTACTTATTATTTATTATATTGAACGTGAATGTACCATTGTCACCAAAAGTAACTGAGATAGGATCATATCATCTTTTACTATTATATGATTTTTAGTGTCAAAGATTTGTCAAACTATGAATTAAATGAATGATGGTGGCTTAGGCCAAGAGATTAATATGAAATATTTTTTTCCCACATACTTTTAGCAACGACAGTACAATAACAATTTCTGCTCGAGTTTCTGTTGAGAGCTCTTCAACAATACCCTAATTTATCGATCTTCTATTCCGCTCATTCAACATGAGAATTTTTAGAACGCTTTTAGCCATCAAGGCTTCGTATCAATACCACCAATGTTGCCGCTATAAACCTTCTGATGATCCATCTGTACTCTAAGAGGCTTCCGTATAAGGCTACATGAATACCCAGCAATACCATATCATTTCACAACTCAACTGTAGATTCCATGACCGTTTTCAAATTTTAAGACACATGAAACAAATCAATTAACGCTAAGAGAAGGTAGGTTGTTCCAGAATTGTGATTATTTTCACTCAGCGTTCAAAAATGATCATTTTTATTTGATTGTGATAGAGCGAAGGCTCGTATAAACCCCCCACCCAGTGGGAATTTTTGGACCACTCATTTCTTGATTGGTATTGCTATGTATTATGTATTATAGCTTAAGGTTTCAGTTGTTTGCCTCATGCCAATCACAGCATAGTAGTCCTAGGGCCGATATTTTTGCTCTCGATTAACGAATTTGATACGTCGTCAAAGTTTTGCATGGGCCAAGGTCTATAAATATAATGTGGTTAGAGCACATTCTAACCCCTGATTATTTTTAACGGCTGTCAAATGAGAGCAATAGTACCGGCAGCTAGACTATCCAATTAGTCCCCATACAGCTGATTAACCCAAACCTAATTGTTACAGAACTTTCAGATGCCACGAAACAATAAAAAAAAAACTGATCGTCAGCGTGCATCAGACGAAACCCTCAGCTTCCTGTCAGCAAGGTGATAAACAAAAAAAAATCCTATTCGTACAGCTGCTGAAAGGTGTGATATCACTAAATCTACGCTTTTCCACCATCTATAGAAAACGCATTAAAAGCCTACAGGAAGTAGATGACACAACCATTACAATAAAAAATAGAAATACTCCCAATAAGATTTTTTCAAATGCCCAGGAAAAAGATCTTGAATATTATTTGATGACTGCTTCGAAAATGCACTACGGTTTAACTACAAATGACACCAGAAAATTAGCATACCAGTATGCAACTGCTTTGAAAAGTAAAATTTCTGAAACTTGGGAACAACGTGAAGAAGCCGGACGTGAATGGTTGTACGGGTTCATGAAAAGACATGAGAGTCTATCTATCACAGCACCGGAAGCAAACAGCTTGGCGCGAGCAACAAGCTTCCACAAAGAAAATGTGCAATTGTTTTACAATAAACTAGAGCAAGTCCTACTGAAATATAAGCTAGGACCTCATTGCAATTTCAATGCTGATGAAACTGGGTGTATACCACTGTCCATAGACCCCCCAACGTTATTACCCAAAAGGTATTAAGCAAGTAGGGCAAGTAACATCAGCAGAGAGAGGCCAGCTTGTTACCGTCTGTTGCTTTATAAGCGCCTCTGGAGGATACATCCCCCGGTATTTGTGTTTCCGAGAATTAAATACCTGGAACTACTTTGTGATAAAGCGCCAAACAGTAGTCTAGGACTAGCTCACAAAAGTGGAAGGATGACATCCGAAAACTTTTACTTAGCTATGCAACATTTTGTCAAATATTCGAACATTACTAGATAATCTGTCTCTCCTATTACTTGACAATCATGATAGTCATATTTCCATAGACACCATCAAATATGCGAAGGAAAATGGGGTTATCATGCAGGGGCCAATTTTTAGGAATTCACGTTTATTTGCGTATGCTTAAAGATGCGCACGATATGAAACGTATACTTTTCTTTGTACCAATTTTTGGATGACATGCGCAAGTCAAAAGACGTCTGAGTTAAGCCTTCGCAACATTACGCAGGGTTGATCAGGCAACACTGCAAATTGAGAGATTTTTGTACTATTGAAGGAAAAAAATAGGTTGTGAATACTGTCGACTTTTGACAAATTTCTACTTCATAAGAAATATCGGACTATGATGTCGAAAAACAAGAAGAAACGGAGTGCAAATGCATCAGATAGGTAGAAAAAATTGCTCGTGAAGTATGTGAAAAAGAAGCCGCAACTAATTAGCGGTAAACAAACGCAAAGTTATACAATGAAGTATGTATTCCGCAGTGCCGGACGGATGTGAGATTCCAAAACATTCGATCAAATATAAAATAATATCTTTCGTTAATTGAAACAACTTACTAAGTTGTTGAGGGTTAAAAGCTCTATGCTCTATGAATGGATCTCGAGGGTTATGCTATAATGCTGATGTGTATGTATTAGTATGTTTTGTCGATTTTGTTGCTCTGCTATTTCCATATTGCGTATTGCGAGCACATTTATTAGTTCTTCCATCTTTACTGATTTATATTTATCACGACCAGAAACCACAAAGTTCACCCAACATTGAACAAATAGACAGATGAAATAAAATAACAGCCGATTTAACCACAAATGTAGGTACATCAGCGCATACGCAACACATCGGCGAGTCTCTCGCCGCTCGCAGTGAAACGTATAAAAATGTGCGCATGCGCAAAGATGCGAATACTCAGAAATGGGACTTTGTAATCTTCGCACATTTACGTAT
The DNA here is from genome assembly GCA_917834065.1 of Ceutorhynchus assimilis. Classification (NCBI taxonomy): domain Eukaryota; kingdom Metazoa; phylum Arthropoda; class Insecta; order Coleoptera; family Curculionidae; genus Ceutorhynchus; species Ceutorhynchus assimilis. Next base: position 9,252,764 of record OU892278.1, on the reverse strand, counting down.
ATTTTTCAAAGTTACGAATGGTCAAAAATTGCCCCCCAGACCTTTCCGCCACACTGTTCACATCGCTTACAGCCCTTAGATGTAAGCGTTTATGGACCGTTTGAGAGAAGATATAATTCTGCCGGAAACAACTGGATGACAACTCATCCTGGAAGAACGGTGACTTATTATCAAGTAGGTACCTACCATAGCTTGTTAATACCGCATTTAGCCAAACTTTTACCCCGAAAATAATATGTTCTGGATTCAAGAGCACAGGGGGTCAATTTTTGACAATATACGTTAAATTGCGTATTCGAAGATTTGCGAACAAAAATAAACGTATACGTATCTAGAAACCCATTTTTGACCGGTGTGCGTACATGGATAAACGTAGATATTGCGAATTCGTAAACATACGTATGGTTGATTTAGCAACGTCGGAAATTTTAGAATGTTTGACAAATATTTGACGTGTTTTTGCCTTTAGGAATTAATTTTGAAGAATTGTGGATGTTTACGATAGTGGTAAATTATGGAAGAAAGCAGTGACAAAAACTAAAAGAAAAGGGGTGCGAATGCCAGTGAAAAGCAAAACAAACTTGTGAAGTATGTGAAAAGCAAGCTACAGCTAATCCGGTTGATAGCTACCGCTAGTGAAAAATTTCAACGCATTATCAAGACCCATGAGTAGTACCGCTTTAAACTAACTGTATAACAATCATTGCAAAACAACCTTCTAAATAACATTAATTTCCTACTTGTTTCCTAGTTAAGTCAAGACATCTAAATCTGTTGGTCGTTGTGCCAGACGTGTATGAGGTTCTAAACATTCAACCAAATATCTAACAAGCTCTTTCGACAATCAGAACATATCAATAGGGTGTTTATTTGTAATTAGTACTGCTTTTCCTGCTTCAAGCAGATCTTAGCAGCAGATCGGCTTTCACTTGTCTCATATAAGCTAATAAATAGCAGCTCCTAGCAGATCTTTCTGATTTTTCGTGCAGGTAGAACAAATACAAATGAACACCCTTTAATAAACTGTCTTTGAGCCGGTTTCTGAATAGCAAGTCACCCCCGGGTTAGGCATAACTCCAGGGTAAACATTGCAACTGGACACGTTTAACCTGGAGTTGAAAGGTTAAAACCAACCTGGAGGTGACTCGCTATTGAGAAACAGGCCCTTTGGTTTAGCTCTACGAATGGATCACGGCGGTTATGTCGATGGTTGCGTCGATTTCGTATCTTTGCGTTTACCAAATCACGAATTGCCAGCACATTCATCAAGTTTTCCATATTACCTTGTAATCAAGAAGACGAGACGATAGAGCACATTCTCTGTGACCGCACTGCTCTTTCGCCAATACGCAGAGCCAGATTATGCCAATCATACCCATCACTAGAAGAGATCAGAGGCACCGCCTTCGGCGACGTTATCGCCTACGTAGAATCTCTAGGCTGGATGACGAGCTAATGATGACCTCTCCTCTTGTGGAGGCGCACAATTGGCATAATTGTGGCCTAAGTGCTGTAGTATACCTTATATACCACCCTCCCAGAAACAGAAATAGTAGATACACAATAATCCAATGATAAAATCGCTATCAAACAAACTGACAAACAAAACAACTTAACATCCCCACTTGACACAAGAAAAACGAATACGCAAACCGAATAAGGCGACTAGAATACCGCTCGCAGAAAAGCGAATGCAAATATGCGCATACGAAACTTTGCGTACGGCCAAAAATTAGAACTTATGGCTGTTCGCAGATTTAGGAACAATCTACATACGTTTCTATATTTGCGAACGGTCAAAAATTGACCACCAGGGATATAGCCTTTCAATAATGCCACATTTTGCGAAACCGATTTTTTATCTTCATATGTGACCGATCGTCCCAACGATAATGCTACTGAGGAAGACACACACACTGAAATATTCTCTGAGATAGATACTCCAACGACATTAAGCTTTGAGGCCACACGAGGTCCTTCATCAGCAGGTGATTATGGCTCAACTATCACGTTCCATTTCGACACTTAAGTCCAAATCCACGGGCTTACTATTAGATCGTTGGCAGTGGACAAAATTCGCACACCAAAAAAATGTTCTGACCATGTCACGGTATTACCAATAACTCCAGAGTTTATAAGACCTTTTCCAAAAGCAGCAGCTCGCAAGGAATCCAACAGAGGCAGAAAGAGGGGTAAAACGCGTATATTAACAGATACTCCAGAAAAAGATGAAATAGAAAATATGCAAATTAACAAATATAAAAAGCAAAAAGTAACTAAAAGCATATTCCAAGATGATAACTGACAGAAAACAAAACATAAAATGTGTTTTTCTGAGATTGACAAGAAATGTCAGTATTTTTGACCGGTTGACAGGTCGCAAAACCCAATATTCTGGTATTTTAATTATGTTTCAATAGTTGCTAAGGAATCAATGAATAACAATACGAGAATTACTTTTCCGGAAGTGATTCTTGTACTGCTGAACAATTGGAACAAAAATACAAACGTTTAACAGATATTTAACCGATCTCAGAAAAAATAGTATGTGTATTTCGGTGGAAAAGCACATTCTCGGCCTTCGGTGTTTGCCGGCCTCGGCTACGCCTCGCCCGTCAACTTACACCGAGAATGTGTCACTTTTCCACCTAAATACACAATATACTATTTTTTTTTTTAAAGATAAAAGTCAAAATGTCAATGCTTTCAAATTTTTTATGTAGAAAAGGCTTGTTTTGCCAACATAGTTACTAAATTTTTGACTTCGGGAATTATCTTTAAAAAAAAAACAAACTTTAAGTTTCGAACTAACAGCGACAGTGGAATTTTTTCAGAAGAAAGTTCAGAATCTGATTTTTCTCAACGTGATTCATCAAACGAAGATGAGCCTGAGTTCCCACTTCATTTTGAAACAAATAAATTTGTCTTAATTAGGTTTCTTCTTTCATGTGTTTCTATGATATTTATCATTTGGGTTGTAATAATAGTAGATTATACCACGAGGAAATAATGATAGCTATTATTCCCGAGGAATATTTACGAACTGAGCCGCGTTAGCGGCGAGGAAGTAACATTCCAAGGGAATAATAGCCATTATTGCGAGTAGTATACTCTACTTTATTTACGACAAATTAATTTACTTAAGATTTCTAATAGCAAATTTCATCCATCTCAATTCTCAATACAAATCCACAAGCAATACACGTTTGACACTGACACTTTTGAGGAATAATGACCATTAATCCCGCTACTCGCCATTATTCCCTGGGGGAATAACATATGTCATTATACTGCCAAAATCACAAGTATAATACTTACATTATACATTAGTCCTAAATAAAGTTTATTTTTGTATAAATTGTATTTTAATTCGTATCATCTAATTAGACCCCTTCTATGTCCAAATAGACCTACCTTTCGGGATTAATTGGACAAAAGCCATCATTAACAAAATCCTACGTTTTCATATTCATAACAAGAAAAAGAGGGATTTGGAATGTAAATTTCATAGTCAGAGATTTTGTGAACCATAATATGTATTTTTTATAATTTTCGAAATATTCCTGACCGTTTTATCGTTACTTAAATCCTTTTTTTATCCTGGGAATCGGTCACGCAATGAAAACACTAGTTTGTAGTTTGTTACGTTTCGGGTTTATTACCCATCATCAGACAAAAAAAATTTCTAAAAAAAAATTATTTCAGCTACAGTTTATTTTTTCCCAAGATAGATTTTGGCATTGTCAACTTTTGAAACATAAACAATGCCGTTAATGCCGCTTATTGGTCGCTATTGTAAAACTGATGTGAACCTGCAGAAACACCTCATTTTGCGACCAATCAGGGTCAAGCGTTATTGTTTATGTTTCAAAGTTTTCAATGTCAGAATCTATCTTGGAAAAAAATAAAGTGTAGTTAACTTTACCGATATATGTACTACATTAGGACGATGAAGGTGAAGAATGACCCTTTGTTTGTTTCCAACTCCTGTATCAAACAGTAACACATTTTCAATTTCGTTGGCGTGCCTTAACAGCAACATGAAAACATCCGTGTATAGTGACCTAATTCTGATAGGCAATTTATCTCGACAAGATTGAAAAGCATGGAAGCGTTGTAAAATAATTTTAGGTCTGCTTCCTCTTGTGAAGAACATAGCTCTTCTTGTACAGTTGAACCGTCTTCGCTAGTAAACAACGGGCACTAGTGATGAATTTGAAGATGGAGATGATCAAGAGCTAGTCAACTTTACTGATATACTACACGAGGACAATAAAGATGAAGAAGAAACCTATTGAAGACAGATGCTGCTGTTTGGAATTTTCTGATTCGTTTGTTTCCATTTATTTTTGTGTCAAGTTTCCAGATATAAAAATTTTAAAAAAAAAATGGAAAATTTAATTATTAATTTTATTTTCCCGATAAACAAACCATGAAAAATTAAGGGAAGAATTCCTTTATATGTATAGTTTATAAATAGCCCTTCTCCACCGAAAGGTTTCATTGAAATGTATGAATACCTACATTTTAAAAAATCCATTTTCCAGTATGTTCGTGGTTTTTCGCATTTTTCCGGGATATGCTGTAATTGGCATGAGCCAAACAACTAAAACCTTAAACTACATGGCAATACCACCAAAAAAATATGAGACTCACAAATTTCCACAGGGGGGGGATGGTTTCATATTTGTGGCTCATGGTCTATGATGCGCAATGCCAACATGATAATATTTCAATTTACTTTGCCATGTTGCAACCACTACACTGACACCTGAAGAGAAATGTGCTGCGTAAAGAAAAGAGCACCTGTTCGATAACGTTCCGCAAAAAAAGGCGTGTCCAATATGCGATCACAAATGTATGACATTAAAAAATTCATTCATTCTCACAAATAATTTTGGTGGTGTTTCGAACCATTCCTTGATAGTCTAAGATCCGAATAGGAAAGGATTTGCACCCATCTGTTAATTGGGTAAAAATTATTTTATATCAAAGTTAGTATGTTGAAAGAAATATCAGGTGTGGGTTGGCTAAAAAATTCCTGGCCAGACTAAATAATTCAAAAATTATAATCGTTAAAGGCATTGCACTCATTTGTTTAACGAACAAATTCCATACTAATCGAAAGTATAGGGCCTAAAGAATATAAAAACGTTGGATTGTCTATTTTTTTCCTGGCATAACTATCGGGTTGGCAGGTTTGAACAGGTGAGTCGATACTAGTAATTCACACCCATCTGTTTAATGAATAAATCTTATATCAAAAAAAAAGTTATTCTATTGCGAACACGATGATATAGGGTTGTCTACGAAAAAAATCTGGCCTGAATGACGGTTGGCGAGCTTTGAAAAGCGAAATTTTGGTGCGGATGGAAATATGCGACAGAGTGGTGTATGATTTATACATTAAACAGATGGGTGTAAATTACTAGTATCGACTCACCTGGGCCGGTATTCTCGTTCTCGAAAACGCTCACCGCTTTGCATTTGAAGTGCCGAGCGACTAGAAAGCGGTGAGCGTTTTTGAGAACCAGAATACGGGCCCTGTTCAAACCTGTCAACCCAATAGTTATGCCAGGAAAAAAATAGACACCCCAACGTTTCTATATTCTTTAGGCCCTATACTTTCGATTAGTATGAAATTTGTTCGTTAAACAAATGAGTGCAATGCCTTTGACATTTATAATTTTTGAATTATTTATTAATAATAGTCTGGCCAGGAATTTTTAAGCCAACCCACACCTGATATATTTTTCAACATACTAATTTTGATATAAAATAATTTTCACCCAATAAACAGATGGGTGCAGATCCTTTCCTATTCGGATCTTCCACTATGAAGTCAATACATTTTTTACGAACTATTTTGACGTGAACAAGTAAGATTAAATAAAAGTTGTGTCTGAGTGCGGCTCTGGCAAATATCTCGGCACAGGTGCTTGGTGCTTCTGTCTATATCAGACTCATTTGTTTTTATTTTTGTTTAATTTCCAGTACATTAGGGACTCTAGTTACTATTTCACTAGAGTGTTTTACACTGGCAAAATGTCATAGGAACGGCCGGTTTCCTACTGACAAAACTCCTACCTGTTCCTACCTGGACAAAACCAACATAATGTTTTTTCAGCGACAAAATTTTGTGTGGTTAATGTAAAAAACTATTGAGTTTGACAAGTGTCCCCTAAAGAAAATAAATTTTCCCAATGAAAATTTGGCTTGTTTCTTTCGTGAAATAGTCCAGCCGAATACCATTCAAGAAAAAATTATGTAGGCAAAATTATTCTCTTGGTTTGATTCAAGTTTCTTGCGTTTTGGTAATTTTGCTCATGAAATTTTTGACAAAACCACTCGCCTGACGGCTCGTGGTTATGTCAAAAATGTCATTCGCGAAATTGCCAAGCAACAAACTTTCATACCAGTCGGAAATTTTGCCAACAAATTTTTTTCCCTTCTGATATTATACAGGGTGTCCTTAGATAAAATGACACATTTTACAGGTGAATATCTCGAAAACGAGAAAAGATAACGAGAAGCGGTTTGTTCTGAAAAAACAAGGATTTTTTAAAGTTTTTTTTCATGGTATTAACGAATCCTGAAATTTGGTTTTACAGACATTCGATTTTTTGAAATAATAACATATTGCCTTATTCTTGATGAAACACCCGGTTTATTTTGTCATCGTCAGAAAGAGTGACTTTTCTACTTTACACAAATGTAAAATATTTATTAATTATCATGAAATTGAATCGTAAAAATTGCACTTTGTTGAAGAGTGTACCATCGACTGGTCAAAAAAAAATGATAATAATAAATTTGTGATTTATATGCACTTATTTGTATTTATTACTTGTATTATTAGTCAACTATGCGCTAATTAGTTATAGACCGTCAGATAGTGACAGATTTAGGTGCCCCATTTTCGCATACAAGCCTCGAAGAGGGTTTAAAAGTACTTCGATGTTGAGTAGAATGAAGTGAAATTCACGATTCGCCCCTGGAGATAAAATATGGAAAATTCGATTTTCCTTCCCCGAAATAAAAGGTGTCAGTTGCTCATATTTCCATGCAAGCCGTGTTCACCAAATGATTAATTATTAAAAACCTAGCTTCGGAAAACCAAAGGCTTGAGTGCTGCAGGTGGCTGAAGGGTTGAAAAAAGGGCTTTATCTTGTAAGAAAAAATCGAAATTTCGACCGATTTTTGCTCACGAGCCGATCGGAAGTATGAAAACGTTCATCGTCACTACCCCGAAAAACATATTGGCTTGAGTGGCGGGAATGGATAAGTACATTTTAAAGTCGGAAAATTTGACCGATATTACGCGAACTAAAAAAAAATCGGTCATTTTTTCAACTAGGTAATTGAATGATATTTTACCGCAACGGCAGTTGACCGAAGGACGCGAAATGGAGTTCGTTCAAGCCGATATTATACGCCAGGTAATTGTTTCTACTGGCTCTTGAAGGGGACAAGCTCGCCTGACGTCTCGCTAGTAATTTCCTTCAATCGCCAGTAAAAGCTGTTTTACCTGGCTAATAATGTAAAATAATATTTCCTCCAACTAGTCATAAACAAAAAATGAATGCATTAGACGGAACCTGATAATACTGATGAGGGCGAAAGCCAAAAGCGCTTTAGTTTCAATAAATTGAATTGTGCGTGGAATACAAATTATTTATTTCCTTCCTTACTGAATGTATTCATTAGAGGCATCGGCGGCAAATGATGACATAACGAACTCAGCCAATAATATATCGCAAATTAAGAATACACTCACGTTTGGGATATAAAAAATAGTACCTATACCTATGGATGAATGGATGATCCAAAACTGAATCCGTTGCACGTAAAGGTACGGTTTGTTAGGATAGTACGCGACGCACAACTGACAACGTAAACGTCGTCATTGGTTCAGGTATGACGTACACCCGTTACCTGACGTCAGCGTCAGAAAACAGGCGTATGTCATAACTGAACCAATGACGACGTTTACGTTGTCAGTTGTACGTCGCCTACTATCCTAACAAACCGTACCTTTACTGAGACAACTGCGTTTATATTAGGTTTGCTGGGCTGGGACTCTGTAACGAATAGAGATATTTTCTCTATCTCTATTAACGTCCCCTCTCTATTGATTTCGAGAAGAGCGAAGAAGACAGCAAGTGCTATAGCGATAGGGATAACGATCTCTATCCGTTACAGAGTTCCAGCTCTGGTGGACACATTGTGACGTGCGACGGATTTGTTTTGAATCAGCTATACAGCGCGGACCTCCCTGCTATCTTCGGGACACACTTATTAATGCAACGTAGATACCTGAGTGCGCCTTAAATTAGCAGGAGGGGACAGTTATTAAGGTTGTTCATCATTTTGTACTTGCTCGAAAAATCAGGAAGATCTGCTAGGAGCTGCTATTTGAGAGCATACATATCAGCTCTTAAGACAAGTGAACGCCGATCTGCTGCTGAGATTTGCTTGAAGCAAGAAAAGCAGTACAAATGAACACCTTATTCAGGTTCTCGCTCTATAGATAAACATAAAAATCCAAAAGCCAGTTTCCACAGTAAAAGGCTCGTTCAGACGGTGACGATGCAGCATCTATTGGCATAACATTGCTCGACATTCGATCCCACGTTCACACCAACGACATTTCGTTCACACGCAGCCGCAGAGTGTCGCGAAATAAACCTTTGACAAAGCATGAAAAAATGGCCATTACCTACTTGTCTTGTTGGAGTTTCATTTTAGACAAAGATATTATTTTTAAATTGGAGCCAAAGTTGAAGTGAAAACTTAAAAAGCAAGAGAAGAGTTGGCAAGAAAAAAGGGTGAGGTAGAGGTAGGAGGTACATCATCAGGAACACTGCTACGGTAGTTCGAAGACCCAGAGTTGCCGTTTTTCAATTTGTTTCAGACAGGGGTATTGTTGATACGATTCTAGAGAATTCCACAAAACAAACAGGAGAGAATAGGTAGTACATCATAGGCCTGATTATGGCATATCAAAAAGTTTTAGATGTGCGACTTGCGACATTGGCTACGTTCACCAGAACCAAAATGAATTGTGAACAGTTTACAAATACAACAGAATATGTTGGGTAAACTCTTGGTTCTGCTGAACGATTCAACTTTTTAATGATAGAACGTCACCTTCTGAATGACAGGTCACCACACAAAACACAGTGTTGAAAATTATAAACACTCTGAAATTATGCTTGCAAAAATGGCGACCGTTTGCAAAGCATGTTTGGTTTTAACACAAATTCAACGTAGCGTTCAGCAGAACAATCGCAAACCGTTTACCAACGTTTGTATCAGTAAACTTTGGTTTAGACGACAAGCTGCGCTCTTTTTTACCGTCTGATCAATCTTCTCGATCTGAATCGTTGGTTTATTGCATCTAGATGAAGGGAAGGCAAATCTGAACCGTTTGTTAATTTCGCTCAGACCAGTCGGACGTAAATCTGTTTGCACGCAGTATTTAGACCGAGGAAAGAGATTAATCTGCTCACATCATGAAGCTTTTGTAAAAAATCTTCAAAAGTTGCTGAAAACATACGAAAGTGCTTCTTGAACTACATCTTAGAAAAATGTGGTACGATTTCTTCTGCATAGCCCTCAACCTTTGCAGAAGGACCAGCTTCTTCTTCTCCTCGTCGTCGTCATCAAAAATCATATGATTACCATGAATAAGCTACCAAAATTGCCACACTTCAAAACACCAAAAAAATCGTAAAAGTAAAGCGCCGGTAAAAGTGAGGTTACAAGTTTGTTTATTTGGTCGGGCCGTTTGTTAATTGCATTAGGGCGAGTTGATGTTTAACGTACTGTCAATTTTTTAATATTCCAGACGGCACCGTGGACATGGCATAGCAAACGTGACGTTCATAAGAGGCTGTGTATTTTCTGTGAATTTCTAATGTTTTCAGTTTGAGCACGTTTTTTTTTGTAATTTTTTGGCGTTGCTGTGGCTTATGTAATTTATGTTTTTGGAATTCATTTGCCTCTGAGCCACTTTATATTTTTCATGAATGTTGAGATTTGCAAGGCATGTTTAAAGATGGCATTCATGTATTTAAAGTGAACTACGGTGCTTAGTAAGTTTTTGCCATCACAGTATGTATGTAGCACTTATATTTAGGCCTTTTTAGAGTAGTCCTTTCGTCAACATGTGTTTTTGTTTTTAGGCGCCAATTTTTGTGCCTTGAGTTCTTCAATGTCCCTTATGTCAAATACGGAACACAGAACAAATGAAATATCACTAGGCGTTTTCAAATCAACCCCAAAACATGGTGGGAAAACGGGCATAAGTGAACCGCAGTCCAGAGGAATCGGTTTGTTAGAATCTCACCACCCTCTTTACCCCTGCTAAGGTAGCCGTATTTTCGTGTAGGATAAAACAACTTAGCTCAGCTAAGAAACTAACATTAACTTAGGTGATAAAAGTGCTTGTTCGTAATTGTATGGTAAAATGAGATGTATTTGTTCTCTAAAAGGTGTAGTTGAAAAATATGAATCGTCTTTGACACTATATGCATTGAGTTACTTTTTTCCATTTTTCAAGCAGTTTCCCTTGCGACATTTTCCTCTACAAATGCCAAGTCACATAGTGTTTTTATTCTTTTTTTAATGCAAAACGATAGAACGAATAGATGGTGATATTAGGTTAAGACTAGAATAGATATTATAGTATTGTTACGATAACGCTGCCGCCAGAATAGGCGTCCGCCAGGCTGTCAAGAATCCTTTGCATCTGCTGTCGAATATCCTAGAATCTGGCGAATTATTTTACTTTAATCGGGAAAATAAGATTAACGTGTGTATTCTAGATTTTACAGGAATAGATTTAGGGATATATAAAGGCCGCTATTGCTTTGTAGTTTTTAAGTTTGAGTTAGACTGTGATACGATTTAAATAGTGATTATTATTGTAAAAACTTTAATTGTTGAGTTCGTTATTAAAGTAATTAGTGTCAGAGTGTATTGTTACGTGGAATAAATTATTGCTGTGTTAATTGGACTTTGATTTTTGAAATAAACGAAACGAACCCAAGATTTCTGTCAGGCAATCCAAAGCCGTGACAGTATTATTTACTGATCTTGTGCCAAAGCCCAAAAGTCGACAAGTGGAATTGAGACTTGTAATTTCAATTTTCTAACTAAATATGCAATTTCCCCGAAATTTGTTGACTTTAGGCAGTTATTTTGTCCAATTAGGGGTTTGCTTATTAGATTTTTGTTTTATTTTTCTGGCCTAAAATGTTTTTCGCGAAAATGGATGGTGTCTGGTTGCAGTAGATTACCTTCTAGTAAAAAAATATCTATATACACTGAAGAAAATTCCGGAACTTATAACTTCAATACCCGAGTGATACGTAGTTTGCACCAGAAAAACATTCTTCATCTATTTTTATTGATAAACGATAAGAAAAATTTAACGCGAGATTTGGAGGGGTGGGGGGTGACTTGCGTCGCCTTGTACTAAGGACTCTTTATGGCCATTTGCACGGCTATCACTTAAGGGGTATTTAATCTAAGTGGAGCTTTGAATTTGACTTTTGTTTCTTCAAGAGTCACATTCAAAGCTCTACTTGGAATAAATATCCCTTAAGCTATAGCAGTGCAAATGGCTGTTAGTGGGTCCATTAAATTCTATAGTCCGTTCATAAAGTCTACTACAAGTGCGTGATCTGAGAATCTGGACGCGGATTGGCCAAAATTAGGAGGCCGACTTGTGACCCTAGTGAGGGCCCAAAATCTAGCCAATCAGCGTCGACCATCTCCGATCAAACATTTCCCTTCAGTCTATAGACTTTATGAACAGATTATATACCCATACCTATGTTATTTGTCAACAGCGTATTTTGTGCGATTTTGTTATAAAAATAGATACCAGTGGTATGCAGATATAATTTTAGACCTCGTGTGATAGAAAATTGGTTCATAATAAAAGGTGTCAAACATTACCAATCAACCCAGAATACTAATAAAATTTACGGTCATATTTTATTTTGGAAATCCGAACTTAACGCTGATGAAATTTTGCGCGGAAGTTTTCGAATTATGCATGCCAAGAAAGACAATCGCCTACACAATTGATATTTTGAAGCATTAATTTTGGCTATTCCGAACAAACCTCATAACAAACCATCAAAGTACGACATACATTTTGCCACGCCATACGGTTCAACATCCCATCCAAATATATGATTCTTGCAGGTTCACATCTGAGAAAAAGCACTGGTAATGGAGGTCTGCATCTAGCAATGGCTGAGATGAGAGAATTAGCAAAATTCCTCCATGGTAGTAACCGCAATATCGATTACCATGGATGATTGGATTATTTCCTTTGTAGTATGCCCCGCTCAAGACACGAAGATTGCATTTGTGTTTTTTATGGAATTTCTTACATTTCTTTATTATTTTTTATTTATTTATTTTATTTGTAATATGTTCTTAGGTTGATAAGCAGCCCAATAAAAGCCTTGCTGCGTCCAACATGAGACGTAGGGGGAAGTCGGGTAAACGTGCGCAGCGGCTAATGGTGCGCACCATAATACCATACGAAAACGCCTATTATTTGATCAAATTCGTACACGTGGCGCCGTCTCATAGATGTCTTTGAAAGTAACGCTGACTTTCGTGCGATTTGCTGCTTAAACATATCGGTGATCGTGTTTGGCGGTTTATCCGACTGTTTATATTAAAATTTAAGCGGGTGAAAACAAGCGATAACTTTGAAAATAGGAACATTCCTGTTTCGGAAATTTCACCAAAATAATCAGTGGGATTCCTACTATTACTGGAGAAATTTTTCCAAGGTAAATAACGTACAATTTCATTTTTGTGAATTTTTATTACAATCAGGTCCATGTTAGCTAATTGTGCGCATCGCGCACAATTATCCGTCCTCTTACAGAAATCCGAAATTTTAACGGAGACACCCAATAAAGAACTTTTGATAGCCTGCGAGTCAAAAAAAAAAGATAGGCAAGCAAATTTGGAAAAAAAATTAGAACAAAAACCGTCAAAAAAAGGTAAAGCGAGTGCAAAACATCCCGCTAAAAATAATAAGACCGTTAAAAGGAAGGTTTTTGAAGAAGAAGTCCCAGACTGCCAGTTATGTGATGATGATGAACTTGATGACACGGAGGTCAATCTCGGAGACAGACGTTTGGTTTGCGACGACTGGAGCAAGAAAGACGAATACTGGTTTCAGTGTGCGATCTGCGGCAAATGGGCGCAGGAGCTTTGCAGTGGGGTAGACTCCCCCGAATGTTACATCTGCGACTTTTGCGACCACTAGGTTTTTATGCATTAATTTAGTTTAATATTATGTTTGCAATAAACGTATTATGTACTTTGTTTCACTTGTTTTTATTCCACCCTTTATATCCGATAGTTTTCGATAGTTTTCTGTTGCGCACAATTGCCCTGACTAGTGCGCACCATTAACCGCATAGGGTGGATAATCGTGCGCAGTGTCAGTTTTTATCTAATTTTGTCCCTAGGCTCACAATATTTTCTTTGTGATCTTTGGTTGATTTGGGCTGTCAGCTAAAACACAGAAGAATATCTATGCCAAATTTCAGAGCTCCATGAGCCATATTTTAGAAAATATCTTTCTTTTTCCTTAGGTGCGCACAATTCACCGACTCTCCCCTAATACAAAACATGCGCGTTGCTAAACAGACAGATCTAGCTGAGAAAGAAATTATTGTCCGGAATGTGCATGTTTTTATTTAATTGGTGTTGATTTTTTTCCCTACCATGTATTTTGAATGGCACACCTAATTATTATGCAACTTCTGATGAAATGAATCACAATTTTGTAGAATGTGTATCGTCTATTTATTCAGTTGCAAATTTTATAACGAACTAGTATTACCGTATTATTAAATCATATTAGTACTCTAGGGTTAGGTAAATGCCTGCTAAATTGCCCAAAAATAGCGTTACTGTCCCGCCAAATCAACCAGATGGGTTCGAATGACTCTTCTCAATTGTACGCCCTTACCTAAAAATAATTTCCCAGATTGCCAATTGCCATCAAGTTTAAATAAGGTACTAAACAACATAATCTTGGAAATTCATTTCACCTGAAAATTCTTCCAAAACATGAGGAAAAATAAAATACCCAAATTGAGGCCAATACATTTAATGGAGTTGAGCCAAAAATATATAAGATTAAATTTTCGTAGGATGAGGGTGGTTGTTCTTCGACTTGCAGTCACGCGCTGGATTCTCGAAACAAGGGAGCAACATTATCATGAGAACAAATTTTCTGCCTTTGTCATGCATATGAGATTTTTTACGGAACTGAGTAGGGCAAGAAACTAGTTCTCATAGGAACCCTGCCCTCTCGTTTCGAGAATCAGGCGCTAGGTGTGAACAGCTAATTGTCCAAAATTCCCTTTAAATTTTTAACATGTGTGAACGATTTAATTTCCCTAAAATTTGCCTATACTCTATACTTTTGTGTGTCAACAATTAAATTTACTAAAATGGTCTCTATTAAAAATGGTAACCGTGACCGGCAGACAGACAGTGTGAATAATGAAAATTGAAATTATCGATAATAAATTGGATTTGTTTAGTAGCTGCAATAAATAATTATAAGTCATTCGACAGTTGGCGCGTTTCTGAAACGAAGAACCCCCATACCATATATTTTTTTCTTATTTTGATTGACACGCTTCCGTGAGATTTACGTTGCCCTTTTACACACCCTGACCACCGTCCATCGCCCCGATGCTATGTACTATTGCGTAATTGAATCAAGTACAGGACAGGGTGTCAAGTTTTAAAGTACCACCACCTGTAAGTTTTCTATTTTTGATCGTACATACGAAAAATTACAGGTGGTGGTACTTTATATCTTGACACTCGGTACCTATAGTTGCCTGCAAGAATATTTCATATTCCTATAAAAAAATATTTTTTTTTTTTTGTGAGCATATAGCTTGGAGACTTGTTAATCGTAGACAGAGCTGTGCGGTACTGAGGTACAAGTACTCTTCACTTGTACTCTAAGTACATTTTGAGAAACTCCGGCCAAGAGAGTTTTTGAATCATATATACTTGTACTTGAACTGCTTTAGAATATAAAAAATACCCGGCACTTTTAATTATTGTACTGAGTACATATTGAAATATCCGTACACATGCTTTTATACTCGAATACATTTGTTATACCCGAGTATTTTCATTGTTTTCGAATACAATTGCAGTTACAGAGTAAAATTATTGAACTCAAGTACATATTTATTTGGCCACAAGTACGTTTCCAGACAAGTTGAGACCTGACATTATGTTACGATACGAACAATTTTATAGCATTTCTTGTTTAGCGTACAGATGCGTAGCATTCCTTCCGTTGATCGATGTGATTTGCAAACAAAAATCTTGAACTTTCCTGTGCAATATGAGACTGTGTCTGTCAAACCAAACATTAAAATTGCTGAATTAATTTATAGTAAACCAAAATGTGTTTGTTAATTTTTGATGTTTAAACATCTATACCGGCGATTTGAGCGTAAATTTCGGGAAATGGGACGGAAGTGTGGAAGGGGGTGTGACGTCATAACCCATGCGCAGTGATTAGTCCGCAGCTACTACCGCGTTTGCGGCCTAAGGTGGCATTAGGTTTTTATGTATAATCAAGGCTGTTTGAAAGAGGAGGTTGCGTAATAACTTTTATGACGTCATTGGTATGCAAGGTGGCATTAGAATGTATTTATAAATGTACTCGGTACTTTAGGCACTGGGGTATTGAATACTTGTAATTGTCGGAACAGCTCTGATACTAGTTGTTTATTTTTCTATTTATCGTTTGCCTACATGGAGAGCGGAACTTGGCAACATCTCAATAAATAGGTTTAATAGGTACCTATAGTGGCTATAGTATAGGTAAATTATTTTTTTAAATGTTTATTTGTTGCGTCTAAAGAATTATTCTTCAAAAGTTGTATACGAAACTAGTTTGACTCCGCTGTTGAGGAGTTTTCAACAACTTTTTATAATGTAAACAACATGAAATATACAGGGTGTATATTTTAAGTAATACCACTATTGCTATATCCGAAACGGTAAGAGCTACGAGGTCGGTTAAATTAGAAAAAAGGTGCCAATATTGATGCCCATTCAAGACTCGTTTACAGTGTTGCCAAATTCTTTTTAGTTTATGAAATACAAGGTGATTTCTAAGAGACGCCTAAAAATATTTCATGAATTATTTTGAAAACTATTGAGTTTCGAGACGATTCGTGATCGAGCTACCATTATCAGCTCCATTTTTTTAAATACGGAACTGGATTTTTTTATGTCATGCATGTCACGCCGTTTATTCCCTTTTCAACGATACACCTCTCAAGTATGATTGGCCGACGTTTATGCTCTAAAAAGTGATCATCAGTGACTTTTACCAAAATTTTACCTCTATGCGGCCTAGTTGTGAACCTGTATTTTATAAACTAAAAGGAATTTGGCAACATTGTACACGAGTATCAAAAAAGGCAAATTTTTCTAATTTAAATGACCTTGTAGCTCTTACCGTTTCGGATATAGCGATAGTGGTATCACTTAAAATATACACCCGGTATAGTTGAAGTCAACCTAAAGGTGCATTTAATGATTTTTACAGTGGAAATAATAAGATGGATAGTTTCACATTGCAACGGTCAAAAAAGGAAAATTTGTTCCAAAACACGTTCATCAGTTTGCGTTGAAGTCTTTCATATATTATACGAGGTTCGCCAGTTCATTATCCGTTGGATACAAATTTAAAAAAATCCAACCATACTAAACAATATTCATGTATTTTGTAATGCCTGAAGCACGAACAGTTGTTCAGCAAAGGAACCGTCCATGTTGTCAATTTGCCAAACATTAAAAATTTATAGATACAAATCTGGTATAACATTATAGCAGATGATCTACAATTATGATGCAGATAGGTACAATTTTATTATATTCCATTATAACACTATAATGAAATTCCTGACAATAAATTCATCTTAAATTTATAATCCATACCTATTGCTGAACTTTCGCGAGAGTTTGTCAACATCCCACGCCTCAACACGACGCCGTTTGAAGCGCCTTGTGATTGGTTGCTTGATCTTTTTTGACAGTTCAGTGTCGTAATGGTGGTCGTGGTCCATTCAAACTCGAAATCTTAGTTGTTTTCAGTGCTTCAATAGCAAAAATTGACAACCAATGGAGCGTTTGAAAACGAATCCGGAAGCTCCGCCACCTTCGAGTTCAGATTAAAATTGACGATTTTGATTTTGGTATAATACGCCGAATGATCGAGAAGTTTTATTTATAGAATTGAAAGTTGTTCCGACTACCAAAAAAGAAAAAATATTTGTCCGTATTCACGAGACTCTTTAAGACTTTCACTTAAAAGCGGGTATTATAAAACTATTTGGCCAAATAACTAAAAGTTAACTTCTGGAATTACCATGAGAAGTATACAACGTCATTCCAGAAGTTAACTTTCAGTTATTCAGTCAAAATAGTTTTATAATACCCGCTCTTAGGAAGCAAATAGTTTCCTCTGTTCCGCCCACTTGTCATACATTAAATCTGTACCTCCGCCCCCTTTTCCTGAGACATACCTCTCGTGCCTCAGACTATAGATCCCTCTTTGTAACAACCATTATTTGCATCATTATGAAGTCCTCTGGATGCCCAACCCACTGGCAAACAACAGTTTTTTTGTAGGTTCCTATATTGACTTCGCCGCCAAATAAATGTCGTGTATTCAAGCGTTCTTAATAGCAATTTATCGTCATTTACAAAAACAAAGTAGGTACGTATATTTCTTTTTGAAAGTAAACTGAGGCCTGGCTGTGCATAGAATCCTGGTTCGAGTGTGGTTCAAATGTTGAACTAAACTTGAAGCTGAGAACTGGTTGTACAAGTATGGTTTACCTATAAATCCAGTGAATGAGTTGAGCCTCCGCTGAATCGTCAAAAATAGAAATTTAATCCTAACTTTTCTATAACATAACCACAAATTCTAGACAAAATAGATGGTCAATTATTGTGTTTGTTTTTTGTCTTGAGTGAAATGAATTATCAGGAAGTATTAGGCTTCTTTTTTATCGTTCTTTCTTTATCCACGGAACCGCATTACTGATGAATGCCAACAAATTACAAAAGATGTTCTTCACAATGTTCGAGAATACTTTGAACAGTTGTTGTCCTATTGTATGGAGGTGAATGGCGGACATTTTCATGGGCGTCGTTACGAGGTTTCTCAGGGGGGGGCAGTATTATAATAAGACCATTTCCATTAGCGCCGCAGGCAACCGCCGTAGGCTAATTAATTTTTTCTGGTGCCACACCCGATATTTTTTAAAAATGATGGTATTTTTTTCCGCAACAAATTCGCTGTCCGCATCATTTGTTTAGGTAATTTTCCAATGGCCAGTATTATAAAGCACCGAATCGATGATTGAGTTTCAACCTTCAGTTCACTCCATGCAAATTGATAGGATACAACCGAAGGTTGGAACTTGGAACTCTACCATCGGTTCAGTGTTTCATAATACCGGCCCTAAGTCAAGTGAAATTCAATTCCGTTAAATGTAATGAAAATGTCAGCCAATTTTTCAAAGTACAGTAGACTCGCGCTAGTGTGAACACAAAAAAACAGGACGTGTTCATATTATCGAGACATTCACACCATCGAAGGCCTACCTAAAAATGCAAAATATTGTCAGCAATGGTCTCTAAACTTAAAATTCATGAAAAATTAATACCATAGGTACTTGCAAACCTATCCATTAGGTGAATTTTCCCAGTTTATTGATTAAAGTGAGATGTAATTTTTGTCTAAATTGTTCTACCTGAACATTGGATGGCTACCTACTTTGTCTTAAAGTTTCTTAGGCTTTCTGTGTCATTAGCGCGAATATATGCTATTGCCTTGCTGGCAATCTTCTAGAATTTTTGACTTCTCATAAGGTCTGTTCTCACAAAAGTCCCTGACAGTTTGCAAACTGTCAGTAGTGTCAGTACCAATCGCTCAGTTAAGTTACTGAGTTATCTTGGAATGACGGCATTGAAAACATGCATGGGCGATGCATTCTGACAGTTTGCAAACTGTCAGAGACTCTTGTGAGAATAGACCCATAGAGAGATGAAAAAATTGTGTTTTTCGCCATTTTTACGAAACTGATTAACCACAACAAACAACGAACTGAAGATTTATAGAGTTTTGAACGTGCTCTTGAGGCGCTGCCACTTGCGTATTCCCCATTAGAGTGAATGCAGTAACTCAACATATCTGTGCATTCCTTATCTCAAAACCTTCGGGGAGCCCCATAATTGGATAGAAACAATCGATGAAAACAACAAGTGGGCAGAAAACGGTTAAATTCGTAGTAAAATGCATTGTTCATACTACCGATATTCTCAAAAGTTCACACTACAAAATATGTATAATGTATTCATTCTGTCTGTTCATACTACTGGGAGGTTCACAGAAGCGTATGTTCACACTAGCACGCGTCTACGACGGGTCTACTGTACCTAACAAATTTAAAAAAAAATGGAGAAATACGAACTCTCTTTTACTGCTTTCTTGTTCAAAAGACTATTTCTAGGGGGGGGGGGGCAAATGCCCCCCCCCCCTTGCCCCCCCACCCCAAACGACGCCCATGGACATTTTCAACATTTAATAAGATAACATGTAAAGTACCACTCAATAATGTTATGTTTTCAAACGGCGCGTAGCTCAAATTAAGAAAACGAAGGGGCATTTTAAAGGTTTTTTTTTTTAATAAGGCCCAATTTATTTTCAAATAGGATGATGTTTTGATTTTGAAATACATACGCGTATTACATCAGCTGTCATGAAAAAATATTTTGTTAGATCAGTAGTTGCTATGAAATGATATCTTATAATATGTAACTTCCTTGCCTCAGTCCTTGCTTGATATACAAATATACAGATACATAAATATAGCTGGTGTTTCAAAATTATTTAACATCATGTTGTGTTGAAAGTCGGAACTTTTTTCTTCACAGAGCAAAACTCAACCGTAGAAGGATGCGGTATAATAAATAATTATTTAAAACAACATCCTATAGGTAATTATTCTCATATAAAAATGAGAAGGAGCCAATAAATTCACCCAAGGGACTAGAGTCTTAGAATATATTTTTTTTATTCAATCCCAAATATTCCAGCCCGAGTTCCAGCCTTTCGAAATTGGGTGTTCTTATACAGTGTTCACCATATTGTACGCTACATATAGGATTGAAAACCTTTTTTATTCGTAGGATATTGTTTTTTTTTTTGCTGTGCGATCGATCCTGCATATTCCAAATTTCGTTGGCAGCACTAAAATATCGTTCTTATAACTTTTTCCGACATATTACCGCCATGAAAGTGATCACGTCGTGACTGATGTCAAAATGTACTTTAAGGTTATCGGACATGCAAAATCGATCGCAGATAAAAACACTCCCATATCCTACAAATAAAAAGTTTTCCTACATGTAGCGAACATTAGGTGGACACCGAGGTGGACACTGTAGATTCAGAAAACAAAAAATGATAAATACCTTAATCAAAGTAACTCCAGTATCCTCAAGTTCTCCTCCACTTAACAACAATCCTTGGTTTTCACCCAATATGTGGCCCAATATCTTCGTTCTTCTACTAAACACTAAATAGAGTCCGTTTTCACTTGTCCCAACACAATATAACAAACCACTACCATTCAGAAGTCCGTTCTTCAAGCTAGAGTCCCATTAGGTATATGTAACAAGCAGGTCAAAAGGATTTGCTTGTGGGTTAACCATATGCCTTCTTTTATTTCATATGTCAAAAATTAATACAGTTTCTAGGATATCAAATAATTTTTCAGGTACATAATCGGATAGCTGAGTATGACTTTCTAAAAAATTTTTAAATAAAATTATATTTCAAAGCTAGGTGAAGAAATAGTGTGTGAATGTACTATCGCACTACCTTAAGTTAGACGTTTATGCTTTTAGATTAATAATTAATCCCAAACATATAACTGTCCTATTCTGTAAAAATCTCGCATACAAAATTATTCGAATTCGAGTCATAGCTATGATAATTAATTATTCGAAATTATATCTCATTTCGTGAACGATATTTTTACAGAGTAGAGGCTCTGGTATTTGAAGTATACATTACAGCCTCGAAGAAATTAGTCTCCCTTCAACAAAATGCTTACTGATAATGTGTTTAATAGTACACAAAAATGGCATTGCAGCTGAACAATGTAAATATTGAGAAATGATTAAGCATCATTCTAGCGTTTCTACATCTTCCAATCCATAATAAAATACACACCAATTACATGGAATTGAAGTTGATGGGTTGCAATTCAAAACAAGGCAAGGCCGTCAAAAATTGGTTATTGCTCGGAGATGGGATATTTTCTCGGAAAATCTAATTATTGTAATCAGTTACTAATACACTTCTAGCCTAGCCAGCACTAATTAAAGATATGTTCACACCAGAGAAACGCTCCGGCAAATTGAGTTGTTGGTTTACGGAAACAAAATTATAATATTAAGTTTCATCCAACATTACGTTCTGAAATCGCTAGGATTAGTTTTATGAGAAGGCGCCAACTTTGCACTGTTCCCAAACCCTTTTCTAGAATTAGACATCGGTATGAGAGAGCTCCACGACTTTTTTTTTCAATAAACCTAGAAATTCAAATGAATGAAAAGGATGAGGTAAGCTAGAAGAATTTTCCCTTAACATTGAAGTATGTGTTATCAAATATTTCGCATGTCAGTTCAGGCAGTTCCTGCTTCTTGGGGAGTATCTGCGAAAATAATTACCGTCCCGAAAGTTTTCTAAGACTTATCGTAAAATTGGTTGAAACGCCAAAGGAATCGTTTGAGAACGATCACGATCAAGATTGGGAACATGAGTTCCTGAATAATTCACCGCGGAGTTCGAACGAACCTGTTATATCCTCACCGAGTGTTTTGTTCAACAAGTTGCAACAAGAAATGTTGTGTCTACACCAACCAATAACCTGCACTTGTTGGCTGTTGCTGTATAATACCACTTTCAAACACAGCACAACATTTTTCGGAAGCAGTCAAGGTTTCCACATCGGATAAAATATGATCGGTAAACAATTTTTCTTCATATAGATACTTTGATCTTTACCGCTACATATGGTTCCTCCGAGCCCAAGCAACTTGAATGATCTTACGCTTATGCAATTATTGTTAAGAATAAAGGAACAACAAGAAAAACCAGAAGCAACTCCAAATTGAAATTGCCTTGTTTGTACATTCAAGTACTATGTCCACACAGCTAGTGAGCGTTTTTTAATTCAATGTGTATGTATAATGTAGCTCAAATTCGACTTGAAACATAGACGTTTTATTTTCAATTAGTTTTTCCAAGAATTTTTCTTTATACTTAATTTGAGTTGAAACGACCAAAGTATGTACATATTTTTGGATTGTCAATTTGTCATTTTAGATTCTGGACCAAACACAATTTTAATTTACTAGTACCTTAATCATATAAACGCCATATAAATGCAAAAAGTTGAGAAGAGTAGAATTTGTACTGGAGTATGTCTGGAGAGCTAGATGGATTCAATAAAGGCCTTGATAGAGTCTTCAGTTTTGTTTTTGAAAATTTCCACATAAAAAAGCATTTCTCAAAACACATGAACATCCAACAAAGCAAGCTTTAGTTTACTATCTCAAAGAGTAAGAGAAATTATTCAAATTGATGTTACACTATTTATAAATTTAAGAACCGTTGACAAAGCAAAGGCAACGAATTTAGGTTCTGGCCGATAGTAACCAACTTGAGTTTATTATTCTATTTCTATTTATTTATTATCAATTATCAATAGTAATATAACTAGTGCAATGGAAATTATTGATAATTTTTGGGAAATTTGCCTGAATGCATTTTCAGTTAAAAACGCATGAGTGCAAATTTGTCGAAAATTATAAATATATTTCCATTGCACGAGTTGTATTTAATGAGAGAATTTCATAAATCAAAAATTTAAATTTTTTGTCAAAAAATGTCAAAACACCAGTTTTTGCACCAGTTAGTATGCAATTATCTGATAATTTTCACTAGTGCAAATTATCGCGTAATTACAATCTGATTGGTTCAAATCAGCAATCAAAACATGTCAATTTATTGTTGGAATACCAGTTTTGACAGATGTATGAAATTCTCAATATAAAATATCTTCATTTTGTGAATATAAGATTCATAGGTGTGCAGGTAAATGCGTAGACGCTCCGTTCAATGACCACTATCGAGTTATGTAAACTAAAAAAAATTGTAGGCTTAGGGTAACTATAAAACTGTGCTATAACTGCTATAAGGGTAGCTATAATCCAGCATGTTTGAAGTAAAGAGAAAATTAACACAGGAGAATAATAAATAAAGTTCTATAATTGTTTATCCTAATGTCCAAAGATCGTTGGGAGAAAAATATACAAGAAGGTTAGGCGCTCTAAGAAGGACAAAATATTCCTTAAGGTGCAATTTCCTCATACACGTTCGATTCTAGAAGAATGGGTACTATAGGAAGGGGACCACACAATACAGCACTATTTGAGGTGACTGCCCATAAGTAAATAAGATACCTAGTATCTTTGAAATGTCAATATTAGTGAAGCAAACAACTTCTGAAATCCTGCCATTCTAAAGGAAAAATAGTATTTTAGTTATTTATATCCTCATTCAGAATCAATATCAAAGATGACTTCCAGATCGTCGCTTCAACAAATTCCAAAAATAACTATATTAGAAAGAAAATACAATGCCATTGTTTTTCTGCTGTAGGTTAATGTTATACATTTGATTTGCTAGATTCAGTTTCAAGATATTTGCAGTATACCGATCTGATATTTTGCTGATTTCCTATTACTTGTCAGCGGTCAATATCGTTGTGAATCCTTTCATACATTGTCCAGTCATCCTTGTATCTTAACTGAGTGTCCGCGAACAGTGAGGCAAGATCATAAGGAATTGTCATTGAAAAAAAAAATATAAGTGAAGATTCATATGATCGAACTTTATTATATGGCACATGTATAATGTTTTAGACATTTTGTTACGGTAAGTAAGTATAGTTAAGACCAAAAAACGACAAATTAACCAGAAATAAAGTCCTGAGTAAAATATTGTCTTAAGCGAAGTTTATTAGGTACATCCTCAGGTACATCTATCTACTGGGCCATTTGCTGTGAAATTTGTAGATAGGCCTGCCTGGGTAATTTAAATGATCATCAAAATTAATAATTGGGCAAGTTTGAAAGTCTAAAAGAAATAGTGGCATTTTCCAGAAAGGTGAAAATGTTAAGCGATTCCTCTAAGCAAAATAGAAGGCAAAATTGTATGTTATTTTTCACGATCTAAGGAAATGACCTGCGGCATGGCCATCGGACAAAGCAAAAGACATTAAATAATAAATATTAAAATATTTTTATTCCTGTAATAGATATTTAGGCTATCAGTAATACAAACACTATTAAAATACAAATGAGATTATTTTTTTAAAGCCAGTGCGTCATCATGAGTTTTAACGCCACACGAAGGATGATGCTACCGGGCATAGCAGGAGCAGTGCCGCAAGGAATGGTCTGATGCAAACAATAATTAACTGTTGAATATAAACAAAGCCGAAATAAGTTTTAGATGCAAGTTATATAAATACTTATTTGGACAATTCTATAGGTATATTTGAACCGCACATTAAATACTTGAATATCAAATTGAGAAGAAATTCTTATGCAATTTAAGTTTTATCAAACGAACTAGATTCAACACTTATTTTGCCTTCGTTATGGTCTGTGCTCTTGGGATTTCTGTTCAAAATAATTTTTAACAGTGTATTTATTTATACAGCAAAAGAGAGCTCTCAGAACCATGTGTGGGAGGTCTAGAAGACAATCTTGTAAACCCTTATTTGTGGAACAGAAGGTTTTTACCCTTCCCACATGCTATTATGTTCTTGAAATAGTCTTGAAATAAAAAAAAAAAGAAGCAATAATAGTCATTATGATCCCAGGACAATGGTAGTTGGCGGAAATTGTATGTTGATCCGTCAATTCCTATCTCCACAGGTGAGGGACTTTGTTGTATTTGTTTTTGGGCAGTTGCAGTTGTTCCAAAATGTGACATATTAAAAAGTTAGAATAATCAATAGTTAATTAGGTTTATTCCACGCTTTGTATCCGTCCATATTCATTTATTTCATAACCATCAAATGGATTTAGATTAGTGCTAATTCCCCAGCTAATCCTTTCTTAAGCCTTGTTAAAAGCTCAAGTGCAAATTGCTGTGTGTCGTTTGTGTCTAACTTCATCAAAGGCAACAATGATGAAAAATAGTTTTAATTAACAATTAAAACATGTTCTTATCTCACACCGGATTTCCATCAAAAAATATTCAAATAAAGCTGGAGTCTCATGCATCCGTTTTCCGACGAAAGATGTCCGAAAAACCTTCTATTCTGACGTAATCGTATGAAAATATGTCAAAATAGAAGGTTTTTCGGACATCTTTCGTCGGAAAACGGATGCATGAGACTCCGGCCTAAGACTAAAAATCAAACTTCAAAAAAATTATGAATGACAAATATAATTTTTTCTTGAAGTTAGCAACAAAGTTCTTAAATTCGAGATCTATAAAGGTGTTTATTTGAGATAATCCATTGACCATTATGAGTCCAATCCTACAAATTTGGAGGATTGGATTAAGTACTCAGGTACAAATACCACACCACAAGCAGGAACCCCACCTGTATCCTGTATCCATGTTCATTTTATCAGTTTTTTTTTTAGAAATTGATATTGTTTTTTTCAAAACTGAAAATTTAGTTTTGACACAAGTTTCACAGAATTAAATTCTGAAGGCACCTAAATTCTACATAAAAATATTTATTTTTTTCTATAATTTATGACTTAGAACCCTAGGTCAGTTTTTGATCTATTTTGCCAGCAACTAAGTGGTTTACTGGTGAGTATCTATCTCCCTTGTTTATAGTATAAATAAGTATTCAATGACCTAGGTATGCCATTTACCGACTGAAAGTTGAAAAAAAAAAATTGCACACTGAAAATAATTTTCTGTAAAAAGTGCACACTGAACAGCAGTAGTCGAGGCAGTTGTAAATTGTAAACGCACTGACATTTATGTGAACAAAATTTTCTCAATTTATCAGATATTTACCTCCAATTTTTTTTCTAAGCCATTGAAGCTTTTTATGAGCTGTGAATTCTTATAGAAATGAAAAGAATCCATTAATAAATAGTGAAAAAATTGATGATACCAGATTCTTCATTCCGAGCTTGGTTCTATTTTTAAAACTTCATGCATTTAATGTAGTGAAGAAGAATGCTTTGGCTGCTTCAGTATGATCTACTAATATAAATTCAATATTAAATGTGTATCAACTTTACTTTGCACAATTAAATCGCCCAAAAATAACGAATAGGCTAAGTAGTAGGTCGAGTAGTAGGTATGTTACATACAACAAAAATATTTGTTTTGATTTTCCTAATTTTTATTTACTTAGATTACTTTTGGTTAAGTGATTAGGGGGTTCCAGTAAACAAAAAAATGATCAGATTCTTCAATTTTATTAAAGCAGAATCGACACATAACATTAAGGCATTTTGATTTTACATTAAAAAAAGTGAGGATGAAGCACTTTTTCACATTAATATTTAAAAAAAAAAAAAAACAAATTGTGTAGGTACATTTCAAATGGAGTAAATTGACATAGCGATATTGATTTATGAATTGATACAGCAACTCTCTGCCCCAGATCGGTTGGCAACATGACTACAGAACTGGAGACAACATACAAAGACTAGCACCTCAACTAGCACTCATTATGAGGAGGGGTTAGTTTGAGTTAGCTCATTTCTTCTAAAATGCCACCATACAAAGACTAGCACTCATGAAGAGGACGGGTTAATTTAGATCAGTGTTGCCAGGTCTACTGATTTATCAGTAGATGTACTGATTTGGCCATTGGTCTACTGATATACTGATATCAATGTGAATTCTACTGATAAAAGCAGTTGTCATTATTAACTGCTTTTTATAAAATTTTGACTATAATCATATATGAGAATGTCACAGCAATAATTTCATACTTGACTTGTGGGTTAGGACCAATGACATTGGGGAATCCCCGGCATTCGTCCGTGCTTGTTTTGTGTCTTTAGTCTTGTTTACTTGTCTCTTGTCTTGCCAGTTGCGTAAAGGCATGCGTTCAGCGTTGTTGTTTGTTAGTCAAATGGTCACATAGCGTTTTGCTGTACAACTAACTGCAGCCTGTTTCATCTGTTTTTATCAGAGACTAGACTACTACATAGGTAGTGCATTCTTTGGTAATGCTTAAATGGTAATGCTTAATTGGTAATAAATAAGAATATTTCACGACCCTTGATAAACTATTTCTTGAAAGTAGGTACCTAGTATTGGTGTTTAATTTTCTAATGCAAGTTTTCATAATCTAATGCACAGTGTAATGATTTAATGTATTGAAAAAATGTAACTAAAATAATTAATTGAGTATACCCTAATGGTTTACCCCTTTAAGTAGGCAATTTATCTGTCTACCGATATTTAGACTGGTAGTCTACTGAAAAAACGCAATATGACCTGGCAACACTGGTTTAGATTAGCTCATTTCTTCTAAAACGTCACCATACAAACACTAGCACACATTGGGAGGATGGGTTAGTTTAGATTAGCTCATTTCTTTTTAAATGTCAACATACATACGTTTTTAGTTGAAATCAACCTAAATTTTCCTTCTTTATTGCTGTTTTTTTTTTAGTAAAAACGGCTTCATTGATTTTTTTTAGAAATCACCTGAAAATGGCCTAAATTTTATGTTAAAAGTTGAAAAACCTGAAAAAACAGATCTTTTTTTTACCGGACCCTAATTAAGGTATTTGATTGGCAGTTCCTAAACTGTGAAGGTGTGTTTAGCCAACTCTTAATGCATAATGCACAATTTTTATTCATAATGTATAATTTTTAAAACTTCACATTCAAATACACCCATTTATACAACACATAGTGGATAGTGGATAATTTAGTGTATAATGCGTAATTCATAAAGTTGGCCAACTTTTACGAATTACCCATTATGCATTAAGCACAAAATGCTAGAGCACAAGCATATATTGATTGATTATTTTAAATTTAACTTTGTATTTGTTTTGGTTTTGCTTTATAACCTCAAAATCTTGTTGTCTTCTTTCCTGTTGTTTTGGATGGTTTTTGATTTGAAATCGAATTTTCACGTTATCAATAATACAAATGGGGTTTTTCCAAAAAATCTAAACCTAATTTATTATTTATTCAATTATTTATTGTTTGAGGTTAGGTAAACAATAACAATACAAGCAAAATTATCCAAATATATTTCCAATTTTTTGAAGTGATAAATGTGTTGAAATTGAAAATATTTACTACGTTTTCATGGAGTTTTGAAATCGTTTTGAAAATGGTTTTGGTATTGAAAACGCCATGAAAACAGGTACTGAAATCGATTTCAGTCTCAAGGTCGTTCCACCTTTTTTTGGGATCGTATCGAGATTTAAATTCAGAAACATGCAATTCGATTTCAATTCTAATTTTACCTCTACATGAAAACGGAGAAGAGGATTGGATTCAAAACGATTTGAAAACTCCATGAAAACGTAGTAATTGTATACCTAGCGAGCCGTTGTTCGTTTATTTGAAAAATAAGGTCGATAAAGTAATAGAATCGCTGTGATATTTGAATATTTGTGTTTGAGGTTATATCTCTGCGATGCCGCAAAGTGCTTGCACAGTGTGCAGTCTTGATCTGGGGGGCGATGAGAGACAAATAATCGCCTGCGACACCTGCAGAACTCGTTCTCACTTAGCCAAAAGATGCTCTGGAGTCAGTACCTCAGAGGCCAGGGCAGTAGTACTGCAAAAACGAAGCCTTATGTACTTCTGCCAAGATTGTCGAGATGCATTCAAGAGAGTTCCAATGATGGTCCGTAAAATCGTCCAATTGGAAGAGGAGATGCAAACTTTAAAGCAAACTATTCAAAGACTGGAGAAAGAAAACTCTGTTAACGCAGAGTCATTAATCGATGAGGTGAGCCATCGTACAACCAGAGCTCATAATTTAATGATATATAACATTCCGGAGTCACATTCCCTTAATTTGAATGACCGTATCGACCATGACAAATCCAAAGTTGATGAAGTTTTCACCATGTTGGGTGTGCAGCATGAAATTTCTTCTGTTAGGAAAGTGGTTCGTGTTGGTCAGTTGAGGGAGGATGCCACTAGTTCAAGGCCTGTAAAAGTTATATGCAACAGTGAAACTGTAAAGCTAGCCATTAAGTCTGGTAGAAAATTGCAAAGATCATGCTACAAAATTTCTTTTGATCAGACACCTATGCAACAACAAGCTTATAAAAAAGCTAAAGGAATCCTGGAAACAAGAAAATCAGCGGGGGAAGGGAATCTTACCATTAGGTACCGAAATGGTGTACCTGTAGTTGAAATTAAACAGCAAAAAAACACGGAAACACCCCATTAAATGTGTATTTTCAGAATGTAGGAGGTCTACGAACTAAGTTGAGTGATCTTATGAAAGGAGTGGCATGCTGTAATTATGATATTGTTGTTAAGGTTGAAAGCAACTTGAATGTGGACTTCTCTGATGGTGAACTTAAGTGCAAAGGTTTTAACACATTTCGCTGTGATAGAAATTCAAGAACAAGTCAAAAGCTTAGTGGGGGTGGCGTCCTTATATTGGTTAATGAAAAAATTAAATCTCATTACATGAATATAACTGAAGACAGGGTGGAACAGCTATATGTTGTGTGTCAAGCTGACAGTACCCTAGGCAGTACCAAGTTTATTGTTGGAGGAATTTATATACCGCCTCAGTCGTCTCGAGAGACATATATATTGCACTGTGAGACAGTGGATAGTATAATCCATAAATATCCAGCACAGAATATATACTTGGTAGGTGACTACAACCTACCAAATGCTATGTGGTCCAATGATGAATACGGGACAGTGGTCCGATGTCCAGGGGGCGATCCAGCTTTAGAGGTAGCTCTTTCTTTTGGTTATCATATGTGTTTCCAGCACAATAGCATACCTAATGACAGAAATGTTCTCTTGGATCTGGTTTTTTCTAATGTTAGAGACTGTGAGGTGCATAGGGCTAGTGATCCACTTCTTAATTTTAGCTTGCATCATATTGCTTATGAATTTACAATAACACATTCTGCAAAAACTAAGTTTAACGATTTAATATACAACGAATTTTACTATGATTTCAGGAGTGGTAACTATATAGAATTAAATAATTATTTGGCATCCATTGACTGGGTTAAGTGTCTTGCAAATATTAATGTCAATGACGCATCCAACTTATTTTATGAACTCCTGTTAATTGGCATTGCCTACTTTATTCCTCTTAAAAAATACCGTACATATACTTTTCCAAAATGGTTTTCTGGTGACTTACGTAGGATGACTTTAGAAAAAAAACTTGCACATGCTGTCTACAAAAAAGAACGGTCCAATATTAGTTATTCAAGGTTTTCTGAATTGCGTTCAGAATGTAAGAGACTCTCAGACATTTGTTTTAATAAGTATATCAGCGGCCTTGATGCAAAGTTAATTGAGGATCCCAGATCCTTTTGGAAGTATATAAACGATAAGCGTTCTGTTCATAATCTACCTAGGTCATTATTTTATGGTAACCGTGAGGCTGCTAGTGGCCAAGACATTGCAAACTTGTTCAGTGATTTTTTTCAAACTGTTTATACTCTTGACCCAGCTGATTTGTCTGAGAATGTAATTGAAAACATGAACATAAGTAGCAACATAAACTGCACTATAATTTCAAAAATTGACATCTTCAATGAAATCTCAAATGTTCCTAACAAATTATCCTCAGGACCTGACGGCATTCCCAATTTCTTATTAAAAAAATGTGTTTTGCACCATAGTGTCACCCTTATATATACTTTTCAACAAGTCTCTACAATCCTCAATTTTTCCTAGTGTATGGAAAGAGAGTAATATCGTTCCGATATTTAAAAGTGGCAAAAAGGACAACGTTGAGAATTATCGAAGCATACGCATACAGTCCGCGATACCTAAGATATTTGATTGTCTTGTCACCAAACAGGTTACTTGGCAGTGTAAGGGCCTTATTCGTCAGGAGCAGCATGGCTTTTCGAAGGGCAAGTCGGTGGTATCCAATTTGACAACCTATCAGCTAGATATTCTGCATAACATGGTGGACAGAAAACAAACTGATTGTATCTATACAGACTTTTCAAAGGCTTTTGATCGTGTCGATCACAAAATTCTGCTTAACAAGTTACTTCAGATAGGTTTTAACCCTGAATTTGTGCTGTGGTGGAAGAGCTCGCTCACAGATAGAATTCAGAAAGTTAAAATAGGTTGTTATTACTCAGATATAATTAATGCCACATCGGGAGTTCCCCAAGGGGGCCATAGTTCACCTCTTTTGTTCAACATTTTTGTAAATGACATTGCTCACTGTTTCTTGGGGAGCGATTGTTCCATGTTTGCCGATGATCTCAAGTTTTGGAGGATCATCGAAAGTACTTCTGATCAATTACTCCTTCAGGAGGACCTGAATCGTCTATCAGATTGGTGTCAAAAAAACAAGCTAAACCTAAACGTAAAAAAATTTTGTTACATAAGTTTTTCACGTAAACCTGACAGGATCATGACTGACTACCATATCAGTGATCACTGATCAACGGCTTGAATATAAATCTTCACTTAGAGATTTGGGTGTTATTTTTAATGAGAAACTTTCGTTTGTTGAGCATATAAATTCAGTCTCTATCAAAGCTTCAAAAATGCTGGGGTTCGTCATAAGAAACTCTAAGTATTTTTCTATTGAAGCCATCAGAATGATCTATTGTTCCTTGGTAAGATCATTGCTTGAGTATTGTTCAGTTATATGGTCCTCATTTTATCAAAACCATTCTGATTCTTTGGAGAGGGTTCAGCATAAATTTCTACGAGTGTGTGCCTTTAGAAACAGTATTAGGATTGTGAACCATGACTATAGCGCCATAGAAATGCAATTAAAATTACCTACTCTAAGCGAGCAACGAGACTTGTTTGGCTTAATATTTTTATATAAAATAATTAATGGAATTATTGATTGTCCTACCCTTTTAAGCCATATTAGCCTAAATGTGCCTTATTATCATGGTCTGAGATATCATAATACTTTTAACATTCCTTTTTGTAGAACATCCTATGGCGCTAACAGTCCAATTATCAGATATCTATCTATGTTAAATAATCTTGATATTGACGTTTTTAATGTGAAACTAGCTCAATTTAAAACAATCTGCCATAATGTGATAAATGTACCTTAACTATTTATAACTCTCTGTTCCTATCAAAGCTACTATAATACCTTGTACTAAGTAATTATTTCCTACTTAAATGTGCTTTCATATTTTGTTAAATGCATAATTTGTTCAATTTTTCGACTACTTCATAATTTTTAGACTATTTATGTTTACTTTACTGATTTTGGTTCATTTTTGCTTATTTTTTGAGTTTGTATTTATTGTTTTTGCACTCATTTCAAAACCTATTGTTAGGTGACATTTTGTCCTATTTATTTATATACATTTATAATGATATAGATTGTTATTTAGGTCTAGTGTTTATGTTTGCCTGGCCTTTGTTAATTCTTGTATAATTTCTTCTTTAATGGGGTTATCCCGTAAATAAATAAATAAAATAAATAAATAAAAATAAAAAATAAAACACCTTTTTTTCTCCTATGCATTACGCGTTAAGAATTACGCATTATCAATTAGGAATTAAAATTGTGCATTATCCATTAAGAGTTGGCCCACCTTGATTCTTGCCAATTATTTGCAACAAAATCTCGAACAAAATAAAATAACCACAGGACAGGGCATAGGCAAACATCCCCGAGAACATACCATACCTAAAGCTTGGCTTCTGAAAAATATGTAAACAAAAACAAAGCAACAATAAACTAGAGCAACTTTAATTTTAGAAAATTTTCTTGAGATATCAAAGGCCTCTCAGCAATCAGTCCCTAGGTACCCTCTAAGGTGCTTTCATTATTAATGATATACAAATATGTTTTAATTGACTAGCTTTCTCACAGGTCATGCACACAAGTTAATTGTTTGTTAACAGTTTGAGACCAAGCCTCGAGGCCAACTACCTATGTCCTATGGGGAGATGCCGGAGATGGTTTACCTACCTACAATAATGTTTGTTTTAAAAAAAACCATTTTACATTAAAATAAGTGAACTAATTATATCTAAATGCAAAGTTGACACAAATACAAACGCAATTATCGAAAATTGTTATAAATGCTTCTCGATTGTTGGGTCGAGTCGATAATAGCCTTCGACTATAGGGCGTTGTGCTCCTGGCATTTTTATTTTAAAGTTCTGCTGGACTTACCTAGTACGCCACTTAATAAAAACTTGTTGCAAACGTTGGATGTGTATAAAACCAGTTTATTATACTCTTGATGGCCAATTTAAACTAAAATCTGTGGGGAAATGATTGGAAAATCATTGAGCAGCAATATTCAGCATAGGCTTGACGGCTTGCTTTTTTCATAACAAAATGACAATTGACATTTGACAATTTCTATTTGACGATTTTGACCAGTGGTGGTATGACATAAGAGGTTTTCAGTTGTATCTGTTTAGACCCAATAGACCTGCTCGGGGCCGAATAGCATACATCAACATTTTGTCTTCAAGGGACTGCAATGTTTTTTTCGTCCATTTTCGAAAAAAATAAAAGGTCAACTACCTACTAATATTTACGATGTACATACATCATACATCACAAGCTGGGTTCGGCTTGCCCGTGCACTCCGAGTAACTCCGTTCGCACTCCAGCCGTTCGGGTATTACCTTTTAACGAATCAGACAATGGCTGGAGTGTCAATGGAGTCATTCGGGGTGCACGGAGTGTGCAAGCCGAACCCAGCTAAATTATTGTTGACTTCAAATGTCAAATTAATATTAGGACAATCCACATTCGGAACAAATTTTACTGCTCCGAACATGGATGCTCGTCACGACAGCGTGAAAACTTCGAAAAGGCGAGAACACTCTGGCACAGCTTTACTATAACATAATGTTATAGTAAGCTGTGACTCTGGCTTGTTATGACGTCGAAATGGTGACACACCAATATGGCGGCGATTACCAGAAACGAGGGCGATAAGCAATCCTTATGGCCGTTTGCACCGACAATTTTAAAAGGGAGGCTTAACGATAAGTATAACTTAAAATGATATTTCTACATATAAAAATGTCACTTTAAGGAATACTTATCGTCAAGCTCTCCTGAAAATTGTCGGTACAAACGGCCATTAGTAGTCTGTATTATCCTTGAGCTGTTTGCACTACTAGTCTGTTTTTTTTTTAAAGACCAAGTGAAAAATTTAGTAACATGTTGGCAACACAAGCGTTTTCTACATAAAAAATTTGAAAACATTGACAATTTTACATTGTATTGTCAACATAATGTCATTTTGACTTTTATCTTTAAAAAAAAAAACAGACTTTAGAGGTCGTAGTCAATGAACTATCGTAGTATAGAATTTAAATTAATGATGAATAATAGTGTTTAATTTTGATTAATATAATAGGCAAAGGGCTGGTTTCTCAATAGCGAACCACCCCCGGGTTAAGCATAACTCCGGGGTGAACATAAAATTTGTTCTTTCCCCAAGTCAAAAATTTAGTAACTATGTTGGCGTTGGCAACACAGCCTTTTCCACATAAAAAATTTAAAAGCATTGACAATTTTACATTGTATTGCCAACATAATGTCATTTTGACTTTTATCTTTAATAAAAAAACAGACTTTAGCAACTGCACACGTTTACCCTGGAGTTAAAACCAACCCGGAGGTGACTCGCTATTGAGAAACCGGCCCAAAGAGGAAGATGAAAACGAGATCTAAAAAAGTGTTGTTTAGGATGTTAAATAATAGGTCTGTTTCTGCAGAAATCACAAACCAGTCGAAGTGAATTTCATTGGTTGACTTGTATGCATAACGCAAAAGACCGTGGAATCATAACCTGTAGTGCAAACAGCCAACGTCAAGGCGAGAAAGGACATGCTGCCTACGTCACAACTGGTGATTTGGGTTGATGGGGGCTTCAGATTTGTTCTACACAGGTCTTATGAGGATAGGCTATCCTTTAGAGTACTAGTGTGTATTATCCTTGTCCTGTCCATTGTATTGTAAAGTCTGTTTTTTTTAAAGATAATTCCCCAAGTCAGAAATTTAGTAACTATGTTGGCAACACAAGCCTTTTCTACATAAAAAATTTGAAAGCTTGACAATTTTACATTGTATTGCCAACATAATGTCATTTTGACTTTTATCTTAAAAAAAAAGGGCAGTGGATAGAGGTCCGAAAATTCGGATCTCTAGTGTCACGTTCATACTAATCCGATAATTTTTGGGATTTTCAATTTGTATATTAGGGGTCCGAAAATACGGATCTTTAGTGGTAATAAGATTCGAAAATAGATGTTTATTTCTGATTCTGTCGTAATTAAGGAATATTATAAAAGTTGCTTATATTTTTTAGGATTGATACTAGAAAAAATGGATCCTCTAATCTTTTTTATGCAGAATAGCTAATCAAGTTTACTCGAACATATTTGGTTGGTGCAATTTGAAACAAAAAAGTACAAAAAACAAAACTAAGTAGGTACCTGAGTAGGTACCTTTTTTCTTTCAAAACATTACATAAATAAAAATAAATATTTGTTTATTTTAAGGGTTAATAGGGTGAGAGGTGTGATTAAGTTCCTTCTTCACTGCATGCAAAACCAGGCTTTATTCTCACTAGAAGGCAGCTTTGTTACTGAACAGCACACCGAAGACATGAATCAGACCGTCGTAAGCAATCTTCATGTATCACTTTGTTACATATATCACATATCCATTTTAGAATATTATTTGTTTTTTTTTTTTTCAATTCGTTTTTGTAATAAAACATAGGAATCCTGATAAATATATGCTTCTATTTCTGCTAAAGATATTTCTTCTTCAAGAAGAAGTGGATCAATTTGTTGATGATGAGGAATGTTTTCTTTCCAAATCTTCTGTATTTAAAATTGCATTAAGCATTATCTGGTGCCTCAGTTTAGGAACTTCATTTTTGAATAAAACACTTTTATTTTTCTTAGACCTTTTTAGTCCAAATGCAGTTAATTGATGTCCCTTGGGTCTTCCTTTATGGGCAAGTTTTAAAGGAAATTTAATACTTTTTATTTTTTCTTCTAATTGATTTTGTGCAGTAGTATTTGGTTCTTGGGCTAGTTCCATTAAAATGGCGTTGCAAATATTAACAAAGAATAATATTCTAGATAAGTCTGTTTCTGTAGAAATCACAAACCAGTCAGAGCAAATTTTATTGGTTAAAAATAGTCAAAAACAGTCAGAAAATTAGTTTCAACCAATGAAATTTACTCTGACTGGTTTGTGATTTCTGCAGAAACAGACTTATCTCGAATATTATTCTTTGTAGATACTTGCGACGATAATATTCCTTAATTAGACAGAATTAGAAATAAACATCTATTTTCGGATCTTCAATTACCACTAAAGATCCGCATTTTCGGACCCCTAATATACAAATTGAAAATCCGAAAATTATCGGATCTTTAGTATGAACACTAGAGATCCGAATTTTCGGACCTCTATCCACTGCCAAAAAAAAACACACTTTATTATGCCCGTATTCTAGTCAACCATCCAAGGACCTTTTTTTCAGTTATACATGTAAACCCCATACTTTGTGAGTGGCTTGCTTACATCAAGTCCTACAACTTTTCCTCTACGACTTTTCTCGGAAATGGCACGTATGCGCGCAGGCGACTCGCAAACATGTCGATCTGACGTAGCTATGTTTCCTGATACATGTAGGTAAATCTAATTTTACGAATACTGTTTGATTTTTATGTCTAAATCACGGAAATCAACTTGGCCGACAAAAATAATGGCAAATTGAGGGAGTCCGATACCCCCAAAATGTCGATCTGACGTGGTTATGCTTCTTGATACATGAAAATCTAATTTCACGAATAATGTTTGATTTTTATTTCTAAATCACGGAAATCAACTTGGCCGACAAAAATAATGGCAAATTGGGGGAGTCCGATACCCCTAAAGGGGGTTTTACATGCTGCAATAAATCTTGCAGTTAGACGGTGCAAGTGCAAGTACCTGCAAGACTCTTTCTGTAAGATTTCTTACGTCGTCTTGCGGTTTGGTTTTACATGTGTTTTGAAATCTTGCAATTGCTTTCTTCTGCCAACATAAAGGAAAAAAAATTATAGAAAAACAGAACCTCACTTTCCAATACCTATTCTTGTTGGTGTTGGTAGTTGGTACTTGTTTACTATTACTTTTGTTGTATGTAAAAAATGAATCGTATTGTATCTCAAAAATTAATAGTAGAAATAGAAAAAAGGTTATTGCTGCTAGTCTTTGCATCATTATTGGTGCCTCCACTATGTTACAAGAAACCATTGTATTTGCCTACGATACGTCGATACCTACGTGTTGATGATTCTCAGTATAATAATAGTATATTATATACCTAGGTAGAGAAGTTGGTCATTATATACCGAAAGCTTTTATAAACCGAGGCGCGCAGCGCCGAGGTTTATAATGCTTGAGGTATATAATGACTTTCTCTACCGAGGAATATATAGAATTTTTTTTACTACCTACTGCTAGTAAAAAATAAAAAATTTGTTTAAAATCTGTGTTGTAATTATTTTTTGTGAACGCCCTCTTGAAAGTGCTGCCCTCTATCAACAGCTTATATAACTTCCTATGTACCTACAGAAACCTGTATTTTTTTTCAAATTGACGTATGAAATTGAAATTGAACCAATAGAAACATGACAATATCCTTGCGTCATGACGTCATTTTCATTATTGACCTAGGTATTTTTTCATTATTTTCATTATTAACCTAGGGAGAGAAATTCAATTTTTTCTTAGAAAAATAGATTGAATAATGTCTATTTCTCAGGTTAGTAGTAAAAAAAATAAAATATCTCTACCTGCATATTGAAAATAAAAATTGATTCAAACAGATAATGTCATTGGTGCCTACCTAATATCATTATTGTTTCCTATGAAACCTAGGTATACCTACCGAGGTATCTATCTACCTATAAAAGTAGATTATTTTCAGTGCATAATTAAAAAAATAAATGATCTCTACTTAGACTTATTTGTATTTTAAGTCGATAGTTGATTCAAACACGGCTCTGATATAAGTAGGTATACCTAATCTATCACTATTAATCTATAAAATATAAACATAATTTCAAAAGTAGTAACTTTTATTGAAAGTTGGCATGCCAAAAATTACCAAATTTTCCCCCAAAAATAGTCTTGCAGAGTCTTGCACTTGCAGAAATATCGAACAGAACCGATAAGTTGTAATTGCAAGAAGTCTTGCGACTTGTCATCAGCTGGGTTGCAACTGCGCATGCCTTTTGCAAGAGTTCTTGCAACTTGCACCGACTTGCAGGTACTCTTGCAGCATGTAAAACCCCCTTAAAATGTTTGCGAGTCGCCTGCGCGCATACGTGCCATTTCCGAGAAAAGTCGTAGAGGAAAAGTTGTAGGACTTGATGTAAGCAAGCCACTCACAAAGTATGGGGTTTACATGTATAACTGAAAAAAAAGGGTCCTTGGATGGTTGACTATTCATAGTCGATGCTCAAGGTGGCGTCTTAAGCCGGGCTCAGACGACTCGTGTACTTGGCGAATACACAATTATTCGCCTACTTGGCAAGTATACTAGCTTTGCGAATTGTGATGGCAAGCAGGGCGCTCACACGACGTGTTCAATTTACAAGTACGCCAGTGCGAACATTTGGCTAAACCTTGATGCTCGTCGAAAACTAAATGAAATAGTCGCAGTAAAAGCCAATTATTTGTGCATTTCATTTGAGCGCCTCTAAAAGTATAGACAAGTATGAACTTGGCAAGTGTACGAATAATCGTGATCCCTTTGACTCGGGACATTTTTACCGACAGGAAATGGAAAACCAACGAGTGACAAAAAATTGTACAAGTAACCCACTCACACGACATGGCAAGTATATGCAAGTAACGATTATTCATCGTCAAGTACACGAGTCGTTTGAGCCCGGCTTTAGCTCAAGTACGACTTGACGCCATACTCACGTTTCCAAACAGCACGGAACGATGCTCACAACCATCAGGGACCCGGTTCGAAATGAAATATCGGTTCCGTTCCAGTTCCGGTCCACAGCGTCATGACAAATATCGATTCTGTTACGGTTCCGGTTCTAAGAGAAATATTTCAATTCGGTTCGGACCAATAATTTCGGTTTTCACAAATATCTAACAGAAAAATTTAAAAAATATATTTAGCAGAAAAATTAAAGTATCAGTGATGACGTCGCAGCGAGTGGTTTCTCGCCTTGACGTAGGGTGTTTGCACCATAGGCTATATGATTCCGCGGACTTTTGCTTTATGCATACTTGGTTTTAGTCACTGATCTAAAAAATAAATGGATAAACAAACATACGGCTTGATTGGCAAAATTTGTGCGAAAATTTGGGGTCAATATTCTACGAACAGTTGTTCAACGGAACAGCCTAACGCCTGCGCAGTGTATTATCTTTCAAACAACTATTCTAAATTTTGAAATTCCTTCATTTTTATTGGCCAGATTTTGTGCACGCACAGAACATGTATCTACTGCGCACGCTCACAGCTGTCCCAGTCAGTTGTTTTTGTTTAGATTATGACCTCGTAAATTAGCAGCATTAGAAGCGTTCTTGGTTTATCCATTTATTTTTGAGTTCAGTGGTTTTAGTACATTAATTAACATCCTATTTCATCATAAATGTATATTCTTTACTACGACCGCTGGCGCAAACCGCTAACGACACCGTTGATGACGTCGGCAACGGTGCAACACCATATGAACTTGATTCCAAAAATCAAGGCCGATGAGCAATCCTGTAGTAGTGTGTAATGTGTAGTATCCTTGGTGTAGCCTTGCCTAGTTCAGAAATGCGCGCTTTCCAACGCTCTGTTTTTAGAATATTAAATTAATAAATTTTTTACGATATGAATAATCAGCAAACAGCCTAATTTATGAAATCTTGAAACCAAAAAATACCGGTAAAAACCGATTCATTCATATCGGTTCCGGTTCTGTCTACCTTACAACATTTCTATGA
Organism: Ceutorhynchus assimilis; assembly: GCA_917834065.1. NCBI lineage: Eukaryota > Metazoa > Arthropoda > Insecta > Coleoptera > Curculionidae > Ceutorhynchus > Ceutorhynchus assimilis. The sequence continues at coordinate 9,212,412 of OU892278.1, read as the reverse complement.
AATATGGGTACCGTTCCGGTTCCGGTCCGCAAAAAAAAAAAAACGGTTTCGTTCCGGTTTTCGGTTCAATATCGTTCCGGTCCGGGTCCCTGCTCACAACTGTCAAAAATCGGAGCTTGTGCCAAGTACCCGTCTATGAATACCGGGCTTAAAGTAAATACTATATAATAACCGCGAAATTGTCGACGCAATGTCAAAAAAATGCGAATTTCGCGGTTATGAGTACTAGGCTTTATAGGGAACAATCATATTTTTCAAAGTATTTTTTTTCTTATTGCTTATGTTTTCAAATATAAAATGTATATGTTTTTTTTTGTTTTATGTCCTCATTGAAATAAAAAAATTATTTTGAATTTCAAATTATTTTCGTTGGCGCGAAAACGATTAGCTTCAAGATGGTGGCATTTGTGACGTCAACTGTCTGTAAACACAACGTTAAGGTCTGTTCTCACAAGAGCCTTTGATACTTTGCAAACTGTCGGAAAGAATCGCTTAGCTTGAACCTTCGACTGCAGTGAAACTTGAAAGCGGTTATTTATGCGGTATTTCCATATTTAGTGCCATATTGTGACATTTTGTGTTTCAAATAGTTCATCATGGTTGATACAGGATTTACAAAAGCGCAGTCTGAAAATCTTCCCTCTATAGACCCGTTTATGGTGGTTCAATATCAGTCGTGGCGTGACGTGAGCTGATCGTGGACCAATCGTTCCACGATTCAAGAGTGAACCACGAAAGTGTGGACCGTGGAATTTCGATCAGTGTAAACTACCCTTAACCTCAAATTACGAACAGTTGACGTCACTGGAAGCGGCCATGTTAAACGTAACTTTTTCGCGCGAAACTTTTTAATTTAAAACTAATAATTGCCATATGACTATAATGTCCATAAATTTAATACAAAACTGCTCATATTCAATATTTTACACAAAAATGTGCACCATAAAAACAAAATAAGCCATATTTATTTCTTATGAAAATTCCCTATTATAAAAACATGCACAATAGGCACATTTAATGAAAAACTAAACAAACTCGGGATAAATAACCTGAATAAATGAACTATAGCTGATCAGCTCATAGAGCACTTTTGCAGTGCACGAGCTCATTTGGCTTGATATCTCTGTGACGACGCGTTACTCTGTAATCTGCTCGCTCCTCTCGGAGCAGAGCTATACTCGATATAAATATAACTTTCGGATATGATGTCCAATATTATGTCCTGGAAATGAACTGGAATGCGAATTTCATCAGAGTTTTGGAAAACTGAGGAACCATACGGTTTATATGTGTGCTTTTGCAAACTGATGATGGAATTGTCGAGAATGGGTCCCGAAAAGACGTCAATCTTGTCGCCGCTGGCCATCATTTTTGCTTTATTGGCTTCAATTTCAGACTACAGGTTAATTCCAAAAAGGTATATGATCTTTTTCGGACAGTTTCTGCGAATGCGTTGTCGATCTTGAGTTCGAGCTACGGGTGAATCCTTCCTCGGTGTCTCTCCTCTCCTATTTTTATTAGTATTTTCAACAGATTTTTGAATAGATTGAAATCTGTGCAATTGAAGATTGTAGCAAAATCCCATTATTATACAATAATTTTCTTCAATTCCAATTTTACAATAATTTTCTCTCCACGGAAGTCTATCAGGTCACCGTTACCCCAAGATGCGCAATGTGATGTTGTCGATAAACTGACGTCCGTCAGGCTTTATGGGTAAATAAATATTGTTTTGAGGTTCTTTTGTAATTTTGTAACCTGGCTCAACTTCCATGTCAAATTCGAACAAAATATGATACTCACGAGGGTTCAGTGATATTACAACCTATACGCATAATTCGCACTTATAATATCTACAGAAAATATGGATTCATGTTTCACATCATTTGCCAGCGGGGCACTCTCTCATATCCTAACATCTTACCGATGTTATTCGCTACACCAAAATCGATATCAAGCTTGGATTTCAATTCACATTTTAACGTATTGTTATTAGCTCTCAACGAAAATAGATTAGTATCACCATCTTTTGAGGATACTCGCAATGCTGCGAACATAGCACGCTTGCTTCCGACGATTTCGTATGCTCCCGAAGGAATAGTTACATGTGAAACTTTGGAACTACCTTTTTTACGGTATTCAAAGGCATTGTTGCTTTCATCAACATTGAAGATAGAGTTGTATGTGTAGAATCCTAGAAGGGCCAATCCGTATCGATTTGTTCTATCCAACTCAATGGGTGGGAAAAAATCGGCACTCAACGTGAATGTAAAAGGACATCACTGACTGTCAAATCAACTATGCATCTATTTTATTGCTGATCTGACTTTTGTATCTTTCAGTTGATTGTGTAGAAATTATTGTAGTTATCTTCACATCACCTGTCTTACAATAAAATAATCTTCTCGGGACAGGCCCATCACCTGCATCACAATAAGAATGTTCACAAAATAAAAAAATTCCGTTTAACCATCATCAAATTATTAAGCATCGTTTCATAAGTAAATCTACAAAATGTTACGAAAATCAGAAAATTCTTTCTATGAGAAAAACGGAGACGAAATATTGATATTCGTTTAAACGTACGAAACGCTGTCTGACGTCACAATGCGTAATGAGTTAGCACGCGCAAGTATAGTGGCGTTACTAGCTACTTAGATCAGCCTCTTGTGACGTTGGCTTTTGCGATTTTTGTTGGCAATAAAAAATATTGATATTAATATTATTGTTATTATTATGGTTCGGTTTTAATTTAACGAGAGAGTCTGTTCAACGTTTAACAAGAATTTTGATATTGCTGCTATCTCCTTCACGTCGATCTCTGTGTTATAGGGTTTATCGAAACTAAGGTAGAAAAGGTACTATGGCTAAAATGAAGGAAGGTTTTCAAGAGGCCGATTCACATAATCTGCGAACTGTGGACGTTATCTACTATTTTTTTGTTTATTGCGTTATCTACTATGGTATTAGAATGTTTGGTCCAGTGTCGACTTGAATCAGCTCCAGTCCATTGGTGTAGAAGTAAAACAGACGTTATTAGATGTAGGTATAGTTGCATTTGAACAATGATATATAGTTATTTACCTGTAACAAGGGCGGAAAGTTATACTTTCCCCTCGACTTTCCGGCACGCAACGGCATTTGCATGAACGACGAGCCAGCAGAATTCGTGCAAACCGCAAGTGCGGAAAACATACTTTATGCTCGTGTCAGGCCCATTTTTTCTATGAGCGTGTGAAAAACGCGTCTTCACGCAACAATTTGCGTGCGGAAAGTAGCACATTTTCGCACCTCGTAGAAAAACACGCACGTAGATACCACTGTTTTCGACTTGGTTCAACTTTGTTTGAGTCTCCCATTACACAAACACAGATAATTGGAGTGAATGAAGCTTCTTGGGATAAAGCAACAGTCAGCAACACAATAAATCCAATGTAAACTTGTAACTTGTAAACAAATCTCGCCAACACACCAGCTGATTTTTCGCTCCGCACAGTGACGTCACAAGCGGTACTCTCGCCGCAGGGGGTCGTTTTGCTAGCTTCGCTAATTTCGTTTTCTTGTTTTCGATTTATCAGAAAAAATAAAGGGTTTCTAGATGTTTTAACGCTTAATACGTGTTTTGTGGACCTAAAACCACTACTTTTTATTACAATTGAAAAATAGTGAACATCCCTATTATCCCTAACTCCGTCATTGTAATGTTCGCCACAATATTGATACTTTAATATATCTACATTGCTCTGTAGAGCTTCAAGTAACTTGTCCCAGATCAGTGCGCTTTCTTTGGGTGCACTGTTGTGGACTTTCCACAACTTTAAAACTTGAGGTTTGCGAAGAAGGTTCTGGGTCGTATCCGGCGTAAACAAGAAAAAAAACAAGTTAAATCCTTAGATCACTAGGTACTAGAATTTATTACTTAATTGGTTGAGAAAATTAATATACTGATGAAGCCACTGTGCGTATATTGTGTGACGTGGTAGCAGAGATTAATACATGGTTATGTGGAAATTAACATTACTACTACTGCTGCTTGCTTAGCGACAAACAGTTTTATTGCCAACCTAATCACGTGACAAAATGATGGTTTAAAATTATAAAGTAACCTACTTTTAGGTGGCAACCACGGTTTGCTGCTTCAGCATTTAGCATTTACTAGGAAATAGAATATAAGTTGCATAAAATGTATTACAATGTTTTATGTTTAAATATAATTATGACTTAAAATGAAGGCTTAAACTAAGTAAAGGACAATCAAGATAATTGATATTGACTTTACAACAGCACACGCCAGTGGCGCAGCCAGAAATTTTGTCTGGGGGGGGGCCATGCAGAAAAAATTATAAGAAAATACACAGATCCACTTTCCTATAAACTTTTTCTCTGATATGAGCAGTTTTCAGCTTTCGTCTACTTCATATTTTTTTAGTTTTCTCTGAAGCCTTGGGGGGGGGGCCGGGCCCCCTGGCCCCCACCCCTGGCTGCGCCACTGACACGCTATCGTAACTTCCTTCGGCATATTACCCAACTGCTCAGATGTCATTTTGAGTAATCCACCCGATCGAGAGAATTCTTGTAGTGATGGTGTCATCTTTTTATAACTATCACGATCCATCTGTGGCGTTACAGACATGGTTGGTTGTGACTTTGTTTTGATGATTTTAGGGGAAACGTTAAACACAAGTGTCCACATCAAATTGTTGTTGACAGTCATATATGTATATAGTAAATATTTCTTATAGCCTCTGGTCCTGTTTTGAGATAGCGTACTAATTCAATAGATGGTGGTATATCACCAAAACTGTCATAGTATGTTACTTCACACATATCTTTTCGGATAGGCCACCCAATATGTCCCTACACCTTGCATACTATCCAAATTAATAATTGCTGTCTCATGTCCTCGCGCACCGTATACACCTCTAAAATATGTAAGCCTACCATATTATTCTGATAAAAAAAACGGGACATTTTTATGAAGCAGAGTTGTTTCATATTCATAGATTTATAAAAAAAAATAGCGCCGCAGACAATTTTTTTTTTTTTCGAGGCCACGTCCGTAGTCCGAACCCACGAATAATACACACTACTACTATAGGATAGCCTATCCTCATAAGGCCTATGTAGAACACATCTAAAGCTTCCCACCCCACCAAATCATCATTTGTGACGTAGGCAGCATGTCGTTTCTCGCCTTGACGTAGGCTGTTTGCACCATAGGTTATGATTCCGCGGGCTTTTGCTTTATGCATACTTGTTTTACTACATTAATTAACATTCTAAAACAACTATTTTTGGATCTCGTTTACATCTTCCTATTTGCTTGTGAATCAAAGTTAAATAAAATTTTTCATCATGAATTTAAATTCTAAACTACGACTGCTGGCGCAAACAGCTGACGTCGCTGACGACTTAGTTGATGACGTCGGCAATGGTGATATACCAATATGGCAGCGATTAAATGTCAAAAGGTATGTTTTCGCTTGTGCATCTGGCGGTTGCGTCGGGCAGCAGCCGCCGGCGGCAGCCTACTGATCCAATGCGTTTTATCAATTACCATAACCGTTTTCGCTTATGCGTCTCAGCGGTACCGCCAGACATCCGACGGCAAGCGTCTGCGTCTCGACTGAGCCGTGGTCAGTCTGGCGGCAGCCGCTCTGCGGTTGAGAGTTTTGTTCTTATAGTTTAGTGCAAAAAATCTGATGAAAGCCCCAAACTTAGTCTCATCCAAATTTAAGTGGTTTTCAATTAAAATATTATGAAATCCTTCTGTATGTCGTCTTTTGAAAAGTTCGTGAGCTTTTGTACATTTTCTTGTCAAAGCCCTAAGGTACTCTTCTTCTTCCTGTTCTATTAGAAGGACCATCAATAAACGTTTCCTCTTCATCCTGAAGAATTATACCTAGTAGGTACGACAATCAAAATGTATTGCTGCGCAACGCAGCAAATGAAAACATCCAACTGCACAGGCAGCCGCTGCATCTAGCGGCTGCTGCCCGACGCAAGCGCCAGACGCACAAACGAAAACATACCTGAATGCTGTCGAATAACCACCACGTTGCGATTTGCTGAGACTTGAGATGAGGCGCAAAAATCGATTTATTTATGTCACCGCAGGTCTAACTACTGCATACTGGGAATGAGTCGCAAAAATCGAATTATTTTACGCTTTCCAAAATATCAGAGAATATGGGACATTTACGTGTCCCCACAACAAAGTTGGGACGCGGGACATGGACCTTGAAATAAGGGACTGTCCCGTATAATACGGGACGTATGGCAGGCTTAAAAATATGGTATATTTATTTTTATTGCGTACCTCCCTATATCTATATTGGATAGTGCTCCTTGGGGTAGGGATTCGATTAGTTTTTTGATTTATCGTCCATGAATAATCCTAATCCCGTTCGATATGGTTTCAAATACAATCCGCTTCCTCGCGAATTAAGGTATAAGGTAGCTCCTGTTTTTTCTGTGTTAGCATTTTTCATAGTTTTTATTGCACGAACTATTCCGCTGATCCCTCCTGCTAGAGATCCTAATGCTGAAAGACCCGTAAATATTGGTATAAGAGGTAACAATTCTCCAACTTTGGGTATAGGTAGAATTCTTGATGTGCGAATCTTTCGCCTACCGCCGACTGCTTTCACAGACTTGCGTGCAGCTGCCATTGCTATTTTAGAAGCTTTCAGGAAATGTTTTTCAACAAATTTCCGTCCTCCAACTTTCATAAGTTCTGAATGAATTGGTCTTCTAATAGCCGATCCGAAAGATACCTACTTTTTGAACTCGACGTCTACTTGTCCGTTTTGTGTTAACCCTCTTTACACCACTATTGCGTTGCTTTCCTTTGTAGGACCTCTTCTTTTTTTTTTCAATACAGTTGATACACAACCCATCCCAAATCGTTGTTTTCCTTTCATGATATTTGCTACTAACCAAACAGCAGCCCTTTCATCGACACTAGCGTCTTTAAATTTCACTCTCTCCCAAGCTCGCTGTTCCAACTCGTAGTCTGCCTGATGTCGGGCACTTAAATTATCTTTATTATGTAAATATGATATATCGTGCTTTTTGCATGCAGAATCCAAGAGATTTATACCTCTGTCACCTCTTGCCACACGTTTTCTAACTTTAGTGCCCGGACCACAATAATGGTAGCCGGGAATATGTAACTCGACCGGGAGACTAATAATCAGTGATTTCATAATACCACAACCAGTCTTATCAATTTGAATAACGAAAACGTCGAAAAAATCACCCTACCCTCGCCTTCTAACTGCATACAGTTAGAAGATGGATCCACTAGATAACCTTGGATTCCTAAAGGACTTTGGACTGGCAGCGCTTCTTTTAGCAGGAAACCTGAATTTAGCAGCAGAAGGAGAGGTACAATAGATCAACCTAAGTCGTAGTGCAACTGACTCCTCCAACATATATACAACATGCAAAGAGACCACAAGTAAAACCTCAATCCATTAGTCGGAAAAAGAATTGAAAATAAAAGTTAGAGTCTGCTTTCTTCATTTCTCTATTTATAGTCGCCTTTCGCTCTCAGTAGAGCTCATCAGAGTGGCTTAGGGCTTATTAAATGTGGCTAAGAGCTTCAAATCTTAGAGAAAGTAAAGGAAACAATCTCTGGATATCGTTTGACCATAAATCAAATGAAATAATAAGGCATGATTGTAGGTTGTAGCATCATCTTCAATTTCAACATGATCTTGGTGATTTTGTATTATTTTTATGATTAACCTAGGTCAAGTCAAGCATGATAGTTTTCACCACAAAAATGGATAAACCAATGACTAGGTAGGTATTTCTCAAAAAATACCATTGGGTATGTCCTGCCAGTTTTTATAATATTAGCAAAATAATGTCCCAAGAGTATAATTTTTTTAAATATTTCTCTAGGGCATTATGAACAATTATTATAACATAATAAAAAAAAGGAAAAGAACAATTTAATATCAACTATTAAATGTTATGATATAATACCCCTGGATTATCTACTATTAGGTTTACCTACACGTGCTCATCAGATATCGTATCTAATATACAATAAAAAATAAAGTATATTCGAACTACGGATTAACTTTTTACAATTTCATGGTGATGATAAAATATTCTGTGGATTAATGGCCAAAGATTTTTTTGATAATAGTATTCAAGTACATACCTATATAAGGATTTTTTTCCTTTGCTTTCAGTCAGCATTTTCAGTTACCATACGCCAAAATGAAATTCTCGAGTGTCCTTGCTTTGGGGTTAGCAATTTTGATTGCCTGTGTTGATGCCAGACAACGTAAGAATTTCAACGATAGAATCTAAATTTTATTACATACTGTAGCGTAAAATACACCTTTACTGACTTAGTTTTAGTCCGGAAAATTAACTTTTACAGTACTGGAGTCCGGTAAAATTTTGTTTCACCGGACGTTTCTACCAGTAAAAAAAAAAAAATCCGTTTCCAAATCATACTTTCAACAAAACAGTACCTAGAATAGTTTATTGTGTATTTAGGTGGTACTTTTCCTCCGAAATATACATACTATTTTTTCTGCGATTGCTTAAGTTGGCAACATGGCACCGCCGAGCGATGTTGTGTCCGAAAACGAGAGCGATATAAATGAAAAAAAAGATGATATCAAAGTGTTTTTGAAATGTCATAAGACATCTAAGTGTTCAATAGTATTTTGTGTTAATTGTTTTCAACCCCAACATAGAAGCTGTGCAGCCAGGAATGCAGAAATACTGGATTCCACACGTATAAAATGTTGCGACAAGGTAAACATTGATGAAAATACTGGTCAAATAGTGAATCCAAATGATGCAGAAATAATGCGTATTAAAATTCAATATTTAGAGAGATTAGTGAGCGAAATTACTGATAAGAATGTAGTATTGAAGGAAAACAATAGTTTACTTTTACAAAGGTTACAATTGCTTGAGACTAATAATTATAGTTCGGAGCAGCAAAAAATTCGAAACGTAAACATAGACATTCCAAAGGAAAAAACACCATACCTGGGAATTTTAAGTGAGGATCTACAGGGGACCGGTGCCGGTGTTGCCAATACAAATAGAATGTCTCAGAATAATTCACAACCGGTAATTTCAACGATTTCGAGAACTGCTACGGGAAAAAATCAATCTGGCCCCCGTCAGGAGGATAGAAACTACAGTAGCTCTATCCGCAACTCAAATTATAACAGTAATATTCAAGTATCTAATAATAATAGTGAAAATCCTCAAAATAAAAGAAAATTGCACCTTCGTCTTCCTAAACCGCCTGGTTTTGGGGAGGAAACGAGTGGGAGGAGTGATGATGATTCTCCTTTTGTTTTTCCTAAAAATTGTGGTTTCAGGCGCAAAAAACGACTAGGAAATGCTCAAACAGAAGTAAACAGTGACTTTGTCGGTGGTGACAGGCGCGTATGGCTCTATATTTATAGAGTCAAGCGTGAATGTACAGAAAACACAATTGTTAACTACATAAAGAAGAAAGATGGTTACGAAAATATCCCTATTACTGTCAAGGAAATTCCGTCCGATCCCAAGTATCTCAAACGTTTTGCTGTGATAGCACCTTTTTCTAAAAAGGATGAGTTGTACAATCCCAGTTTTTGGCCAAACCTTGTTGGCGTGACTAGGTTCAAATTCGATAAGCACACCCATTTTCTGCAAACTGCTGGTGATTTTTTCGCCGACAACTAATAGTTCACCCAACCCATCGGAAGGAAAAGCATGTGAGACAAATATTCTAAAAAACAACCGCTTTGTTTTAGCTCATATTAATATTAGGTCATTGCTTCCATCATTTGGTGAACTGTGTGACATGGTTCTTTCGGAGGGCTTTCATATTTTGGGAGTTACCGAAACTTGGCTGACTACAAACTTTCCTGATTCCTGTATAAATATACCAGGCTACCAAGTGTTTCGGAATGACAGGACTACTAGAGGAGGAGGAGTAGCACTCTATGTGGTTTCTACAATCGAAGGTACTATAATTGACCTTGGTGCACTGGCTGAAAATAACATTGGCGTGGAACAGCTCTGGTGTGGAATACAATTTAAGGGACTAAAGTGTCTGGTTGGAGTAATTTATAAGCCGCCATTGGTTGGCTATAAAGAATTGGAGGTAGTAGAAAATATTCTTTTCACACTTGCTCCTGCATATGGCTATACTTTTTTGATGGGTGACTTAAACATAAATTTGCTTATAGAGAGTGTTGAATCAAAATACCTGAAGTCATTGTTAAATCCCTTTAATTTGATACAAATAATTAATGAACCCACTCGTTTAACTAGAAACACCGATAGTTTAATTGATGTTATTTTTATTGATAAAAATCTAATAGCTAGTGAAACAGGAACTATGGAAATGTTTAATATGTCAGATCATAGGTTAGTGTATGCATATATAGATTTAAATATTCCGAGGACACATGCAAAAATGGTAACTTATAGGGATTTCAAAAACTTTGATTTGCAAGACTTTCATGCAGATATGTCTGCTATAAATTTTAACTTAATGAATCAGGGTACTCCTGATACTATAATTGAAAACATAAATTCAGTTTTAATTGAGAACTTTGACAAACATGCTCCCATTAAAACTGTTAAAATTCAACGTAAATATAAGCCCTATATAACAGAAACCATAAAACAAATAATAAAATTGAAAAAGAATGCTTTCAAGAAATATCTTAGAACCAAAAACATAGTGCATAAGAATTTTTATGTAGATTTAAAAAATTACTTAAATTTTGCTATAAAGAACGAAAAAAAGGCGTATATGACGTTTGAACTGAATAAATTAAATAGGGATTCTAAACGTATGTGGTCAAAACTCAATGATTGGAATGTTCATTGTAAACCTGTATATGAAATACCCACACACTTGAAAAATGTAGACGCGATTAGTGCCCATTTTGCAAGTGTATTTCGAATGGATGTGCAGGTAGATCAGGAAGTTGTCGAGTTCTTTAATAGTGCCAACTTTGTGGGAATTGACGAATTGGAACAATTCTCTTTTGAAGAAATTTCCCAATTCGAAGTATACAATGCTTTTAGGAGAATTAAATCCAAAGCATTCGGAATAGATAATATAACATATGACATGTTACTTTTCAGTTTAGAATATGTTGCACCGACAATTACCAACTTGTATAATTCATGTCTACTCTCTGGAGAGTTTCCTGAAGTTTGGAAAAAGTCAATTATTACTCCTCTTCCCAAAAATGCTAAAATTGGTACTCTTGATGAACTGAGACCAATAAGTAAACTACCAATTCTCTCAAAGATGTTTGAAATTATTATGTCTGATAGAATGAATAGTTATATTGCAAACAAAAATATTCTGCCTCCAACCCAGTCGGGTTTTAGGGCTCAACATGGAACTGCGACCGCTCTCAGTAGGATATGCACTGATATTTCGTGTTCCATGGATCAATCATATGTTAATTGCCTGGTATTGTTAGATTATAGTAAAGCCTTTGATTTGGTGCCACATGATCTGCTGATAGCTAAGTTGGGATACTATGGGTTTTCTGAGGCGGCCTGTAAATGGTTCAGGGGCTACCTCGGGGGGAGACAACAGGTTGTGGAGTTGGATGGGGCGAGATCTGGCCTTGTTTCTGTCACAAAAGGCGTTCCACAGGGCAGCATACTTGGCCCACTCTTGTTTAACATTTTCACTGCTGACTTGCAGCGACAGGTCGGTTTTTGCGGCATCCACTTCTACGCGGACGACACACAATTGTTGTCAGGTTTTCCTCCGGAGGTTGCCAGTTGGGCAATGGAAAGGATAAATCAGGATTTGAATAGTGTTTGGAAGTGGTCGTTGAATAATGGGTTGCTGTTAAATGTTAAAAAATGTCTTTATTTAATTATAGGAACAAAAACGGCTAGGAATCACTTTTTTACTTACAACTTTACAACATTACACTTCAATAGTGTTGAAATTCCGCTTGAGGATTGTGCAAGAAACTTGGGAGTTTATTTTGATAGTAATTTAAATTTTGAATTACATGTGGAAAAAAAAATAACATCTATTATGATTAAACTTAAACAACTGTATAGTTTCAAGTATATTCTGCAAAGTGAAACCAAAGCGAAATTAATAGATTCTCTATTGCTATCTCAAATAGACTATTGTAATGTGGTTTATTATTATTACCTGACAAATGAATATAAAACCAAAATTCAAAAAACTCAAAACTCGTGTTTGCGATTTACTTACTGTATCAACAAATATGACCACATAACTCCAATATATATAAATAATAAGATTTTGAAATACAACCTCCGGGTCGAGTTGCACTTTGCCTTATTTGTTCAAAAAATCTTCAAAAGTGGGCTCCCAAGGTACCTTTACAGTTACTTTGATCTCCGCTTGGATTTGCATGGTCTAGATTTAAGAAATATTGTTAGATTTGCTATTCCACAGCACAGAACATCTAAATTTGAAAATTGTTTCTCCTATAGAGCAATAAGCCTACTTAACTCCCCCTTATATTTTAAATTAGCTAATGTTTCTAAGGGCGCTTTAAAATTATATTTGAAAAATATTTTATTAGTTGAAATGTTGTAATAATAATAATATTGTGAACCCCTAATGTACTTTTGTTTGATGAGTTTTGAAAGCTGTGTAGTGTGTATAGCTTTGCTATATATTATTTTAAGGCAACATGGAAGAACGCTTGAGCGAATGTTAGCCGCTTGTGTAATAATGTATTTTGTATTTTATTTTATTTTATTACGCAATAAATATTTTTATTATTATTATTATTAAATATCTCCTAAATGTTTGTCTTCTTGTTTCAATTATTCAGCAGTACGGGAATTACTTTCCCGGTCTAGGCCGGGAAAGTGATTCTCGTATTGTTATCTATTGATTCCTTAGCAACTATTGAACGATAATTAATAATAATAATTAATAATTAATAATAATAATACCAGAATATTGAGTTTGGTGGCTTGTCAACCGGTCGAAAATGTTGACATTTCTTGTCAATCGCAGAAAAAAATATTGTCGTGTTTCGTCCGGGAAAACCAGGCCCTGCGATCTCTTATTGCCAGTAATAAACCACATAATAACTCTTTTCCGTTTTTCTAGATGTCGCTGACAACAACAGAATTGTAAAATACCAGCACATCAGGAACACGTCCGATGTCGATAACATTGACATGAGATTGACATGTCAACTTATGACAATATGCCAAAATATTCATTTGATCATAACTAATAATTCATAATGTTTTTCGTTCGCCGGTCTTGCATTTCGTCTTTCTTTGTGTTGTCAAGTGTTTCTAAGTGATTTCAAAGTGGTTTTGTGTGTTTCACGAAGACCTTCAAACTTTATAGATTGGAAGATCTATTTTTATCTTTGTTGATTAGATTAATGACAGGTTCAATTAAACATCAATCAGAACTTTGAATAAATATGTTGAGGATATCCTTAACCATCGATAAAGGAACTGTCTTTTGATCTAATTAACAAAACATCAATTAATTTAAGCAAACATTAATGTCCCAAAGTCTAGAATAAACAAATTTGAACAGACCGACTGTAATACGAACAGGGCGCCATCTATCATAAAAATGCCTTGAAGCCCTATGTAAAGTAGGTGTCTGTAGCGTCGATGCAAAACCAGTAAATAATGAGTTTCCAATATGGTAGATGGCGCTAGCTTGGCTCAATTTTGTTGACAACAAAATTTACACTGAGATTCCATTCTCGACAGTTTATATAGTATTTATCTCTGGGGAAAACTTTTATAGTAATGGGGTTTCAAAACTCACACATCTCACTCATACTGCCAAATTTTATTTTCCGGAGTTATAACATAATTATCTATTGTCAACTGTGAATTTTTTAAGGCGACAACTGCAGGGAAGCACCAGGACTTGAAGTAACGTCCAGTAACGTTGACTGCTCCCTTCCAGTCAATCAAGTAACTCTGCACCCTCACCCTACACAATGCAATCTCTATTTACAATGTGTTCACGGTGTCGCTATTGAAAGACCTTGTGCTCGTGGAACGGAATTTAGCCCCTCAGTTGGCGTATGTGTATGGCCTCAAGATTCTGGTTGTAGAAGTACGCCTGGTATACTATAAAATGGTATTTGCATTTTTTAACAGGTAATAATTTTTTTCTTATTTTTCTAGGTCAGAGCGTTGATCCGAGTATTTGCAACAGTGATTCATCCAGGTAAATGTTCTTACTTACTTTCTCAATTTTGATTTTATTAGAAGTAAAAATAAAATAATAACATTTTTTACAGGCTCTGCGACGACTTCCGTTGCGATAATGTTATCTAGCAATGAAGGACTGCTTGATTCACGTACCCACTTCTAGAAGATCTGCGTAGACCGTAACTTTTTTCAAACGGAGATCTATTGTTAGTTTATGAATAAATTTGTCAAAAAGTAAAGGAATTGATGCAAATTATAAATTCAGTATTAGCTATTTCAATAGAAACATAAAAGCAACTCTGGAGAAATAAGTTACAGATTAGAAAATGTGACGAAAGTACATTGCATCAGGTTCAGGTATACGATGTAAGGCTAGTTATGTGTCATTCAAGTGAACAAGGGATTATTGTCGCGATGTCATAGTTTCTAAGCTTAAGCAAAATTGATAACTGATAAGAAGTGAATTTCATAAAGCCAATTAGTATCTACAATGAAAGTTGTTATGACTGATGGCTGGTAGAGTGAGTTTTTAGTGTACCCGCGGAATCCATGACAATTTCGTGTCTGGAGTGGGATCATTAGTAGGTACCTATTACCTTCCTAATGATGCAATAATTTGAGCTAAATAGTAAAATAATTGGCAAGATAACTAGTGGATTAGTTTGAGATAATTTAGGAATAATTGAAGAGATAATTGATGTGATAATTTGAGATAATTAGCGCAATAACTCGTGGATGAGTGGGAGCTAATTAGAAGGATATTTAGCGAGATAATTAGATGATTTGAGCTAATAGTAGGAGAGTCGGCACTATTAACGGGTATGTGATCGTTGCAATGGATAATTTTCACATAAAGGAGTAGCTCATAGTTACCTTTAAACTAAATGGATGGGTTGCCTTGATTCTCATGGCCGCAACCCTTTGGTGGCTGGGGGTAAACTACTTATCTTTTTTCGCGCGTTATTTTACTTGCTGAATACAATTTTTTGAAAGTGACAGCTTTCAAAGTCACTTTTAAAGTTAAAAGAGGATTCTGTAGCTGGGTTCGGCTTGCACACTCCGAGTGACTCCGTTCGCACTCCAGCCGTTCGGGTATTGCCTTTTAACGAATCAGACAACGGCTGGAGTGCGAACGGAGTCACTCGGAGTGCGCAAGCCGAACCCAGCTTGTGAAGAGGATTTTGCATACAGTTATAGGTCTTTAGACAAAAAAAAAACATGAAATTGTGTTAAAAAAGTTTTGGCCGCATATGATGAGTACTCCCTACACCGCAAGGTACTTCTTTTTTGTTGCGGCGCTTATGGGTTTGTTCTATTTATAAAAGTATCTTTTTATAAAACAACTTTACGGCCATGAGAATCAAGGCAACCCATCCATTTGGTTTAAAGGTTACTATGAACTATTGTTTTATGTAGAAATTATCCATTGCAATGATCACATACCCGTTAGTATTGCCGGCTCTTGGACTAGAAGGGATGTTTAGGCCCAAAGATCTTGCTAAAAAGTGCTACCTATCGAATAATGCACTAGCCTTTCTGTTGGACGAAATTCGGTATGAAATGGTTGGTGAACAGGTAGCAGTTGTCCGGAAGCCTGGCATTACAACAACCCTGAAAACAATGACGTTCTTTGTGGGTTCACAGTTGAAACCCCTTCTAACATGTGGTTGGGGATGGACCGAAAATAAACAACGTATCATCGATTCTACTAGTCATGTATTCTCTGGTAAACTACTCCTAAAGTATTTAATGGGTCTTGCCGAGGACTACACGAAGGGAATCTTCAACGTTAAGCAGGAGCTTATATTCACCAATTGCTATATCGGTGATGTGGAGGCAGACATCACACTTGATAAAATCGAATGGAAGATTCGCCATATCATATTAGACGATAC
Organism: Ceutorhynchus assimilis; assembly: GCA_917834065.1. Classification (NCBI taxonomy): domain Eukaryota; kingdom Metazoa; phylum Arthropoda; class Insecta; order Coleoptera; family Curculionidae; genus Ceutorhynchus; species Ceutorhynchus assimilis. The sequence continues at coordinate 9,196,318 of OU892278.1, read as the reverse complement.
ACAAGTTGAAAATAATGTCACGCATGAATAAGGGGGTGAACGTGCCAATATTCAAATGACATACCGCAAATGGGACCTTTACAAACTTTCTACTTTGCGTGAGACTTGGGCAGTGGGTGTTTGGACTTTGAGAACTAGAAACAGTTTAGAGCGACCACACTTTCTCATCATCGGATTTCAAAAAAACGGATATTGTGATAAGAAATAAAACGACGCCACAGAATAATTCTGTGGCGGTAGTGAAGAACTCCTCGGTATATCCATATGAAAGATGGAATCTAGAATTTTCAAAGAAACTGTATGCATCAGCAAATTACAACTATGAAAATTTCCAAAGTAGCTACTATGGGCGCGAAATGAACGAGCCAATGTTGGATTTTGCAGAGTTCTTACAAAATATACTGTATTTATTATTGACTGCAGCCGACAACCAGATGCCGTAAAGTCCTCCACAGTGGATGTGAAAATTGAATTTCAAACTAGAAAGATCAAATTTCCAAAAGACACTAAAGTTTATGCATTAATAATTATTCATGACACTTATTTCAGTTCCAATCTGTTGAACGGTTCTGTAGCAAATAAATCTTTATATTAGTTTTCATGTTCATTTAGAAAAAGATATTATTTTATGTAAGTTTCTATTTATTGATACAATAAATATAACAATAATAAAGAAATGGCGGACGGAATCGGAATGAAAGACACGACACGAGCGCGGGCGCGGGACGTTCACCAGCAGCCCGTACCACCGACCAGGGGGTCAATTCTTGAATATTCTCGCATACGTAAGTTGTTACGAATTCGAATGACAACAATGTAAATTGAATAGGAAACATTCAAAATCATATCAATTTTAGTATTCGAGATAATTCAAGAATTGGGGGCCTGGCCCCTTAGCTTTTTCTTTCATTGCAACGTTGCCAAATATTACGACGTCTAATAGGCATAATTTACCATGTAGTTTACAGCTAATAAATCCAAAATTAGAAACAAATCTGTTATTCTGTTTTATTATTTGATCTTACAACTTACAACTAACCTAAAAAAGCATAAGATAAATAAAATATAATAACCGAAATTTCTGTTGAAAGACTAATCTGGCAATGGTGTTGAACAATGAACCGAATAGATCCGATTATTAACGATTACTCTCTCCGACTCGCTGATGAAGATACGACACGATTTTCTAAACGGGTGATTTAAATTATTTAACAGAGATTCGAACAGAATTAAACTTAAATATACGAGGAATTAAATAATAAAAAAATGATCTGTTTGTATTTTACACTTTAAACATAAAACCACAATGGTGGACGTAACTGTACGTAATTTGGATGTTTAAAGATGTACCTACATAAGACGTACAAAAGGTACGTTCTGAATGTTCTGAATAGGTCATATGGACGTACGGACGTAAATATGACATAAAATGGACGTTTTATGTAAAGTGTGTTTGCTGGGTTTAACCTTTCTCAATTATTTTTTCCGATATTCCTAATATGCACTCTTTCAAAACAATACGGAAAGAAAAACTGAATGATTGATACAAAAAATATGTAGCCCAAGTTATACTTATATGTGTTAAAATACATGAATTCAAAATATCTGAAAATGGCGATATCTCAAAAAACGGCGAAACTTTTCATGAGGGTGAATATGGTCAAACAGCTTCCAAATGACCCCAACTGTCACTTATTGAAAACTTCCTATCAATGTACCAAACACCCTGTATAATAAACGTATGTATTAAACACAGTTTTGTTTGCATCACTAGTTCTGAAGAACTCAAGTAGTTTTAGTTAATCACATGTGAATCGGTAATATTTACAACCAAGCTAGTTCAATCGGTGTGAAACTAGCAGCGGGTAACCTTTACGATGGAGAAAACGGGCCTTAATGGAAAAATCGATGAAAAATCAAAAGTCACTTTCAAAAATGAAGTTCCGCGATTAAACTTTGTAGTATCATTAAAAATACCCCGCAGAACTTCTATACCAAATCGCATCTCCTTCCATTTTAAGGTCCGTTTTCTCCATTTTAAACGGTGCCTAAGGAGATGCGACTCGGTATAGAAGTTCTTTGGGATATTTCTAATGATACTACAAAGTTTAATCGCGGAACTCCATTTTTGAAATCGACTTTTGATTTTTTATCGATTTTTCCATTAAGGTCCGTTTTCTGCATTTTAAACGGGGCCTAAGGAGATGCGACTCGGTATAGAAGTTCTTTGGGATATTTCTAATGATACTACAAAGTTTAATCGCGAAACTCCATTTTTGAAAGTGACTTTTGATTTCGCATTGATTTTTCCATTAGGGTCCTTTTTTGTCCATCTTGAATAGGGTTGCCAGATAGGAATATCTACAAATCGGGTATACCAATCAAAAAGCTGTTAAAAAATCGGGACTTTCAATGAAAATCGGGACACTTTTTTTTGAAGGAATATTTAATTCAATATAAAGGAAATAGAATGTAAATGAACAAACTTCCAACACAATTTAAAAATAAAAAATAACGCAAAATAATATTGGTACATTATTCGGGACCAAAGTGGTACTTTTATCAAAAAACACTTTAGTCCGCACACTATTTCATGTACTTTAAAAGGATTAAAAGTAGGTACCCTTTCATTCCCTGTTTCATTTAATCCCCGGGTAATAAAGTAAAAATTTAATCCCTTGGGAAATTGTCAATGAAAAACAATGTTTTTTTTTTGGACAATAATAGACCGTCAGATAGTGACAGATTTAGGTGCCCCAAGCCTCGAAGAGGATTGAAAAGTACATCGATTTTGAGTAGGATGAAGGTATTTTTAGGAGTGGCTCCTGGGGATAACATATGGAAAATTCGATTTTACTTATGTTACCCTAAAATGTAATTTTCCATTTGCGACACTCAAGCCAATATGTTTTCTTGCTACCGACGTTGTAGATTTTCATCCTTCTGATGGTCTTGTGTGGAAAAATCGCCCAAAATCTCAATTTTTCCTTACAACATTACGCCCTTATTTCGAAACCTCAGCCACCTGCAACACCCCCTTCTTTGTTTTCACGAAGCCAGGTTTAAATAATTAATCCTTTGATAAACACGGCTTGCGAGAAAATATGGGCACTAGGACGTCTTCCATTTCTGTTACGGAAAATCGAATTTTCCATACGTTATCCCCAGGAGCCACTCGTAAAAATCCTACTCAAAATCGATCTACTTTTCAACCCTCTTCGAGGCTTGTATGCGAAAATGGGGCACCTAAATATGTCACTATCTGACGGTCTATAAAGCTTATTTTGATTTGATTTTAATTGAAATAAAGTGAAATTTAATCCCGGGGATTTAAAGACCCACTTTACTCCCTTGAAACAGGAATTAAAGGGGTACTTTTAATCCCTAAAATGCATAAAATGCATTAGTTTATTCTTATCTTCGAAACCAAAAGATTCTTGATAATTATTATGAATAATAGTAATAGATAATTAACAAGTACAATAGGCCCCTTGCATCAAAATTTTTTATTGCTGATTTCGATAGTCCATGAAAAATAAGTCAACACGTGTTTTTTCTTTTTCTTCTTAGTCAAAAATTGACGGAGATACAACGCTATGAAATATGCCTATGACGTCATCAGGTATAATACTTTATGACGTCGCACATGCTCAGTATATCTATATATACAAAACTTAATATTTGTATAACTTCCGAAATGATCATATTTGGGCGAAATGAAAAAAAAGTAACGATTTTTTTTCGATTTCCTACAGTTTGCAATAAACAATAATCAATTTAATTTTCCATGCAAGTACCCTATTCAAAAATAAGTGTCTTATAAGTAGGTGCTTTTTTTCAACTTTTTGAAAAATTCCGTAAAATCGGGACATTTAGCGTCCCGACGTATAGTCCATCGGGACACGGGACAAAATCTCCAATATCGAGACGTCCATCTTAAGGTACGTTTCACTTGGAGCGACTATTGCGATGATCGCAGAACGATAATCGCAGGGCAATAATTGTCTTAATGATCGCTTGCTGGAGCATTTTCTTTGACAGCGATTATTCACTATTCTGTCAGCTTTCTCCTAAAGAATATTCTTTGGCTAAAATTTCTGTTAGTAGGCTGTCAACTCTTCTTGTAGATACAGTGAGTGTCGCGATGAGTGTAACAAAAAGGATTAGTAAGAAAAGAAAAGTAAAACACTGTTATTAAAGCATCTTTTTTTGGAAGGAATTGAAGATGAAGACATGCTAGAAATATTGAGTTTGCCAAGTCTTCCTAAACATCTTCAAAAGAAGGATTCACAACAATTCACTTGTGTGGTGACGACAAAAAACACGAAAACACATGTACACTCAATAATCTTTGGCGACTGGCGATTATATCTGCTCTGGGACCAGACGCGCGCGATTGACGCTAGCGACTCTTCGACTCTAGCGATGGTCGCTCGAAGAAAAACGGAACAATTACGGAACATACAAGCAGGACTCAGCAATTATCGCCCCGCCATCATCGCTCTGCGATCATCGCAATAGTTGCTCCAAGCAAAACGTACCTTTACACGGGGCCTAAGGAGATGCGACTCGGTATAGAAGTTTTTTGGGATATTTCTAATGATACTAGAAAGTTTATTCGCGGAACTCCATTTTTGAAAGTGACTTTTGATTTTCAATCGTATTTTCATGAAGGTCCGTTTTCTCCATCTTAAACGAGGCCCAAGGAGCATGCGACTCGGTATAAAAGTTCTTTAGGATATTTCTAATCATAGGTACTACAAAGTTTAATCGCGGCACTCCATTTTTGTAAGTGACTTTCGATTTTTTATCGATTTTTCCATTAAGGTCCGTTTTCTCCATCTTATAGACGGGGCGCAAGGACATGCAATTCGGTATAGAAGTTCTGTAGAATATAGTTAATGATACTACCAAGTTTCATCAGGATGGTAGAATGTTAAGAAATTCGATGTTTAATGTTCAGGTTTAATAGGGCAATAATTATAACATTTGCCTTGTTCTGTTCATCGACCATGTTATCGCCCACATGACAGTGAAAGAACATTCATATTCTCAGAATATTCCCTCAAAGTACTTTTTGGAATGTTCAATGAATATTCTAAGATTGTTTCGATTGAAATAAAAATAAAAAAACAATCAAAGATTGCTATGGTTTTTAAAACGTATGTCTAAGCAATATTTTTCTTCAATTTTGTCAATGAACTTAATGTCAAAATGTCATGTCAAAAATCCTGACCAATAAACAAACAATAATGCGACGTACCACCTACGTTTTCGTAATCAAAGCAAACTTTGATTGTTTTTTTTTTTGAAGACCCGATATAATCAAGTAGGTATATAATTTATATCCAAGAAAACTACCTGTCTTGTAAAATAATTCCTTCAAAATAGAACTACCAATGTTAGAACCCATATCTGAAAGAGGTTGTTGTCGCAAAGGGAAGGAATAACGGCAAGGAGCAGGTAGAAAGCAGGTACCGAAACATCAGGTTTGACGACAAAATTGTCTCTTATCGATTTGTTTAGCCCTTGGTTTAGCTCGAGAAAGTGGAAATATTTTAGACTGTATTTTTGAGATTATTTTTGGAAAGGATAATATAAAACAGTATAAAACGCACTGATGAAAAATTCACATCAGAGGCACCGTCGATCTAGAGATTTTCCCACGGTACCGAAAAATTTCCCAGTCTTAGGTGCCCCCGTTACTATTTATTTAAATATAAAAATAAATTTAAATCTTGCGAAGAAGATGCTCGTCGTTAGGTAGAGCCGGACTCAAGCAGTGTCTGGCCTGAACCAGTTCCGGAGTCGGAACAGTGGTAGATTCAACTACTGACTGAATAATCCTGCCAAGTCAAAGTCAGTAGTTGTGTATTTACGATAATGAATGCTAGGTACGCCCCTGGAAATGAAATGGCCCTTTTTAGGGCCGCAAAAAGATTTATCGTAGTTACTTGGTTACAACTTTGTATCAATATATATTGTTGTAAATTACGAATAATATTCATGTGCAAAGTTGGGACAATATATAAGTACATTCCCATATATGATGAACAATTCAACAACGTCAGTATTTTTTCCTACAACCTAGTTCATAATATACATTTGGGCTTTCATTAGAAAGTACAAAGTAGCACTTTTTGGAGGAGTAAGCGTTTTGTTTACTCTACCACTCGCGAGAGATACAAAGTAACCAAAACGATCGCTCGCCTGAACTTCGCCGATTGACTGCACTCGAACTGGTGGAAAAATAACCAGTTTGTTTTGAATTTATTAACATTTACTTTGTTTAAATTTAAAAAATTTCAATCTAATGGAAATTCATTTAACTGTAAAAGAAATCATGTGTGTAATTCGAGCGCAAAGTTGTATTGTCGTTTTCGCGAGATAGCCGCGTTCCGCTATGCGTCGGGCTTGAAATTTCACGCTCAAGCGACAATGTATCACATTGCGCTCTTGAGAGTGCGCTTCTCGATGCTGAAAATATAAATATTTCGCCCTCGCAATTATGCTGTTTCAATAAAAACACTGCATCTAGGAAATTCTAAAAAAAAACTGTTTTTAAGAATGTACCATCGTCACCAAAAGTAACTGGGACAGCATCATATTAGCTCTGGTACTATCATATGAATTTTCTTGACAAATATTTGTCAAACTATGAATCAAATGCATTGAAATGAATGACAGTAGAATTAGTCCAGGAGATTATTATGCATTATTTTTGTCCCAGATACTTTTGGTGACAATGGTACTTTTGTCCTTGTTCAACCAGTAAGATTTTTGTTTTTCATAAAATGAGAAAAATTGAAAAAAAAAAATACTTATCAAACAAGCACAAAAATATATCCTTGAAAACAGTTTTTGTTAGAATTTCCTAGATGTAACTGTTTTTATTAAAACAGCAGAATCGCAAGCGCGAAATATTTTCAGCATCGCGAAGCGCACGCTTAATACACAAATAGTTATTTATTTTACGTGTTTACTTAATTTTTTAAAATATTCACAAAAGATAAGAACGCATTTGCTAATTGGTAATAGGGGAATAAAACGATTTATATGGGCATTTCAATTTTTATTATTTGATCCACAAGACAAAATTTGATTTAAAGAGCTTTTTGTAAGACTAATTCGATAATGTTTTAGATTATTGAATAAGTCCGTAAGGAGGTACCAGTCGTGAACTGAGCTCTTTGTCGTACCTCATTCATTTTTTTTTTATTTGGGAAAACGAAATTTCAAACAAAAACCCAGATATTTACAAAAATCTACATCCTGAAGGTAACAAAAATATAAACACTATTTACAAAAAATTACATCCTAATACTAACAAAAATATACACTAGGTAATACTTATCATTAAAAGTAAAAGTCTTCTACAAGAATTTTAAATTGTTTTTGAATGCCTTCTCATGCCTTCTCAAGCTTACTAGCCATTCGCGGCCTAATGACGACATTGGTTAACACTTGCACTTTTTCCCGTCCACCTCGGTGCCCATCTTCAACTTGACGAAGTGAGTTGGCCATCGCCTTATCGCACTCCGCGTCACAGCCATTATTTAAAATATCCTCAGCATCTTCGATAACATCAACAGGTCGCAGATCGTTCGATGGTTCAATTTCGTTGGGAAAACTGTTAACATCCTCGAGTGCTTGAATTTGCATAGTTCATCTTCGAGAAGATCGATGGTTGGCAGATCGTTCGATGAAAATTTCACACCCCCGAGGGCTGGAATCTGCAACAGTTCGTCAGTAATGTCCTCAGGAAATGACTCGAGTCCTTTTCATCACATTCCATCGAACTGCGAAACCGAATCCTTTTTTTTTTTAATCGAAATAAAAAAAAAACCGTCTACGAAGAAGTGCTCTTCAGCTCTTCGCAACTGACCTAAGCTCTGCAAGAATTGTGAAGAAGTTCCTTCGAAAACGAATTTCTCCCACCATTTAATTTAATTTATCTCTCTCGAAGCCAAGGCCGGTCCATCTCAGAGACTTTGATCTCAGGGTCGAGATATTTTTTCAACCAGGTAGCGACAGGTAGGACAGGTGGAAGCCCTTTTTGATATTCCATTCGCTTTGGGAAAAACAAACAAACATTTCAAACAAAAACACATGGGTTCTCAAAATTTTGAACAAAAACCCAGGAGTGCCCAATTATTATGTATAATAATATTTCAACGAAGACTCCAGAAGCTCTTGTAAGCTCTCGGCTCTCGCTGCATATTGAGGCTAACTAAATTCCTCTAGAACCACTCTCCTAGCAATGTTTTTGCATCTCTGCAAAATTATTGATCGACGAGCACCTCTAAACATATGTGCTTCATAAAAATTTCGCGTAATTTGCACCACTTGTTACACAACCGGAATCACACACACATATTACAAAAAAATGATTGATTAAATTCAACTATACGCGTATCACATAGCATGCAAAGATGTTTTTTATTGATGCAATATGGTTTTACAATAGCTGTTGGTTTCATAATTGATAGCGTGTTGTCACGATGGTAGTTGAATGAAATCATACTAAGAACTCGGTGCCAAACTATGCCGTCGTTCCTCCGATCTATGCCGATTTCGTCCAAGCGGCGTCAGAGGCGTGCACTGCTGATTCATATAATTCTATCATACAAATGATAGCGTTCAATGAGCTGGCAATGCTGTGGCAGGCCAATGTGTCTTTTAAAAATAATTGTACGGGTTCACACGCATAATGTTGCATAGGGATAAATATTCAGTGTTGCCAGCATTTTTTTTTCAGTTATTTTTAGAAGAAAATTTATTTTATACTTCTAATTTCGATATGTAGAAATACCTCTGTGACTCGTACCTATGCCTATACTCAAATATTTTATTATTGTTGATTCAGAAATAAAACGCTATACATTTTCACAATAAATTTTTTCCATACTTAACACTTTTTGAAGTTTACACAAAAACCGACCGATCTCATTAACATAGACCCCTTTTAAAATGAGCCATTGGTATATCTTTATCATTAACATTCTCATAAATTAAGTACCTACTTACTTATAATTGGTTGAGGTTTTATTTGGGATTGGATCGAAATAAAACAACAGAAGTCTGTTATTTCAGATTGTCGACGTTTCGCAATATATTATTGCATCTTCAGGACACTACAAAATGGTAAGACAATGTTATTATGCAGAGTCCTAACAACTCCAGTTATGTTTATAGTATTGGGTACTTACATTTGAGATTGACTTTCTATGTCATAACATGAACAATATACGAAGTTGTTAGGTAGGTACAGATTCATAAGAGACGTTACATTCACATACATGGTACAGTTTAAAACTTATCAAAAAATATCACAAAAACGTTATAAAAATAATCACACATTAAAACTTAAAAAGTAAATGATTTTAAAATAAAATATATAAGACAGACACAGCCAGCTGTTACTATTACAATAATAAATTAAATAGTGTTATCGTTCGTGGGAGCAAACAAAGAAAAACCAAGTAGGGAATGGCATCCGAATCAAAAAACACTAATATGAAAGCTTTTTTGTGATGATTATTTTGTTGTTGATAAAATGTTAAAATAGGCGTTACTTAAATTTTGTATATCTGTTCTTTTATTGACGCAATTTTTATCTTTTTGTATTTCGATCATCTCAGCAATTAGTCTTTTTCTGTAGTTAAATCGTGTTTGTAATATTGTGGTGTTGTCAAAGTCGAAGTTATGTCCTGTCTCTAGTTTATGTTCTACTAATGCTGTTGGGTTAGTCTTCAAGAGAAAGTTTTTTTGGTCATTTTGGTGTTCCTTCAGTCTTTGTTTCAAATATCTACCAGTCTGTCCGATATAGTTTTTATTACATTGAGAGCAAGGAATATTGTACACCAAATTTGATTTTAATTCCTTTTTAGTCTTTGATTTGGTTTTCGAGAAAAAATGCCTTTTTATGGTATTTTGGCACTTAAAGGTGATTTCGACTTTTTCTTCTTTCTTAGATTTATGGCCCTTGAATGTTCTTTTTATTCGTTCGGAAAGCTTTCCAATATAGGGGATTTTGCAAAAAAGTTTCTGATCACTTTGTTTTGTTATTTTTTTTGAATTTGTTTTTTTAAGAATTTTTCTTATTAGAGATAATGAATAATTATTATTCAATAACATCCTTTCTATGTACTTCAGGTTCTTACTATGAAATTTTCCAGAAGACAGTGCGAGAGCTCTAGTTTTCAAATTATTAATAATATTAATTTTTTGTTGAAGAGGGTGTTCAGACCAATAATTTAAAAATCTTTCGGAAAAACTAGGTTTGTGAAACCAATCAGTCTCTATGTTCTCTCCATATCTTAATATTAGTACATCTAGGAAAGCTATACTTTGTTCGTTTTCTTTCTCGATGGTAAATTGAATTCTGGGATGATAACTATTAAAAATATTAAGTATGGTTGCTTCTTGATGTTCAGGGATCGATGTTAGGATATCATCAACATAACGTTTATAGAACGGAAGTTGAAATGGGAGTTTTTTTATGCAACATTCCTGTAAATCTTGCATCACCAAATCAGAACAAATTGGCGATAAACAGTTTCCCATCCCCAGGCCATAAATTTGTTTGAAAAATTCATCCTGATACTGGAAATAACTGTTGTCAAAAACGAAAATCAACAGATCTATGAACGTTCGTAGAGGAATTTTGACTTTGTTTTCTATGAGATGCCATTTTTTACTAACAATGTTAATTACTACATCTGTAGGGATGTTTGTAAATAATGAAATTACATCCAGAGATATAACCTGGTAGTTTATTGGTAACTTGATACTCTTAATGTTTTCTACAAAATCAAAGGAATTCCTGACATAAGTTTCGTCCTTAACAAATAAATCATTCAAAATATTCGCCAGAAAGGCAGTGAGATTATATAGTGGTGATCCCACGAACGATACTATTGGTCTTAAAGGGTTATTATTCTTGTGTATCTTTGGTTGAAAATAAATTTTAGGGGCAGTGGCAGCATTTGTTTTCAATTTCTTACCCCGTTCGTTTTCAATAAACCCCTCTTTAATGAGAGAGTCAATCATTTTATTATTTTTATTTTGAATTGTGATGGTCGGGTCTTTTTTAAGCATTTTATATGTCACTTGATCACTAAGCATATTTTTAGATTTCTCTAAATACTCAGATTTATTCATAATGACAGTGGTGTTGCCTTTATCTGCTTTAAGAACCACTATTTCATCTTCATTGGCCCTCAAAAAATTTGAAGTTCGTTTTGACATCTGATTAAACTGTTTCTCCTCATACTCCTGGGGTTTATTTGAACGAACAAAGTTAGTAACTATATTGATACATTGATTTCTGATTTGTATCTTGATGTCATCATCAAACTTTTCTAAAATGCATTCAACATCAACAATAAGATCTTTAATAGGGTATTCATTATTTTTATATGGTAAATTGAACTTATCACCTAAACTAAGTATATACTGCACTTCCCTCGGTATCTCAATATTACTAAGATTCACAATCCACTTATTATTAATACCTGAATCGTGCCTAGTTGGTCTTTGTTCTTCTATGATTTTATTGAACTTTTTTAACTGTCTAGCCTTCAAATGCTTTATGCGGTTGTAATAAAATTGTTTTTGATTACTATCGAAACTATCAAAATTACCCTGGTTTAAAATATTTTTTACCTTACTACTGGCTTCATTTTTCCTTAAATTAAGTTGTTTAATTTTCCAATGTACAAAAGATATTTCTAAATTTAACATTTGTTTCTGAAACTTTTTAAGGATTGTATTGCATTGGTTTATAAATGGAGACTCTTCTACAATTAAGTGTTGCATACATTTAGCTGTCTGTAAGATATAACGAGGGAGAACTTGACTTTTTCTACATCTAATCAGAAACGTTTTGTGGCTATCATAGTTGGCTAATTTTCTGTTACTATTGGCCCATGTTTTTAAATATATCGTGACATCCTCACCATGTAATCTTTCCATCTCCTGCAATTTACCATATAAAAATAATGAATACCCTATTAAAGATCTTATTGTTGATGTTGAATGCATTTTAGAAAAGTTTGATGATGACATCAAGATACAAATCAGAAATCAATGTATCAATATAGTTACTAACTTTGTTCGTTCAAATAAACCCCAGGAGTATGAGGAGAAACAGTTTAATCAGATGTCAAAACGAACTTCAAATTTTTTGAGGGCCAATGAAGATGAAATAGTGGTTCTTAAAGCAGATAAAGGCAACACCACTGTCATTATTAATAAATCTGAGTATTTAGAGAAATCTAAAAATATGCTTAGTGATCAAGTGACATATAAAATGCTTAAAAAAGACCCGACCATCACAATTCAAAATAAAAATAATAAAATGATTGACTCTCTCATTAAAGAGGGGTTTATTGAAAACGAACGGGGTAAGAAATTGAAAACAAATGCTGCCACTGCCCCTAAAATTTATTTTCAACCAAAGATACACAAGAATAATAACCCATTAAGACCAATAGTATCGTTCGTGGGATCACCACTATATAATCTCACTGCCTTTCTGGCGAATATTTTGAATGATTTATTTGTTAAGGACGAAACTTATGTCAGGAATTCCTTTGATTTTGTAGAAAACATTAAGAGTATCAAGTTACCAATAAACTACCAGGTTATATCTCTGGATGTAATTTCATTATTTACAAACATCCCTACAGATGTAGTAATTAACATTGTTAGTAAAAAATGGCATCTCATAGAAAACAAAGTCAAAATTCCTCTACGAACGTTCATAGATCTGTTGATTTTCGTTTTTGACAACAGTTATTTCCAGTATCAGGATGAATTTTTCAAACAAATTTATGGCCTGGGGATGGGAAACTGTTTATCGCCAATTTGTTCTGATTTGGTGATGCAAGATTTACAGGAATGTTGCATAAAAAAACTCCCATTTCAACTTCCGTTCTATAAACGTTATGTTGATGATATCCTAACATCGATCCCTGAACATCAAGAAGCAACCATACTTAATATTTTTAAAAGTTATCATCCCAGAATTCAATTTACCATCGAGAAAGAAAACGAACAAAGTATAGCTTTCCTAGATGTACTAATATTAAGATATGGAGAGAACATAGAGACTGATTTCACAAACCTAGTTTTTCCGAAAGATTTTTAAATTATTGGTCTGAACACCCTCTTCAACAAAAAATTAATATTATTAATAATTTGAAAACTAGAGCTCTCGCACTGTCTTCTGGAAAATTTCATAGTAAGAACCTGAAGTACATAGAAAGGATGTTATTGAATAATAATTATTCATTATCTCTAATAAGAAAAATTCTTAAAAAAACAAATTCAAAAAAAATAACAAAACAAAGTGATCAGAAACTTTTTTGCAAAATCCCCTATATTGGAAAGCTTTCCGAACGAATAAAAAGAACATTCAAGGGCCATAAATCTAAGAAAGAAGAAAAAGTCGAAATCACCTTTAAGTGCCAAAATACCATAAAAAGGCATTTTTTCTCGAAAACCAAATCAAAGACTAAAAAGGAATTAAAATCAAATTTGGTGTACAATATTCCTTGCTCTCAATGTAATAAAAACTATATCGGACAGACTGGTAGATATTTGAAACAAAGACTGAAGGAACACCAAAATGACCAAAAAAACTTTCTCTTGAAGACTAACCCAACAGCATTAGTAGAACATAAACTAGAGACAGGACATAACTTCGACTTTGACAACACCACAATATTACAAACACAATTTAACTACAGAAAAAGACTAATTGCTGAGATGATCGAAATACAAAAAGATAAAAATTGCGTCAATAAAAGAACAGATATACAAAATTTAAGTAACGCCTATTTTAACATTTTATCAACAACAAAATAATCATCACAAAAAAGCTTTCATATTAGTGTTTTTTGATTCGGATGCCATTCCCTACTTGGTTTTTCTTTGTTTGCTCCCACGAACGATAACACTATTTAGTTTATTATTGTAATAGTAACAGCTGGCTGTGTCTGTCTTATATATTTTATTTTAAAATCATTTACTTTTTAAGTTTTAATGTGTGATTATTTTTATAACGTTTTTGTGATATTTTTTGATAAGTTTTAAACTGTACCATGTATGTGAATGTAACGTCTCTTATGAATCTGTACCTACCTAACAACTTCGTATATTGTTCATGTTATGACATAGAAAGTCAATCTCAAATGTAAGTACCCAATACTATAAACATAACTGGAGTTGTTAGGACTCTGCACAATAACATTGTCTTACCATTTTGTAGTGTCCTGAAGATGCAATAATATATTGCGAAACGTCGACAATCTGAAATAACAGACTTCTGTTGTTTTATTTCGATCCAATCCCAAATAAAACCTCAACCAATTACAATACAATTAAGGGATCGACAACAAACTAACCTACTTACTTATACCATACCAAACCAATATGAAGCTTATTCAATTAATTAGGGACCTATATGCGGATTCAAAATTTAAGGTATAGGTACCTAATTTTATTCTAATTGCTGGAACCCTATCATTAGGGTATTTTTCTCAATTGTGATTGGTTTGCATATTTTATTGACAATTTCACCAAAATGTTCCGACTGACTACTTATAATACTGAAATTAGTAGCTCAGTCTCATTTGTTCAGTGCTTTTACTGTTTTGTGTTCTGTCAAATTCTGTTCTCTAAAAGCAAATTAATTGAGTTATGTCGCCTAAAAAACTTGGAAAAGTGATTTTTATACATGTAGGTATAGGTACAGCAATTCAACGGAATTAACCGCCCCTCGGTCAAATAATTTCAATTCAGTAAGTAAAAATTATCTACGCCTCTGGAATATCGATCCGTCCACCACTCGGTTTGCGTCGGGACAAGAGGTAGAAAGAAATAGCCTGTAGCGTCGTGGCATATTCAGGTCTGATCGTCTCTACTATGAATATGAAAATATTTCACTACCCTGACACGAGCTGATTTTGTCGAGGTCAAACTGATTTTGTCTAAGTCAAACCACCTACTATGAAAATATTTTGTTGCCTCGAAAATACGGTTCGAAACTATTATGAAAATATTTTCTTGTTCTTAGAAGGATTACCAAGGATTTCCACCTTCTGGGGGTCCCAGTCCCACACCATACTGTCACTTTGGACCAGCATTCAAAGTACTCAGCCCACCAGATTTCTTGCGGGGTTACTATAGCCTCGAAGGGTCCAACAAGCGAGCAAATAGACCAAAACAACTAAAGTACAACCAAAGTAAATGTGGCCCTGGAAAGCCGATTTTTCTATGCAAGGATCACATATGGCATATCAGACAATACACTATATCCACCATCAGGAAACATGGGTGACAACAAAAATTCGAAGGACAAATTAATGGAGAATTGAAAATCATCACTTTTGATACGGGTGCTGAATCTGAAGTTTCCATAATTAGAAGAACATTAGTCAAGTCTCGGCCAATCCAACCGCTCACTAGAACCCTGTCACTACGAACAGCCACGGGCGAATCGGCATAAATTCAAGGAGAAGCTATGGTTGAAATTATTTTTGGATCTACCACCTTCAGGCATTTTTCGCCGATGTAGAAGATGATTTTGGTTTGGGAATGGATTTGATCGAACAACATGGTTTCAACAAGCCCTGGGTGCTGCGCTGGACTAACACATAATTTTATTGAAGATAAACCAGAAAGATTTCTCGTTGAAAACACTCTTGTAAGAACAAATTGAGACATTATAAGAATTACCAATGTCTCTTCTGAAACAGTAAAAATAAAAGAAGGAAATATTATTGAAACTCTCGAACCAGTTAAGCAAATATCGAACTGTGACCTACCAGATAAGCGACATTTTGAAAAATCGAAATTAGATACAGACACCTTGATGCAGGCTTTGCGAAAATCATGGAAACGCCTCGATCTGAGACTTATTTGTGATGGATAATCAAACCGGACGGACCATCCTGATTCAACACAAAATTGATACTGGATTAGCACACCCAATTAGACAAGCTGCCATCTTTAAGAAAATTTGTGAGATCATGGGAATTCGTAAGACAAGGACAACACCTTTACATCCACAGTCTGATGACATATGACATGGTAGAACGATTTGATAAGAACATAGAGGAACACCTGACAAAAGTGGTCGCAAACAACCAGCGAGATTGGGACAAACATTTGCCTCTATTTTTAATGGCTTACAGAGCAGCTGTTCACGAGTCAACCGATAGCTACAACTTTGAGAAAAAATAGAAATTTTGGTTTATGGTTTATTCCTTTAAAAAAATGGACAAAATATAGTAAATTCAGTAGGAAATAAAATTATCTATGTACCACGGGAATTAGAGGTGTTAATACCCACGGACAAACTTTGCCCTGGGGTATTATCACGCTCATAATTCCCTTGATACATAAATAACTATTACACACTGGCTAACCGACCGCCGGCGGTGCTTGTATCTGTGAAAATGAAAACCGTCTTCCGGCGGCATGGTTTTTGTACATATGAGAAAACCGCCTAAAGTCTAAACTAATTTGTTAATAAAGGCGGCATGCTATTTGTGTATTGATAAATGCCGCCGGACGACGGTCTACTGTTTTTAAAGTATTGAATACCGCCGAAAAAATTAGCATCCATAACCTTATTTCTTCCATTTTCATTTGAATTTTCACTCATTAAAAAATTCAATAGTTAATTATCGGGCTGTTATTTGTTTTTAAGACGGTTTAACACTGACAATTTATTGGTCAATTTATTAATCAAGTCGCTTGTCAAGAAATATTGATAAAATGATGTCGTCACCGTGACTTTGGTATCCTTTTTGGTCTGTCAAATAGGATACCGTGGTCAGCAGCACGGTTCTTCTATTTGGTATAGCGCTATCTACGTCTATTTTCGTTTTGTCCTGCTCTGGGAAATGTAAATAAATGGAAGTTCATTAGAATTTGAATAATAATTTGAAATTTTTAGCAAATATGTTTGTTTTTTCGCCTTCATCTTCCTGTTTTCTCGTATGTTTTGACTGCCAAATAATGTTTGACTATCATTTAAAAAATAACTTTGAACGACAGATATGGGGTAACTTTTTTGCTGAATGGATTATGGAATATGCTTTAAATTTACAGAAAACGCTGAGTTAGCCAATAGGTTACTCAAAGGTACTGTTTAGTTAGACAGTGCTGATTAGTGATTATAGATTTTAGTCAGTGCAGTCAGTACCTAGTCACTCCCAAAACTAGAAGAACAACACAAAGTTAGGTTAAGGCTCGTCTCTTCCTCTCTCATGACCTACCAAACGAATTCGGAACAAAATGGTATCTTACGTCATTACTATGACGTTGCAGGTACCAATTGGTTAACCAAATGGTATACCAACCAAAGCTTGCCGAAATCGCCTAATGTAAAACGCCAAATTGGCGGCAATTTACCTTGTTCAAGTTCTCGCTCAATTTATTGACGGATTAGCACATGTTCTATTTTTCCGTCAACTAAACCTAGAAATGACTCTTTAAAAATATAAAAGTTAGGTGAGGATATTTATTTTTATTTATCATTTACTTGTTGATGTTCAGTTTATTCTTTTACCTTCAGTTTCTTCTAGTTTTATTATTAAACATCTTCAAATATATTTCTGGGTGAGCCATAAATAAAAATACATAACCTTGAAATTCTGGTTAAGTTGGTAGAATTTTTAATTGCCGCTTGTGTTGTCAACAAGCTGATCCGGTGTAAAGCGAAGTTGAGCCATTCATTGTTGAGCCAACATAAATTGGCAAATAAATTGACATACAAATTGATCAATTTAAATTGTTAGTGTAAATAGGTAGCATAACTTTTCCTGAGTTAATTGTGATCGAGTGTATAGCAAGGATAGCTTTGTTGTTACTACAACTATGTGATAATGAAGCTAGGAAACGTGTTCGAAAGTTATGAAGCATTTTTCAAAGACCTAGATAATTATTCCAAACGAGAATTTGTAACCTTTTGGAAGAGAGACGGCATGCCGCAAGAATAGGAAAATCAAATTTTAGAAACAGTGGCTCAGGATGATGAAAATCAAGTTTTAGACACAGTGGCTCAGGATGATGATGAAAATCCAGATCCAAATATTTTTACAAACTGTGAAATTGAAATATTTGATGTACCTATGTTTGACAAGCACTAAAGATTCAAATGTAGGTGAAATAAAAATGCCAATTGCCATGAAGAAAAGAGGTAGGCAGAAAGGTCGATCAAATACTGTCATCGGGTTAAGCTCATAGCATAATAGTAAAGTCAAGTAGGTATACTATCCTTGGCTTAATCAAAATAAAGATTTCATTAGGACTGTTAAATAAAAGACAACAATTTATCATTTTAAATAGGTAACCTGTTTTTGCTTGGATAATGTTATGTTTTTAAAGTATGTACCTAAATGAATCGTTTATTAACTTAAAAAAAGCCATTCTACCACATCTGTGTTATTAATCTGATGTGGAAGATAGCTGGCATATACCACCGGCATCCAATCTTTTAAATACATTAGACCGTCGTCCGGCGGCGTTTATCAATACACTGATATTGTCCAACAAATACCTGTTACGGTTTGAAATTTAAGGGTTTATTATTGTAGTATAGGAATTAAAATTGTATGAATTATAAATATTTTCTTGACTAAATGGTGAACAAATCAATAAAAAAATTCATCAAGGGATTTTGTATTTAAGCAACTAAATTTATTTAAGTTTTATTACAACCATAATTGTTCTTATGCATCAACCATATTAATTTCATTTAACCTAAAACAAAGGAAAACATATTATTATAATCATTTATCACGAATTAAGTAATTGGTAACCATCATTGTTTATTCCCATAAAATCTTGAAAATGTAGTTTGTAATGTCACTCGATGATCTATCCATTTCTTATATTGTTGTTAATCATATCCATGTAATAATTTCCACCTTGTATCTACGGGAAATTACTCTAAAAAAGAAAATTATAAGGGTTAAGGTCATGTTGCAGAAATAACAGTATTGATTCAAAAGATTTACTAAATACATTTCACTACAGATAGGGTCATTTCACTGGTTAACCGGCCATCACCGGTTCTCGGCCATTTTTCTGTTTAATGTTGAAAAATAAGAAAACTACAGCACGTATACATATTCTCGATGCTTATCTGACTCTCTGTATCTTTCTCGTACCCATATGACTTTGGGTGTTGTTAGGGGTGCAATTGGCTTAGACTTGAAAAATCATTTAGTAGAGGTCTACTCAAGTCACGAGTACGACGTGTGTTATTCTTCAAAAGTGCTTAGTGATGTTTGAGCAGAAAATACTAAATATTTCAACATTTTTATGTTAGAAATGTATGGAAAGTGTTTTTACTTATAGGAATATATTTTACCTTCATAATTTTATGAGAAAATCTTATTAAAACTATTTTTTTTCATGAAATTTCAGGCGGCCGGAAAGTAGTATTGAAAAAAACACGTATTTTAGTTCTCGGCCATGTGGCCGAGAATCATATACTTGTTTAATGTTTCTATTTTGAATTCATTCAGATTATGTTAATAGTTCATACATAATAAAATTTTTAACAGGTGCATTTGGATATCTCCTTTTTATATATTAGTTTGCGGCCGTCAAATATTACATAAAATAATATGTTTGTTTCGAACTTCAATTTTCATAAATATTTAGGGGCCGAGAACTACCTTATCTCGGCCACTACTAAAGTTCAGTGGCCGAGAACTCATGGATCCATATATTTTGTGTGTTTCAATTGTCGGCCATTATAAAATTCCTGATTGCATGTTCAATGGAGTAGGTACCTATACCACCTACCTCACTAAAGTTAAAGTACCCATCATTTAAGATAACTCAGAGACCTAAACAATTTTGCTAAAAGAAAAGTTTTTGTTTCTGTCTTTTTTAGTGGCTCCCACAAAAAAAGTGTAAGTTCCAAGAAAAAAACAACTGTCAGACCCAAGGCAAAAGCAGTAGCTAAACGAACCATGTTTCAATATTCTGAAATGGATTTAAAAAAAGATTTACATGAAGTCCGAATCAACAATATCTCAGTTCGTGAAGCCAGTAGAAGGTATAAAGTCCCCAGAACGACCCTTCAAGACCGGCTCACTGGTCGAGTTCCTGATGAGCTGAGGAAACCAGGACCACGCAGCCTCTATTAACTGAAGAAGGCAAAAAAATTATTAAAAAATGGGTGATTAAGCTTTCCAAATGTGGATTTCCCTTTAAAAAGAACATGTTGTTGGAGACTGTATCGAAAATTAATGTAGAATCTGGCCTGAACTTATTTAAAGGAGGAATGCCGAAGCAAACTTGGTACTCTAACTTCATGAGAAGAAACCCGAGAAAGGCTGGATGACATCAGACGTCTTTTTCGAATAGGTACCTGGAATTTGTACGGCCGAGAACTGATATAAAATTGGCCGAGATCTGCGGCGAGTGACCGAGAACCAAAAAAATTACGTTTTTTTAATTTTTCTTTTTTTTTTTTCGCTTTTTGTATCTAAAGCATGGTTTAGACGACTAATTTTTGATAAAAAACATTCCAAAGATTTACTTAATATTCTCACATTGTTGATCCGACACTTTTTTCCATATTAACTACACCTCCAAAGTCGATTTCTTACTTAGCAGGCCGAGAACCAGTGAAATGACCCTATAACGTAGGGTAGAGTAGTACACAATGGATCAATTTTCGGGCTTAGTTTTTTTTGGCAAAACTGAATAGGATCTTAATTAATGTGAAAGTTTTAGGCTAAAGGCTTATGTTTAACAAAGTCGAATTAAATAGATAAATGTTCTAGAATTATTAGAGATAGTAAATTTTGTGATTTTTTGTTGTATGGACAAATGATCCATTGTGTACCATATATGGTACAGAATGAAACGAACAGTGGTACACGATGAAACTACCTGTGGTGTACAATAAAATGCTGAAAATTTACAAAATAAATATTTATTTCTAATTAAACAACACTAAACAATGTTCGCAAATGTTTCCAAAATCAAACATGAATTCTTAAAAATTATTATAGGTATTATTTCAAAAACAAATCCGCACTAGCCCGTTTGTTAGTTTTCCAGCTTTCAGGACATTTTATTTTATATCTATGTGTTATCTCGTATGCAAGTTTTCTTATTTTTGTTGTATTTTTCCTACTTTTATTGTATTTAATCCATATGCCATTTCACTGCATTTTTTTATATATTTGCATAATGAGTCTTCTTGAACCTTTAAAAAAACAGCTCCCACCAAATAAACAAAAAAAAATATTAACGCATGTGCGTACTACACGATTAACTATTGTTTTAACATTTACAACTAATACAATATTTAAATTAATAAAAATAAAACAATAAAAACAACAACAAAAAAAACAATAAAAAACAATGTTTTAGAAAATGTTTTCAATGTGGTAACTACATAATGATACATGTATCATTGTGTGCCACCGATTATGTTTCATTGTGTACCACCGGGCAGCTGCTGATATTCAAAGTAAAAAAACACGTTAAATATTATTGAATCAATCTAAAATTATTAGGTTATGTTGCCAATAAACTTCCTATTCTAAATGTATCACTCCCAAACAATAAAAATAATATAAAAAAATATCAATCATTTTTACAACAAAATTCAGGAAAAAACTTCAGGGTCCAAAAAACACAATTTTGTTTGCCACTTTTATCAAAATGCCGGTATCACCGCCAAAACACACTGAATAAAGTGGTAAACACTGACGTACGTTGGGTCGCGGTGAAGTCAATGTGGCGCGAAATTTAAACGAAATAATTGGAATGTTCCATTGTGTACTGCGTTTCATAGTGTACTACTCTCCCCTACTTACCATTATTACTAATTATTCCAATGCTGTGAAGATTTTGTTTCTGAGTTTGTCGTCTTGGTTCCACTGGTTTCAATTTCCATCGTATTTACATTTCGATTTCTGCTCAAGTCACAATGGCGACCCTTTGCTTTGGAAATTGTTTATTTATTTTTATAAGCGCAGGTGCTGAAGCCGAGCTGACAATTTGCAACAAAAAGGAACTACCAGAAATAAGATTGAGGACAGTGTTGGACTAGGAATCTTTGAGTGATTATAATTTTTTCCAGATTATTGCATCAAGGTTGTAATTCGTTTTCTTTTAAATTTTTCTTTCATGTTGGAACTTCTTCAAAAATCATAGTCATTAGGAAATTATTTTGTTCTAATTTAAAAATTGAAATCATGGAAATATTTTATTTCGGATCTGAGAAATTTTCAATTTGATTCTAAAGTCCAAATTGATCTAGGGAATTTTGTGGTGGTCAAAAGTTTCAGCATGAGGTATACCGGAAGGGTGATTGGAATTATGGGTAATTCTATTTTTCTATTTATACCGTCAACTCGTGAAAGGTATTCTTTTTTTTTCTTCTGATTCCATTCGAATAGTTTGAAGAGACATATTGGCAAGTTAGTGTGATCTCCAACTAGTGAGAAGTTCGAAAATAATCTGAATTTTGAGAATCCATCCAAGGGTTATTTTGGGCAGAGATTAGAACTTCACAACTGGGTAACAAGATATTGTGAATATCTTTGCAGCTAAGCTGGATATACCGGGAGAAACAGCCTAACCAACACCGCCTTTTGTCAAAGAGATTTTGAATGAAGTCCTATATTTTATAGGGTAAGTTTTCTAAGGTTTTATTCATATTGAAAGCATTTGACAGCATTCTGAAACTTATTCGAGTGTTTTATTCACAGACTTCTTTTATTGGTTCATCTTTATTGTATTCATTGGAACATTTCTATTCCTTGGTGTTGAGATTCTGATCTGTGGTCACTCGTGGATGCAGTCATTGAAGTGTAGCAGGTTCCAGACATCTTGAGCTACAATTTTGGATCGTTTTGGTTTGGTTTCGTAGAGGACATAGTAATCCACGACCGACAGATTTGGAACGAATCTTCACACCACGTTTTGGAAATAAAAGATAAGTGATTTTATATCTTTTACCATCTTTGATTAATTGAAACATATTTCTCTTTAAAACAATTTATTTCTTCAACAAACCTATTTTTTTTAGTTTAGTTTAATTTTAATTTTGAAAACGTAAAAGTTTTAATATTATAATTATAATTACGAGATTATCTTACTCCGTACTTAATTTTGGCTTTAGACTAAAAATTGAATATTTTGGTTATACATATTTTCACGATAATTGATAATTCAATCAACATAAAACAACCCCTAACCCCTATGATGAACCATTTTTGTAAATATTGTACATATTAGTGACCAAATATATTTTGACCCTCTGATTTCATTATCTTTGTTTTATTTGTGTGTGATTATCAAGGCTTAAAAATTAATTCCGTTTTGTGTTCCAATATTATAGGTACGAAGAGTCTAAAAAAAATTAAAACTACGCGTAGTGGCCTGTCCACGGGAAAAACGTAGCATACCATTTTAAAGTCACGTGATTTTTCTCTATCCTTGTTGAATACTTACATCTCAAACAGCGGTGATAGTAAAATTGACAAAAAAATTGCTGTCTAATTATTCTTCATAATATTCTTACCTGAAATAGAATCCGTCACTGTCATCAATTAGTTTGTTAAAGTTATTTTCGAAAATAATACAATGAACAAACACAACTAATAATTTTTACTATATTAACCTTTTTCCAACTCGAAAAGAAGCAAATAGAAAACGGGTACCCAGTTTAAGTTCAGAAAGTATTACAACAGACAGCAGATACGACAAAAGTGAGTCTCGCAACAATTGCAAGTATTAAAATTGCCCTCTGATTGGTTAATACTACTTCAGAAACGCATTTGTAAAATGCTAGTGGGAACATATCCTAAAATTCAATAGTAATTAATCACCAGTAGCATTTTGTAGATGATTCACGCATAAAACGTCAAATTGTCGAAGCAATGTCAAAAAAAAGCGAATTTCGCGGTTATGAGTACTAGGCTTTATCAATCTGACAATTAGGCAATCCAACGACCTGTCCAAATGGCGTCTGGTTGGCAAACAATAAACAAAAAACATATGTTTTTATTTTGACGGGATCAAGCCTAGTACTCATAACCGCGAAATTCGTTTTTTTTTTTGACGTTTGATTCACACATAAAACGTCAAATTGTCGAAGCAATGTCAAAAAACAACGAATTTCGCTGTTATGAGTACTAGGCTTTATCAATACTGACATCGTTGACATGTAACAACCCGTATTCTAACCTCATAAAAATTTCAAAATGCCGGCTGGTTGGCAAAAGTCACGTGGTTTGGATTCCCTAATTTATATAGGCTGATCAGCTGCCTATCAAGTTACTACTCACGTCACGTATTTCTAGTTCGGGTTCTAGTTACGACGAGAGTTTCAGGTTCAGTTTGTTGTTTTTATTAATTTATTTTCAATTGAAATTGAAACTGAATTGTTTTTGTACTACAGCACAGTTTATTTCACATTAAAAATGAACAATTATCTACCTAGAGGTGTCATGACGCGTACCATGGCAATAATGAATAATAAATTTCATTAAACTAAACACCTTTTCAAAGTTCCTGTTCCAACGACCAACTTTCAACAAAATAAAAATAAAGAAACAATCTCAATTTAGAAATTATTAAACGTCAAAATTCAAAAAATGCGTACTTCGCGCCAACTTAGGTCAGCTAAGTTATCTCAGTTAAAAATCCGGGTGTCTTAGCAGGGGAAAGGGGGGAAGGCAGATTCTAACTTAGTTGTGATAGATCGTACGCGCAACTAAGTTAGATTCTTTCAGTTAGGTAAGAAAAGTGCTTGATCGTAAGCAGCTATTATTCGCTTGTTTTAAGGGCAATAAAATGGCTTATAGCTCACTAGTACTGAGATAAGGAAGCTTTATCTCACTCATGTGATTGAAAGGCTAAGGGTCAATGGGCTAAATGTATAGTACTGGGTTTTCAGTTACCTATAACAAGTTTGAATAGCATCGTTGGGTTCCCTTGTAAAAGTTGTACTTGTAAGGCAACCTCAAATTTAATTTGATGTATAATCCAGGTTGTTATTTAATTTCCCTTCATCCATCAATAATTTTATAATTATAATTATTAATTTATGATTTTGCTATTATTTGGTATGTTTATTTGGTTTAGGATAGTGTTGGACAGAATTTTGTATTAGACTGGTGAGTAAAGTGAGTTCCTACCATATAATTTACTTAAGAAAATCATGCAACCACATCGCTCTTCGGGGTCACTGGTTAATTTCTTGCGTGACTTATATGGTACTATATGGTACCTACTTTACTCTCTAGTCTAATAAATAACCATTATATAAACTGCTGGACAAATGAAGCGGAACAAGCGAATTTTTAGCATGAACTTCAAATTCCAATATTGCGCGAACTTAAAACGATATCAATGAGCGGTTTGCGAAATTTAACTTTGCAATCACGCAAGCCACCCATTTATATCTTCTTGAGTTCGTTTTATAGTGGAATCCAAAGTTAAACTAAAAATTCGCTTGTTTCTCCAGTAGTTTAGTTTTTGCTAATGTTCTGGAAGCAAGTTCTCTGAAATTAAAATGTAATATGAAACCTCTTCAACAGCAAATATGTCGACTTCAAAACAAAAAAAGTACCCCAGGTGGGTAGAGGTACCTCACAATCCCACACCGATACCTCGGTCAGCCTCGTAAATTCTGGGGGAGGCACAAGAACGACATCCATAAAGAAAAAACAAAATAAAAATGGACCTAGCAAAACTATAACAAATTGCTTATTAAACATTGCAACTACAACACAAGATCAATCGTAACTAAGGAAGGTCTGGTTGAATTAGAGTACGAATTGGAGAAAATAAACTGGGACATTGTAGGACTAGCCGAAACAAGGAGAAAGGGAGAACAATATCTCCATCTGGATTCCGGGCAGACTATGCTCTACAGGGGGAAGGATGATGATAACAATGAAGGAGTTGGAATATTAATAAATAAAAAACTATCGACAAACTTGAAAAAAAAAAAATTATATGTCGTAATCAATATAAATAAAAATATAACGCTAAAATATATACAAGCTTATTTTCCAACTTGCTCACATGAAGATGACGAGGTGGAAACGGTATACGAAGACATAGCGAGAGCAATAAGAGAGAACCCAACGACGCACACTATTCTAGGAGGAGACTTTAATGCAAAAATAGGCAGAGGAGCAGAACCTACGGAAACACACATATAGGACAGTTCGGACTCGGCACCAGAAATGAAAGGGGAAAAATGTTAGCAAACTTCCTAGAAAGAGAAAGACTCTATCTGATGAACACTTTCTTCCAAAAGAAAGAGAAACGTAAATGGACAAGGAATAGCCCAGACAAACCAAAAATCAGATTGACTTTATAATCTCTCGCCATAAACACATAATCCAAGACGTAGATGTGGTCAATGAATTCAACACCGGCAGTGATCACAGAATGGTAAGATGCAAACTGCTCATAAAAACAAAAATGGAAAGAAAAAGAAAGATGAAACAAATGACGAAGAGAAGAAGTAGAGAAAAGATAGCAGAAAGAAGGGAAACATACAAACAAATGCTGGAAGAAAACTTTTCCAACAATCCAGGAAAAACAGAAGAGTCATTAGATGATAACAATAGGAGAATAACAAAAATTATAACAGAAATAGCAGAACAGATAATAGGCCCCCTAGAAAAAACGCCGGACAAACTGTCCATAGAAACGAAACAGCTACTAGAGAAAAGGAGAAAACTGATAACCTAGGGTAACAAATCAGCAAGAAAAATGGCGAAACAGGATATACTAAAACATCCAACTAAACAAGTGCAATCCCTATTAGAACAGAACAAAGGACTAAATATATTTAAAAGACATAACACACCTAAGAACGAGATATCAAAAATAAAAGATGCGAAAAACAACATAGTAGAAGACAGACCACAGATATTAAAAGTTGTGGAATCTTTCTATAGAGATCTGTACGAATCTTAAATAGTAAACACAAGGACAAGAGAAGACAAAATACGAATAGTAAAGGCAAACTCAGAAAAAATGCCCGACATAAATATGGAAGAACTGGAGAAAGGGTTATCCCAGATGGAAAATGGTAAAGCGGCAGGAGAAGACAACATTCTGCCTGAAATGCTCAAGGAAAGCGATACTAAGACGAGACAAGAACTAGTGAAACTATTCAATAAGTGCCTAACAGAAGAACATACACTCAAAGATTGGGAGAATGCTGTAGTTGTTCTGATCTACAAGAAAGGTGACCCGACTGATATCGAAAACTACCGGCCGATAAGCTTACTATCACAAATATATAAATTATTCCCCAGAATAATCACCAACAGATTAGAGCGAAAACTCGAAGTTTACCAACCAAAGGAACAGGCTGGATTCCAAAGCACGACAGAACATCTACACACAGTAAGGCAGATAATCGAGAAAACTACAGAATATAATATAAACCTGGGCAATAATAAAATCCTTGAGAAATGCCAGAGTGGATCAACGTTATATAAACAGAATAAATAAATAAAAAGCTACAATGTTTAAACAAAGGATTGAACATACATGCTGAACGCCTGCACAATCTAAGATTTGTCGACGATATTGTACTATTCGCAAAAGACAAACAGGAATTGATAGATATGTTGGAAGAACTACAGGATGAGGCGGGAAAGGTAGGATTACACATGAACTACACAAAGACCCAGTTTATTACAAATACAGCAGATGCAGACGGAACAATACCGATCCATGACAGCACAATAAAAAGACAGAAACATACATATACCTTGGCCAAGCTATAGTCAACCATCCAAGGACCTTTTTTTTCAGTTATACATGTAAACCCCATACTTTGTGAGTGGCTTGCTTATATCAAGTCCTACAACTTTTCCTCTACGAATTTTCTCGGAAATGGCACGTATGCGCGCAGGCGACTCGCAAACATTTTAGGGGTAGGTATCGGACTCCCCCAATTTGCCATTATTTTTGTCGGCCAAGTTGATTTCCGTGATTTAGACATAAAAATCAACGGAAATCAACTTGGCCGACAAAAATAATGGCAAATTGGGGGAGTCCGATACCTACCCCTAAATGTTTGCGAGTCGCCTGCGCGCATACGTGCCATTTCCGAGAAAATTCGTAGAGGAAAAGTTGTAGGACTTGATGTAAGCAAGCCACTCACAAAGTATGGGGTTTACATGTATAACTGAAAAAAAAGGTCCTTGGATGGTTGACTACTATAACACCGGACAAACAAAATCAAGAAATGGAAATTGATAGGAGAATTAGACTGGGATGAGCGGCTTACGGCAAATTGAAGTACATCTTCAGCCTGAATATTCCAATGACTTTGAAATCAAAAGTCTATAACGAGTGTATACTGCCTGCTGTCACGTATGGTTGCGAGACCTGGGTGATAACCAGAAAAATTAAACACAAATTAGAAGTACGTCAGAGAGCCATTGAAAGACGAATTTTAGGAATTTCCCTGAGAGACCACAAAACAAATACATGGATAAGGAAAGGACATAAAGTCTCCGACATAATAAAAAGAATTGGCAATGGACAGGACACGTGGCCAGACATACAGAAAACTGGAGCGCGTATATCACTAGATGGAGACCTTGGGAAGAGAGGAGAAGTGTTGGAAGACCCCAACAAAGATGATACGACGAGATAAAGAAGATTGCAGGCTTAAATTGGTACCAGCTTAGCTGACACTCAACGCGTTACCAGCAGCACCACTCCTCCTTCGGAGTCGTGGTGTTGCTGCGTAACGCGTTTCGTGACAGGTAAAAGTATTATTCGGTAATCCTGAAACCTCTTATGGTATTAAATTCGATAATATAATGTAAAATTGTCAATGCTTTCAAATTTTTTATGTAGAAAAGGCTTGTGTTGCCAACATAGTTACTAAATTTTTGACTTCGGGAATTATCTTTGATAGAATTTGATTAATAGCTGACAGCAATGTATTTCAAATGGGAAAACTCAAGTACCAATCGGGTTTAGTTGAACTTTGTTTTGAACCGAGATTGTATTTACAACTAGGCCGAAGTCGCATACCTCAAGGTATATCTTTGATACTTCTATGGGATAGTTCGATGTTTGCTGGGTAGTAAAATATTTTTATTTCAGATCCAAGGTTTTCTTAGACTTGTGGTGGCAAATTCGCGAAAAGGTGGTTGGTGGTTAACAATTTTAATTTCGAATGATCTTTCTTTAACATACAGCTCTGTCATAAAAGGGATCCAACAGCATCGTATTTTTAATACGTGAGTTAGAATAATACCCATTATTATTAATAATGGTATTCTTCTTGTTATGTTGCAGGAAGAGGTGAAACAGAGCAAGGATGAATCCGACCTCCCTTTAGATAAGAAGAGCATAAGACTCCATGATGGCAACAACGCCAACGACCACGTTCGGTAGTTAGCTCCAAGAGCATAATTTATTCATAACTTGCACTAATTTTTTCATTTTACATTTGTTGTTCAATATTATCGATTAAATTATTGCACAAATAATGTAAGAACATAAATAACTCTGAGGTCTGCTCATTTACTCTTGAAATAAACTGACTTGACACATCGTAAATTATCGCGGAAGCCTTTTTATAAATTTTCCGAAAATTAATGAAACAAGTAGGGATCACAGGTAGCCATTAAGTTATGAAAGCAAACATTGCAGTCGCTCGAAGATAAATGTTGTATGTCCATTTCTATAACTATTTGCTTATTGCTCCAGCCCCATAATTTTCCATGGCATCCAACTTATGTATGTTGATTGATTGAAGGTATAAATAAAAGATCTTACAATTGTACAATTGAAAAAAAACCGATTAAAGAACAAAAGATGTTTATTTTTTAGCCTGTTACAGCCAACATGGATAAAAAAAAACAACAAATTTAATAATCAGTAGTTCAATCAGATCCCTGAGAAAGATGAGACACATAACAAAAAATTAAACCAAAATAAATATTCATTGACAACTGGTTCAGCCTCATCTTTTCCTACATCCTACTTATGGGCTGCAGTGGGAATTATCTGGGGAGCAAGTGTTGATAACAGGATTGAAATATTCTTCCTGTGGACATTCACCAGGGTGGGCTCTTCCGAAGCTGCAAATCACGAACTTGTTACATTGATCTGGGTGTGCCGCAATAAAGAACCTGTAGAAAAAAAATCTATAAATGGGTCCCAAATTTGATTTCTAGTCGTTTTTATTTGTAGGCTCTCCAGAAAATATCTAAAACTCCTTCTTGAGAAGGCATACTAGTAGGTATATAAAGAATCGATAAAAAATTACCTGTCTGTGTGAATTTGGCAAAGTTCTTCAGGACTCGGCTTCTTCTGTTCTTCTGAACCGTATTCATCGGGATTTGAACCAGCTTCAGATTCTTCTTGTCCGTCTTCTTCAGGTTTGGGAGGTGCAATCGTACTTGTATCCTCCGATTCAGCGGGATTTAAATCCAATCTAGAAGCTTCTTGTTCTTCTTCAGGTTTTTGAGGTACACTTGAACTTGAACCCTCGGACTCGCCAGGATCTGAACCTGATTCCGAATCTTCTTGTCCTTCTTCTTCAGGTCTTGGAGGTACACTTAAACTTCTACCCTCCGACTCGCCGGGATCTGAACCTGATTCCGAATCTTTTTGTCCTTCTTCTTCAGGTCTTGAAGGTACACTTGGACTTGAACTTTCCGATCCAGCGGGATTTAATCTTGATCCTGGAACTTCTTGTCCACCTTCTTCTTCTTCAGTTGCACTCGAACCTGAACCTTCGAGTTCATCAGTAGTTGAATCTCTTTGCTTGCCTTCTTCAGGTTTTGGTGGAACCTTAAAAATATGAACAATATTATTTATTCATCAAAAATAGAGTATTTTCCGCTTTTGTTAAAGTCATTAGCTTTTATATTATTTGATTATATGCTCACTTGTTCCGTTGTAGGTTCTTCTTGATCAGTTGCCACTTTTTCTGAAACTTCCGTTGTGACATCGGCGAGTTCTAGATCGAATTAATAGTGATTCTTTACAGATTTTTTTCTAACCAATTTCATCAAGAATCTTATAGGAAAATATTAGTACCTACCTGATGATGGTTCTTCGAAGAGTTCAGTTGTTGGAGATTTAGATGATGAAGTTTCATTTGTAGATTCTTCTGATAGTTCAGTTGTAAAATCAGAAAGAGTTGTAGGTTTTTGTGGGAGCGTTGATGGCTTTTCTGAAAGTTTGGTTGTGGAAGGTATTTCAATTTCCGGTTCAGGCTTCGCCTCTGGCTTTGGTACAGGTCTTTCTTTGGCATATCCCTTAGGTTTTTCTTCAGGCCCATGTTCCTTCACAGCAGAACAATCAGATTTCCAAGGATGTACACAAACTCCATTAGATGCACTAAATGCAGTTCCTGGAGCACAAGGTCTGTCCATGGGGCTTCCGTGGACACATTGCAAATACTGTGTGCAATCAGTTGGATGCGGGTGAAGTTTAACTTGATTTTTGGGTTTACTACAGTCGATGTTAAAAGCCGAACGGAATGACGGTGGAGCTGAAAATTAAATTATTTTCAATAACTTGAGACATGTTTATTGTTCAGTATAAGATTTTTACGCTATATTTAGATGACGTCACATTTAGTAAATTTGGTAGGGAAGTTTCTGAAGTTTTTTGTTGGCAACGGCGCGCGACGTTGCATGACTTGTATAAACATTTTCATTTCGTTAATTTTAGCTGTGGTCAGAATTATTAACACATGACATTCTGGTAAATGATAAGAAAAAAAATAGAAATTGACAACAATGTCTGTCCTTGTTCGATGACATCTTCCTGAATATAACATAAAAAAACCATAGTATGATTTTACATGTACCTACTACAAATACTTTTAAAAGGTAATACTTCTAATTACAATAAATTGACGATTAATTCAGAATAATAAGCAATATTTTCTCCTCAAGTTTTAGTTATTTTCATTTCCATTTGA
Source organism: Ceutorhynchus assimilis (assembly GCA_917834065.1). Taxonomy (NCBI): domain Eukaryota; kingdom Metazoa; phylum Arthropoda; class Insecta; order Coleoptera; family Curculionidae; genus Ceutorhynchus; species Ceutorhynchus assimilis. The sequence continues at coordinate 9,164,331 of OU892278.1, read as the reverse complement.
AATTGTTGTTATTGAGTTACCCAATGTAAACAGTAATTCGAAAAAAAAAAGTTTTCTTTCATGCTCTTATATTTCATAAAATATGCGCTCTTTTGACCCTGCGCTCTTTTGTCCGTGCGCTCTTTTGTCTGTGCGCTCTTTCGTCCGTGCGCTCATTTGACCCTGCGCTCTTTTGACCCAGCGCTCTTTTGACCCAGCGCTCCTTTGTCCGTGCGCTCTCTTGACCTGCGCCCTTTTGTCTGCGCTATTTTGACCTGGTTTTGACCCGTGCTCTTTCGTACCAGCGCCATATGTAGGTAATATATTAAGAATAAATAATTTTCTCTCAATTGGTCATTCAAATAATTCTTTACTATTTTCGTATGTATGTATTTGGATAAAATTGGATTAGACAAGACATTTTTATATCGACATCACGACTGCATTTTCTGCTTGGAATGGAAAAAGCGGGAATATAAATAAACTGAACGCAGTTTTACTGATAAGAATATTTCCTGAATATTTTTTGACCAAATTTATTCAGAATTAATTTAATTTGAAATAAATTCAAATTTAAATATTTCAATTCATTATTTATTTAGAAAAAAAAAAACTACAAATAAAATGGACATGAATGAGCCTCAATAGAAAAGCGAAGAATGAGATTAACTTATCCTCTCAACATACAAATCTATCTATCATTAGAAGCTATTATAGACATGGATGAAACAAAAAAAGATACCGGATATGGAAACTTTAGGAAATAAACATGGGAAAAGATATAGCAGACAAATAATAAAGATAGAACGCTATACCTCTTTAGAAACAAAAGACCTATTGAATGAAAGGAGAACACTACTAGAATAAGGGTAAAAAGGGCTAATAGTTTCCGTAGATAATCAAGGCCTGCTGCTCTTTTAGTTTGTTTTGTGAAAGGCCATTTGAAAGCTCCCCTAAGTACGGCTGGATCCTTGTTAGTTAACAAAAACATGAGATGTGTGTCAATTATATGAGGACACCGTCGAAGCTTATTGTTGGATAACTTATTGGATAACAAGGACTTAACAAACGACTGATTTATGGCCGTTTGCACCGACCATTTTAAGGAAGCCTTAGCGATAAGAATTCCTTAACATGACATTTTTACATGGAGAAATGTCACTTTACAGGGAATACTTATCGCTGAGGCTTCCTTAAAATGGTCGGTAAAAACGGCCACTTAACTTATAAAAACATTGAAAAAAATGGTGGCAAATGAAATTAAAATAATAGCGACATTGGAATTAGCGCTGTGATCTTTCAGAGCCAAGAAATTTCGAAAATTACTGCTCATGTTTTGAGACATTTTTAGATGTCAAAAGTTTTTACTTACGCGCAGCACTAACACAAGCCAAAATTACTATTCCAAGTGCTAAAACACTTCCCAATGGCGGCATTGTATGTGTTGTTTCAATCACTCCTCCAATAACTCTTATATTTTGTTATAATTTGCTACTAATCACGCCTCTTAAATTTTATCGGATAACTACAGTTGCGAATGTCTATGATCTGACTTTTATATCGTCAATGTCAAATTATTTGATAACTGGTAGTTGATTAATAGGTTTGTTCGGATTTAGTTCAGACAGTTCTGAATAAAAATAGATGCTTTTCAGATATTATTGGCGCAACATTATCCATAGAAATTTGACAGGTTGACCCTCGTATAATAATGGCATTTGATGACAAAGTATTTTTTAAACTTCAGGGTTATAAAACAGAAAGCCGAGTTGCCAGAATGTGTAGAATATCTGAGTAGATTCAATTCCAAAATACAAAAATATTGGTTGCTGGTTGTAGAAATAGCTTTACATCTATATTTAATCTATACCTACCAGAAATATATCTGGTCAGTGGCGTCGCGTGACCATCAGTTTGGGGGGGGGGGGGTAAATGGTATGGGGTTGAGGGGGCGCCCTCCGAAAACGCGCTGCAGACGAAATTTTTTGCAAATTTCAAGGTCATTCACTTTTCCAGAACAATTATTTCCTATGTGAGAAGAATAAAACAAAACAAAAATTTATTTTCTCCAATATATTTTGTATTTTCTTCTGGGCATCCTGATTTTTCTCTTGATAATTCTATCCTGGGGGGGGGGTAATTACCCCAGTACCCCTCCCGACGTGACGCCCCTGTATCTGGTAGTTGGGCTTCAATTATTATTCCCTGAAGAACCTCTGGTTTGCTTTTCTCGAAATAGCCGTAACATTTTATTATTTCCTATTTCCCTTATTTTCTCTTGAGAAATTATTTTGAGCGTCTTAAATATGAAATAAATTTGACAATGCTGAATTTTGAAAAATGTCAATGGATTTTGCAGGTATGCAGAATAGTAAGGTACCGTTTATATATTGCACTATTAAAAAATATATTAACAAATGTGTCAAATTTGATTGGCCAGATAGGCCAGAGAATTCTAATACTGCGACACTTACGAAATTATGTGAAACACACTTAAAACTGCCTGGAATTCGACATATACTGTCATTATTATACGAGGGTCAACCTGCCAAATTTCCATGGATAATGTTACGCCAATAATATTTGAATGGCAAATAGACGTGTCTCGTATATAAATAAAGACAGTGTATATTATGGTTAAAAGTAATGAGATGAACTGGGAGAGAACATACAATATGCGCTCGCCGCTGGGAGCTTTAGTGACATTTTTTAAGTTGCCAAAGGTCCCAAAAAACCTTGGGATCATTTTCCAGAATCCGGATCAGTCTGTACAAGTCTGGATAAGGTCTGGATAAAGTCTGTAAAACTCTGGATAAATCTGGATATTGCCTGGAAAAGTCTGGAAACGTCTGGAAAAGACTTGGAAATTTCTGGAAAGTGTTGGAAAAATTCTGAAAAAGGCCCCAAAAGACCTGGGGATCATTTTCCAGAATCCGGATCAGTCTGAACAAGTCTAAATAAAGTCTGGATTAATCTGGATGAAGCCTGGAAAACTCTGGAAAGCTCTGGATAAGTCTGGATAATGTCTGGAAATCTCTGGAAAAGGCTTGGAAATTTCTTGAAAGGGTCGGAAAAATTCTGGAAAAGGTCCCAAAAGACCTGGGGATCATTTTCCAGAATCCGGATCAGTCTGTATGTACAAGTTTGGATAAATCTGGATGAAATCTGGAAAACCCTAGAAAGCTCTGAATAAGTCTGGATAATGTCTGGAAAAGTCTGGAAATCTCTGGGGCTGACACGCTTTTATAATATGTAGGTACATCGAACTAAAAAGTGAAAAATAAATATACCGTTTTAAAAAAACTAAAAAACACGCTTTTATAGTAAATTGAACTAAAAGTAAAAAATAATTTTTAATATAAACAGAAAATATAAATGAAAAAAAATTTTAGAATTATTGTGAAAAAAACCATAGATTTTTTTGAAGCCAAATTCTATGTCCCTATATTTCGCGCTTGCGCATTATTGATCGGAAACAACGAATTCTGGGCCGTGGACAGAGTCGGATTAGGATTTTAAGTGGATTAACATTGAGAATGATTTAGAATTCCGAGTAGTTCGATTATGTGAATCGGTAAGATTATGTGAATGTATAGAGTAAAGCTAATATGAAAAATGTAAATATAAATACTTACAGTCGTTCATCGTTCGGGAAACTAAAATATCCTAAGCCTGGGCTAGTTCTAAAAAAAAAAAATAGTGTTGTTTTTACAGACAAAACAGGAAGCAACCATGATAATACACAATATATAAACGATAAAACAGTCAAGTACACAAAAATCGCGAATAACACGGAAAGCAAAACACTCTTAACAATGCCGAATTTCAAATTAATGAATTTTCCGGTTACTTTTTAATTTCCTGAATAATTTCAGTCAAAAAACTTCTCTTCTTTTTTTGTAATACAATCCTGTTGCGTGTTTCGTTTGACAGTTATTTCTCGCGGGTTCTCACCCAAGCTATTTCTATCTCTTTTTTGCGTGCAGGATTGGAAAGAGACATGTATATGCCGAACTGCTTTTTCAATTTGAGAGATTTGTTCACTCATTGAGCGCATGCGCAAGATATGGGTCAAAATGCTCCTATTGGTTGGAGAATTTGGCCTCAAAAAATATGGAGAGTTGTACAACTGTATCGGTACGGTATAAACTGTGCCACAACCCTGTTTATATTCGGACCACAGCTTAAATAACCTAAATTGTTGGTGTAACAAACACCAGCTTTTCCATTGGTCGAAACGCCCTACCTGGACCAGTTCGCATGCACGAAGGACATTTGATATAGGTTGTAATGAAAATGACCAGTTTGTCATTTACTGCCGCTTGGATTTGGTTCAACCATTTTTTAATGTACAGATTAGACCGATTTCCTATTACCTGGACTGCGCGCGTCGCTTGTAGGCTGCAGGTGAGCGTCCAATGAGAAGCAAGTTTGTGACAGGCTTGCGTCATATTCTTATTCAGGGGCCAGTTCAGAATAAATCGTTCCTTCTTTCTTTGTAATGTGTAATTTGACAAAGAGCAAAGGTTATGTTAGATTATACTTGACATATTCCTTTGCAATTTCATTAGGCGATGTTGCCGGATGAAACATTTATCAAAATAAAAGTGCAAATGATGTTCATCCACTTAAAAGCTCTTCTTTTGTCTGATTTAGGACCAGGGGCTTAGTCACCGGTGTTCCGCGTGTTCCACCGAACACGGGCCCGGTAGCTCAAGGGGCCCGGTTCGACATGTCAATAATATTTTTTCTCCTACTAAGTATAAAAAAATCATGTGCAGCGCCGTACACGTAGTAAAAGTGGAACTTCTTAAAAACTTCCCCCCGGCCCCCCTCATACAACTTTAAAACAGACGAAGTACCTACCACACAAAAGGGAGACGCGCATCTATAGTGACGTCACAGGGGTATTGGCGCTTCACAATAATAGGCAATCCTCTTTGCGCTTATAATCCTTGGTTTGTGAAATCAATGTTATAATGGCTGCCTTTCTCCGTCTTTTTACGTCTTATATTTTTCCCCTCTCTCGTGTAACGAAATTTGCCAAAACGTGACGCGTCTTTCAAATCATTCTCCATTGTTGTCCAAATATCAGACCGCTGCCTAAGAAGTTTCACTTCAAAAATACATTTGAAACTAATTTATATGAAAATAAAAATCATGTGTAGCATCGTTAAGGATTGAAACTTCTTAAAAACTATTTCCTCCCTCATACAACCTTTAGACTTCCGAGTATGAGTCAAGGTAAAGCACTAAAGCTTTCAGCGCTTAACAATGATAGGCAATCCTCTTTGCTCATAATCCTTGGTTTTTGTCAATCGTTCGTCGTCTGTCATTGTCATTGGCGGTCATTGACTATCTTTCTCTGTGTCTCTTCTACGTTATATCTTTCTTCTCTCTTGTCTATCGTGTACGTGTAACGAAATTTGCCAAAACGTGACGCTAACGTAACTTACGTGACGCGTTTTTCAAATCAGTCTTCATTCTCGTCCAAATATCAGACCGCCGCCAAAGGGCCGGTTTCTCAATAGCAAGTAATCCCTGGCTTACCTAAGCATATTTCCAGGGTAAACATTGCAACTGGACACGTTTACCCTGGAAACCAACCCTAAGAAGTTTCACTTTAAAAAACATATATGTACAGTGGGATTTTTTAAGTGTACAATATATGGGAATTTTTTTTAGTAGTAGCACAACCCAAATACAAACAAGGCCAAAAGTTGGTGCATGTCTGACAATCATATTAGGTGCACTGAATGGATGCAAGTCAAACAGCATACAGGGTAGCTGAAACAATATCAAAGCTCTCTGTACTGTAAAGTACCCTTATTTTAGAAAATTCAGAAAAATGTTATAGAGAAAAGTTGTTTGGAATTAAAAGTTATGCCTAAATACCGAAACATAGCCTCCTAAGATTTTTTTTATTTTTTTTCGAAAAAAATCTATAATTTCTATATTTTTTAAAATTTTTATTTCCGCCCTTAATACTTTCAAAAATTAATTAAAATCAAATCAATTTTACATAACTTTATTCAAACTCAAGCATATTTGTAAAATTAACTTAGATTTTTAATTTTTTATGGAATCACAAAATTCATGTTTGTTGCAATGATATTTAACACAACTTTAAAATGTCGCATTTTTTTTTTTTATTAAGTTAAAACATTACTGATGAATCTGATGATAATAGCCATATTGAAAAAACTCTCCTTAAAGTGCAAAAGTTTTATTTTATTTAAGTAAATATTACTACAATTTTGATATTTTTTGAGCTACCCTGTATGCTGTTTGACTTGCAACCATTCTAAGTGCACCTAATATGATTATCAGAAATGCACCAACTTTTGGCCTTGTTTGTATTTTGATTGTGCTATTACTTAAAAAAAATCCCATATGTTGCACACTTAAGTAATGACACTGTATATCTGCGTAGGTGAAGTCGTCGATTCTTGTATTCGTATGTAGACTTATTTGACTATGATTTATTTTATTCTTTCACACTTTTCGATTTTATGGCTTGTCGCGTGTCGCATATCTCCAAAATTCATTAGTACGGCCGAACCACTCCATAGTATGCCAACCAAGATCCTGCAATCCCTGCATTGCGCTTTATTGTGCTCAAGGTTGTTTGAGAGAAGGAGGTTATCTGATAACTTTATGACGTCATCTGGGGTGCCGATATATAGTGCAAATCTCCATAAGGCACCTCAGATGCGTCATCAAGTTACCCATTACCCAGACAACCTTATATTGAATATGTTCCATACTTTAAGTTCACGCTGTATATTTGAAAAAGAAATATATATAACTATCATTTTCCAATTTTTTCATCTCGCAGGGGTAGGGGCCCGGTAAAATTTTCGAACACGGGCCCGAAGCATCATCGTCACTACGCCACTGTTTAGGACGTTGTAAAACACTTAACACTATATCACTTCTTTAATGTTATAAGATTCGATTTGTATTGTCTACATTTGTTTTGCGATAATACAATCTGGCTACACTGCAGCCTACGAGTTGCGCGCGCATGTCATCTTTTATTGCTTTCGAACTTGTATTTATTATAATTAAGCTCTCTTTTTCTAATCATGCGAGATAGGTCTATTGACCCGTTACGGGTCAATTCTGTACACATCTGTAAGCAAATCTATAGATTTCTATAAGCCTATATAGTCACTGCAAAACGCATCGATTGCTACTTCATCAAAAATATTCACGATTCCATAATATTTTCTGTAATCTACAGGAAGTGCAGAATTACAAATTGTCTTTAGGCAGCTAAAGCCTTATAAAAATTTATAGAATTTCTTACAGATATGCACAGAATTGACCCATCATAAGTGGGAATTGTCCTTTAAAGTTTTTAAATATTCACTCTGCATCTCGAAAAGTATATTTATAACAAAGTGAACTGTAATTCGCCTGAAAATATTCCGAACAAACTCAACATAAACAAAAAACGTCAAATTTCCCACAGCTGCCATATTGAAAAATCACGTCGCTTGGAGAGCCTAAGTGCGCGTTCATATTGACACCGCTCGAGCGGTGAGCGTTGAGCGATGCCGCTGTTGTGATGCCCAATAGTTATTTATGTATCAAGGGTACTAAGTAGATGATTATGCCCTGAGGACGACAGCACCTTGGCCCGAGGGTTCGTAAGTCGCCCGAGGGTATATATATCTATTAGTACCCGTGGTGCATACAAACTTTTATGTCATACCAGTTGGTTGTGAATGATAAATACCTGGGAAAAAAGTGTCACTTCGCAAATTGTCATCTGTGTGCAAACATCATCATTTTTTGACAAAAATAATATGTTTATAAACGTAAATTTATATTTTGTTAATAAAGAATAAGTAATTGAAAACTGTTTCTTGCGTCTTTATGCCCGCGCGGGCCATAATGTGTACTTTATGCCCGCACGGGCATAAAGTACTGAATTATGTAGATGGTAGATATCTAAGGTATAAAACCACAATAATGTATTGGTATGACATAAAAATAATTTTAACATTATATTTCAAATGAACATGGTCACGCATGGTACGTTATTGTTCTATTGCTGCATGTAAAAATAACCGTAAAAAAAATGGTGAGCTATCATTTTTCCGCTTTCCGCATAGGGACAAAAGTTCGCTGGACAAGTGGATTTGTATCACACGAGTTAATCGTGATGCGGTGTTGTTGAACTGAGAAGGATTTAGGGGTTAGTTAATGACTACTGGTTTATTTAAAAAAAAATGAATTGCTTTTCTCTGATAAGTTTGCTCTCAGCATTTTCATATCACCGACTTTATGTATGGTAGTACTAGTAAGTTAAAAAAGAAGCATCACCAAGTATTTTCCAAGGGACAATGACAAATGAAGCTTCCGAAAGTGCTAAGATGGATGAAAAGTTCTTTGAAATTATTCCCTTCTCATTGAAATCTGCAATTGAAAAAGAAAAGGGTTGATCATGGAACGAACTTTTCTACGATCAACGAAAATATATCTCCGAAAACTGCACCCAACGAAATTATTGAGGATCTACATCGACGAATGAAAGTACTTCAAGCAGAAGTCGAGTGCAAGGTGAAAATAAAATATTAAAGGAGTGCACTATAAATACAGCAGTATTTGCTATTGATAAATTCCAACATAGTGATCTCAAAATAAGATATTACACGGGTTTGCATTCGTTTGGGGTCTTTGTTGCTTTGTTCCGATTTATCTTACCATCTGGCCAATTGAAGGATGTTAATGTTGATAAGGAAGTGCGCTCCCCACAAACCAAGAAATACAAGTTATCCTTCATCCTTCAATTTGTCGAAGGCTACTGCTGGTAAAATATGCCTTAATTGGATAAATTTCATGTATGTGCGGTTGGGCCAACTTAATATGTGGCCTCATCGCGACATTTTATTGAAAAATGCACCCTTGGCGAGCCAACAGCAGTATAAAAATGTGGTGGGAAGCATTAACTGTACGGAAATTGCCATTGAAACACCATCCTCATTGATTAAACAAAGTCAATGTTTTTTCAACTACAAAGGCTGTACCACTTTGAAGTCACTTATAATGACCCTAATGGGTCTCCATTATTTACGGGTTTATTATCCGACAAGAACATTGTCGAACAATCTGGTTTTATTCACATCCGTAAGAGGAAAGTTGAAACGCTGATGCTTTAACCAGGAGATATCCATGGCCGTACCAACATTGCGCATAACAGGGCTGTTGTTATTCAGTGAAGCTGAAGTGGCATGGATTCGTAAGGTTGCCCATGAACGTATCCACGTTGAGCGCGCAATAGCATGAAAAATTAAATTGATAACTGTTTATTGCAAACTGTAGGAAATCGGAAAAAAATCCATACGTATTTTTTTATTTTGTCTTTGTCCAAATATGAAAATTCCGAAAGTTATACAAAGATTAAGTTTTGTATACATAGATATACTCAGCATAGAGTGACGTCATAGGATATCAAAAATAAGCACATTTCAACCCACATAACAGTGAAAGAACATTCATATTCTCAGAATATTCCCTCAAAGTGCTTTTTGGAATGTTCTTTTAGGAATGTTTAATGAATATTCTAAGATTGTTTCGATTGAAATATTCATTTTTGAACGTTCTATTTATGTACTAGGAATGTTGCTTCTATGCACCTACCTGAAAGATTGTGCTAAGAACCTACTTTGTATAACAATCTTTGAATATTGTCATACGAACATTATTATAATGTACCCTAAAAAATGTTCTTTCGGCTAATATCTCTATCAAGTATTAAGAATATACCAACCAAGTTGTGCTGAGAAGTTTATGTAGGTAGGTAACCATGATAAGAATATTTTTATATTGTTCACCTAATTATCTGAAGTACCTACTCAAAAATCATAATTTAACAATTAAACAATAATGCTCTATCTAGAACCTACTAAGAATATTGTAGGTATATTCTTTTCCTTTTGCTTTGTAGGACTTCCAAGAGAGGGAGCCACGCGCTATTAAAGATCTACATCTTACCTTGCGTTTGAATCACCTTGGAACCTGTTTCTCTCAGTTGGCGTGCTTCGACCAGAGCATAACAAGCTCGAAACCGGAGCTTTGGTTAAATACTTGTGTTTTCCAGAGAAGAGAACAACTGTTTTACTGCCTTTAATATAAAAGGGCTGAAAGGAGCATTATTTGGAAGCGAAAATTAACATTCCAAGTATATCCTTAGAATCAACCAAGAATGTTATGTCTAGGATGCATATTGAGAATGATATATGTAGATATATTCCAAGAATATTTCAAGCATATTGGTATAATATTCTTTTGAGAACATAACTATAATGTCATAGAAACATTCTTTGAATGTGAGAATACCTATACATATCAAGCATATTTTTAGAATCAAACGAGAATATTCTTTTCAGGATGTACTGAGAATCTCATAGGTATATTCTAGGAATATCCTAATGGATTTCTCAGGAAGTTCTTGGGTATTGTAAACAGTATTTCTACAATCTTTTCTCAGAACATTCTCAGGACATTCGCAAGGGTTTTGGCGAACATTCTAGGAACATTCCTCCTAAAAAAAGAACATTCTTAATACATTCTAAGGATGCAATTTTGTTATGTGGGAAAGCGTTGCATCTCCGTCTAAAAAAAAAGAAAAAAAAAAATGTGTTGACTTATTTTTCATTGATAAACGAAACCAGAAAAATTGATGCAAGGTGCCTAGCATGGAACCGATTTTTTCAATCTGTTGCATTTTGACAACTTCTCGATCCAGGTTGCGTCTGAGTTAAGGAGAATCAGGAAACAGAAGAAGAAATATATCAAGGCAATTCAGACAAATACATTTTGTATACACTTGTTAATTTTAAATAAATATTTTGACAAAAGTCTACATTAACGGGTTTATTTATAGGACGACTAATTCGCTTAATTTTTCCATAAAAACCACAAAATCACACCAACTTAGGCCAGATAACAAAATCTGTCCTTGCACCTGATAGTAGTACTTATGGGATGTCTTCAGCATGTATCTACTCGGCATTTTTGAGCCCTAAACAGAAATCTGGTAACTCGCAGGCTTCTTTCAAGCTTTGCGCTTTCGTAGTACACGGACATTTTACTCCCAATGAACCATATCCATGCCCTTCCCAATAAATTATTCCATCGGAGCTTCTGCCAAAATGGACTGCGTAAAGATGTATTACTAGGCCGAACTCAAACCATTGCACATTTTTCTTTGCTGCCAGCTAATGAGCGATCACAGAGTGCTCTCATACGTAAGGCCGTGTCTGATGCTCCGAACATGCGACAGATCAGTAGATTTCGTGAACACTTCTGTAAAGTTTTCGAATGTAATACCACAAGAGGTTTCAGGATTACCGGATAATACTTTTACCTGTCACGAAACGCGTTACGCAGAAACGCGTTGAGAAACATCGAGTGGTATTCAAAAGGTTATACAACGAACTAAACTTTATTACGCTGTACATTATTCCCATATGACACGAGAGGCTTAATAAGTGCCTTTTGGGATTATCGCGCTTGGTGGCAATATTTATAGCAAATTCTATTATAGAAAAAGTTTTGTTTCATCTCTTGCCAACAAGCGCGATAATCCCAAAAGGCTTATCACTTGTTAAGCCTCTCGTGTCATATGGGAATAATGAGTGAGTGAGTTGTATAATCATTGAAAGCCCTTCGGTGACAGATCATCTTAAAATTGGACGCTGCAAACCGGTATCGTCTGAAATCATGCCAAGCAGTACTGTTTATTTGCAGTTGTGTTTGCTGTTCAATCGCGGCAGCTTCTTCGAAATCAGTTGCTTATGTTCGCTTGATTTGATGTAGCATGCTAGATGTGTGCTACTTGCTAGATCACACGCCACATCATAAGCCACGCTATTTCGGTGGGCACCGCCTTAGGTCAGAAGAAATCAAATGGCGCAAACCGCAGGTAGCTCGCACACCTAGTTTGAAAGTTATAAGCATTTGAAATAGGTCACTATCGGCTGGGACACCCTGTAGTATAAATTACCTTGGATCTTCTCAGGCGAAACGTCTTGATCGTCATCACTGAGCAGTATTTCTATGTTCGAGCACCTTTTTTCATGAGCCTTTGCAGGTATTCACAAATTTGGTCCATAGTGAATATGAACGACATTGATTATAATATGGTTATCCAAAGTCTGCAGATGTGGAAGCGAGGAAAGAATAATGAATATGAAAATCATTAAATAATGGCGTTTTTTGTGCAACCGTCTGTGACAGCTTTCGCGGCCGCTACACATTCCGTGACACATGCCGCGAAATTCAACTTCCCGACCACCTGACGTGCAAAATGTGTCAAATCCTTGTGAAATTTATACAGTTTTTCTGTAACTTTACATAATTTTTATAGTTGCACAAAAAATAGTGTGTAGGTAGGTATACCATGACCGCGAAACTTTTTAGCGTCCTCGAGATTATCTTACCTCCTAAAGCGGCCTCGGCGATAACTTTTCTCTACGTATGCTAAAAAGGCATTTCGCGGCCTTGTTATATAAATAACTATTCTTGTTTAAATGCCAATTTGTTCCAAATATGTTTCCTTTTATCAAAACCTTAGTTGGAATAACGTTTTCAAATTTTTTTAAGGAAAATCAAAAAATGCAATTTCTTCAACACGATCTAACGACGTTGCGGATTGTCGAAACTTTAGCGTTATTATACGTTGGTACTAGTAGGATATTTTTTGTCTACTTCAATTTGCTTTAATATTATAGTTATCATTAAAAAACGATTAGTTTTCGAGTTATAGTTGATTATTCCACTCATGTGTTATAAATCCCATAAGACAAGTGACGATTTTCAGAATTACAGCGAAAATTCTTTTTTCCATTTGTTTAACTAGAGAGAATTACAGCGATAATTCTCCCATGTTATTGTATACATGGTTGTCATGCTAATTTTTGATACAAACAAACGGTTTCTGATAGCAACCATTTATTTGTATTGATTTAAGATGTTCAAATCGTTTAATACATAATTATTTCCATATTTTTAGCATTCTCATACGTGAAATAATCCTCTAAATATCACTTGAGCTTTAAAATGAACCAGATAATTTTTCACTCATGCGTGTTTTCTCTACAAATTTCACTCGTCCTACGGACTCGTGAAATTATAGAAAACACGCAATCGTGAAAAATTATCGGTAATTTTGAAGCTCTCGTGGTATTATCCCCGAAAACCTGAAAGAAGTGCCGAAAATTTAAGGTTTTTTGCAATTTCTCGTGTGGAGCCGACGTCTGGCGACTTGGCAGATTCGGATTCAGCACCCCAAAAAAACATTTAGAACCGGTGAAAAAAAAACTTCAATATTTTTTTGAAAACTGGAAATTACCGTTCTAGAGCGGTTCTCATGTCGGTTGGAACAGAGCTATAATCGGCGCCCGTGCCTATGGAGTATCAGATTAAAATCGATTAACTTTACGTCGTTAATAATCGTGGAAGCCTTTTATTAATTATTCCGAAAATGGATGAAAAAGAAGGTATCACAGGTAGGGATTGAGTTATGAAAGGAAATATTGCAGACGCTCGAAAATAAAATGTTGTATGTCCCATTTCTATAACTATTTGCTTAGTGCTCTATAGCCTCATATTTTTCTATGGCATTCAATTTATGTATGTTCATTGAAGGGATGAGTAAAAGATCTTAATACAATTGAAAAAAAAAAACGATTAAAGAACAAAAGATGTTTAATTTTTAGCCTGTTACATGAATAGAACAACAAATTTAATAATTAGAAGTTCATAGTTATATAATCAGATCCCTAAGAAAGATGAAGTAGGTACATAACATAAAATGACGCCAAAATAAATTTTTTCGATAACTGGTTGAGCCTCATCTTTCCCTACATCCTACTTATGGGCTGCAGTGGGACTTATCTGGGGAGCAAGTATTGATAACAGGATTGAAATATTCTCCCTGTCGACATTCTGCAAGGTGGGCTGTACCGAAGCTGCAAATCACGAACCTGTTACATTGACCTGGGTGTGCCGCAACAAAGAACCTGTAGAAAAAAAAATCTATTAGTGGATCCCAAATTCGATTTCTAACACTTCTTGAAAAGGCATAGTAGTAAGTATATAAAGAATCGATAAAAAAATTACCTGTCTGTGTGAATTTGGCAAACCTCTTCCGGACTTGGCTTCTTGTGTTCTTCTGAATCATGTTCACCGGGACTAGAATCAGCTTCAGATTCTCCTTGTCCGTCTTCTTCAGGTTTGGCAGGTGCACTCGTACTTGTATTTCCCGACTCACTGGGATTCGAATCAGCTCCAGAAGCTTCTTGTCCTTCTTCAGGTTTTGGAGGTACATTTGAACTTGAACCCTCCGACTCGCCGGGATTTGAACCTGATTCCGAATCTTCTTGTATTTCTTCTTCAGGTCTTGGAGGTACACTTGAAGTTGAACCTTCCGATTCATCGGGATTTGAACTTGATCCAGGAACTTCATGTCCACCTTCTTCAGAATTTGGAGTTGCACTCGAACCTGAACCTTCGGGTTCTTCAGTAGTTGTATCTAATCCAGAGTCTCCTTGCTCGCCTTCTTCAGGTTTTGGTGGTACCTTAAAAATATGAACAATATTATTTATTCATCAAAGAAAAGTGTATTTTCTGCTCTTATTAAAGTCACTAGCTATTATACAGGGTGTTTGGTACATCGATAGGAAGATTTCAATGAGTGATAGTTGGTATCATTTGGAAGCTGTTTGACCATATTTACCCTCATGCAAAGTTTCGCCGTTTTTTGAGATATCGCCATTTTTAGATATTTCAAATCCATGTATTTATTTCAACACATAACTTGGGTTCCATATTTTTTGTATCAATCATTCGGTTTTTCTTTCCATATTTTTCCGAAAGAGTGCATATTAGAAACATCGGAAAAAAAATGAGAAAGGTTAAAGTGGTTACTACCAAAAAAACAATATGTCTTAGGAACAATTCATATATTTCCCAAGAATATCTGAAAATGCGGACATCTCAAAAACGACGAAACTTTGCATAAGGGTAAATGTAGTCAAAAAGTTCCCAAATAACCCCAACTATCACTCATTGAAAACTTCCTATCGATGTACCAAACACCCTGTATTATTTGATTATATACTCACTGGTTCCGGTGTAGGTTCTGGTTGATCAGTTGCGACTTCTTCTGGACCTTCCGTTGTGACATCGGGGATTTCTAGATCGAAATAAAAGTGATTCTTTACAGATTTGTTCTAACAAATTTCATCAAGAGTCTTATAGGAAAATATTAGTAGGTACCTGGTGGTGATGGTTCTTCGGAAAGTTCAGTTGTTGGAGATTCAGATGATGAAGGTTTAGTTGTAGATTCTTCTGATGGTTCAGTGGTAAGCTCAGAAGGAGTTGTGGGTTTTTGTGGGAGTTTTGATGGCTCTTCTGGATTTTCGGTTGTAGAAGGTATTTCAATTTCTGGTTCAGGCTTCGTCTCCGGCTCTGGCACAGGTGTTTCTTCGGCATCTGGCTCAGGTTTTTTTTCAGGCTCTGGCTCAGGTCTTCCTTCAGGCTCTGGCTCAGGTTTCTCCTCAGCCTCTGGTGCAGGTGTTTCTCCAGACTCAGGTTTTCCCTCTGCATCTGGCTTAGGTTTGTTTTCCTCTGACTCTGGTTCAGGTTTCTCGTCAGATTCTGGCTCGGGTTTCACTTCAGGCTCCGGAGTAGGTTTTTCTTCAGCATCTGGCTGAGGTTTTTCTTCAGATTCAGGCTCAGGTTTTTCTTCAGACTGTGGCTCAGGTTTTTCTTCAGACTGTGGCTCAGGTTTTTCTTCAGACTGTGGCTCAGGTTTCTCCTCAGACTCGGGCTCAGCTTTGTCTTCAGACTCTGGTTCAGGTTTTTCTTCAGATTGTGGCTCAGGTTTTTCTTCAGACTCTGGCTCAGGTTTCTCCTCAGACTCGGGCTCAGGTTTGTCTTCAGACTCTGGCTCAGGTTTTTCTTCAGAGTGTGGCTCAGGTTTTTCTTCAGACTCTGGCTCAGGTTTTTCCTCAGACTCTGGCTCAGGTTTTTCTTCAGACTGTGGCTCAGGCTTTTCTTCAGACTCTGGCTCAGGTTTTTCTTCAGACTCTGGCTCAGGTTTTTCTTCAGACTCAGGCTCAGGTTTTTCCTTAGACTCTGGCTCAAGTTCTTCTTCAGACTCTGGTTCCTTTCCAGCAGTACAACCAGATTGCCCGGCATGTACACAAACTCCAATAGATGCACTGAATTCAGTACCTGGAGCACAAGGTCTTTCCATGGGGCTTCCGTGGACACATTGCAAATACTTGGTGCAATCAGTTGGATGGGGGTGAAGATTCACTTGATTCTCGGCTTTACTACAGTCGACCTTAGAAGCCGAACGAACTGACGGTGAAGCTGAAAATTAGATTATTTTTAATTAGTTGAGACATGTTTAGGCATCGTTTAGTAGTGATTTTATTAATACAAATACTTTCCCAAGGTAAATCAACTAAACTGCTGGACACTCGAACTTTCACATATACAGATTTTTAGACCAAATTAAAATTCCATATTTTCGATACGAATAAAGTTGTTTTTAACGCGGTTTGTGGATTTTAATAGCTTGTTTTTCGCGGATAAAGCTTGATGTAAATTTCTCATAGGACCATAGGGTTATGATATACGGGGCGATAAAATTCAGTTTTGCTTTAAAATCTGTATGTGTAAGTTCAAGTGTCCAACAGTTTAGTTGCATTTTCAATTTTTTTAAAAAGATATTCAAATCGATTGATAAAGTTAACGATGATGAAAATAAGATTCATGTCGAACCTCACTTTTACCGCCGTCAAAATCGGGATTATTCCAACTCCTTCTCAGGACAATTTATACATACCGGTCTGGCAAGTGAACATCTTATCTTCACAAATTTCAATGCAATAGAATAAAATGTCTAGAAAAAGTCTAAGGTTGATTAGTGAATGGAAAAAATTTCCCCTGTTCCACCTCCAGCGTTCTCAGCGCTGCATGCTGGAGGTGGAACAGGGGAAATTCTTTTCGTTCTCTATTTAACCTTAGGCTTTTCCTATATATTTCAGTCTATTGCATTAAAATTGGTATGTAAGATGTTCACTTGCCAGACCTGTATACCTTATATTTGGATCAACGCCTATAAAAAAGACCCTTCAAATTTAGATCCAATTGAATATGGTTGGCAGTTTGAAGAAGGAAAATATGTATGTAAATGGTTCGAGGGCGATCAGTTACCATCATTAGTAGATATGATCACTCAAGATTCACAAGAAGAAGCAAATACTGAAGGTACTTATTCATATTATTTGTGCTTTTCATGCAATTATAATATTTAGATAGGTATTTGATATTTATCGCTTTTTATACAATCATTAATTATTATTATTAATCTTTCTAGGCATTGATGAAGTGGATGACGCTCTCTTACTGAGGATAAAGATAGTAGTGATGAGTCTGAGAAAATAATTAAAGTCTAATTGATCACTATTAATTTTTGAATTCTCACGATACATTTGTATTTTTTAAATATTTTTCTAAATATATTTGAATTTAATTTCTCATGGATCGCTAAAATTTAATAAATTCATAGAATACTACTGACTCAATATAATATTTACATGGTAGAAACAATAATTTATTGGGATTTTAATAGAGTTATAAATTATGATTCAACCTCTCTAGTTTTACACGCATGTACTTTTGTGGATAGATTGTCGGAAACGATTTTCCAAAGCTTCATATTTTGATAGGTACTTGAATTCATAGTGCAATTACCGAGGAGAACAATCGTCCGCTTCCTCTATGTCGGTGGAAAAGTCGTCCGATGGTACCTTGTAACGTAACGCGTTTAAGCTCGGTACCTATCTTATCTTTCTTGGTCCCACCAGCGGACGACTTTTCTACCGACATGCAAGCAGCGGACGATTGTTTTCGTAAATCACCATAAAACTATTATCTGTCATCAAAGTTTCAAGCTTCCGGAATGGCTTTTCATGATTACGGTTTTTGGCCCCTTTTGGGCCATCAGCGGCCCCTGATTCCACCACCGCCCACCTAGCGGACCATATATCTAGGGTACGTACTCTATGAAACATAAGCTTCTTCTCGGAAAGTATTCATTATTCATTACAGTATCGAAGCAGTCAAGAAGTATAGAAGTGTTCGAATAGTGGGAAGCCAATCCGTCCAGAAAATATCAGAAGGGAAGGGAGCTTTTGAAAAATTCGGCCCTATAAGACTCCGAAAAGCAAAGAAGCCAAATCCAGTCAAGCTGGATACCAGAAACCGGGAATTAGAAGCCCAATCAAACAGCAGACAAGTGCAAGAAGAAAATCCACCAGCTACCACGCTTCGGCGTGGTACATCAATGACTCAAGTGAAAAGTTCAGTAAAAATGTCAAAAGTTATAGTGATAAAAACCAAACCCAAAATGGCTAGCATAAGGGGTAAAGTTGACTCACTTTCTGATAAACTCCGTACCCATGACAAAGCAAAATCCCCAATTGCACTCAACCGATCCCTTAACTCCACCAACCAAACCCTTTCCCAAGAAATTGACCACTTTAAATCCCAAGCCATCGAAAACGATCGCACCATCGCCCAAAATGTGGACAAAGAACAACGTCTAACTAATGAAGCAGCGAACCGGCGCTCAGAATTAGAAACATTAACAAACCAACCTAAAAACCTAGAAGATAACCACAATAACTTTATAACTTAGTACAACTTGTCAAAAACATGGAGACAAAACTAGAATATGCACTGTCGGCCAACGAACATCAGGCCAAAGAACTAGAAGCCCTAAAAAATAAAAGTGAGTCTCCCGTTCCTTCAACTTCACATGCATCATCCAGGAAAAGAAGGAAAAAAAAATCCCCGTCAAACACCTCCTCAGGAGTAAACTCAGAAACCGAAATAGAAGAAATGGGAGATGAATCCGAGATCGAAATACAGACGGCTCAAAACCCTAAGGAACACTTTCCCCAATTAAGAAATCCTGATCACAAAAACCCACTACTCTCCCAAAGCCCAGAACTCTCAATACCCAGAAATCAAATTCCTAAAAAAACATCAAAACCCAATGAAACTCCTGATAAACCAGGAGTTCCCCCATAGGGATCTAAAGTACTGGCTGAAAATTCACCAGCTACTAGCCAATAATAACGTCAATATTGACGATCCAAAAAAAGCATCCACTCAGCATCCAAATACTACCAAAATCCACGGATGACGGGATGATCATAGAACAGCCACCAAGCTTCTAAAAGAAAAAAATGTAGAATACCATACCTACTTCCTCAAAGAAGAAAAAAAAATATACCTTATCATGAAAGGACTAAACAAAAAATTCTCCCTGGAGGACGTTGAAAAGGAACTAATAGAACTTGGCTACCCTCCATCAGAATTACAATGGTACAAATGCAGTTCGAACAGAAATAACGAAACAGATCTAATAAAACTCCTTATACCACAAGAACAAGCGAATATATTTGAAATAACGCACATTTGCTACATGAGATTATATATATCTCATCAAAGAGCCCCAACAACTATTGCGCCCCAATAACCCCCATACTCAATATCCTCTCACAAAATAATCAAGACCTGAAGCAAAAAATTCACAATATAACACAAAAATAGAACAAAATCGTCTGGTATAAGTCTTCCTAACTCAACTCAATGGATAACACAACCAAAAAAGTAACACATCCTGCGAACTCCCTCTTTCCCAAAAGACAGGAGTTCAACGATTCAACGAATATTTCATAGAAAACGGGATAGACATAGCCCTAATACAAACAACCTGTTTAAAACCTCAAACAAGATACAAAGTGGCCAACTACAAAATTTATCTACAGGCAAGACAGAGACAACAGAATCGGGGGAGGAACAGCAATTCTCATAAAAAAAAAACATACCCCATGAAAAAATTACCCCTCTAAACACCGATCCCAGGATCGAAGTAACAGCTCTTAGAGTCATTCACCAGGAAGGAGACATAAAAATAATTTCAGCCTATAAACCACCAGGAATTACATTAAACGGACCTCTACACCCTATTTAGCTCTCCATACCCAACATTAATAGGGGACCTCAAGGCAAATAGTGTCCAATGGGGTTGCAAATCCACCAACGCAGCAGGAAAAACCTGGAACGAATACTGCATAGACAAAGGACTGGAAATCCTAGCTCCAGTCGAACCTACCCACTTTCACCACATCACCCCAGACATTCTAGCCACCTCCAACCACACCCCCATAGCCATCCAAGTAACAAACCTCCTGCTCAACCCAGAACCAAATACCATTAACGTAAGCAACTGGCAAAATTTCAAGAAAAAGCTGCTGCAAAATAAGGCAATTTTTCAACCAACAATCGACCCAAACAGCATCGAAGAAAGTCTTTTTTCCTTAACAAAAACCATTCAATCAGTCCTGCAAGAAACCACTTCAACCATCAACATCAAAACAAAAAATCCTTTTCTCCTCCCAGCCCACATAAAAGACAAAATAAAAACCAGAAATAAACTCAAAAGAAGAGCGAAGCTAACAAAAGACCCTCAAATTAATAAACAAGGAAACCAGACAACCAAGGAGATCAACAAACTTATAAACAACTACAAAAACGAAAAGTGGGAAAGCTTCCTCTCCAGTCTCAACGAAAAAGACCACCTAATAAATGTATGGCAAACCCAAAAATCCCTATTAAATAAAACCAACATTCGAGAAATTCCGCCCATCCACAGTGCAAATCATGGCATTGTGTACCACGACAGAGCCAACGCAGAAGCATTTGCTGACTCCCTGGAACTACAATTCACCACAAACGAATCGATGGTCTACGAAATCAGAATCCACAATACAATGAAGAACACCAATTCAACACACGCACCCCACATAAGGGAAAAGACCTACAGCAATTTTAATCTACAACCTAAAAAGCATAAAGGCTCCTGGAATTGACGCAATCAATAACAAAACCCTCAAAACCCTTCTTGATGAATACCTACCTGGAAATGCTCTCAAAAATCTTCAATAACTGCTTTCAAATAATATCCTACTTCCCCTCCCTATGGAAAACCGCCATAGTGATCCTCCTTCCAAAACTACTTCTCTTTTAAATTTTTAATTTTTATAGGCATCAAAAACAACAACTTGCTATCGGGTCTTCAAAAAAAAAATTGCTTGGGTTATGAAAACGTATGTCGCATTATTGTTTCATTATTGGTCAGGATTTTTGACATGACATTTTGACATTAAAGTTCAATGACAAAATTAAAGAAAAATAGTGCTAAGACATACGTTCAAAAAACCATAGCAATCTTTGATTGTTTTTTTTTTTTGAAGACCCGATATAACTAACTAGGTATATCTAAATCGGCCAAAACACTTTTTCGGGCCCCTCTCCGCGGAGTTTTGCTCCCTAAAAAAGGGGACTCCACGGGGCTGGGCCCCCCAGATAGGAGACTCTCGCAGGGCTTTGCCCCCCAAATAGGGAGTCCCCGGATTTTATTATGGGTACCTACCAGAAAAAAAAGTGTGCGGGAAATTTTTTTTCCCGCATGGTGTGCGCAAAGTAGTAACTTTGCGCACACTTTTGGTAAAGGGTTTCTTTGCGTAGGTACGTAAAAGTGTGTGCAAAGTAGTTACTTTGCGCACACTCGTAGAAAAACAATTTTACTTACGCGCAGCATTAACACAAGCCAAAACTACTATTCCGAGTGCTAAAACACTTCCCAATGGCGGCATTGTAAATTTTGTTTCAATCACTCGTCTAATAATTTAATTTTGTTATAATTTGCTACTAATTACGCTTCTAAAATTTTATCGGATAACTACAGTTTCGAATGTCTATGATCTGACTTTTATATCGCCATTGTCAAATTACTTATTTGATAACTGGTACTGGTAGTTGATTAATAATAATTGTGGATAATCCAAGGATTAGGGGATTAAACTTTCAGAGAAAGCCCATGATAAACTTGCTGGATAATATAATTTTATTAAATATAAATGAAAATGAAAAGGCTTTTGTTTATTTGTCTTTTGAGAAATATAGTTGATTAACAAGAAATCTGGTGACGCATTGTTTTTTTTGGAAACTTTATTGAGCTTTTAAAAAGAAATGACGCAGCCATTGCACCAAAATCTAAGGGTAGTTAACCAAATTGCACACACTTCCGTCATCTGTGAATTGTTTTTTGTCTTGTATCCAAAACTGTAGATATACAAAATTCAATATAATTTATTATGTTGCATTCCGCTAACAAAATGAATCCTATTGTTGATTTAAGTGGATAGTAACAATAGTGAATAATATGTTCATATTAATACAATCGAAATTTGAATTCATATTGTTTTCTTCGCTAAACTGATTTATTGTTTTTTTATCATTTTTGTTCTCTGGAGAGACGTGTTCCTAAACAAAAAAAATTATAGGTACAATTCATTTTACCAGGTGAGGTACAAAAATACTGCCTGGGTAGGTTCCTATCTTAGGGATGTAGGGATTATCTGAACAATGCTTTTTTTGTTAGCCTATATAATTTTGTGCCAATACGGCAGGGTTATTCTCTACGAATAGCAACTACATAGCAACCAGCAACCGGTTGCAAGTTTGCATTTTTTGAATAGAAAACTCGCGTTTGACAGCGACTGGACTACTGGACAGCGACAATTGCGCAATTCTCTCGGTCGCAAGTTACAGAATAAGGCTCCGGGCTCTCCATATTAGTGTCTTTTATGAATTTATAGAAAACAATACATGTAAATAGAATAGGGTAGGAATCAGCGTCAACGATATCCAAGTTCCAATTAGTTCAGAAAAATCAAAAAAAGAAAATTGGGAAAAACTTAGGACAGAGAACCCCGATCTCCTATAATGGGGCCTGGTTGAATCAAATCTAAGCGGCAGTAAATGACAAACTGGTCATTTTCATTACAACCTATCAAATGTCCTCCGTGCATACGCAGCATTAGTCCAGAGTCCAGGTAGGGCGTTTCAACCAATAGGAAGGCTGGTGTTTGTTTGTTTGTTTTTTTTATTATGCGTGCATCATAATCAACGATTATCGCACTCTGCAGCTGCATAAAATGATGTTTATGATGCGCCTACCTTTTCAAAGGTTTGCTATACAAACGTTTGATTTACCTTTATTACCTAGACGTTTACCTGCCGTTTAAATTACTTATTATCAAAATAAATTGAACAGATTTAAAACATATTTGAGATAATGATGAATTTGTGATAAAAAATAGCGTATGATATGCGTGTATAAGAGGGCCTTTAAAACCCTTGCGACTTACAAAACACTTCGCTGCGCATCGTGTTTTGAAATATGTCGCGCGTGCTATAAAGGTCTTCTTATACACTTATATCGTAATACGGGTGTCAATTTGAGAAGTTCCCACCCCTATTATCTTGGAGTAGAAAAATTTTCGAAAAAATCCCTGAAACTCGTTAACTTTAATTTGAAGGGTGATGAGTTTTTATGCAAAATTCACCTTCCCTCTTTCAACCCCCCAGCCCCTAGAGCCACCCACTAGAAAATTTTAAATGGGAAGGGGGGTCAAGTGATACATCATTTTGGAGGGTTTTTAATTCCATACATTTTGGTACAAAATTTTAATCCCTAAGTTCAACTGTTTTGGAAATATTGACAATTGAAAATTGACTTTTTTGCTATTTTGACAGGCTGTAAAACCTAAACGGTTAATTTTAGAGGAAAATCGATTTTAAATCCTTGTCTTAGATTTTTATAAACTATCATTTGACAGCAACTTTTAATTTAATCCATGATCAAAAATTTCGGTTAGAAATTTAATCTCCGGTTAAATTAAAAAATGGTGTCAAATGATAGTTTATGAAAATCTAAGACAAGAATGTAAGATCGGTTTTCCTCTAAAAATAACTGTTTAAGTTTTACAGCCTGTCAAAGTAGCAAAAAAGTCAATTTTCAACTGTTAATATTTTCAGAACAGTTAAACTTGGGGATTAAAATTTAGTACCAAAATGTATGGAATTAAAAACCCTGCAAAATGATGTATCACTTGACCCTCCTCCCCATTTAAAATTTTCTAGGGGGTGGCTCGGGGGCTGGGGTGTTGAAAGAGGGAAGGTGACTTTTGCATAAAAACTCATCTCTCTTCAAATTATAGTTGACGTGTTTTAGGGATTTTTTCGAAAATTTTAATACTCCGAGATAATAGGGGTGGGAAGTTTTCAAATTGACACCCTATATACTATTATTATCGCTAGGTATAATGCTAAAATTATTTATATAACGGACTAAAAATTATATGGGTAATGAAAAACAATGATGCAAACCGCATCCCTTTATCTTTTTTCTACTGACATTTCATAATACGCTATTGAACGATTAAAATCTGTATCATAATGAACTTCAATATGATACAGATTTTCATTATAATACAGATTTTTAATATTATACAATGTCCATAGATGGCACCACCAGTTAAGATATTAAACATTTTAAACGGTAATTTTGCGTAAAACAATTATTTTGATAACTATAAAAAAGACTTCGAATTGTTTAAAAGTTATCTAAAGTTTGGGACAAAGAATAATTATTATGGAAATAATGAATGATGAGGAAGAATTTTTACTTTTTTCATTATTATACATTGTCAATAGATGTCAATAGTATAGCTAAACCAGTTAAGAAATTATGATTTTTTTTTTTTTAATGTTGACGGCACTCTGTTTATAGTTTTTCCATGGTAATTTAGCGAAAAAGAATAATTTTATAAAAAAAAATACTTCAAATTGTTCTATGAAATTGTTATTAAAAGTTACCCAAAGTTTGGGATGAGGCATTATTATGGAAATATTGAGTCATAACGAAGAATTTTCACTACTAACACCTCCAGAAATTACATAAAGGGCGACAAATGCAGATAATAATATACTACCGGACAAGTCCAAGAAAATTTACGAAAAATTATATGGACAATTTATGGATTGGAGAAACACCAAAAACACAACGTCCTTCTCAGAAAATGTTCTAATAGTATATTTTGAAGAATTACAACACAAAATGAAACCTACAACTGTATGGATTTGTCAATTATAAAATCTCTATTCATAGTTAAGCATAATGTTGACATATCTAAATATCATAAGTTCTATCAATGGCAGTAGAAAAAATAGTGCATGCAACTCTCATGTAATGTAATGGCCATTAATACCGTATTAATGGCATTACATGATCATTGCATAATATACTATTTTAGTTTCGAGGATATTAGCTATTGGCTAGGAAACCCTGTATAATCAACAAATCCTTATTGTGACAAAAAACATTATCAGCTGTATGCAACATCCTCTTTTAACTTAAAAGCGCTTTTAAGTTAAAAGGGGATGTAGAATTTAAATGCTCGCAGAAGTCGCTTAAAAGAGATTTTCGTTTGCACTTTATTGCTAAAATTTAAGGACTTCTTTTTATGATTTCTAATACCCTAACAATGCAAAATCAACATGTCGTCCAAAAATCGTACGGTCCAGGAAGTGGTAGGGTGAATTTTGCAAATAAAGCCCAAATTTTTTTTTAATGATTTTTACATCTAACACATACGGCCATTAAGCTGACAAAATCAAATTTCAATATTTTTATTAGCAATTATTTTTTTTCAATTTATAAAACAACCTTCATTTTGCGTTCTTATGGAGTTCCTTAACGAATAAACGCTTGTCCTAGAATAGTATATTATGTATTTAGGTGGAAAAGTGACACATTCTCGGCCAACGGTGTAAGTTGACGGGCGAGGCGTAGCCGAGGCAGGCAAACACCGAATTTTAAAGTGTCTTAGTACCAATTATTGACAGTTCTGTTTTAGTTTATGGTGAACTTGAATAGGTTTTAACCCTGATTGCTTTTTTTTCTGTTTCACTAATAGTTTGTGTGGCTTTTAACTATGATATAAATTTTGGGGTAGAAGAGTTTAATAATATTATGTTTTTATTTAAATGTTTTTTTATAGATTACCTTGAATGCAGTACCAGTATACCGATAGTGAAGTTGAGTCGACCATCAAAAATCCTTTACGAAAGTAGCTGCAAAAAAGCAAGGCGAAAGTTTCAAATTTTCAATTATATGTAATTTGTCAAAAATGCGGAACGTTATTAACATCAAAACAAAATATCCAAGTAAAAGTTTATTCAATCTACAAAAATCCGCATGGATATACCTACCTATGTGAAGGCAAGGATGCTAGTTCCATGCATATTTTTTTGAGCTTTGTAGCTTTGTTGACATAAAAGAACAAGATTATTTTCAATCGCATAAAAACTGCTACAAAACGTATGCCCAGTTCCAAAAATATCACTTCCTACAAAGCAAAATACTCGAAAATTAGTCCCGGTGTTCTTCTGCCGAATACAACTCAAAAACGGCCATAACGAACAATAATTCCATTCGACATTCAAAAATGCGTATTTTGCCAAAAACAATTCAATATTTCACTCCAGAATGGGCGAACATTTAATCGCATCTGAAATTAAATATCATGCATCATGCTTTTCTATAGAATCAGAATCACGTGAAATAATAGATAAACTTAAAGAAATGATTAATGAAGAGTGTAGGTAGGTAAAAAACAATTCGATTTTGGAAACGAAGCACTGCAACAGTTATTTAGTGAATTGGAGAAGGGTTTCTAAAAAGGAGGTTATTCCACAACATCAGTAAGTATGTAAAAGATATCGCGAAATTAGCGGAGAAGTAGATTCAAGCGCCTACTTTTGGTTAAAAAAGTTGAAGCTAAGTTTGGCGACGATATTGAATTAATGAAAACTTCAAGGCAAAACGAACCAAGAATTTTTTTAAAACATTTTTCTAAGGAGCAAGCTATTGAAACAGTAATGCGCCACACTGAAACCGGAACTCCCAATTTGTCCTTTGGTCCGTCAGAACTAGAAATTTTGATAAACATTTGTCAAAATCTCAAAATGGAAATAAATGAAGTGCCAAGTAATGCCGATTTGAAAAATTTGAATATACCGGGTGTCCCACCAAAAACTGTCAATGGCCTATATCTTGAGAACGGTAATCGATAAAAAAAAAATGAAAAA
This sequence comes from Ceutorhynchus assimilis, assembly GCA_917834065.1. Lineage (NCBI taxonomy): Eukaryota > Metazoa > Arthropoda > Insecta > Coleoptera > Curculionidae > Ceutorhynchus > Ceutorhynchus assimilis. The sequence continues at coordinate 9,137,253 of OU892278.1, read as the reverse complement.
CCCGTTTAGAGGGTTGGAAGGGGGAACTAAAACAAGGTACTTTTCAGGTCTCCCTGAATCACCCCTCCTGCCGTAATTACCCTAACCTCAAAATCTTAAATAGCACTATGGGTCATGTGATTTTTTAATTCTCTAAACGAATCTGCAAAAAAAAATTATCTAGAAACAAATTTAATTTGTCACAAAATAACGCATGCTTCGAGTAACTTTGCTCTCTTGAGGAGGTGAACACTGTCAGGTACAATAAGGGGAGAAGGGTTAAAAAAAATAAAATCTTGATGATTTCTTCGAAAATATTCATGCTGTTAATCAATTTGTATAGAATCGATTTTAAATCACATTTACCTGTTCCACCCGATCAAATGAGGTTTTCATCAAAATGAGAGCTACATTCAAATCTGGATAATTTTTTTTTGGAGATCCATTAAGAGAATTAATAGACCTTTGAAACAAGGTATCACATGACCCATAGTGTCATTTAGGATTTTGAGGTTAGGGTAGCTACGGCCAGAGGGGTGATTCAGGGAGACCTGAAAAGTACTTTGTTTTGGTTCCCCCTTCCAACCCTCCAAACGGGTTTTTCATTATTTTTTTTTATCGATTACCGTTTTCAAGATATAGGCCATTGACAGTTTTCGGTGGGACACCCGGTATGTAATTGATTGCAAAAAGTATAGTCCAAATAATTTTTTTTTTTTTGATCTGTGCTCATAATAATAAGCGACTCATGTAAGGATAAAAAAGAATCTGAAATACTCAATATTTGACACGACATCATTTTTGCATGTTCAATTGGAAAAAAGTATACCCTTATAGGTTTGGAACTATTGGTCCATCAGGAAACCAGGTCAAAAAAACTTGTTGAACAATACACGCTTGTGGTCACTCGATATCTTACACTGATACTCAAGAGTACTTACTTAATAGCATTGCCCAAGAAGAAATTCAACTTTACTTACAAAATACTCATGTAACAATAACAATCCCTAGCCAATTGTGGTATCCAATAGATTTGTTGTATGTATGTGTGTGTTGGAGGTGTCAGTTGCACTGCGACCAAGGTTGATCTATTGTACTCCTCCTTCTGCTGCTAAGTTCGGGTTTCCTGCTTAAAGCAGTCCTTCTAGTCCTTTGTCCTTTAGAAATTTTAGGATGTCTAGCGGTTCCAGGGCTGGAATGTCTTCCAGCTGTATAAGGAGACTTCCCAGGTTCTTCATTCTTGAGCGGCTTACGGCATCGCAGTTCAGTAGAAGATGGTGAGGTGTTTCTTCACCGTCTTCACAGAATCTGCAAGTGTTATCTTCTGTGCTTATTCAGTCTGCAATATCCCGAGAAAAACCCGGATAGAGTTTTGAGACTTTTTTTGCTAAGGTTGACCAGCAGTTCAGATCTTTTTTGATTCTAGCTTCCCAGTAGATCTTTGGCCTATCGAAGTCCTGGTTGGTCTAGCCATTGTTTGTTCCTTAGCCGGTTCTCTTCCTTTTTGAGGATTTCTTGGAGGTGCGCATTTCCGACGCCGCAGAATGGTTCTGTCCCAGTGAAGGGAGTGGCCGCTCCCGTTTTTGCAAGTTCGTCTGCGCATTCATTGCCCTCGACTCCTATGTGTCCAGGAACCCAGAGTAGAGTTACTTTGTTTTCCTTCCCCAGCTCATTGAGTTTCTGTAGACATTCCCATACTATCTTAGAATTGATTACCGGCGAGCTCAATGCTTTGATAGCTGCTTGGCTGTCAGACATTATTACAATTTCTCGTTCTCTGTACCTTCTGTTCAGGTTTAACTGCACGCATTTTCCGATCGCATGAAGTTCCGCTTGGAATATGCTTGGTGATTTGCACATTGGCTCCGAGTACCTGGTTCGTGGCCCGAATACTCCGGCTCCTGTCCCCTCAGCAGTTTTGGAGCCGTCTGTGAACCATTCGATGGTGTTTGCTTTAAGGGACTGGATACATTCTATGTTTCATCTGTTCTTTGTACTTAGTTCGATGGCAAAGTTTTTTTCAAAACTGAATTTATCAACAATCACGTCTTTTGGTAAGTCCATGAGGTGTGCACAGTATGGGAGAGCGAAAGCTCTGCCAAAGTGCGTTTTTCGTTGTAGACCTATCTTCGCCAGTCTTAGACATGATTCACTGGCAACCCGCTTCACTATTGTGTGAAGTGGTGTTAGGTCTAGGATGACTTCCATTGCCGCGGATGGGCATGTTCTCATTGCTCCTGTCTATGCATACATGCCATGTCTATGCATACATGCGACTCTTTGTACTTTTCCTAGCCGTTACTAGCTGGGTTCGGCTGTACCAGGTTACCGCTCCGTAGGTGATGATAGGTCTCACTATCATGGTATACATCCATCGTGGGATCGATGGGTTACAACCCCACGTTTTGCCCGGAATGTTTTTAAATACCATGAGTGCCGAAACTGCTTTGTTTGTTATGTTCTCTATATGTCGGTTCCAAAGGAATTAAGAGTCTAGGGTTATTCCTAGGAATTTAAATTCTTGTTTCCAGTGAAGCCTGCTTCCATCGAGGCGAATGTTCCTGAGGTATGGGAGTTTCGTTCTTTTTGTAAATGTTACCAGTGTGGTTTTTGATGAGTTTAAATTCAGGCCCACTGTCTGACACCATTCCATCGTGGTTCGGAGTGCTTTTTCTATAAGGTCACAGAGTATTCCATCATATTTGCCTCTGACTATGATTACAATATCATCGGTGTAACCAAGGCAGTTGAAGCCCTGATCTGTCAGTGTATTTAGTAGATCATCGACTACTAGACTCCACACATCAAGGGTTAGAGTACCTCTCCCTGTAAAGGGCCTCTCGTTGTGGTGACTTGTATGGTTTGTTCCCCCACATCCGTTTCTGCAGTTCTGGTGGATAACGTTTCACACATCCAGGTAGATTTGTTCAGTTTCCTGCAGATAATATTGATGGAAGAAACTTTAGACAAAGTACCTAGTGGAACCAAAATGGCAGCAATTCAAAGAGTCACATAAATGATACCAAAACTGGAAACTTCAAATTTCTGACCTATAATTTATAGGTCACTATTCCCGATGAGTTTCATTCAATTGAAAAAATATACTATATCAAGTCTAAAAGAGTAGCAGGAGAAAATCGAAACATTAAAACAGAAGAAGGTCAAAGTCTTAATATATGACCTCGGTTATGACGTTGCATATTAAAATAGGGCTTGGTGTATATGCAGAATTCAGAAGATCATGATAATTTTGCATTGTTTAGGATTTGACAAGTTTTTTAAACATAATTTTATATATCAACGTACAAACCTCCATATGGATATTCACCTTGGTTACCTATCTTATATGTCTCAGATATTTCTACGGTTTGAACCGTCATCATAAAATGTAATCAAATTGCTGGAAAAGAGCTTCAATGGCATAAACTCCATTATACAACAAATGTTCACGTTATTATGAACTTTTTAAAAATCATTGGACAATTTATGCCAAGTTCAGGCATTTCCGATGGAGAGTGGGCTCTATATGGGTAGTCTACCGTTGATGGGGTTTTAGGATAAAATAAATTAATAGGTACAGCAATACGAGCCCATACATTAACGTATATGAAAGCTTCATAAGAATATTGATTCCTTTATTTAATAAATGGCTAATTGAGTGCAAAAGTCCCTCTAAATACACATAATTATTAGGAAAAAACTGATCCATAAAAAAGCCAATAGGTTTAAAGTAGTTTAGTTTTCGATCCAGCGGCAGCGGTATGACAAAAATTTAAAAAAAAAAATAGTTGCTAATAATAGTTATTTTTAGGCGACTGTCACAAAAAGATTAGTTTTACGGATTCAATATCATCCCTAAAGTATATTTTTTGTAAAAAAGTAAAAGCGGCCGTTTTTACTTTACGGCCGCTATATAGGTACTTTGGTGAAAATATATAAACAGACAATCGAAAACGCGGTCCGTAACTATCAACACAACCAATAAATAGTTAGCAACCACAATGGAACCAAATTTTTGATTTTAGCCCTATCCTATTACTTTTTTAAAAAAGCACAATATAGGATACCATGCGAAAAAGTCGGCAATTTTCCATAATCACACTTCCTTTATTGTAGTTTTTGTTACTAATAATTATGTATCTACCTATCTTTGCTGGATTATTTATCTAATCAACAAAAAGTTAAAGCTACTGTTGAATTTTCGTCTTTTTTCAAGAACAAACACTCGCCTAAAAAATTTTGTGTGCACCTTGGCCGAATGATCTTTTTTGGCCGAATCAGAAATTTGCGGCCGAGGCGTAGCCGAGGCCAAGCAAATTTCAGGTCACTTTACGGCCTTGGTACACAATAGTTATTTTTAGGCGACTGTCACAAAAAGATTAGTTTTACGGATTCAATATCATCCCTAAAGTATATCTTTTTTGGCCGCATTCACTTTACGGCCGCATTTACTTCACGGCCGCATTTGCTTTATCACTTTACGGCCGCTTTTACTTCACGGCCGCTTTTCTATTATTATCCAAGACGGTAAAAAGATGCTTTACCTGTGAGTGGAAAATGTTGATTCACGAGCGACGAAGGAGCGAGTGGATTAATTCCACCAACAAGTAAAGCTTTTTTACCATCGTGTGTAATATTCTATTTTATTCTTGAGCAACTTTTTATTCATCACAATTACTAAAATCATAAACTAAAATGTGCTAAAATTGGCTAAAATTTTACATAGATTATGACAAGTTGACAAAGTACCTAACAAGCTGACACATTTCTGGTGTTGTCAATCATCCAACATAACAGATTTCTGTCAAAAACACTATAATTGTTATAAAAGATTTGAACAAGTGGGTAAAATTGACGTATGAGTGGGTAAAATTGACGTATGAGTGGGTGAAATTGACAAATGAGTGGGTAAAAATTGTTCGATTTCACTACTCCAAATAAAGTGTTAGGTACTTTAACAACGAGTTTTGAGTCGATTAAATGATAGTTTACCATTCACGATAGAATAAAAATATTGAAATCTGATTTTGTCAGTTTAATGTCCGTATGTGTTAGATGTAAAAATCATATAAAAAAAATTTGGACTTTTATTGCAAAATTCACCCCCACCACTTCCTGTACTGTACGATTTTTGGACGAGATGTTGATTTTGTATTGCTGGGTATTAGAAATGATAAAAAGTGGTCCTTTTAGCAATAAAGTGCAAACGGGATGACACAATAGAAGCAGCTTTGAACCCTACAGCGGTGCAGTTAACCGGCGGGACACCAACGCAAACCAACCCTAAAGCCCTTTGAAACGCATTATTTATTATTCACGATTTACGATACCTACACAGTTAAAAGTGAGATTTAAAAGCAGGAACAAGAAAAACGAAAATGCTTAACTTTGAGTTTCTTCTGATTCGCGAATTCTTGCACTGTGTGTTGGAAGATATACCTATATTCTGTTTCCAAAATTCTTCAGTCATGATATTGATCTTTCTAAAGCACCAAGCCACCAGGTCTTTGAAGCAGGTCAGAGAAAAGTGTAAAACTTATATAGAATTTGCTTCGAGCGTTCCAAGTTCAAGGCCTAGGCGCCCTGGGCAATTGCAAAAAATAATATAGGTACCTACCAATTTCCAAACAAAGATTAATTAACGAACGAATCCGACTGGTCGGGACTCGTGAATCCGCTTTTCCGAATGCGACTATTCTCATTCGAATCGTCATTCGACGGATTTTGTTGTGTAAATTTCTGCACTCCTGATCGAAGTCAGTAAGAAACCTTTAAATGTTTAATGTAATAATGCTGTGCTGACTTCAAAAATATTTTGCTGATGGAGAAACACACATGCTGGAAAATATATTGTATAAACTTTCTGATATCCTGTTGTATTAGTCGAGTGCATTCTTCAATGGATGGAGAGACTGTGGGGCAAATAAAATAACAAAACGAGCTGATTAGGATTTTGTTATATTTGCGAACTGAACAAAATAGTAGAAATCAGTAGAATGTAGAAACATTGTAGAATCCAATTTTAGGTGGACAGCGACTGGAAAGTCATAAGAACATAGTTTTGAGAGATCTAAAAATCCATCTTGATGTGTTGATTTGTAGCAACATGGACACTGGACACCCACTTTGGACTTGGACGTTTTCGTATTAAAGGCATTTAAGTATTATTCTGTTTCAACAATTAATAGGTACCTTAGTTATAATGGCAGGAATATTATTATCCAATTATCTAATGACTGTTAGAATATATAAAATCATACCAATACATAAATAACATGGGTGCAGAAAACTCTACTTAGTCGACTGACTATTATACTTACAGGGTTTGTCACCAAATTAATTAAAATTAGGTGAGGCCCACTTTGACTTTTTTTACAATTTAATTCCATAAGTTACTATACAAAAATAGTGTCTCACATTTAAATATAGGTATGTAGTTCAAAAGATAAAACTATTATACCTAGAATTGGACAAATCCCTCAAAAGTTCAAAATACCTTTTTGTTGAGTTTAGACCATCGAGGTTTAGACCAATCAGGTTCCATCTTTATTTTTTATTCCAGGATAATAATATTTAATTTGATGATTCTCCTCTTGTGACTGTGAGTCAGATCAAAACCCCTCACCAGTATATCAGGATATCAAAAAGTCTATATGGTGTTAAAGTCTAAAGTTTACGTTTAGGCTACTAAAATTAGAATCCCATGAGACCAAAATCAATTTAAAAAAAAGCGTGGCCTCATGTTCAAAACTATTGGGAGGAGGTATCAGGAGATCATAAAGTCTATAAGGTGTATTCTAAGGTAGCCTGCACAAATTTGTAGCAACACACAGGCAAGATTTAAATATTTACCAGGAGAGAATATATTTATTTTTGTAATAAGCATGCACCGGACATGTGGAGAGCAAAATTACGGATTGTTATGTTGGAAATTTTTTGGAGGAGGTATCAGGATATCATAAAGTCTTTGGTGTATATTTACAAATAATGGTATCTCGAGTAGCTTTTCATATTTTCAAATGATTGCTTTTGCTTTGCGCACAAAATACGTGTTTATTACGTTGTTAGCCTCGGTTTCTAGTCAGAAATTCATGACTCGTGCCATCCGCACCACAACATTTTTTTCTTTTTTAAATCAATCTTTTCTAGAACTAGCTGCTAAAGTCTATAGGCTATAAGGAACTCCAGACCATGCTAAAATTATCAATACTACCTACAAATAATTATGATGCAACTTATGATAGTCCTAGCAGCGGCTCGCGACAATTTTCATCGAAAAACTGCAAATTGTGGTATTGTCTGGCTAGCGAAACGGCGAACTGCAATAGCTATTTTCCTAACGAGTGCCGGAAATTTCTTCCCGCAAGAGTTAGGAACTATATTTTTTCTACGAGCATACTAAAGCTGATGTTACGAAGAGTTTAATTTAAATAAAATGCGATTATGCAGAAGGTAGAATTTAAAATGTATTAAAAGGTATTTATAAAAAGGTAAAGGTACAGGTATAGGTGTATCAACAATAGAAACAATTCCATGTCACAATGATTATTTCAAACTCTTCCCGCACCGGTGCGGGAAGAAAGTCTTCCCGCACAGCAAATCGTGCGGGAAGAGCCATTTCCCGCACTCTCGTAGAAAAATGAATTTGCTGCTTTGCCAAACTTGACGGAAATTAAAAACAAAATAAAGTCTGGTTTTTTTTTTTAAAGATAAAAGTCAAAATGACATTATGTTGGCAATATAATGTAAAATTGTCAATGCTTTCAAATTTTTTATGTAGAAAAGGCTTGTGTTGCCAACAAAGTTACTAAATTTTTGACTTGGGGAATTATCTTTAAAAAAAAACAGATTTTAATAAACAAGTTGGTGACATATTTTTTTTTTTGCTATATGGGCATGTGTAGTATTTTCCCTGATAACACAGGATTTTCCTGGGA